>OV121075.1:46125770-47325770 GCA_921293005.1 Nemoura dubitans
ATATACTCAGTTACCCTCTGGCAATATATATTTTTTAATTAATTAAATCAATTATAAAGTTGCCCTCTCAGCACGAAATCAAATAGGTGCTCCTCACTACCCAAACATTACAACCGAAAAATACGGCCCACTTCCAGAGATTTTACTCGTAATTTTCCAAAGCCATCAGCAACAATTCCGTCACAGAGTTATTGGAAACCGGCTTACAAATTTTAAAATTCATCAAAATATTATCAAGTACGGGCAGCGTCGATAAAAAATTCAGGTCCCTCTCGTATTTAACTCCATTCCTCTAGAATTAAAACACTATACCAAACATGCGGGCCTTGAACAAATTTAAAATCTTGGCTTCTAAATCATTTCTAACTTCAATTACAACTCCGCAACTTAGCTTTGGTAATGATGTCTCGATAAGTTTGATGAATTTCGTTTTGTTTAGTAAAACTAGTATATTTCTATTTTTTATTAATTGTTGTATCGCTACCAGTACGTCAGCATCTTTGAATTTTACTATCCATGTTGATCTCCACAGACAAGCACAACACGAGCGTTGTGGAAAATGTATCTCGACTTATTGAATTGTTATGCTATGTTTGAAATGGAAAAAAAACATACTTGTGCCATCAAAATTAAGATTTGGATTGATCCCTTTCCCCTAAGAAAATCTACAGGAATTTTAACAATTGTTTACAGGAAAACTATTTGTGACCCCCCCCCCCCCCCCCGCAATAGCTTAAACTCCCAGGTAATATGAAACGCTTCCAATTAAATTAGGAATCATTTGCGTACTATGATGAGCTATGTTTAATTACTTCCGTTACTATGGGAACCAATCGTTTCTATATAGTTACCATAGTTTTCCATACTTAACGACGTTAATTAGCAAAATTTATTAGAGTAAAAAAATAATTTTATATAATTTGAAAGCCTTATGCATTACCTAGGTGGTGAGCTATTTTATTGGGGCCGTCACTAACAGTTCGTCTGTAAACAATTGTTTGGTAGAAATTCTTAGGCCAACCACCTTAAGGTGGGATGGTCCCCTTGACCAACTAATATCTTCCAAACAATTTTCCACAGGTAAACCATTTGTGGCAGCCCCGCCAAAATAGCCCTACTCCTAGGTAATGTATAAGGCTTTGAAATAACGTAAAAATATTTTTTGTGCTTTTTTTGGTTTGGATAAATAAAGTCCTTAACTATGGGATGCATTCGTTTCCATAGAACCCATAATTTTCCATATTTGCGGACGTTGTTTAGGGAAATTTATCACAGCACATCTTACTTATTTAGAAAGTCTTGTATTTTGCCTAAAAGGCAAGCTATTTTGGTGCGGCTGTCACTAATAGTTTGCCTATAAACGATTGTTTGGAAATTATTCGTTGGCCAAGTTGATCATTCCACCTTAAACCAAACCAAACCACCTTAAACCCAGCATAACTGTCGGGCTCTCGAACCCGAATGAATTTCCAATAAATCTCAGCTTTCCAACGAAACCGTCCGCCACTGGTTCCTTGCAGAACAATCCAATATTCCTTGATCGTGCCGCAAGTTATCTCAGGCGAACGCGAAACGCAATTGCAGTCGCCGGTTTTCCCTCAACAAGTTTTCCGTCGCAAGAAAACGAAAGAAAAGCGCCTCGATATATGGAAAGTCTAATTGGATTTCCCGTCTATGTCTGCCTAGCTACAAGCTGGATGCGCTCACTGCACTGGAAAACTATAGTTAGGTGAAAAGCGCGGAAAAACATAAGCCGGAGTTTGCACATAGGGGCTTTGTTTTTGTCCAGTCTGGTTTTCATGAAAGCAGCTGGCCTCAAACTTATAGTAGTCTGGAAAGAAGATAATATAAATCCAGCGAGAGGTATGCATTTTCGAGGAAATGTGCACTAAAGTATAGGACATGGTTATTGATGAGCGTAGCGAGCAAAGCGAAATCTTCAATTTAACTACTGGTAAAAAACCTTGTATTTTGTTTGTTTTTTTGTTTGTATGTGTGTTTGTGAGCGATCTACAGACCAAACTTCTTCATAGATTGCGATTAAATTTTCAGGGTGTCTACTTTTGTTCTCAGCTTAGACTCCCTGCGTTTTTAAAGAAAATCCTCCATACCCCTCCTTTTCAACAGAAAAATTGTCAATTTTCGATTTTTAGAAAATTTGGAAAAGTACGGAAATTGGTCTGAAAGTGCGTATTTTTTTTCTCCAAATTTCACCAATGTCCAATATTGCCTTTTCGAAACCATCAAAACCAAATCGAAACATACGACTAGCTGTTTACGACGTTCTGAAGTCAACTTATCTGCTACAAACAGCTACGCTCATCTTCAACGCGAACACTTTGGCAGAGTTTCATATTGCTAGCTTAAAGAATTGGGTGGAAGCTCGAAAAGTTTATCCCGAAACTGAGAAAAACATTTTCCAGTTACATTAGTTATACAAAAGACTGAGAGTTTTATGGTGATTCAAGGACTGGTATTCGAATACGAGCAGACGAGATTATATCATCTGATAATCAATGCCCAACTGATCTGTGATCGATTACTGATCTATTTTCTTAGGTTGGCAGTTCGGTGTGGTGCAATATCTTCCAAAAGAGCTAGGTACATGTGCAGGGCATTATTTCTTTCTTTAATTTATAAACAAGCAGGTAATAGATAAAACTTTTGGAGCCAAAAGGTAACAATGGATATGCATAAATGATAAACCCCTTGAACGATTTTAACGATAGAGATGCAGAGTAAATCTGTGACAACCTCATCGACGCTGACACCCATGTGGTTTCACATGTCTTTCGAAGTGCACGGGCTCGGAATCTCGTCCGACACCAATTCCATGCGAAATGGGTTCACCGCTCAGCTGTCTCCGATTGGTCCGATTGCCACGAGTAATTGCGAGCTGATTGGTTGATAGAGTTAGCGCACCACGAAGCAGCTGGTGCAGATGCTCTTGAGATTGGATCCGAGGTTTCGACGAGAAGAACACATTGTACTGGATTCGACACGTGGTCCTTGCATCCGACCCACACTGTCTTTGTTCGTATGTTTCTGGTTTGTTACGGAGTATGGTGTAGATACCTTTTTGATAACTAGGTTCTGCTCTTAACTTCGAGCTATTTGAACACGTAGTCTGTTAGATATAAGATATTTTTATTTTGAAGTCTAGTTTTCGGGTGATGCTATTTTGCATTCAACTCTACTGTCTGCTTTAACATGAATAAGACTCCCGTGATACGTATCACGTCTGGCCCACAAGCCCAAGTTGTATTTTTATCTGATCTATACTAACCAACACATTTGTAGTATATTTAATTTCAAGCAATCGTTCGGCCGTAGTCATGAAAAATATAAGAATCCCAATTTAGAATTCTGGGTTCAAACTGTGACAAAAGCCATAGAAGGCTTCTAAACAAAAATGTTGCTGAAATTGTCAAAAATAGCTGTTTGTTAGAATACTATATTACAATTCAGCAAAATGCCTTGGCATAATATTAAGAGTTTTACCAAGCGTTTTTTATAACTTTGTTTGGTATGTTACCACTTTTCTCCCTCCATTTCTTCCTTTTTTCCGTCTAATTCGATCGATTGTTAACCGTTGTCCTGCACTAAACTCCATTTCACGTTAAGAAGAAGAGTGGATTTGCAGCTTCCTCGAGGACCCACTGCTGCTAGACTCGAGCTATATGAGTCTCCAAACTCACGAGCCGTGTATTGAGCTGGACAAAAGGGGAAGCTGCAAATCCACTACCTTTCTTATCGGGAAATGGAGTATAGGGCTTCGCGAACGCAATTTGTGTTGCGTTGAAAATAAGCGTACCTAGTAGTTTACTAAAAATAACAATGAGACTAAGCTGAAACCTGGCTAAGGACCGCTGCAAATTTGATCAAAAGATCAGCCGTTTGGCCAGCAGACCACGAACAAACTCTCTCATTCACACACACAAACAAACAACCAAACACAAACAAGCGACTTATTTTCTGGCGAGTAAAATTGATGATCAATTGTCATGGGAATCAATTAATGTGATGTAATGATGTAATGGAATTACTGTGTTTATCTAATTAATTTACCTTTATTTTTATCAGAAATCAATATAGATTTTATTTACCTTTTATTTATTTCGCTTCATCAAAAATTTGTTTCTTCTAAGCCAAATACCAAAAATAGAATGAAACTTTGTAATAATGAAATTTAAAATGCAAATATGCTAGGAAAACTCACACAGAAAAACTCACACGAAAACTCAGACAGGAAAACTCTCCGTAATTAATTGCTAGCCAGTGGCGTGTAAAATAAAACCAAAACACGCATGGACAAAATAACTCTAAAACATGTAATATGAAAATAAAATAAAAAAATATAATATAACCATTAACGTGACACATTTCATTCTATTTAAGAAAACTGAGTTCAACGAACGTGCATAATAAACGAATGAGAGTTGGAGGCGAATTGTAAACATTGTTCCCTTAGAGGCTTTGTGGCTTTGTGGCTTTGTGGCTTTGTGGCTTTGGCCCTTTAAGCATTTGAAGCCCTTGCTTAGTGGTTTCTTGAGATTCAAGACATACCTAATTCTGGCTTCTGAGCGGTTTTCATATCTTTATAGTCCAGGTGTTTAAGGATATATTCATTAAGCCTTTCATCCTAGTCTAGGATTATCAGACTTTCTTGCACATACTTTGAAGGCTGCATTGTTATTTTTATTCTAGGGAACCACAGTTTTTGAGAGAGAAAAGATGTTTGGGACTTGGAATCATCAATAAAGGCGGCTGTCTGTCCTAATGTTATGGCAACAAAGTTAAGATTTGGTCTTGAGTGAAAAATTCATCACTGTGACGCTTCATGAAGTAAATAATTCTTTCAACGACTGTATACATTAAGTCATACTTTTAGTCTGTTGTCTATGAAGCATTTTGTGTGCTGATGGCACGGTTTTTATATAAACAGCCAACTTAGAAAACCCATGTGGTTAAAAATGGTATTTTGAATAAAATTTTGAATACAAATTTTGCTTTATAAAAATTTTACGTATTCCTTCGTCATTAAAGTTAAAAGTCAAAATAATTGGCATGACATAAAATGGCCAGCAGGCGAACATGTTTCTCATGTATTATTTTCTAGACAACAAGACAAGGCATTGTTAAAAGTTTAATCAGGAATGTACGTAGCGAATATCAATAACAAATTCCGGAAACGAATCAGGGTATGGAAGGGAAGGGTAGAGCACCTGCGTGGCAAGCAGGAGGTCCCGGGTTCGTATCCCGGTTCGGGTGCACATGTTTTCCAGCTTCGCCTCCCTTCCACCAATTGCATACTGGTAACTGCTTAAACCAGTAACAATTCCTCGAATCAGGGTATGTTCATACTGCATGTTTTGTAACAGTTAATTAGTTATAACAGTTATATTCAAACATACTGCGCGAATGAGAAATCTTGTGAAACGATTAAAAAGTTTGCTAAACACAGTCGATCTCAAATCCAACGTTAAACCATTCTATCGACTTCCCTGCTATTCTAAGAAAACAAGCAGAATAGCAAATGTATCATGACACCACGTATTTATTTCAAACCTCAGAGATATTTTAGAAAGCGTCGTCTCTCACGATATTTCCCAATGAGAGTTGGACGTTTGAGAGAGGAAATGCATGTGCACTGCATGTTAATATCGCATGCGAAATCTCGCTCGTTAAATTGAGAATCGCCTGTCGTTTTTCGCAACGTCTTACATACAAACACGCGATCATGTGCTAGTTCCCGACGCTCGTTTTATTGATAGAGATACAGATCCCGAATTGTTCGTCTTTAAGAATTCGGAGGAGAAAATCATGCTTTATCCTTTTTATGTCTAGGTTAAGGAATGGTCGTTACAATGCTTACTTTTCGCTAACTTGAATCGTCTTTTTGATGCTTATCATAATCTGCTTCTTTCTGCTGACGTTAATGTTTTACACCTTCAATTACAAATCATGACTTATTTGAGGCCCTAAATATAAACATTAATTACTAATTGATTCGTGTACGATGTTTATTATTGAACTAAATTCTCAGAAAATTTTCCTGGCATGCAAAACAATTAGCATTTGTCAACCACACTCGCACAATATTAATAAGTTCAAAACTTTCAATAAAATTTTGTTTTATGAATTCGTTTTTTTCTTAGTTCTCTACCTATCATATATATTTTTTATTAACTGTGTTATTGAAACTGGCACTTTGAGGCTGAATAGATACATTGAAACAAAATATTTTAAAGGTACAAGCTTAGTACAGACAATGTTTATATTAATATATTAATATTATTAACATATAATTTTATTATATTATATTACAGACTATAAACTAAAGGGTAATATTTTTCGGTTCGCATCTTCTATCGCAACGTGTATTGATCGTATTGTTACTGAAATGTAATTGAATGCAGTGTAGTTTGACTTATCATACTTATTAGATTCACGATTATGTTGAAAGATGTTCTTGCATTGGTGCCGAAAAATTAAAGTTCTGTTAAAATATAGTTCGATATGGACACATTTGGTAAAGAAATATAAACAAAACAAAAAAAAATGATTAAATTATGACATTCTATAGGGTTGAATATATGCTATGCATGTCAAAAACAAAACAGTTGTTTATTTTTTTAAAAAATCTCTTTTATTAACGAGACAAAACTTTTATCTGTCTGCCAACCGTCACAACATGTGCATACAATGTGACATATAACACGGTAGGTAATGTGTTTGAGTTTCCCGACAAAACTTTAGTGATTGTCATCATGTAAATGCACCCTGATGCGTCTGTCAAGAATGCTAGTTTTATTTCTTTCCGTGGCTGAAACCCGCGAAATTAATCGCAAAAGACGACAGAGAAAAATACGAAGTCTTTACCAAAAACAAAACGAAACAAAAAGCACATTGCTAGTTTTTGCGGCGAAGTTTTCCTCCTTGCCGCATCACGTACACCGGCTAGCACCGCAATTTTGAATTTAATATCACAAAGAATTTCTTGCTTGTCTCGCATTATGAAACTTTGCGTACGAAGCTAACTGCGAAATATTTACCTAATCAAAACATCAAAAGAATGTTTCTCATTGAAACCGTGTATACAGTGCAGTGTAGCAACGCACGAAAAGCAGTTATGAATGGGAGAATACTGCTAATGAGGTTCTACATCAATGCAGTGCATACGAGTGATAGATGACAAAAGTTTAATTATAACAACGAATAGCTGTATTCAAACATGGCCACACATGAAATATATGTTTCGCAAATATTTCGAAATAATAACTTTAATGAAAATGATAAATGATTTGCCTACCGAACCATTGAATTTTCTCTTTTCTGCTTCTATATTTAAATATTGATCAATAGATTCAATAGGTACGCTAAAAGTTGACGAGAGTAATTTTAACCATCTAATCTCGGCTTGCTTGAAATGCCATCCCATGAAATAAGAAACTTTCAGCCTTTCTTTCCTGTAATGCCCATAAAAATATCGAAAATGAATACAGAAATGTCTGTGAAGTTATCGTTTTCATGAACACAACCCCAGAAAAAAAATGCAATTCGTTTTTAATATCTACAAAATGTAACATTCAAACTTCATCTTTATTTTCATAGATATACCACATGTCAAAAACCTTTCGCTCAAAGAAAAAATCCAGTGCAAACGCCGTGAGGTATGTCATTACATTGACCGAACATTGCAGCCTAATCACTTCAGAAACTTACCAGCATTTTTTCCAGTCAGAGCTCTCACCAAATTGGTCATATGCTCACACACTCCCCCTCCCCAAACACCCAATACCGCAGATGGGGGCCAAAACCACCCGGTCCCAAAACGGGCGCACCTCCTCCTACCCCCGTCTACCCCCCAAGTGGGGGGACAACCACTCAGGGTGATGACACGGGCGTCACTGCTGCATTTCAGCCGATGGAATCTATGTGCTAACGTGGATAGCTGGTATAGGCGGCCATCTTGAAGCAAAACTGTGGCCATCTTGCAGGTCCCAATCAATCCAGAGATAAGCGGATTTGGCAGCCACTGGTTTGTTACAGTAACTATATATGAGGGGAGATAGAAGGATACTGGCTTCAAAACAAGCCCACGGGATCCGCTATCCACGCAAGTGTGTACAGATCAGTGGGTCTCACAGGTAGAATAGGGAAGATCGAAGGCACCACTGGCTTCAAAACCAGTCCACGGGATCCGCTATCCACGCAAGTGTGTACAGATCAGTTCAGTGGTGAGAAAAGAGGGAAACACAGGTCAAATATGGAGAGATCGAATGCCTCACTAGCTTGAAAACCAGTCTACTGATCCGCTGTCCACGCAAGTGTATACAGATCAGAGCGCCTCACAAAAACAAAGCTGTAGATAGAATGCATTTGAAAAGCAATCTAAAGTCGGCGCCCTTACAAGTATGCACACATCAGTGGTATCATCCCACTTTGCTTCTGTGACACACGCCCACGCAATGCCGGAGCTGGCATATTTACGAGTACAACGTATGTCAAACTGTGCTAAGTTAAATGTGGTATAGGTTTTTTGTCAATGTGACATGTGTATTTGCGAGAGGAAGAGGGAGATACATTACTGTGATTCACTGGCCTGAGAATTGCGAGCAACTTGGGTTGGGATCAGAAAGTCTTTTTGTAAGCATCAGGTGTTTGTTGAGCGTTTGCTATGGTTTTTTTTAGGTGTCTGCTAGTGAATCTTTCGATGGAATTTAATCTTCCGGGCCTGGATGCGCAAAGCAGGGTCAGGGTAAAACAGGGGTAAGTGTGTTTATCACGATGGTTACTACCCCTGAAAACTGCAAATGCCCGTCTGTAATTGGCTGTTCATCATTTACTGCGACGATAAAGTGTAAAATATTTGCTTAATTAATCAGGGTCTTGGAGTTATAGATATTTTTACCGATTTATTAACACAGTACTTACGAACCCGATATGAGAAGAACAACTGTCAGCTGTTATCGCTATTGGAATTGGCTATCGTATTTGATCAATCTATCTTGCTATTTCCATTCGCATGTGAGTTCTCGAATCATCACAGTACCAAGTCCTTTTGGCTGTGTGTTGGGAGAACATATTTTGAATCATCACAGTACCAAGTCCTTTTGGCTGTGTGTTGGGAGAACATATTTGATGGGCGATTCGGGGAAAATTGTTCACCTCCAATCAGCATCAATGATTGGATTCATGAAGCGGGATCAAAAGACAATTAAATAACCAATGCAAACCAAATAATTTCCAGCGATACCCAATAAGATAAATTTTTCGTTACAAGAAACTGGATTTCGACTGTTGCCATGTTGCCTATTTAACTTTTGGCTTATTGGAATCTGTTTTTCTAACTTCTAAGAGTAAAACACTCATATCAAATCAAAACACAACTTGTTGAACAGAAAAGTAGACTCTCGGTTTTGTTTCAAAATAAAAACTTAAGTTGACGTTAGCAAAAGTACTATAACTTTTGCCGTCAAGTTTCCAAAAAACATGCCAGTGATGAGAGATCGTCAATTTCACAGAGAGAATAGTCTTTAGATGCGCACATTGTGAAAGTAATTTATTTTCCATCGGATAATTTATGTCAGGGTATTTTAATCCTGCCGCAATATGGCGCGTCGCTGCTAAGTGATTTTCTGCGTTACTCTGCGCTCAAGTAAACCACGCCAGACTATAAACTAAGCCTCTCAGGACGCAAAAGTGCTTTCGAGCAGCAATTTAAGGGGCTAATTATTTGGTTCATTCCGCAATTGCAAAGTATGTGGGGAGGTTTACGATCTTGTGCCTAAAAATAATCATCCTTATTGATTCGTACACCTTATCTGTGAAAATACAATGCATAATGTTATGCATTAGAATTGCTACACTTGGTATGCATAGGTTTCCATATCTATATTTGTATGGACAATCAGGAAAAGTGATTTATTCTGTTTTCACTGTAATGCACAGTGAATACAAATTTTCGCATAGGTACATTCGAACAATATTAAGTAATTCAGTTCAGGAATTAAAGCCTCGTTTACAAGGATGAATTTTTGACAAAAGTTTTTACAGCTATTTTATGCCGTCCAATTAACCATGGGTATATTTCATATTCTATTGATGTATTAAATTATATTTATATTATAATAAATAAATGGGTCCAACAAAAAATAGTGAAATGTAAAATGTTTCAACACAACATTAATTGGAGCCACGTTAATTTGTCAAAAGTACTCCCATTTAAACAGCGCTTAACATAAAAGAAATTATATTTTCTACCCTAACACAGGGATCTAGGTTCTACGCAAACAGATTATAATCCTAAAAATTAAAAAATTAAAAATTAAATTTCCATGCTATCTTTTCACCAAGTCTTTCAATAAAGTGATAAACTAATCACGTGTCAAAAGAGTGGATACGCATTATGACTACTGTAAGACTGTGAGAAAATAATGATAAATAAAAAGAAAAACATCCAACCTTTTACGGACCAAACATATCACCAACAAAGTAAACCTCCCGATTCTCAACATTCTTGCCGATTCCCACACAGAACTTACAAAGCTACCTCGCAAAATCAACGCTCGAAAACCATTTAATTAAACAGATCTTTAGACCTCCGAAAATCCAAAGCAACAATTCTACCCACTCATCTTCTTGAAAGCAACACAAGACACAAACAATGGAACATATCTCAACATATACGCAAGCGCAAAACAAGCACACACTTTTCCACATGGCTGACTTCGCTCTCACCACTAAACATAATTCAACAGATGGCGATGATGAAAATTTAATGTTCTGCCAGCATAGACCCACACACACATAATGTGGAAGGAGGGACGGGGGGGATGGGCATTCATGTGTGTCAACTAATTTATAGTCACACATATTACAGGGAAGGGGTAGGCGCTGGCAGGCCCGGATTTCAAACCCGCAACCGCTCAGAGATGGGTTTCATTTAAGAGGGGTTCAGAGTGGTAGGAGAGAGTTTTGGTCTCACTGCTCGAAAAGACGCCATTTTTTGTTAATGTTTTGTTTTATAAATGATAATACAAATGGCGGTGTTAACGAACAGTGCTGTGCTGCGAACAACAATATTGTAATAACTTGATGTTTGTTTTGTTGTGTTTGCTTGTGTTTACCTCTTATCTATTACATTGCACGATGTGTATCCATGTGTACCTGTCTGCAATAACAAATGCAAAAATAATAATAATAATGCTTGTTTGCGCTAAAAGTAATGGCTACAAATTAAATGCATGACGCTGGTTATTAAAATTGGTTTGTTTGCAATGAGAAAAATTACACGCCAATGCTCGCAGTACATCATGACTTCATGAATAGTTTTACGTAGTTGGCTATATCAAAGTTTAAGTAACATTTAAGACAGAGATATCCTTCTGTTTCTTAGGCTCAATAAAACTGCTATTATGAATGCAATTTTCGAATTGGTTTCTCGGAGTAAAAGCTCAGAGACACTTTTGGTTGCCCTGTGGACGCAGCCCCCAGAGTCAACTCGGCTTCTCTACACATACTCCTAGACGCAGCCCGCAGAGCAAACTCGGCTTCTCAACGCATCAACTCCTAAACGCAGCCCGCAGAGCAAACTCGGCTTCTCAACGCATCAACTCCTAAACGCAACCCACAAAGCAAACTCGGCTCCTCCAAGCATCTACTCCTAAACGCAACCCACAGAGCAAACTCGGCTCCTCCAAGCATCTACTCCTAAACGCAACCCACAGAACAAACTCGGTTTCTCCAAGCATCTACTCCTAAACGCAACCCACATAGCAAACTCGGCTTCTCTACGCATCAACTCCTAAACGCAACCCACAGAGCAAACTCGGCTTATCTACCCAACAACTCCTAAACGCAACCCACATACCTAACTCGGTTTCTCTACGCACATGCTCCTAGACGCAGCCCGCAGAGCAAACTCAGATTCCTAACGCACATACTCCAAGACACAGCCAGCAGAGCAAACTGGCTCCTCCGTGCACAAAACTCCTAAACGCAACCCACATAGTAACTCAGCTTCTCTACGCATAGACTCCATTACGAAACCCACATACCAAACTCGGCTCCTCCACGCATAAATTTAACACAGCCCGCAGGCACGAATTGATTCGACAGCTGGTTGCGCGCGAGCGAACATGGTTAGTACACTGGTAGCGTAAAATTGCGGAGGCTTAGAAGAAGTCTGCTGGCCGTGCTTGTTGAGCGCTCGGTTGTTGTGCCAGGAGTCACGGATTCCATCCCCGTAAGTCCACACTTTTTTGTTTTTTCGACAGTTGATTGAACGACTTAAAACATCTCACTTACATTGGCTTCTACCGTGAATTCACTTTATTAGCTCCAAACGTTGATATATCTTTGTATTTAAGAAGCATAGCGTACCCCACCGCACACACCCATTTGCAAGCGTGCGCTAAGAATTGGCGGTAAAAGTCTTATTGGGCAACAAAATTCCGAACCGACTGTTGAAACAATTCTCGCAGCCCAAAGCTCAAACTCAGCTCCTCCACGCGCAAACTCCTAAACGCAGCCCGCAGAGCAAACTCGGCTCGTCCACACTTAAACATAGACGCAGAACATTATAACCACCTTGGTTGGGATAGTATTTTATGATTATTGAAATCGACTTGGGATCGAGCCAGAATTCCCTGTTACTCATATTTGACACTACTCATTTTTAAAGGTTCTGCGCATATTTTTGTTATTTTAATTTAAACAATAATGATACTAAATACAATTATGTATACACCCTATTGATTCAACGTTTTTCGTTTTTTTATATTTAAAAAAATACAATAAATACCCTTTCAACATTTCAATAATATTCCAGTGAGATTAACTATCGCTTCCTCTAGCAGCTTCCGCTTTGATATATTGGTGACACGTCATTTGAATATCCACTTTTGTGGTTAACAAGTACCGTTCATGAAAAATAACTCCATTCAAATGATAAAGCCAACAATCATAATATTAATGTCAAAAAAGTATATAACCGCTTATTTTGGGTTTCCATTGATTTATATGTTTATTGTTCTCAGTGAATTAAAGTTCAAATTATTTATTCCATGCATTCGATTTTCGTTTAAGTTCGCGTTTAGAGTAGTCGTGATCAAGTGGTATCCATATTCCCTTAGAAGTTATGGTTTTGGTGCAAAGGACAAAATATATAAATATGAATTAAAAGACAGGGTAAGTCTTAAAACGTATTGCGCAAGAGCGCACCTCCTTCGAGACTTCTCGAACTGTAATTGTGTTGCGTTGAAAATGAGCCCGGCTTTTTGGAGTGGATAAAAAGGTAAAGGCAGCGCGTCGTTTCTATAGGTTATGTGTGAAATTCAGAGATATCCTTTATAATTAAGGGAAACAAAGTTTATCGCGCCTTTTTTTATTTTCGTATGCAAAACTCATTGTTTAATTGATGTTAAAAAATAAATTAGAATCAAAAGCTACCTAGAAAATGTTGATTATCTTTAATCTTCAAATATGCATTATATCAATTAACTTAGCGTCTCTGCTTCCTACTTTGTGGCGTCATCGAATTTCGAAAAATCTATGAAAAATTGTCAAAATGAATATCACGAAACAGAGGTTATCCAAGTTGAAAATCAAGGCACTCTGAAAATTTAATAAAAAAAGGGAGAAAGTTTTTGATAACGTTTGAATCGTTTGATCGCAGGTAGTGGAATAACACAAAAACGCAAATGACTTTCCTTAATGTGGGTAGTCAATTTGACGCATGAACTCAGCTCAAATTGATATTTTTAATTCTATTTGATATTGTTTAGTTTTTTCAGTGTACATTTAACGTTTGGCTATGCCATTAAATTACTTTTAGCGCTGTATTTATTTCACCACATGCTCCGTTGCTACTAGGAGTGTGATATTTATTTTTGGGGAATGTTCTTTCATGCATATGAGGTAATTTTAACAATAAAATAACGGTCTGGTGGTTTAAATGGTTTGTCGGTTGTATTCTTTTAAAGTAAACAGTTAACTAAATTAAAAATAATTTACTAAAGACCCTTACCATACCCGCTTTCAAGACATAATATTATATTTGTTTTAAATAAAGACTCTTCCTTCAAGGTAGAAAAGTGATACGTTGCGGATGAAGATAAAATCATATAGACATTTCCATGTGGAAATATCCGTAGGAGCTATCACAGAGATCTTAAAATTTAATATTCTTGATCGCCTGCTCATAAAACTGGCGTTATCCCTACGCCCGACTCAACGGCATTTCATTGAATTTAAAATAATCCATATAAAAGGTCACACATTTAAGAGTTACATCATTGAACTTAATTAATTGGCCAAGAACAATTTTTTTACGGAACACAACCAAAAGCTCCCGTGTCTAGTAGCCATGCTGGATGTTGGATATTCCTCGCATGTAGGTACTAATAATACTTACATCGGTATGGTGAAAAGATTTGTCGCCACCTATAAGTTAACACCCCAGCATTATAAGATGTGTCTATGTTGCAGAACTCTTTTCTATGGTTACATCAAACAGAATTGTTGAAAAATATGCAAGATCTCGACTTAAGATCTTGTTTTTAAGATCTTGTCTCAAGATCCTACAAGCTTGCGGAATATCTTGTAATATTTTGCAACATCTTATAAAATCTTTTGGCAAGATCTTGCAAGGTCTTGATAAGATCTTATAAGATCTTGCAAGATTTTGGTAAGAATTTTCATTAGGGAAATAAAAGCGCTATCAGGGGGCATGTTAATTTTATGGTTTTGATAACGAACCGTATCCTCTGCGAGAACGTTCAGAAATCGCCTCCTAGGTACCTATATCCGGCGATGGCATGTTTCCTTAGAAAATCGCCTTAAGACATACGCGATTGTTGTCGAGCTCTGCAAACTCTCCAGGCTCAACACATCCTTGTGTTGTTACATCCGAAGCAAGTAAAATACGTGTGCAAACTTGGCCAGAGGCATTCTGCCCCGCTTTGAGAAGTCATGGAATATACCAGTACTTCTCAAAGCGAGGTCTTAGCGCGGAAACTGAGCTTTGTACTGGGAAGATATTTCCTTACTTCCGCAACAGGGTGGTAAGACTTCTAAGCGTGTATTTGTTTTCGTATCTTATAGGCTCTAACATAACTATTTATAACTTCATAACACAGAAAAACAAGTAATTTCTTTACCTCCTGTTGTAAACTCGGGCTAATTTTATTTTACAACCCTGTCAATCTCATTAACGACGGAATTATGTCATTGATTGAAAATCAAGAAACCGGGGTTAAGGGAAATGGTTTCAATTCCTACTCATTCATCAATCTGACGAAAAGAAGAAATTGGCTAACCCCGAAATATCTGTCCACTCTTGAAACCATGATTTCCGATTAGCGAAAAAACGCGTCCCCACCACATGACAGACCCCCCCCCCCCCCCTCCCCCGCCCGAATCGTTATTGGCAGTCAGGCCGTCTGAAGACATCGTTGAAGTCCAGCCATCGATCACCAGCCCTGACACCGTGTCACGTGGCCTGGTCGCCATTGTGACATCCCCCCCCCCCCCAAGTGGAGTGACAGTTCGGACGAACGCACAAGCATAGATAGCTGACGCCCTTAAGTGTTCGTCAGCAAAAACCGTAGATTCAACGACTGTGTTGAACAAGTTTGTTCTTTGACTTAGTTGATTGTTTGTGTATGTTGAAACAATTTGCATTACTGTAAGAGTTCTACTGTAGGCCAGCAGCCATCACCGTTTTTTTTTGCTAATCGCAACAAAAGATATTTATAAACTGGGCCCACCGATCAGTCACTTGCTGGCCTGTCCTGTGTTACCTTTTGTCTTTCTCACTCTATTATGGTGCCATTTTGAAAAAAAACATGGAGCTAGTGCAAAAACAGGGGTACGTTTGTTATCACAATGGTTACTACAAATCTGCAATTGCCCGTCTGTGATTGGCTGTTCAGCATGCTTTGTCGATCTGGGCTCAAGGGTGCGATTGTGTAACTTTATTTCGTTCGATTTGGCTCGAAATCACTCGATTTCAAATCACTGTCCGTGTTAAACCATAGGCAGTGATATAGAAAACGAATGGTTTTGAAACCACAAAGTTACAGAATCGCCCCCCAGGGCCCTAACTCCGCGATTGAAAGTAAAATCGTTCCCCGTAGGGTGAAAATATTATCAGATAATCATATAAGATGTTTCTAGCTTTCCATGGCTAATAACAAAGGTAAAGATACAGTTATGATGTCACGATTATCCAATATAATACTGCTTTGTAAATATGGTCTTTGGGTATGTGAATTTGGTTCTATTTGATGATATGGCACAAATTTATCTCACTCGACGGTGTAATAATATGACAATCTTTTAACAATATGCATACACTAACGCCCATTTTATCTGTTGTAGTGTTGCTTTCACACAGATTTATAATTGTACATAATTTACGCTTACTTTAAATGGATGCATGAAAACACAGTTTGTAAATAATATTGTATTTTCTATTGGAGTTTTCTTAGCATGGAAGGACAAAGCGTGAACAACACATGCATTCCATTTTCATTATTATATCCCGCGGGTGCGCAGCATAATGTTGTAAAAAATGTGGAAGAGCTCAGTGCTTTGCCCTGCGGTAGCGTCATAGGATGTAGCAATGAGAAATTATGATAATCCTGGGCCAAATCCACTTAAGTTTTTAAGCAGGAAAAACCAGAACCGCATTAAGATTTAGTAAGCCACTAGGCATGTACTATACTATAGTACATTATATTAACGTGATTCAAGACCCACTGCAACCTATGTAAAAAATCAATATATTTTTAATTTCTTAAATGTTGTTTTGTTCCAACATGCTTTTGAAACAATGAAAATTAAATTCAAATTAAATATTGCTGACTCATGCTTGCGGCTTCAAATTTATCGTTCGCGCATAGGGAACTGTCCTTAAATGTGAATCTATAATCCAACCACTTTTCTTAATTGCAATTTCAATTTAAAAGACTAAATATTTTTTACTTTCCTAATCGGATAATTACTTTCCGATTTAAACCTGGTTTAATAACACCGAAAATATGAGATTTTGGGTCCGGGCAAAAACGACACAAGTCAACTCTGACGTCAGAATTCAGGTAATTAGAGGGATCTGCCCATGCTGGCCGTGCAATAGTATCCAGGTACTGACGTCACTACTCATGCGTTGTCAGGTGATTTGAGGGATCTGCCCATGCTGCCCGTGCAATAGTATCCAGGTACTGACGTCACTACTCATGCGTTGTCAGGTAATTTGAGGGATCTGCCCGTGCTGGCCGTGCAATAGTATCCAGGTACTGACGTCACTACTCATGCGTTGTCAGGTAATTTGAGGGATCTGCCCATGCTGGCCGTGCAATAGTATCCAGGCACTGACGTCACTACTCATGCGTTGTCAGGTAATTTGAGGGATCTGCCCGTGCTGGCCGTGCAATAGTATCCAGGTACTGACGTCACTACTCATGCGTTGTCAGGTGATTTGAGGGATCTGCCCATGCTGGCCGTGCAATAGTATCCAGGTACTGACGTCACTACCCATGCGTTGTCAGGTAATTTGAGGGATCTGCCCATGCTGGCCGTGCAATAGTATCCAGGCACTGACGTCACTACTCATGCGTTGTCAGGTAATTTGAGGGATCTGCCCATGTTGGCCGTGCAATAGTATCCAGGTACTGATGTCACTACTCATGCGTTGTCAGGTGATTTGAGGGATCTGCCCATGCTGGCCGTGCAATAGTATCCAGGTACTGACGTCACTACTCATGCGTTGTCAGGTAATTAGAGGGATCTGCCCGTGCTGGCCGTGCAATAGTATCCAGGTACTGACATCACTACACATGCGATATCAAGTAAACAGGCAAGTCCTTTTTTTCGCGCGAGGACCACACAACAACTTCTTAAAAAGTTGTATCTTCTATAAAATTTAGTTAAGAATGAGAGGAAATTGTTACCGGTTTAAGCAGTTACCAAAATGCAATTTGTGGAAGGGAGGCGAAGCTGCAAAAATGTGCACCCGAACCGGGATACGAACCCGGGACCTCCTGCTTGCCGGGAGGTTTAGAATGCCGGGAGTTAAGAATGATATACAAGAATACGTGTACTTTTATTTTCCACGCAAAAGTATTTAAAGTTCTGAACTTTAAAGAAAATTCAACGCACATTTTTAAATCTACCTTCGGCAGACATCACGACTTTTGGTTTCAAATTTCAAACAGCGCCAAATTTTTCTTCTTACAGTTGCTTAAAAAATACTAGATTTTTGCACATTTTTATCGATTCCTCAATCACTGTCACGAAAATAGACCACGACTCCATCGTATCATAATAAGACTGTTTTTCTGCGCTTGGGAAAAATCCGCAGCCTGCTGTCTATAAAAAAAGGTGTCCTTAGAGCTTGTCCCCTGAAGCACATGAATGAATTATGACATTTGTAGCCGTAATAATGAGTTGGTAGTATGTATTTATTGTCTCTTGTTTCAAAAACATGTTGGTATAGTACATTCGCGAATTACTGGTCAAAACCACTTGAGATTTTGGTGTAGAAAGACGCGTGCCGACCCTTGTAAGCTCTGCATAGCTCTATTGTGTTCTCTTCGAGAGTGACAACTGACGGATCTCCTTGCAAATAGCTGCGTTGTCACTTTCGTCCCACTTGTGTGCTTACCTACCTGATGATTGGCAATGAAAGGGTTTCCCCGAAAATTGGCAACACAGGGCTGAGAAAGGTACAGAGTTGGTTGGACGGATGTCAAGATAAATAATATCTATTTAAACAATGTCATTTCCCGAAGCCCTGAAGTGCATTTGACCAGGAATTCGCGAATGGGCTACACAAACCCACATCTCAGGACTTGGACAATTATTGATAATTCACATCAGTTTCAATGATGTCTCCAATCGTCTAGTACTTTGAAGGGAACTATATTTTTGGATCTGTACTAATTACACTAAGATAAGGAACCAAAAGCAAGTTAAATCTTCGCATAAAATGAGGCTAAATGCTGAAATTCTCAGGCTTCTGATTTCCATCAACAAAATTGAAAATCTGAAACGAAAGTGGTATGCATAAATTGATGCTAGGTATTATGCAAAATAAGCCGAGTTTAAATCCATTCGATGCAAAAGTTGGTTAAACATAAAAAATAATCACATGAACTCCCGCCAATTTACTAAAGTGGGGGCAATTTTTTTTATACAATAACAACAAGCAAGTACCTACTCTTCGGAAAAACTCATTTTCATGGAAAGTGGGAAGTCAATTTTCGTTAGATAGTCACTTGACGTTTACCAACGTCCCGTTCGGAAAATTGGCTTTCCACTTGATAGTTGATTACTTTAAGCGAGGTTTTCCTTATCGTATCTGCATTTTCACTCCTCGTCCATCGGCCATTTCTCGATCGACTCTGCATTCCCAAATTGGCTCTGCATTTTCCAATCGACTCTGCATTTTCCAATCGACTCTGCGTCTTCGAGCATTATGATCGAGCACAAAATTAATGCTATGCACCGTGTCAAAATTGAAAACGCCAAGAGAAATCTATTCTTACTTGTTCGGAAAATGAAATTGTGTGCTGAGGGGGAAGCTGTAGGCGATCATTTATTTCTACTGAAGCTCTGAAGACGACGAAGACATTTTTTGCTTAGAAATATTCTCTAGCGAGATAAAATCAGTGTAGGGAAAAAATTTTCAAAGCGCAAAGCGTGTAGTTAAAACTTGAGAGTACGTTTGAACGTCATTTGAATTCTGTAATGGTGTGAGTTTATTTTCGAATCTAGAAGGGCGGATTTGTGTATGTGTGTGTAAGTATTATTGGTGACTTTCAAATATTTATATTCCTTGCGTTCACTTGGGGGTTATCTCAAAAGATAAGGTTTACATGATCACCCACTAAAAAAATATTTTTTCATCTGTTGCTTAAATTAGGAAAAGCAGCCATGGGCTTTTCAAAATTTTGACGCAGTTTTTGGCAACTGAGAGGAACTTTCTTATTTCCATGCACACTGCGCTTTGAAGCCAGTGGGCTGAACCAGTCAGATTCCAAAGCGCAGTGTGTATTGCGAATCCGTCTCGTTCTCGGCCTCTCAGAGCGTTTCGGGCTCCGACGGGCCCAGCCCACGGGCTCGAAAGCGAGGAAAAATCGTTGTGTGTACTGGCTATTAAAGCGCGGAGACTAGCTTACTTTCCTCCCCGGCCTTTGCCGTTTAATCGAGCCTGAAGAATCGTCCAATACGCTCTGTAAGTACGTACTGAAACTTCCGCTGACAAACATTCCTACAGTCGGTAAGATTAAGGCTTGACTTCATTCTGGTTGGCGACGGGTAATGGGCTCTATGAATAGCTTTGCAAAGCTAGAACTTTATTTCAATGTACGAATTGGGTATTTCAGTGAGACGCCAGAAAACTATCCACTTCAGTCATAACTTATTATGGTTCCACTAATGCAGAAGCAAAATAATATATTTGCATCGTTTTATCACCATAGTACAAGTAGTAGTAATTAACTCATTCAGTACTGTTAATTATTAATTAGAAAATATGTAATAATTTATTTTTAATTTATTTCTGTCTGAGGCTTTGGCAACCAAGAGTATATAAGTTTTTAATATAAGAAAAAAGCATGTTTTAAAGGCGATAATTTCCTCGATAATGGTCAAACTCTCATCCTACAATACTTAAACTAGGAATTTCCATAACTATTTATCTGGAAAATGTAAATGTAATGATTTAAACAAAGTGTAAAATGAATCTCAAAAAACAATAGTTTTTGTTTCTATTTAATTCATAAACTGGCCATACATATTTTTTTCTCGCCTGATAATTTGCCTTGATTTGTTAGTCCGTTAAAAATATATAAAAGGGAGCCTGTAGCTCAAAAGTACACTATTGTGAATACTTAGTATGACATAACCACAGATACTTCCATTACTTAACACGATCATGAAATAGTTTCTTTGAAAAGAATGCACTTACTTTTAAAAGAGTAAAGGATTTGCGTCGCGAATAAATAAGTTACAAACAGAATCTTGTTTTCTCCCAAGAGATTCAATCTCCTTGAAGGATGCGTGATCCAGTTGCTTTGAATTCTATCACGCGGCTGAGACAAAAATAGAAAAAATATATACCGCTTATTTCTTCCATAATGCAAAGACGCACTTATAAATAAGAAATAAGGGTATACCCTTTTTGTCTCAAATCATTTAAACATTTTCCCTCTTCCAAAATCCATTCACTGTTTATTCGCCATGACTAAAATGAAACGAAATAAAATATCAACAAAAGACGTACAATTGTCCCTGGAAAAGAAAATTGTCTCCGAGCTGTTATTTTTATCTCGGGAAAATAAAAGAAAGATCTCATATAACGACGTGCGCTTTGCCGGGGAAATCTTACGCACACGCTTTTCCGGCCGACGAAAGAAAATCCCCGGGACACGCACTCTTTCCCGGAAACTGCGGGAGCGCACGCAACGAGGACGAAACGCTCTCACAGTGTCGCGTGATGCGTTGCGATACGCACGAAAATATAATTAAATCGTCAAACTTAATTATCTTCATTCTAGCTCGGCTCTCATTTTACGCTACGTTTTGATGACAGCTCGTATCATAGCGGGGTTGCTAAATATTTATCGAGTTCTACAGGTAGCATGATACAGTTGGGTGGCTTTACTAATTTGGCATGCGAGCTACGGCTGAGGCATTTTTTTATAATGTGAATTGCATAAGAACAAAATGTGATTAAAATACTTAGTGAGAAACAAATTGTTGCAAGACCCGTTTTACAGTCAATATACCAAGATAGAGAAAGAAATGGGTTCATTCCCCCTCTCTTTTCCAAGGGCTGAATAAGGAAATGACAATACATTTTAACGGATTTGCAGTATATTGCTTTATAGACTTTATATTCACTTTAGCTGAAATTCCATATAACTGACTGCATTTCACCTTAAGAAGGAGGGTGGATTTGCGTCTACCACGAGGATCAATGCTGCTGCTAGACATGAACTAAGGGTTTTAAAACTTTCATGTCATGCCTTGAGCCGTACAAAAGGATCTATAGGCAGTTTTAAAACCCTGATCTTGGCTAAAAGCAGTGGGTTATTAGGAAGATGCATGTCCACTTATCTCCTTAACGTGGAATGGAGTATAGATAAACTTCATAGTCTGATAATAAATGAAGTAGGTGATTACTTTCAGGCGATTTGCTTGATTTCTCACAACCGTCTCGATAACAAAATAAAATCTTGCCGCAAACAGCCGTTCTCAAATTTGCAGCCAATTTTTCATGAAATAAATGTGAAATAAATAAATAATTTTCACATTTTAAAACTAGTCACGGCACTTGCTTTTGAATTGAAATGGAAGGTTAAAGACATGTCGTTTTCCAACAATGTTACCGATATATTTTACTCCATTTATATGCAACCGTATCTGTTCGTCATGTACGGGTAACTATGAATAGCAAACGTTGCTTCAATGTAGTAATATGTAAATTGAGCGCAAAGTAAGCGCACGCCAGCGACGACCCTCAGCGATAAGAGACAGGAATGGAATGGAATGACACAGATTAACAGAACTAATTTGATAAAAGGTAAAATTCTATTTAAAAAAAAGACTTCCCTTGAAAAAGCATTAGAGTGATCCTGATTCTGTTCCATCCGCTCCTTTGGCTGAACGTGTGGTCTTGTGGAATTTGGCCCGCTAGTTTTCAACCCTTTTAATTTTTCCGGGATATTGAGTCTGAACTACATGCTTTTCTCGGTTTGAGTACAGACAAGTTCGTAAAGTCAATTGAACCAAAAACGGATGAAGTGAAACAGAGATTGTATCGAAGCAATACAAAGTAAGTATACTCGACAACACAAATTGCTATCTGAGAAAAGGCATAAAAAGGGGTTACTTAATTAATGAATCTCAATGGCATTGGCTCTAATGTTGATATGTACACGCTATGTTTGAAAAGCTCTCAAATAAAAAAATTACGCTTCTATATGGATAATCATTAAACTATAGTCCGACCACAGTTATGCAAGTTATACAGCGAAACACATAACGAAACATGGTGAAGTGTAAATCGCCAATAACTATAGAATTTGCAATATTGGAGCGTATGGATATTAAATAGTTCCATCAAGTTACCAACTCCCACACAATAATTCCATCTCATTAAATTCCCAAATGCTACCAGACTTTCCCACCAACTACGCTGCGTGCGCCTTGAGATACACAACAAACTACCAAAACTTACCCAACAAATCATCGAGCAAGATTGTTTATAAGTTTTTGCACACGGGAGAATATTATCGAGACTCTCACACACCGAACTTGCCTCATAATCATCACGTCATCTCGGAAGAAAACCCCACAAATTAACTCCGCAAAAACTTTTACCTCGCGAGCTTTTGTTCGTTGTCTCAGCGCCAACAGATTTGTGTCTAAGTTTTCGCCCGCGAAAGTTTTAACTCTACGAAGACGGAATCGACCACTCCATCGCTTTATTGGAGGGGGTGGGGGCAGGTAATCACATCATCAAATTACAGTGGTGGAGGGGGGGGGGGGGATTTGGTCCAATCTGTCACTTAAACTGTCCAAGCTCGTTAAGAAAGTGTCTTCGTTCAAATTCAATGACACGATTGTTAGCCGGGTTCTTGTGCAAAGAGTTTATAAATAAGATTTGCTGTCAAAGACAGAAATAATTCAGAGAAAGCTATACGAGATGTACAGTGATTTTTTAAGAAAGAAATGTTTAGAATGTAAAAATTTAAAACTGGGTTATTAATTAACTAGGGCTTCGCGTTGAAGATAAACGTAGAGGTTAACACAAACATGTCACACACAAAGTCGCAATAAATTTATGATTAAATTTGGAAAAAGTGCGTAGCTACTTTTAAATACATTTCCGTATTTTTCGTTTTTTCGAATTTTAGAATATTTCCCTTTTTTCTGATTTGAAGGGTGGGGGTATTGTGAATGTTTTAAAAACGCAGGGTAAGCTCAGAACAAAAGTAGACACCCTGAAAAATTCACCGGGATCGACTCAGGTGTTTGGTCTGTAGAGCGCGCACAAACACATATAAAAACAAACAAACAAACAAACAAACAAACAAAACACACAAGTGTTTTTTGTTCCCAGTAGTGAAATTAAAGATTTCGCTTCGCTCGCTACGGTAATCAATTACATTCCTGTAGTTGATCAGTTATCGAAGGAAGTATTAGGTGGGCTTGTTACACACACATAATAATTTAATGCTTGTCGGGTTGTCGGAAATGTTCCGACTGAAGTCAACTGGGGGCAAATTGTTAGTACGACGCAATTGACTGATGCGTGGTGTTTAACGACGAATTGGTTTTACAAAGGTCCCACGGTAACTCTGGTATACTGGCGTCAATCTAGACAACGCAAGATCAATGCAAGATCAATGCAAGATCAATGCAAGGTCAATGCAAGATCAATGCAATATCAATGCAAGATCAATGCAAGATCAATGCAATATCAATGCAAGATCAATGCAAGAACAATGCGAGATCAATGCAAGATCAATGCAAGATCAATGCAAGATCAATGCAAGATCAATGCAAGACCAATGCAAGATCAATGCAAGTTCAATGCAAGATCAATGCAAGATCAATGCAAGATCAATGCAAGATCAATGCAAGACCAATGCAAGACCAATGCAAGATCAATGCAAGATCAATGCAAGATCAATGCAAGATCAATGCAAGATCAATGCAAGATCAATGCAAGATCAATGCAAGATCAATGCAAGATAAATGCAAGATCAATGCAAGATCAATGCAAGATCAATGCAAGACCAATGCAAGACCAATGCAAGATCAATGCAAGATCAATGCAAGATCAATGCAAGATCAATGCAAGATCAATGCAAGATCAATGCAAGATCAATGCAAGATCAATGCAAGATCAATGCAAGATCAATGCAAGATCAATGCAAGATCAATGCAAGATCAATGCAAGATCAATGCAAGATCAATGCAAGATCAATGCAAGATCAATGCAAGATCAATGCAAGATCAATGCAAGATCAATGCAAGATCAATGCAAGATCAAGGCAAGATCAATGCAAGATCAATGCAAGATCAATGCAAGATCAATGCAAGATCAATGCAAGATCAATGCAAGATTAATGCAAGATCAATGCACGATCAATGCAAAATCTCACAAGATTTCGTCTCAAGACCCTGGTGATAATTTTCAGCATGGAAAGTAATCCCAACAAACCGATGCGTCTACCAAAACACACCATTAAGGAAACCATTAAGGACGCCATTAAGGACGCCATTAAGGAGTGATTACGCACCTGCGGTATCCTGAACAGACGCAACAAGTTTGCCACCTGGATGGAGGTGACGGACGAGGCTGCGCCGACCACCCCCGAAATCACCTTGCGCACCTGCGTCTTGTTGCAGTGGTACTCGGCGTCGTCGATGTTGCTGATCGAACCTGCGTGGGCAGAGACAGACAACGGAGTCAGCTCGATATGGAGCACGAACGATCCACGAACGAGTCATGTCGACTCAGACACTAAGGCCCAAATGCAGAGTCGACACTGAGTGCACACTCACACTGAGTCCGCACTCAGTGAGCACTTTGGAGAAAATTTATCATTGCAAATGCCAACTGAGTATGCACTGAGTGCGGACTCAGTGACGTTTCTGCATTCGGGCCCGAATCTTCACTCCGAAACGTGTCCGAGATTTGTTAAGCTGGGTTTAGAGCTGGCAATGTCAGTGACACGATGTCATCAACATTGGCTTTGGATCAATCAGAGACTCTGAAAGTGCATGACGTCATGTTAGTGACTCTGCCATGGAGTCTCTGATTGGTCCAGAGCCATTGTTCATGATATTATGTCACTGACATTGCCAGCTGTAAACCCAGATTTATATAGCTAGTACACACTACGCTTTTTCAACGCTTTGGAGCCCTCAGGGCTGGGCCCGTCGGAGCCCGAAACGCTCTGAGAGGCCGAGAACGAGATGGATTCGCAATACACACTGCGCTTTGGAGCCTTCAGGGCTGGGCCCGTCGGAGCCCGAAACGCTCCGAGAGGCCGAGAACGAGACGGATTCGCAATACACACTGAACCTTAAAGCGCTCGAAAGCGCGATGTGTTGTGGCTATTCGTTATTTTTCAAGCACTTTCAAGGCCTCATTTCCAAGTCGGCATGTGACTGAAAGAATAAGCAATCGAAGTGGATTGAGACATGATTTAATCCTCAACCATTGCAATAAAGTTTCTCGTCTACTGAAATGATTGGCACCAAGAGTTCAGCAACATGCACTTGCAGTGGAGACACGTAAACTAAGGGACTAAGGGCCAGTTTTACAATATTTTTAAACTCTGAGTTAAGCACCTATCCCTAAGAAACAGATGAATTCCACGGAATCCTATTGATGGTGAAGTACTTTCAAAATCGGCCTGTAGAACATTTAAAAAAAACGCTGGAAAAGATTTCGGTCACCAACTGTAGCTTAAAATTAAAATTAAAACTAAAACCATCAGTGATGAGCCAAAAATAACCTGGAATTGAGTATCCTTTCCCCTTACTCTCACTCACAATCAAATTAAGCACGTCTTCTCCGGCACTCGATGTAAAAAAAAAACGTGTCAGAATGCCTGATGTCAGCAGAATTTTCTCAGCATTGGACTACGCATGACGTTCAAACTGTTTACACAATTGAGGCAGATTGGTATTGGTTGGGATAAAAGTTGGTTGAGAATGGGTGACTGTCTGGTAACGAAGTAATCAATTTCAGTTGGTATCAATATGGAGATTACAAACAGCAAGCTTTTTTCCAACAGCACTACGGGCACTGGTCTATTGGCTGTCGGTGAATTACAGACTGATATTGACGTTAGTCTGGCTTGGAAGGGAGCCGAGGTTATTTCTCCTACAGTATGTTTGTTTTCTACCTCTGAACATCGTTATCAAAATGAACGCTCGACTCTAAATGTGATAGGGTTTTTACTGTTCGTGTATTAAAAACAAAATTTGCCTAGATAATTGATATTATTTTCAACTTTTCTGATAATTAGTATATATTTTAATAACGAACACTCGTCAGACAGCTACACTTCTCCATCCAATTATTGTTAAAATCAGCAACGACGACAAAATTTCACCAAACGAGCGCAGAAACTACATTTATAATTCAACATAACAGAACTCAGCCGCTAAAGCAAAAGGATCAATAATAAATTTTACAATACAATTATTTACAAAATGTATACGCATGACAGTAAGTTATAACGAGGGGCAAATTTTAGGCATGGGTCAGTGGAATCGGCGAATGAATTTCCGTGCGGTTGGTACGATCGTGTTTGTGCTGTAGAATTGTCCCGTGACCCAAATGATCGAATTTGTTCTGAATTTCCCGACAAATCATCGGCTGCGTAGTGCGTATGGGTATGGGCGATGGGTTTCAAAGGCACAAGTAGCAGGTTACAAGTAGCAGCATTGATGGCAGTTAAAAGTAATGTTTTAATAAGAGCCGGCTTTACAATGTCCAGTTAAAATGTTAACTGTCCGTTAAAATGAAAATAGATGTGTCTGATTGGCTGTGACCTTGAAGATGACATACTTGCCAGCAGTGAACACTGTAACTGCACATTTTAAAACCGGAAGTATGTTAAACAATGTCCAGCTATGAAAAAATTACCGTTGTATGTAATAAATTTGAAGCATTTTATTTGCAGCGGCTTTGGGTTAATAATTGCTAACGGGCAGTTAACTATAAAACTCGGAATTTGCCAAATTTACACTACATAATTAGTGTTATAGTGTATCTAAGTGTTAATTTAATTTTTTATGACCTATGTTTATCAAACTTCAAGAAAGGGTCAGTAAAAAATAACTTTTTTCTGCCACACAATCCCTACAAATCTCCTCACTGTATCTCAGCTGCCCGTACTCACACAAGTTAAAGATTCAGATGGGGTTCTGGAACAAGTTCTTGTGAAATTACCAGAGTTTCTCATTTTTTATGGCACTAATCGACGTAATGTTTCAACACTATTTTCACGGCGACGGCTTTTGATGAGGTTAAGTGAACATTGCTTACCTACTTGTTTTTATTGTTTATTTCTTACATTCCATGTACATTTTCATTGAATCTGCTTATTGTAATCAGTTACATAGAAAAATAATAATAATATAGGTTAATCATTATTATAGGCTTTGGAAATTGTCAGCTTACTTTACCCATATGTACTTGATAATAATGAATGAGAAAAGTGAGAAAACCCCGTTTTCGGAAAGTATCCTACTTCTGCGAAAAGTCCTAACAACAAGATAACTCGGGAAATTCACAAAATTACACCACTAATGCATGCTTTCGATAAGTTGATAAGCAAATCGGAATAACGCAGTGAAATTCCACTCCCAAATCTAACTTCCGTGCTCCATCTGCCCTAAAAAAGGTCACCCATCCAAATCAAATCACATAATAATGTTGCTTTACTACAGAAATCTCACTAGAACCGGTGTGTATAATGCTGCTTATAATGCTAGCAATGTGAGTGACACGATGTCATGAACATTGGCTCTGGACTAACCAGAAACTCAATGGCAGAGTCGCAAACATGATGTCATGCACATCCAGAACCTCTGATTGGTGCAGAGCTAATGTTCATGACATCGTGTCACTGACATTGCTAGCACTGGGGTCTATCATGTAACTTTGTGATTTCAAAACGATTCGTCTTCAATATCTCTTCCTATGGTTTAACACGGGCAGTGATTTGAGATCGAGTGATTTCGAGCCAAATCGAATGAAAAAAAGTTTCATGATCGTTCCCCTAAATAAGAGTAAAACGTCGACAGGTTTGGGATGGGATTTTAGCCAGCAATATGTGATATTAGTCAGGAACATCTTCTCTTGGGTATTTTTATCTTCATGACGTCATATTTGAACTGTTTTACATTGTCAAACGTGTCCGAGATTTGTTAAGCTGGGTTTAGAGCTGGCAATGTCAGTGACACGATGTCATCAACATTGGCTTTGGATCAATCAGAGACTCTGAAAGTGCATGACGTCATGTTAGTGACTCTGCCATGGAGTCTCTGATTGGTCCAGTACCAATGTCCATGACATCGTGTCACTGACATTGCCAGCTGCAACCCCAGCATCCGGCACGAATCGAGCTTCTTGTCCTCTCGGTCACATTGAAAATCACTGCTGGCAAAGATTGCGGAAACGACAAAGCACGCACGCACGACCTTCGTAGCATCCTTAATGCCATTTCTTCCCGCTCGGGCAGCACTGGTTGTAGCTCTGAAGCAGGGTTAGCTATTGATGACGCAGCAGAGGGAAGCTGTGGTCCTTCGGGGAGCAATATTTCGATGTGTGGTTTGATCGTGACTTGCATCCCTTTTAGACTCACACACGTTTTTTTTGCGTCTTGAGGGCACATTTTTGCTGTACCTAAAGCTGTTAACTTATTTTGATCTGATTATGGCTTATAAATAGTATTTCCGTCAACAAAATATAAACAAGATAAGTGTTTTTTCACCAAGTGAACGGATGTTTCTAATTTCGTAATTCTATTAGCACAAGTTATTAAAAGAAAAATTAATTAAAAGAAAAATTATTAAATTTATTTTCAGATGTTTAAATTATTTCAAAATTAATCATTTACTTTGTTTTCCCATAATTACGTTACCTGTAAAATATACACATTGCTATGGCTCACATTCAAGTCTTTTAAAGCGGGATTAAAATAAAATCAGTTGTGCAATAGAGTTTAGAGTAACATACGGCGAACATCTATGTAACAACAATAAGATTCTCACAGGGTGAAAATAAGAACATTGTTAACAAACCATGATAAGATTTAACGTGCTTTGCATAGTTTGTAAAGTATCGTGGAAATATATTATTATAACGAACTTTAGGATGCGTGGGAACATGCTTGGTCTTTCTGAAAACTTGTGCACCTGCTTATAGCGTAATTTGTGGAAAAACTGTTAGAAAAAACGTGGTGGGAATGATAAATAAGATCTGCGAAATATTCTGAATATCTGCGAAAAGAATATCTGCGAGATATTCTTAGCCAAGCTCTGGTTTTGAACAAGTTGGGGTCAAATCATATTCGTAATCAAAACAGTATTTTTATAAGATGAAACAGACTCGTAATTAAACTGTTGAGTGTAATAAAAACACTTGCAATTGTCCTCACAAGACTTTCTTTTCTGCCTTATTCCTTTCTTACCTTCCTTATTTTGTTTCAATTTCCTTCTTTATCCTTCCAAGATAATGAAGGAAAATTGTTGGAAAATCCTTGTCTTCTGACTGTTTGAAATATAAGAGTGTAAATATTGGAGAAAGTGATAAAACCTCAGTTTCAAAGTCATATGGAAGTCTGGTTATATTTTACTAGAAAATCATTACATTTATTTATATTAATACAGTTTGGTTTCGTTACATTGGTTTTAAAGTTTGACTTTTATAGTTTGAACAGTCATTTTACGCGAATTTCTCGCTGAAAGTGTTATAAATTGACATTCCAGTGCAAATTGGTTTAGCCTTGAACAACAAGAATCTTTAATACTTGACCATCAAAATACGTTTACCATATTCATACCATATCCTAACCTTACCATGTATAGACTTTTAACATCTAACAGATGTGTTCTGCTCTTTGGAGTTAAAAGTTAATATTTTAGTCATAGAAACAACCAATTGCGTGAAGTAAAATTAAATTAAAAATTCTGAGAGAGCTCTTAACCTTACGATGGATTGGAAATAGTGAAAACTGGATTTAAAATATTCGAAACATGGAAGCAACTTCATCTTATTTCCATCTATCGCTTGCTGGCTTAAGTATCTACCAAGATAAATCCAGAAAACCCTAATCTTGAAATATGTGAAACCCGTTCATAAGTTATCTTTAAGTGAAAACGTCTAGTCTATTTGAAATCGTCAATTTGGTTCTTAGCATTCAATGTGAAGTCTTGTGCACTGAGCTCTCAAAGTGTCCCGCGAACTTAAATCGGTCGCAGGGAAAATCCAGCGCCCCCTATCCCCCCCAACCACAACGAAAAGGAGTCCCCAGTGATTCCCGGACGGGAATACAGAATGGACCAAAGTCGACCCGTGTTTGCGTCGGACCTTTGCGGTTCGAGAAAGGGTCACCCTCTAATTTTCAGATCCTATCGTCTCTTCGTGGATTCTGTTTGAAGATCGAACTTCCGGGAAGTGTTCTGGGTTTAGATACGATGGGAGAGTTTCAATTTCAATAATGTTTTTTAGGAATTCTTTAGGCTCATGACTTATTTGAGACATTAACGGAGAAACTAAATTTTCCTCTGGCTTCTCAATAAATTTTAGAAAATGAATCGGTTTATGAGGGGATCCGCGATGGTTATGCTTGTTTTATTCGTTTTGGGTTCCGACTAAAGTTTTAGTCATTACAATAGATTTTAGTTGTTATTTGATTTAAATCAGTAACGCGATATTTCACAGCTATCATTTTGCTGAAGAAGCTTCAAGTGGTTTTTTTTTATAACTCCCACATTTTAAACTAAAGTTACCTACCTATAGCACTGGCTTCCCGTAGCAAAATTGTACACAACTTTCTGTCTCCAATCTTTTTAGCATTTTACCTCCAAAATATCGTAGTCTGTTCCGTAGTTACTTTATCAAAGGGTTCATCTTGGGTCGTTTAGACTGCGAGTTGTGTTGCAGATAAAACCAAGCGAGTAATAAAATAAAAAAAATGCGGCGAATAATAAAGGCGGGCCGTTTAGAGCTACAGTGTTATTTTTCAGTTTATGTTTATAAAAGATCCATATCATTAAGGGTATTTTGCGAAAACGAACGCTGCAAGACACGTGATACTCTATGGTAACAAGAGCACAGCATCCAATAACATCCTATGTTTTCAGAACTATACGCGGATGATATTTTTAGATTTTTTAAATAGAATCACCGTTATCTTTAATACCATTGAGTCGGACAAGGGTCTCATGTGCAACATATTTTATAAAGGTGATTTTTTGCGGCTCGCTCTGTAGCTACAAACTCATTATAAATCAAAGAGATAGTATTTAGGAAATACTGGATTTTATAGAACCTTAGTAAAGATTTTTTATCTATTAGTTCGATAAAACAGGTATTTCATATCCAAAAGATATTAAAATATAATACGGTCTATAACCCGACTCCCGAGGGATAATCAAAAACAGTGTAAAATATTCCTTCCACATCTTCCATCATTACACTATCTTCCATCGGATAGTTCACAAAAACCAGGCTGGTTTGGCCATGAAGCGAAGTCAAATTAATCCATAGTAAGGATACAGGACAATTTGACTGGCTTTTCAAACGACCTGAAATATTTTAAGTGAACTCTAACACCCCAGAGAGCACAAAGATATTATCTATATTTCCTAGAAGCAAACCATTACAAGTCGAATGCTGGAAAGACACAATTAGGTACATTTTGATATCGGTGCATGCCAACTAGCTCTATCTGGTTGTGGAACTGGGATAGTCAACCGAAAAGCCGTTTTATTTTGCTAAAGCATTGTAAACCGCGTCTCCTCCGAGATTTCGCGATACGAACGAAGATTGTATACTTGTAGGTACTTCACAATGTATACTTACATTTTGTGTGGGGTATCACATATTGTGCTTACTGACCATCGCACAATCTATAAAAGATCGAAAGATACCAAAGAACTTCAAAAGGGTTTCTAGTGAATTACTTGGGTGGAATGAATGGTCGTTTGAGGACTTGGAAACCTATTGCAAAAAATGTGCCTTTTCTGTGACGTTGTCAGTTGCACTGTTGAAAAGTAATTTTGAAGTAATTCCCTTCCCTACGCAACTGAACCTCTTTGTTAAATCTTGGACGTATATTGGAAACACATTTTATCACAGAATGCTTCGAATCTGAGATCGACATTTGGATTATCAAAGATTGTTTTTGTAAAAATTTTTCGAGAAATAACCTGTATAAAACTATATGTATTGCCTTTCGGAAACGAGAAAAGATTTATTTAAAATGCAAGCCTATTTAAAATAAAACTATGATTCCATTTTATTTTGATAAAACAGTGGTAGTCTCAAATTAAAGTCATCTGCCTAAAAGATATATTTTAGCAAAAGTGGGATTATGAAAACGGGTTGTTCGTATACCACTAGATATATTATATGCCTTTATAAAAAAAACATGGCATTCGTCAAAAAATGTGATAACGACACAACATGTTAAAACCGCTAAACAAATATATATTTTTATCAACCTTTGATGCAAAAACCCGTTACATTTGAGTATATTATGAGGTCATGCAAATGTAATTAAACTAAACATTTTATTAAAAATTATAATTCAAATTCAATAGCTGAGCGATGCCATTAAAATTAACGACCCCAATTTATATACAGAGGGTTCGAGTGCACTAAATGCACAACGCAATAACTGCATGGCATGCCAGGTGCTTTCACACAAAACAATAATGACCTCCAGGCTTGATTACAAACCGATGCGACAATATTGACATCGACCAAACAATGCATGGTGTTAATATGGAGACACATAACCTACAAATTGTACAGATATTCCCAGTCGAAAACCGCTTTTCAAATAGTCTGGATAGAATTAGCCGCAAAATTGGAATTCCATACAGAAACAAAGCAAGCAATTTGGCAATTATGTTTTATAACTGAACGAAATTTGCGTTAAAATTATATCAGAGCTTTTATTTTGTAGTGTCGATTCTCAAAAGGCATGGAATACTTAAAAAAAAACAACATTTTAATGAGTGTTTATTTTAAATGAATGTACACATGACCTAACCAGTCAACTTCAGTGGCTTTCAGCAGGTTACGGAACGGCCAGCAGGGTCCAGCTCAGTAAATGTGATAGGTTACGGAACGAATCTCAGTAACCATAGCATGTACCTACACCAAAATTGAATTACTACCTTCCAGGCATTTTACTATCATTAGTCATGCTAACTACTGTTATATTTATCATTCAAACTATACCTCTATCATATCAATAAGAAATAACTCATTCTACTATTATATATTATACTATTATACCTTTATACTATTGTACCTTTATACTATTATACCTATTTCACACATCAAAGGACACCACACCTGTATAATGATATAAACGAAATAAATCAACAACAACAACAAAAACAAAAACAACCCACATGACCTATTCCATTTCCAGCTGATGAATGAAGGCTGTGGCCATGAACATTTTCTAGCATTATCTTGAATTCAAACCAACCCAACGGCGGTTTTCAAATAAACAAGTATACACAAAACCACCCCCTATGCAACTTCGCCCAAAAACCTTCAACCAAAAGAGATAAGCCACCCGTATAGCATTTCGAATAAAAAAATATGCTTCGTGGCAGTAGAATCTGTATTTGTGTGACGGTTTTACAATTTCTCTGAACGAGAATTTAGAGTCGGACGTCAATAACCTTCTCCCAACCATGAGTCGAAATATCTTTAAATTCCGTGCGGCATTTCTCTCGGAAATGGTGTCGTCAAGGGTCAACTGGACCGGCAAATACGGGCTTGGCCAAGCCACATTCGACTTTGTGGCTTTTGGTCTCGGCTTGTGTGCCATTGAAGCAGTTTTGATGCCCAAGTTTTGACCGCTCTCACTGCAACGGTCGTGGATATGAATGGTACCGCTTGGCGCGAATTCGCGAATTGGTCTCGGAAAAAGTTTTCTTTGTGGTGGGACATGAGTGATCGCTGTGTTGAAGTTTGGTCGATAAGTCGCATTGATGTTCCCAAGTCTAGTTTTAATTATTGTTGGGCTTATTGTTGGGCTTATTGTTTCTGCAGAGCAACAGTGGCGTACTGATTTATTTTGTCTTCAATGGAATTTAATGCAAAGAGGAACCAAAAAAACAGAAACATAATATTTTGAGCTCTAGGTAGTTTATAAGACTTTTAAAAAATAAGTAATTTTTGTGAATAAAGGCTATCTGAAGCATACCCTAATGCCAAAACGTAATTATAACTATGTTATATTGCTCTAAAATTAATCAAAATTTGTAATTTGTAATTGATAACATAACATTTGAAAAGTTTTCAAGGCTGTGAATAGTTTGCAGAAAAACTCATCACACCTCGAATTAATCACTGACTCTTGCCTTATTAGCAAGCATGGGAAATACCCTGAGTGCCTGCTATTTTGCTTTGGTATGTCCCTAATAGTTTACCTCTACACAAATATTTTGTAGATATTCGAACACCGAGGAGTATACCCTCCACCTGAACGAGAGTTTGGTTATATTGTTGTACTTCATTAAGTATCTAGAGAGAGTATTTGTTAATGACGAAAGCACTCTCATTTATTAACATAATTTTTCGTCATTGTTTTAATGTTTCATCAGTTTAATTGGAGTAAACGTGTTAGATTGCAACACATCTGAATGATATTTTGCGTTAACCTACATTTATTCACATAACATATTGGCCAATTTTCCAGCTGTGTTTAAAAAATCACGGTTGATTACCACACGATTGAGATCGAAATCACGGTAGGGTCAATAAGCAAGCTATAGCCTTTCCTTTATGCAACTCTCAAAAGGTGTATAATCAAATGCTACGCCCAGCATAACTTGTCCAACATGATATTACAGGAGTTTCTACTGCAGGGAACCACTTTAGAGCCTATGAAGTGATAAGAGGCTGATTTCTGCGGTGAAGGCGACCCCTGGCCTGGACCCGTGCAGAGGGTTCATCAATTATTCCTTCAGTGCATGACCCTCCTGGACCTTCGTCGAAAAAGGTTAAGGGATAGGGAAGTGAAAGCTGCAATTTTTAGGCCACGACTAGCAAGAAGAGATGTGACCCTTGAATAATGCGCGTGATTTTTTAACTTTTTGGCAATGTATTTTCTCCGGAAGTTGAGTATCTGAATAAAGTTTGACTTGCAATCTAAACGCCGTAAAATGAACAGTTGCAGTAATTTTTGATAAACCTTTGCAACTCCTAAAGAGGCGATGTCTGTTTATCATTATGACTCATGACAGAAACAATTATAACGTACAAATTATTCGGCCTTGCCAAACATATGCAAGAAGTTCAAGAACTTGTTAAATTCGCTGTAAATAGTGAAATAGAGACGAAGAATATAAATTTGGCAATGTTCATTAAAGTTGTATCTCAGTTTCTGTACACCCTGATCAAAAATCTAAAAAGTCGAAAATCTATTATAAAATGCTGTAATAAATCATGAATAGGTACCTCAGTATTATCTCAGGGCTTGGAAAAAACTAGGGCTTGGTTCTTAGATTCATAAATCAGGAAACGAAACTAAGGTAAAACTGGAAGGGAGGCGAAGCTGCAAAAATGTGCACCCGAACCGGGATACGAACCCGGGACCTCCTGCTTGCCGGGCAGGTGCTCTACCAACTGAGCTATTCGGTCACACATTCTCCCTGCTTCGCCGGGTGGGACAAGGGGGATCTTCGGGGAGATGAAACTGTTGAAGTTTCAGCCCTACGAAACTAGAAGAGAGGGTAAATTTATTGTAATATATAGGTCCATGGATAAAGGTATTGAGTCAGAACTGAGGAGACCTATCTAGATTGAATCAGATAAAATCTTTGGCTCACTGGCACAGTAAAAAAAGAACCACCCCAATTTCGTTTATGTCGCTTTCATTCAACGATACAGTGGCGTTAAATTGGCCATCGTATTTCTATACCAATATATCGTATAATTGAAAACTATCAGAGATATATCCGATTTCTTCGAGCCAATGACTTTAAATACCCAATCACATCCAAAACCATGTCGTATACCTATGTTAGCTATCAGCAGTCGTTTAAAGTTATTTTAAAGTTAAAATTGGACATTATATTTCAAGCTAAAACAAAAAGCCTTTTACCATTTTACGCCGGGTAAATATTTGACCATTGACTTCATTTTGTTATTGTTAAGAATTTTTGAAAAACAAAAATGAAACTAGCACATGCTTACTTTTAATAACTAATGCAATTTCTCTGGTAGAAGATTGCTGTTTTAATTCTTCGGACAATGACCTTGTGCCACAGGACGTGTCCTAATTACAATGACCTTACTTGATGCACTGACTTGCCTGTGTAACTGTGACACTCGAATGTAGATCCATCCTCGTCAACACTGATAACTACCACGACAAGTCTTAGGATATAGATAACACCGGACTGATAGTCTAATCGGTGTTTATTCGACTAGCTCTTGCGAGCGACTGCCTCTCAATGAGGAAGCATTGGATGTCATGTGCACTGTTCAGTTGCGATCGCGTTTTGTTGTTTCAAACCAGATTTGTTGTTGCCTGTTTTATAAAACTTGTGAATTTGTTATCTGATAAGTTTTGCTCGCGATTCCATACACCCCCACTGGCCTAGCACACCTAAAATTACCAAAAAAATGAAATACAATCTGTCACTGTTTTAAATATTAAGAAAACTTATGTTTCCATATTCAGATACCATTTAATCTCTGTAAATTGTTATGTTATCTATCAATCAAGTAATTAGTTATTACTGAGTAGTGCCTCTACCTTTCCGGTGGCTTCACGGTGCTTTCCTCGTACAGTCTGGACGGAAGTAACTTATATAACAAAAGCAATTATGGAAAATAATTAAATTCACATAGTGAATGCCAACTTTTTGGCAAGTATCAAAAAAGTGAAGCCTGTACAGAGAAGACGTTTTTATGATTTCTCTTTTAACTAAAATACTAGTATGAAATCTAATGCAAAACTCGACAGTGTACCAATCTATCAGCTTGGTCGATTCTCATTTCATGGAGCGAGGCAGTTGCTGATAAGAAAACCGGTTTGTCGTAACGAGATTTGTACCCTCATCCAGTTCCTACAAGTGCTCATCCACGTGGTCGGTACCTGGCTTACCTTTGTAATATGCTGCTTTTAGACAAAACTTTATGATAAAAGGTTTCTCATAATCACACATTAAAAAAATATATAATCAAAATCAGCTCTGCCACAGTTATTAAAAACTAGCTGAAGAAGCACAGAACAAATATGTTTTTTATGTGAACGGCTATTTTTTACAAAACAAATAAATTTATTTATTTATTTACAGAATGAAATTAATTCAAGCATTACAGAAGTTGCAATTACTAAAGTATATTCTTATTAATATAAAAATTGAAAAAATACTAACAAACAGTTTATCATAATAACTTGATTTAGTTACTAATTTTTTATTTACTTTGGCCACTGCATATCAATCAGCAAGTAATCCTGTTCTTCAAGCATTATTTTAAATAATTTTGATTGCAAAACGCTAGAAATGCGAAACAATTGTTCCTGCTTGCATTCTTTGGGTAGCTTGATATAAAGCTGTATTCCTTTAATGAAAATGGTTTTATTTCCAAAGAACGGCGTTGTCTGATTCACATTAAATTTTTTAATGTTTCCTTGACATAGTAGGGTGACATTTCTGGACTTAAGATTTTACCATATCTAGTATTTATCATATTTAGGCGGTTTAAATTTGCATGTTAAAAGTGAATAAACAAACACAAACAAAGTAGGGTATTATATTCTAGCAACTGCTTAAAATCAATGTACTTTTCTAAAAGCCACTGGTACATATTTCAGATTTAAAAAAGAAATACAGAACGACATAATCTTCGCCATAGAGTTGATCTGACAGTTTGATGACAGCTGGTTAGGCTTGGGTGTGTCCTACTTGAACTCTGTACCCTGGTCTGGCATAGGATAGAGTAAACATATTATGGTAATACCTTAGATTAAGTAATGACTTACTCTAAGGTAATACCTTTCATTATAGTGTTAGGTGGCGAAAAGTAGCGAAATGTGCCTAAAAAAGTACGGCATCGAGTTGAAACTTTGGAATCAGCATTTTTCTTCACACTTCATGTTTTTAAAACTGTTTTACCACAAAAATTAGGCACAAGCGGTCCAAGCGTATGTCAACATGTATATTTCCTAAAAATCGACCCATAAGGGTCAAAATAAATGATTTTCAAGTCTTTAAAACAGGGTTACATTCGTGAATGTTTCAACTATAACCGGTATAAGCTTCGCAAATCCTGAATGAAAACTGTATGCGTGGGAAGCTAAAACGTGGCTGGCGCGACGCCTTAAAACGACGCCCCACTTCACCCAGACGTCGGATTTCGTGGTTCCACATCTGGAATTGAAGCTGGAAGGAGCATAACATATATCCAAATTGGTGCTTATCTGTGCGAAAGGTTTTACAATATTTTTGCTTTATCCGGGAAGAGTAGGAACTGGGAAAAATTGCGTATCCAGTCATATATCTTTTCAAATTAGTCCCATTTAAGCTCTCCTTACAGTATTTTTAAATTGACTGCAATAATTAAGAGAATTCATCCAAGAAAATAACAGTATTCATCATTTTCCTATCAACGCCATTTCATTTATGTTTATTCTACAGAGTTAAAAGCAAATAAAAGTAGCATTTACATTATTAATAAGTAAACAGGTGTTCTGCTCGTAAGCTTGGCAGGTTAGACAAAAAGACATGCAAAATGTCCTCCCCTAAAGACTCTTAGAGCACATATGTTGCCCTAGTTTGAGAGTGTTGGAACACAATTTACACTCTGGAGTATTAGCCAAAGGTTTCAAGCAACATTTCAACAACGTTATAATAACAGCAAGTTAAATTAAATTCCCTGGACAGCTAGGCATGTAACTATAGTACGTCTCACAGGTTCTTTTGAAAGCGCCCCGGGACATTGGTCAGGTACTGCAACTTTGCTACAGCCTTTGCTAAATGTGGCAGTGGTTCACTGCCAGCTCCATCAAAAAGGTTCGGGAAAAAGGGGCTGCTACCTGTTTCGCAATCAATTTGAGCGTTTTTACTAAAGATTATTCGCACTGATTATGTGACGTTAAATGCGAAGAATTATTCATCCCAGCAAAATAATAATCTGTACATGACTTTGAAATTTAAAAAACAAAGCAGAATTAAGATTTCGTAAATCATTGGGAATTTCATATTGACGACTGATCACTCTGTTTATTGATCGTTCATATGATTTGTATAGGTATGCCATGATATTATCTTTAATGACCAGGCAACAAAGACCGCACCGAACCGATTACTGATTAGAAAACAAGTTATCCAGACCGACATCGGCCAACTCTTACACAATGGCAGAGTAAGGGGTATGCAAAACGAGGGTTTTCGCGGAAACAAAAAAAACGTTCTGTGGACTTCCGAACCTGAGACGCACTATAAGATGATTTCACATTATTTTAACGTACGTAAATATTTTACTATCTTAAGGACTGGTTGTTACGTCGTTCTATATCTAATCAGATGCCGTAACGGCAACTAACGAATTGTTAATTCTTAACTAGCCTCTGAGTATGAAGGACCAGGGGCTAGAGCTGGGTATTATTTGTATTTGATTAACTTTGCAATAGTATATGATTCAATAAAAAGTGAGTAACAATTACATTTTGAAAAACTATATAAAACTGGGCTTCGAATGCTAAATAAAAGCTTGCTTACCCGAAGTTTTTGTAAAATATATCTCACAAATTTTACATTGAAATTGACCCTTGTTCGAACGTTAATTTTAAATTTTGCATGTAGTACATACAATAATTCTATCAGATTGTTCAGAGCAAATACTACAAACTAATTTGATGTAGGTAGACTATACGTTAGGTGCATGAAATGAATTCAAGACCCGTTCCGACCTGCTTTCAACAATTTACTTCCATGAATAATCCACAACATGAATACAATAACCATTTTTACAAACAACTTCGCCAGTAGGTAGGTACTGCCTTTTGTTTACCAACAGACGAAACGCACCAGCTGTTTTGATACGTTTGTGTTGGTTTGCTTTTGTATGGAAAAGAACGTGCTGCTGAAATGGGCCAAATGAAGCTATTTATCTGCAAATGAGTTTTATTGCATTCGCATAAACAATTCCTTTGTCATAATGACTAATGACATCAAATGTCAGCACGTAAACATTGAATAGAAGGTTGTTTCCTGGACTGTTTAGTATGGCAAGCATGTGAAAAAGTATGATATGGAGCTATGAAAGAAACTTGTCTTCCTTTAAGCATAATACATTGTTAAGAAAGGAATCACAATTTTGTTTGTTATTAATCATAATATATTGTGTATCAACTCCTTTACAAGCTGATTTTTCATCATTGAGTAATGTGAATTTTATAATGTAATTGTAATTGTAATATTTAAATAATAATTAGCTTTTATTATACTTACTTTTAAAAATGAAAATTCAGATTTATTGTTATTGAAAATATAGCTTAAATGACGACGCATAATTTTTGAAAACTTGATATAATGCTTATTATGCTGAGAACTCACTTGCCTATTTTTAACGTATATGTATAAATTGGTGTCAAGCTATCTTACCCATCCTTAAAAAAAACCATGCCAACCAGGTAGGTATTGAATGCTAAGTGAAATATAACAGATTTTCTTACATTTTGTAGCATGGACTAGTTACTTCATTAATAAACCTTCGACATAATCTGACTTATCTAACGTTAGCTTCAAATATTCCGTCTTCTGGTTTTTACTCACTATATTAACAGGATAATTGCATAAACAAGGAAGTAATTTGCTGTGCAAGCGAAATCTCCCATATTGTGTCAGGATCAATAAAATTATGCTGCTTAACTCAAGCAAAACAAGGGTTAATTAACTTTAGTAGCTAAAGCACAGGTTAGAGTAATTTATGTTATAATTTTCTGTGAGCTACGTTTCATGATTATAACGTTTGAATTAGCACCCTTGTTTAATAAGAAGGCAATTAAACCGTCTACCACCCTTCGAAATAGAATCAAGTTTCATTTGAAATTTCTTACAAATTATTCTTGGTTGTGAATTCAGCGATGTACCTAATCATAAAAACTTGGCTATTTCAAGCACTTTAACCCAAAAACAATACAGAAACAGGATTGGGAACAATTAAAGTAGCTGAAAGCGTTTATACAGTTATTAATTTTGATAATAATTTTATATACATTGACTTTCAGTTATAAAACTCACATTATGGTTTTTTAAATGTAGGTGGGTAAATTTTTATTTATTTATTTATTATTGGACTTTGACAGGATCATGAGAATTAAGGAAGCTTAGACTTTAACTTAGACTTAGACTTCAGGCTTAGACTTTTTTTTTTAGAGGGTGCTTAGGAAGCGTGGACTTTTGTCCACGTTTTTAACATAAGTCAAGCTTTCACCCTTTATAAAGTAACTAGCGTATGTTACGAAACGTCGGGAAACCAGTGAGACTTTTGATTTAGCGTTCAAATCCCAGGTTAAAATAGATTCTTCAAAGTTAGTGCTAAATATAGGATATAGTAGACATGAGTCTAAGAAATTTAATCATATTATATATGTTACTTACACATCATTAAACAATTGCGAATTCATGCTGGGGTGGCGTTATGTTAACTTTTATAACAAATTGGTTTCACAATCCTTCACGTTTTGTTTAATTTCAAGCAAAATGAGAGTTTATTTCTTTGAAAATAGCAGTGTGCATTCAATTCCATATTCTGATAATGACTAAAGATATCACGAATATTTATCTTACTATGATCCTTCATTTCTGTTTTGAGTATAATTATTTGAAACTTCAAAAACTAAAAAAAAAACTTTTACTAACTTTACAAACTTTTCCGCATTTCTTTGTAAACTAAGATGCCGGACTTAACGTCTGGCGTTCTTGACTTTCAAAAACCTGCGGTGAAATTTTGTTGCTATATTTTAAAGGGATAAGATATAAAACCAACGGAAAATATATTTTACAGAAAATAACACTCTCACTCAATATAGCGAACTTGATTCAAATCCAATTGATTTCGATCAAAACAACCAATAACATATCTCCAACATTCTTATAATATGATCAAGCAAATTCTCATCATTTCGATTACAGAAAACAGCAAGATATATTGCCAATATATTGGCAAAATATTGACATATATTTATGGTCCGTTGATAGAATTTGTCAGGTTTTTGCTATCCAATTTGTTAATATTTTTAACATAATAAAAATGTCAGCTCTTCTAAAAACTGTTGGCAACGTCAAAGCATTTTCAAGGTCACGGGCATGCCCTTAAGAACAACAGATTCAAATTTGATTTTAATATAAAATTTTCATAAAGTTGCATCTAACATAAAAATCTTATCATCTTTCGGAAAGACTTGCCCGCAAAATTTTAAAATCCTGCTGAGTTAAGGAATCAAGAAACACATTTTTTTAAATTAACCTATAAATGTAGTTGCATTAAATTCAGCAGACTAGGTCAGCTCCAGATTAAAGACTTATAATTTGACACAGCTGGCTCTGCATTTTGTTCGAGCACATTGAGTCTAATTAGAAACCACCCCCAGTTATTACCGTCATGTTGCAAAGTGCACAGACGTATTCCGACGAACGAAGACAGAAGAACATATTTTAATTATTTCTGAAGTGCATCAATCCAGAAATATTCCCCAAATAATTATTTGTAAGACTGGCTTGTGTCCCTGGATAAAGTGACGACAGCGACAAAAAGACCATCTCATTTTCCAATGGCAAAGGAAATGGCATGACAGTGGAAAATTCTCTTGGTGCAAAGGCAAAGTCATAAGAAGTTGATTAAAATGTGGCAGATGCAGAAAATGCAATCATCTAGCTGCACCTCACAGCGTGCATGCATTTGAGCTGGGATTAAGGTGGCTAGATCACAGCCTTGTTTCTCTCCGAAAAGAAAAGGAGAGGCCGGAAGCGATCTCTTCGTTTACTACGAGAGTTTCTTAGCATGATTTTTTTCACGTTTTTCACATAGGTATAGGGCCTGTTTAATAACGCATAGTTAAAAGTAAACTGACAGCTCAGTTTGTTATCTCTAAGATCACAGGTAATCAGATAACTATATTTTCATTTTCAATGACAGTCAACACTTAAAACCTGAATTTATGTCAAGATTTTAGTCGGGATATTTTCGAAGATTCTTGCTACGGTTGCTGTCTGGATAATTGTGAAGATTTTGTTACGGTTTTAGTTGTACGATTTTTAGCCACCAGGGGGCCAAAGTACGCTGAGCCCGCAGTGGATCATATTTATAGCACAATCATAAGGCAATGAAATTTGGGGGAGTTTTTCGTAGTTGTTAACCACAATCGATTCGATTACAAAATTCGATTAAAATTCGATTAAAATTCGATTACAATTCGATTATAATTCGATTTACAAAATTAACATTCACATTTGTCTGATAGTGAAAGGGAATTAATATTTTACGGCCTTAACTTTCAAGTGGTTATCGTTTTATTGGATATTATTATTCAAGTAATCAAGTAGATGTTATTAAGCTGACTAATGGATCTTTATGCAAGTACATTTTCTTATTTTTATTATACCTACTTGGAATTTTAAATCCAATTTCCAATACAATGTTCGAGTTGGAGTTTGAAACAGTTCCATTTATTGGAAATAGATAGATAATTGAGTTGATGGTACCATGCGGTTGCGATATTCGGCAATTCCCTTATTCTTCAAATTAGGACACCAGAATATTTGGTAAATTCCTAATAAAAAAATTAACATATTTGAGTCTGCTATTCCATGACCGAAATCAGTGACGATCTAGGCATCTTGTAATTAAGATTACGACGGAGATTATTGCTCGAGCAGAACTTCAAAAGAAAAGTGGCTTAATGCTGATTAAAAAACCAGCGAAATAGTCTCGATATTAGGCTAAGATTACGGCAGGGTGATTCGTAGGCAAATACATGAACTGTGTGTGTGAAAAACCTTTTTGCCGTTTAAGAAGGGCCATGTTTTTTTAAATCCCATGATGAAAATTCCCCAGTTAATTTACGTTCGAAGTTTCGGGGCACCTTGGTTTTCAGGGGACCCATCACTGCAATGACATTAATAACATAGGGAAAGAATAATGACACCCACCACATAGCTCAACAAAATGGCACCAGCATCTCACTTCGGTAGTTTAAGCCTCGAATTATCAAGGCACTTTAAGTACAGTCTATATGCAAAGAAGAGAACTACTGGAGAAAGTGTTGTCTTTCAAAATAAACCTATTTCAAATTGGATTTTCTTGTTGTGTCACATAGCGGTAATGATAAGCAATCGTTCAGCCATTATCCTTTGAATGGGTTGTTCCCTTCACCGTGACTTAAAAGAGAGATAAGCCTACTTTCAAAGTGTGTATAAATACTAAATTCCACGTTCCTAAACGCAGCCCGCAGGGCATTCATGACCTTGATAAGCGTGATTTCGTGCACGAATTCCTGCTCCTATTTTATTAGCATCGCCAAAGATGCAGACACTAGCCCAGCTGTCAATCTTTTGAGATCAAAACCACACGCGAAAGAACGTGATCTGAAATCTTAACCTTGTCCAACCCTTCCGGTGAAACCTTTCCAGTATCCGCCAGGGATTGCATCTCTCTCGAGAACCAACACTAATGCATATACCCGTCTAGACCATAAAGTCTGGCAAGTAAGAAACGTATGTTCTTTTCATAGAGGAGTTAAGCAACACAGTGTTTAATCAGGCATTGGATGGATTACCATTATTCACATGACCCCACTCGTTAATATTATGGATCAAAGGGATTAAATATCTCTCTCCATTTCCTCTCTTACTCTCTTTTCTCATTCTCTTCAATACCCTATATTTTATGCTCTATGCAATATATAAGCGCAATCCAAAGGCTTTAATATCACAACTTTTTTCTTTCAGTGGATCGTCTTCTGAAGGCAATATCGATCAACTCGTAAACAGCATCGACATTTCTTTGCTATAATCCTCCAACGAAGCTTTAGTATCAAAATAATATCGCCTTAGACACTCCTTTTGATGACAATGCCAGCGTCGTCTGGCCGATGACAATAACCACCCAAGTCTAGCAGCTCTTGGCGTAAATCAGAAGCCACTTCCCAGAGGAAAGGGACACTTTGGTCCAGAAGAGGAGAGAGGGTGATAAATTTTAAGAGCTTGAACGTGTCGCCCGTGAAAACGCAGACGTCGCTGGCAGTAAAACCGGACGGAAGTTCCGGTGTTGACGTTTATAGTCGTGATCTCTGGTTTGATTGGGGATATGTGTGGCGTTTCGATTTAGAGCAGTTTCTTTGTTTTGTTTCAAATGCGGTTGAAGCAAAATGTAATCTCTCTTCGGAGCAGGATCAATTTCTTATTTTTGTTGTAATTGTGCTGGCTTTTGCTTGGCTGGTCCATAGCTTTGTTTATATTTCGTGGCGACTAAAGGCTATAATAGCTGACCATGATCTGAGATTTACAACTTTTAGAGGCCAATTTGAGAAAATTCGATTATTTAAAATGATTTTATCGAAAGAGTGAAATATTTGGTAAAAAATAAAAATAAATAAACATATGGTAAATGTAAAAATACATAAAGTCTAAATTTGAAAATATGTATTGTCTCACAATAATTGATGATCCGAAACGCTTTTTCACATTTCCAGTATTTTAGTGTAACGTGTTCTAAATAATCATGTCAATATTCTATACGTTCGTTGCAAAGTTTATAGAGAAGAAGTAGTTATAGAGTTGTATCGAATTAATAGTTTCTTATAATAATAGCTTATTTTTAAACTTGTTTTATGTCAATTTGGTTCTGGGGTTGGCCATTGGAACTGAGTGATTCTTTTGGAAAACCAAAAAAAAAGATGATTCAAACGCCTTTGTGGAGAATCTTTGCCCCTAGTAACTTTCCCCTCAACTTCCACCGATCCACCGTCAATAGCTACAAAAAAAGTTTTAATTTGAAGTGGACTTATTATTTTTTATCTTCAGCGTTGCAGAACTGTGTCTTATTATAGAGATCACAGAAGAATTTATATTTTAATTATCTTTAATAGCCTGAAGCACCCTGAAGGTAATTTTTAGAGACATTCATTACTTAATTTATATAAAAATACTTTTGTTCTCCAGCTAAGATCGTATTATGTTTTATATTGGTATACTTTACTAGAACTTCTAAGTTGAGCACAGATTTCACTCGTAAAAGCGTTGAAAATAGGCCACCATCACTTTTGTTATCTAAGTCTCTCCTCTGATGAGTTCAATGTGATGATGTTGCATTTTCAAGTTCTTTTTTTTGTGCTTGAAATTAAGTTGTTTGATGTCATAGACAATACCCGTCGGAAAATACTTCTGTTTCCAAATTTGGTTTGTTCATTTGATGTTTAAACTGCTAAAGCAAATAGAGTACTGTTTATTCTGCAAACCATACAAAGGGAAATAACCTAACATAACAAAGGCTTCAGACTCTTGACTATTTGTTTCAGAACAGTTATAGAAATTTGCTTTTCTTACGAATTATGATATGATGATACAATTAAATATTGAATTTTAATTAAAAATTTGAAGTTATTGGTGACAGAAATTCCAAATACGCTGGTTGTAGACTGCAGAATTAACAGCACAAAATTGAGTAGCTGTTAACCTGCTATGAAACAAAGTCAATATATATATATATATATATATATATATATATTTCACTTAGATAAAAAAAAAGTCAGTACTTCATATTGGGCGCCGTGTAGAATTAAAAGGCAAATAATTAACAAACTGATATCACCTTACTGCGTTTTTTAACCACTTTAATTTCTTCAGTAGAATTGATATTTTCTTTGAGGATAACGGAAAAGTGATTATTCAAGCCTCTCAATTTAATCCGTGAGAAAATCTTAACTCGAAACAGGCCGGTCGTCCTAGTCACATCCTTACGTATGAATAATTTACATTCGAACGTATTTACTTAAAATATTGAATCGGTATTTATTTCGGGCTTTCCCCCGTAGTGGGCCGTACCATGGGAAAAGCGTGAAAAGTGTCGAGGCGCTATAAATTTATCATGAGATAGCCGTGGCTGCCAGACTTTCCCCGACCAGCACTAAAAATTTTCTCGTTGAGTTTTCCGACCGAGTTTCCCCGCTCACAACCAGACGCTGGGAAATTAGAAGTCCATTACGAGATGTGTAGTCGATTTTGTGCAAGGAGCTCGCGAGCCACGAGTTTTCTTCTTTTCATTTGCTTCTTGGCTTTTCATTAAAATAATACCAAGAGCGGCGCTCGTGAAATGAATTTGATTTTGGTCTCGAAATGTGAGAAAAAGAAAAAAATTTGTATTACAGATTTTTTTGTAAAGTTCTTTAATTAGACTAGCTCCCCTGATGTTTTTGATTCCTTTAATGATGTAGAAATTTGAGAAAAGAACTGAAAAGTATTCATTCGTATGGCTCACATATTCCCCGTTAATTTTCAAGACTGTGTAGAAAAAAATGTCATTAACCAATTTAAAAAAATCACATCCTTTTTATGAAATGACATTAATATGATTTCAGAGGAACCCGGGGGGCGATTGTGTAACTTTGTGGTTTCGAAACCATTCGTTTTCAATATCACTGCCTATGGTTTAACACGAGCAGTGATTTGAAATCGAGTGGTTTAGAGCGAAATCGAAAGAAATAAAGTTACACAATCGCACCCCCGGTCTTCGCAAGTGCATGAAATAAGGGCAGCAATGCATTGTTGGATGAGAGTCTATAATTTACCAGTTCTGTCTTTTTGGGGTTAAGTTGGAGGGAACCCCTTGGCCTTCGAATATATCAAAAATAATTTTACATACACACCACCAGTGACAGCCCCAACAAAATAGCCAGTGCACTAGACAATTTATAAAGCTATGAATAAAGTACGAGTAGTTTTCGTTTTATGATTAGATTTGCTGAAAATTCAGAAAAACTGTCAAAAAATTATTTTAAAATGTTTTGAAGGCTTTTCTAAATTTTCAGCAAACCTAATCATAACACAAAGTGTATTCTAACATTATTTGAAAGCTTTATAAATCGCCTAGAGCACTAGCTTTTTTGTGTTGGACTGTCACTGATAATTTGTCTGTAAACTAATTTGTTATAGTTATCCATAGGCCAAATGGATCCCCCCACCACATCAGTATTATTCACTCTGCTTATCTCCCTTCGTTCGTCCAAACGTTTACGTTAAGATGGTGGTGCTCTTATATATGTCCATATTTACCAAAATGTTCAGCTCCAAGTTGAGATCTCAACTAGGAGCTAGCGCTGAATTACCGTGTTAGCACCTACATACCATGTTAGTACCTGCATACCACGTCAGCACCTTTTTACCGTGTTAGCACCTGCATATCGTGTTAGCACCTGCATACCGTGTTAGCACCTGCATACCATGTTAGCACTTGAATACCGTCTTAGCATCGGTATACCATTTTAGCACCTGCATACCGTGTTAGCACCTGCACACCGTGTTAGCACCTGCATACCATGTTAGCACCTGCATACCATATTAGCACTTGAATACCGTCTTAGCATCGGTATACCATTTTAGCACCTGCATACCGTGTTAGCACCTGCACACCGTGTTAGCACCTGCACACCGTGTTAGCACCTGCACACCGTGTTAGCACCAGCATACCATGTTAGCATCTGCATACCATATTAGCACTTGAATACCGTCTTAGCATCGGTATACCATTTTAGCACCTGCATACCATGTTAGCACCTGCATACCATATTAGCACTTGAATACCGTCTTAGCATCGGTATACCATTTTAGCACCTGCATACCGTGCTAGCACCTGCACACCGTGTTAGCACCAGCATACCATGTTAGCACCTGCATACCATATTAGCACTTGAATACCGTCTTAGCATCGGTATACCATTTTAGCACCTGCATACCGTGTTAGCACCTGAATACCCTGTTAGCACCTTTTTACCGTGTTAGCACCTTTTTACCGTGTTAGCACCTTTTTACCATTTTAGCACCTTTTTACCGTGTTAGCACCTGCATTCCGTGTTAGCACCTTTTTACCGTGTTAGCACCTTTTTACCGTGTTAGCACCTTTTTACCGTGTTAGCACCTGCTTAACGAGCTGCACCTGCGCCAATTTGACATGTCGATCGTGTCACGGTAAAAGGCTCCTTTGTCCCGCTCTAACACCTTGTCAGTCTGGGCGAATGATGGACGCATCCCGCTCGAAAAGGGGTGGGAGTTTGTGAGGGTAAGGGGGGACCGATTTGTCAGGGAAATTGATTCCCGCGCGACGGGGCTTTTGTTATTTGACTGGCGGAAAACTTTCGGGAAATTACACGGCGATCAATTTTCGTGGGCGAGACCCATTATAAATTTTGAAATCTGCTGAATGTGATTGTAACGATATCTCATTGATACGGTTATCAAATCAGATATGTCAGTGTGACATTCGTTCTCTGACATCTTGATTAGTTCAATGGTCCAGCATTTCATCATTTTTTCATAGCTATAAATTTCGGGGAAATCACTGCCTGGATAGCCGGCCACCAGGATCAAGCATGGGATCCTTCAAATGCAAAGCAAGTCAGGGCGCTGTAACAACCAGGATAGCCAACCAACTTTATCAAACAAGCATCAGGCAAGGCGCTTACACTAACAGAAAAGATGGTCATCTAGAAAAAAAAGAACTGCGACCTTCCAAATACAAGAAGAGAATTACACTCCACATAAAGATGACAAAATTTAACCCTCGATTGTACAATATTTGTAATCTCTGGGTTGAGCGTCTAGCCCTCAGTAACTGGTAAATACCACAGCATCATATAAAATTACTGAATACCTACTTTAACCTGGGTTGAGACAACTTGTAAACCTGGCCCTTAATTACGTAAATTTGTTTTTACGAATGAAAAAATCTAAATTCAACTCAAGACATTTATGAGACATTCAATGCTGATAGGTATACAATCATGTATCCTGCAGGTAGAGTCCTGTTTTCCATAAAATGTCGCAGGATAGTTGCCAGTGACAGTGATAAACGGCGGGGGTCTTCGCTTTTCTCGACATCCCAGGAGTTCAGTTTACGAGTGACGAATGGAAAATGTCCGTAGCGGCACGGGAAACCAATACCTTGTCTCAAGGAGAACATTCGTCGCAATTCGCGATCCAATAACTACAATACTATTCCGCTAACTTCCAGATGATTTTGTAGTTAAGTATTTTTCTTGCACTTTAATACAACGTTTGGGAGTAATTCTCACCTAAAATCGCACATATTTAGAGCCAAAAGTTTTGGAATTGAAATGGCAGCGGCGTAACTTAAAATCGAAGGCTTCAAAGCAAAATAAATGCGAGCCCTCCCCCCCCCCCCACCACCTAGTGTGGCCAATTTTGTAAAAGTTGAACCGAAAAATAAAGGCCGATTATGGTTTTTTAAGTAATGGATCTTTTGATAGTAAAAAAGATCATCACCTCTTTCTTCGGTTCAACTTCGGCCTCCTTGAAGCCCCTGGGCCCGAGACCCCAGAGCACTGGATGGCCTGCTCCCCTCTAGTTACGCCCCAGTGAAACGGATTACTTAATTTTAATATTAAGAGCCATTGAAGAGCTATGTGATCCAGTTCAAATCTTCGTGTTTGAAGATAGGAGTCCTTTTTGTCGTTCCAAGTGTTTGAATTTGTATATTCTGACAGAGGTGCTTAACGTTTGTAACTGTAGTGCAGAATATACCTGGAAATATACCCGGAATATGCTGGAAATATTGACCTGACATGGCTTTGGCTGTTCAACAGATTTTAAATAAGAAACTTGTTATCCCCTGGTAGCTTAACGAAGTCCACCGAAAGTTCGTAATCACGGTTTTTGTGTTACTGGAGTGCCAGCATTAATGATCCAATTTATCAAACAAGTCACACGAACTCGGACAACTCAATTTGTGAAACTGTCCGACAAAATACGACCAGAGTTACACTTTCAACGTCTCTATTTTCCCCAATTTCTTGCTCCGTACGTTTCCTTACCTATAAATAAATATGTAACAACATATCCCCATATGCCACTGAAAATTCCATAATTTACATACGATAAAAACATGTCATCACTTGTCAACAAATCCTTCCCTTACGTACGAAAATCCGCACGAAACGCAGCACAACGGCCCCGAACACTCTTGAAACGAACGCATGTTAACACCCCTGCACAAGGGGACATATAAATCGAGAAATCCTCATGTCAGCTAGATTCGACCCTGGAAGTGACAGATTCGGTTTCGGAATTAATGCTTGTCGTCAAATGGGAAGGGGTTTCGCCCGTAAGATGGTCGTGGGATGACATCTGTGCGTTAGGGCGCCATTTTTTGTTAGCTCAGCTTTATCAGCTTCGAACTAACTGGCTGCAAACTATTAAAACCTCGATACTCTAGGGTGTTGGACCTGTATGTAGCGTAACTGTATATTGTATGTAGCGCAATTATATATTGTATGCAGCGAAACTATCTCGGTAACTATCGTGGTTTATCCAAGGCCATAGAGAATCGAGTGAAAAGTTTTCTGATGAGCGTAGCGAGCGGATCGAAATCTTAAATTTCACTACCCCCAAAAAAAGTTTTTTTATAATTTTTTTTTGTATGTGTGTTTGCGCGCGCTCTACAGACAAAACGCCTGAACCGATTTAGATGAAAATTTCAGAGGACCTACCCTAATACTCAACTTAGATCCTCCACGTTTTTGGAAAAGATCGGTTTGGAAATATTTAATAAATGTTTTAATCAATCTCTGCTAGCCTAGCACCCTAGAGTCTAAACGAAGAAAACTGTGGTCACAGTACTGAATTTTTAGATATCAGTGTTTGTAAATTGATATTGCATAATTTGGAATACATTATGAGTATTTTACAATTTAGCCATAATGAGATGTATTTAGGGGTCACCGACCTGACAAGAAATATGAGGGCTGAAAAACTCAAAGTTTAGCAACCAGGGAAGCTCTCAAATGTTTACTTTACATGTAAAAACATTTTTATCTACTTGAAAGATGAATCTCCGCTAATACCCTAGAGTCTAAACGAAGAAATACTGTTGTCACAGTATTTAATTTTTAGATATCGGAGTTTTTAAATTGATATTGCAGAATTAGGAATACATTTGGATTATTTTACAAATTATTTCCTTTACTTTTCAGAGTGACAAAAGACACTGAAAAACCTCTTAATAAATAACACCTACATTATACTTGAAATCTTTTAGATATTTTCTGAATGAAATTCGACAATCTTATAAGATTACTCGGGAACTTGGTGCAAACTTGGTGTCCTTCCAAAGAGTGCGGATTTCCGGCACCTGGATACCACCCTCCTCTCCCTCTCCCTTTCTCCCACCCTCTCTCCCACTTAATCCCTCCCACCAACTCTCTCTATCACCCTCTCTCTCTGAATACCATAAATTGTTTAAAAAATCTACGCTTCAGATTAGCTTAGAAAACGAACAATTGTAACGTCAAGATTTCTCAAACTTTGTATATGGACACACGACGCTGATGTCCGTTTAGTTTATAATAAGAAACTTAAATTGAAATTTAAAAATGAATGTACTTGAAACTATTGTGATTATTTGATAGAAACTGTATCAATTGTAAATAAAAACAAATCGACGAATAACAAAAGAAAATCTCTCTCTCTCTCTCTCTCTCCCTCTCTCTCTCTCTCTCTCTCTCTCTCTCTCTCTCTCTCTCTCTCTCTCTCTCTCTCTCTCTCTCTCTCTCTCTCTCTCCCTCTCCCTCTCCCTCTCCCTCTCCCTCTCCCTCTCCCTCTCCCTCTCTCTCTCACACGACATGAAGCTGTCATGGACAGCCGGGGAGAAGATGGCGTCACACTTTGACAACCGAATACTGATCCACAGGGAACGCTGCGATTGCGATGGGGATGTTATGCTAAACAGGGTGGGGGGGGGGGGGGATTGTGACGCGTACAGGAAAAATAAATCAACACGGATTCTTCTTAGACGTATTGGTGAACGGATAAGTTATGGGATTATTGATCCTGCAGGCGTAGTGCGAAAAAAGAAATGTGTTGTTGATTTAGAAATGCATATATTATACTCTCTGGCTCGGCCCACTATAGAATGGAAGTGGATTTGCATTTTTTAAGACGATCAATTGCTCGCAAGCGTGAGCCAAAAATCGTGGTTTGGAAACTGAGCATAAATCACTAGTTGGCTACCTTAATGCTGTAGGTTTTGAAACGAAATTACTTGGTTTTTTTCAGCATTGGGACGAATAAGCAAATCCGCTACTTTAGAATCCATCTTTTGAAAGCGAAATGAAAAGATACTTTATTGCATTTCTACCTCTGTCTAGAGTGGATTCGTAGCCGCCTGTTTATTTGTATGGTCCTTCAGATAGGTTGTAGTAACTGAAGTTAGTAAAAACAGCCTCACCTTCCTAGGTTTTCAACCACTAGATAGCTTGGATTATTAAAGTAATTCTGTTGTTCAAGTTGTACTGTCATTCGAAAGGAACGTGAAGCTTGTGGTCTCCTTGGAGTTGCTGCTTTTCGAAAAGAGTAGGCTTTTCCTCGGCGTGGGATTCCCCCTCCTCCCTTTTAGGCTAATTGATGAGCGTAGCGAGCGATCAATTTCACTACTGGTAAAACAAACTTGTGTGTTTTTTTGTTTGTATGTGTGTTTGTGCGCGCTCTAACGATTGCGAAGAAATTTTCAGGGTGTCTACTTTTGTTCTCAGCTTCGACCCCTGCGTGTTTCAAGAAAATCCTCCATCCCCAAATCAGAAAAAGATCAATATTCAAAATTGGGGAAACTTGGATAAATACTCAAATTTATCTAAAAGTGCGTACTTTTTCCAAATATTCCCAAAAATGTATTGTTACTTTTGTGTGACTTTTGTGTGACATTTGTGTGTACAAACCGCTACGATCATCTTCAACGCAGCACAAATTGCGATCGCAAAGCTCTGTCTTAGGTTAATCATTATCGTTTACATCAATCTATAATTTGATCAATCAAAACAGTAATACCCAACAAAGGGTGGAATTGCCAATGGTTTTTTGATATTTTTGTTAAACAAATATGGATCAATTTGATTACATCTTTTATTGTTGTTTGGCTAACAGACGCGGTTTCGATAAAGTTCCAAAGTACACTGAATACTCTAAAAGCCTGCATTATCTTCCTCTGCATCAAATATATCCAGTCAAATTTGAAAACTTCTACATTTACGATTTGCAATTAGTTCACAACACATTGCATGGGAATAGGTCTCGCTAATCTCTCCTGGTTATATTTTGATATTTATTTACAGCAAATATGAGCTCAACTGTGTGTTTAATTCAAACTAATTTTAGATATTAAAATTTAAACTTTGACCTAAACTTCATACTGCTTATGAGAAGATAATTATGCATATATTCAAAGTATACACCATTGTTAACAAACCTCGAACAAAATGTTTCAAAACCGACAATAAAAGCATTTGACTAAATCGTGGCTTTGGACCAAAGTTTAGAAACTATTGGCACCTGGCAGAAGCGGATTCCCTTAAAAAAATAAAAGTGTGACCTTATCTTAAGATGAAATGAGGTAAGTCACTTTGTGCATTTACACGGAAGGTGTGAATTTTCGTGAAAGGTAGACGCTTCGTATAATGATAAGAGATATAAAGTGCAAAATAGAACCTCTTTACGCTGTAACATTCCGAAAAGACAAGTCAAATAATAGTGATTTTTCGTTTTCTACTTCCTTGGAAATATCTGACAACTGTTAACAATGTCAACAACTTTAAGAGCTCTTGAAAGTTAAGAGCATAGTAATACTAGTTTTCAATTAGCTTATATGTTTCGCGACATTAATCTGACATTTCTCTGAGAACAATGTTGTACATATTATATTAAACGCGAGGCGAAACGGTGGATGCTGAAAAGATGCCCACAAACTACATGTAGTTGAGAGTTTTTAGTTATAGTGGTTAGTCGTTGTAATTCAAGCATAGTATAATAATATTCATTTAACCAGTTTAATTATGAGTATCCATCTAGGGATTATTTTTTTTTTTAATAAAAAAAATAGTTCCATATTTTGTTTAGCATATTTCCCAATGTCCCTTGTAAGTAATTAGAAATTGAATTCAAGAGAATATATCTTCCAGTAAAATTCCTGGAATGCTAATCAATACAAAATGTATTAAGGTTTTGAATGTAAATGTGTTTTCATCAATTACCTAGTTACATACGTAGCAAGTAAATACCTAGGTAGCTGACAATACGAAGGTGAGTTTTAGATACAGTTAAATACATGACGGGCACCTTTAATATGAAAAGGAGGGTAAAACTAGCTCGAAATTCAATATTTAGTACGTGTTAACTGGTAAAATTCTTTATTAAATTCTCAAACAAGTCAGATATAAAATAATTTCTCATTGTTGGTAAAGGTAGCGTGCTAAATGTTAAGTTTTATAAAGGAAAACAAAACAAAGTATTTACAAGTTAATATTTTATGAGCATCGACTATACCTCGCCACATAATCTACCGAAATTCCTCATCAAAAACGATCAACAATAGGACATAAATAAAAGAAAAACTGACCTCAAAAACAAGTACGCATGAGAATTTCATGCCACATGAGAGCAAAACCATGTTACCCAAATCATCCCACGCTCTCATCCCACACAATAAAACCACGTGCATTCCCACCCCTTCACGTATTATCACGAGAACAGCGCCTTCAACCCTTTAAAGCACACATGAATAAACCAGGTCAAACGAAGACAGCTGACAGCATGAACTGTTCGGCAACCGATCCGCTAAGCCGGATACCAACACGTTTTGCGTGGGCTTCGTTTTGTGTCACGCTTTGCAAGTACTTGGGTACAAGTGCTATGTCATTGTTCAAGCTAGAGTGACAGACGTGCGTGTGTTGTTGTCTTGGTTGGGTCTCGGGTAAACAAGATTCTTGATGTAGTGCGACGAAAATGGTGGGTAGCATTTGGCAAGATGTTATAGGCGAATTCAAGATTTCTTTATAAACTACTCATTCAAACTGTGCTACGAATATTAATTGCCTCAAGTGGGGGGAACCACAAAGCATTTGGAAATCTTCCAAACAAATGAACAGACGCACATAAAGTAAACCTGATACTTACTATCTGCGGACATAGCAATTAAATGGCTTTAAATTCGGGTTGCGTTGGTCAATTTTGGGGAAAGTTAAGTTTAAGACGTCACCAATAAAGATACTTTTATAACATATAATTTATCTTAGTCATTATTAGATTGCTCATTTTTATGTTTTATCATTTAACTTATTTGCATCAATACCAAATACCAAAAACACTTATCATGTGATTGAACCACAGCAAACCATTCGTTCTGGCAGGATGGCGACTTTCAACTTTAAGCTAAGAATGTAAACTCCATTTATTTGTCAACCTATTTACTAGCCACACTTTCTATGCACCCCTCTGTCAAGGTCAGGGTACTGAAAGAAGAACACATCTGTCTAGGACTGGTGTTCAGGAAGTGGAGTTTCATCCATAAAAAAAAAAAAAAAAAAAATAATAATAATATATATATATATATATATATATATATATATATATATATATATATATATATATATATATATATATATATATATATATATATATATATATATATATATATATATATATATATATATATATATATATATATATATATATATATATATATATATATATATATATATATATATATATAATGAGATTTTATAAGAGTTTTTGTAAGAGTTTTCAGCAGGAAATGCCATAAAATCGGTACGTTTTCGACCTACTTATTGAAAACCAATCAATTAGTGTTTCGACCCAATGAAGCTTCCCTCTCCGATAGTCGTATTTCGTTCGGGTATCATTTTTTCTATCTTGCAAAACTATAGTAGGTCAATTCGTTGCCAAGAACAGGTTTATTTACTTTGAGCGGAATCAAAACCTACTGAACGATCTCTCAAAACACTAGCTTCATTCATCCATTTCAATGACATAATTGACAAAATAACCTGTACGTTACAAAAAAACAAATTAATTTGCTTTAGTTTTTTTATAAATAATAAGCTCGTTCATTTTTTAATGGAAGAGACTTCATCAAAGAAAGATTTCTTTTCCAGAAATAATTTTCTCTCGGATGCTCTAATGTCCTGAAAGCGCTTTTATTTTTAATTTAGTTAAGATTTTCTTTTTCCAAGGCAAAGCCTGGTGAGCAAGGCAGACGACTTTAATGCCTAATTAAATGAGCAAGAGCAGAGAGAGATAGAAGAGAGATTTTTTTCCCGAGCCGCCTCTTTCATAATCTGCACTGAGACATAAGTAATTGAAACAGCGCTTTATTAGCGAAGAAGCATAGAGATGCGTGAACGAACAATGACTAACTTTGCATCATTGACTTTATTACTCTTTAGTCATATGACAATTATCTAGCCTTTATAAGCATCCAGTCAAACAGCATCTTTGATACAAATATAATATTCCACTTTAACACAAATGTGACGATTCCACACCCTCTCACCAATGTAATGATCCCACACACTGCCACCAATGTAGTGATCCCACACACTGCCACCAATGTAATGATGCCACACTCTGCCACCAAATTGAAAGGTCCCACACACTGCAACCAATGTAATAATCCCACACACGACCACCATGTAGTGATCCCACACACTGCCACCAATATAATGATCCCACACACTGCCACCAATGTAGTGATCCCACACACTGCCACCAATGTAATGATGCCACACTCTGTCACCAAATTGAAAGGTCCCACACACTGCAACCAATGTAATAATCCCACACACAACCACCAATGTAATGATCCCACACACTGCCACCAATGTAATGATCCCACACACTGCCACCAATGTAATGATCCCACACACTGCCACCAATGTAATGATCCCACACACTGCCACCAATGTAATGATCCCACACCATGCCACCAATGTAATGATCCCACACACAACCACCAATGTAATGATCCCACACACTGCCACCAATGTAATGATCCCACACACTGCCACCAATATAATGATCCCACACGCTGCCCCCAATGTAATGATCCCACACACTGCCTCAAATGTAATGATCCCACACACTGCCTCCAATGTAATGATGCTACACATTACCTTCAATGTTATGGTTACAAACGCCGCTACTAATGTTATGATCCTTTACCAGGAAGATCCCTTCATGATAGAAATCCTATATTCATTTATAAATTATTGAAATAACGTTCCCAATGCGTAATGTCTTTGCAATCATGTTATAAAAACTGCAACCGACATGAAAATCGCCTGAACTATATATATGGGATGTAGTTAAAAAAAAGCAAAATAAACAAACACTTTTTGTCGATCTAAACTGATACCCGTCGCAAGTCTGACACCTGTAACATTTTCAATTATCCGGTCTGAGATTCGAGACTGAGTAAATTTCTTTCATCCTTTGGAATGCGATTTCCCTTCGATGCGACGCGCAGAAGACACTGTACCTGAATTTCCCGGAAACATTAATAATAATACAATGTCTTCCATTTGCACAATACCACTGCACAAAAGGCTACTGCTTGTAGCTTATACAAGACACACTGCAGCTGAATGTTTATTTATAACTCAACTAAATATTATTTAATGAGACGTTCAAGTTGCAGAGCAAGTTTGTTACTCTGTTCTTGTTTTGTTGGCGCCTTTAGTGTCACGTTTTGGAACTAGAATTTCAATAATATTAATAATAACAATAATAGTGTTCAGTCTAAACTATTCAATATTCTGATGAACGCTGTATTATGCAGATCAGCTTTGAAATGCAATTTCCTTCCTATATCTCGTCGAAAAAACGAGCCCTCTCCAAGCTCTGAATGTCTTCTTGATATTACTGATCTGAGCATACCTACGTGGATAGCGGATCCCGTGGACTGGTTTTGAAACCAATGGGGACTTCGATCTTCCCTATTCTACCTGTGTGACCTTGACAGAATGACAGCGCGGTTAAACATTTATTATCTATGCATCAAATGGACTGGTTTTTATTGGTAGAGTAATAAATGTAGAATTAACAAAAAAAAATTAGAAGTGAACAAAATCAGATATTATTATAACTTACAGGTAATTAATAGATTATGAAATCGTGTCTGTTATTAATTAATTCGTATGAGAGTTCTTGAATCATCAAAAAACCCTGTACCTTCTTTCTGCGTGCTAGGAGCATAGATATAAGGTTACCCAGAGTTTCTACTTTGCCTAGGTACGGCTACAGGCAAAATTTTGATGTAAGTAATTTCGCTTACAATCGCTGGTGTGCGTTGGCAACCTGTTTTTACATCATCTACCAGGCCATGGCGCAAGGCCAATTATTATCAAGGGACCCAATGTTCCTCAAGTGGTTACAGTTACCTTGGTTACAGGTGATATAACAACAAACAGTGGCTCCATCCCTTGACTGCCGGCGAAACTATTATTGCGGGCGTAGGACTTTCGGGTAGCTGCTTTAGTGTGAGAGAGGATAATCTGAGTAGCCATAATATGTGGCTACAGGAGGAAACTTTCAGGGGAAAACGGGTAAAACTGTTCATCTTTGGTTGAGCCTGACTGTAGCATATTAATCTCTTTCAAATATGACCGCTAACATCGTTTATCCACGTACGTTCATCTAGGTCAGTGTTGCACGTCGCACACAAAAGCAACTGTCCCCATTGCCATGCATCGGAATGCACCCGACACCCGGTTTAACACGTGACCTAGAAGTGCAGTGGTGATAAAAGTGCATCGAAATGCACCGCAAAGTGCATCGTGACGTGGAATTGATGCAAGAATGCAACTCGAGCGGTAAATTGATATACGGAATACGGATTATTAAATTAAGTGGCGAATGCGCGGTGTTTAGTGCTGCACCGGCGAACAAAGGTCGTGCTAGTTCCGGCTTGGTGTTGGGCTTGATCTTTATAGCGTTGAAATTCGAGGGCAATTTTATGAGGCTGATTTTTTTTTTATAACTGTAATGAGTATGTTCGTTTTGTATTTACAAATTTATGTGACACCAATGAGAAGAATTACAAAAATATGTCAATATGATATCGTATTTTCGTATTTTCGTTTAAAATGATAGATTTTTTATATTGAAGTAGTCACATTCTTCCTGCGATTAATAAATCACCACCTTTAACTCTCATGTCTTCATTATAAAATTATAAATGTTAAAGTAAACTCATTCAGAAATGAGCCTAATAACAATAAAATAGCATTATAAAATAATAACATTTTATTACATATGGTTTAAGCGCCTTATTGCAAAAGAATTTTATTTCCTAAGTCATGAAATATTTATTCAAAATTGTTGCTTTTTTTTAAATAGCGAGGGAAAATATTTAGAGATTCATCTTTTTACGGCGAATTAATTCAGAGTATTTCAATGGTGTAGAACAAGTTACGAAGCGAAATAATTTTACCAGAGAAATAAGCAAATATCTTCTGTCATTTCTAATAAAATACTGTCTTAATAACTTACACTTTAAAACACACATTTCTTCCGATTTTTTAAATAATTCTACCTCTGGACTTTCTTAAGAGAATGGCGGAATAAAAAAATCTCAAGTCGAAATGTCGTTAAAATATATCTTGATTAAATTGCTCCACATCCTGTTTGAAATATAATTAAATTAAATTAATAACGATCTTCGATTATAACAGCGGGAGATACTATTTCCAGGTCAAAAGTTCACATAACAAACCTGGGTTCACTAATGTCAGGTGTATCTTACATTCTTAAGGGAGAATACTATTCATACCTGGGAATTTCGTTACTTGTGCATTTGTTTCATATCAATTTGGCACAATTACCACCACCAGCTTGTTTCAAATAGTACAAATCCTTCCACTAATCCTAATATTTTCAATTATCAAAAGCAAAATATCGAATATGTAGCATAGGCCCCAGGACTCATAATGGATGTAACTTTGTTATATTTACTGTACCAAAATAATGGACCATACCACGATACCAATATTCAAAATATTTCCCAAATATTTCCAATATTCCAATTTACCACGTTTCCAATACCACGTTTCCGAGATTTTCAAAAAGAAAATTGAACAGAAAAGGTATATAGGTACTACATACAGGAAAAAGTTGTTACAGTTTTAATATTTGACGAACTTCTAGGCGTGCAAGAAAATGCCTTACTTTTTAAGAATCATCACTCGCCAAAGAGCGTATATTATTATGTACAATAAATGTGAAATAAATAAATTGCAAGTACAAAATAATTCGCAGATTATAGTTTTCAAAGTTTTCGAAGCGTCTGAAAGTGATGAAAATACTTTTGCAGAAGCGTGATCTCCAATCTTGGTATTTTATCGCAAGTGACTTTAGTATATAAACATACCCAGATAATCGCACAGTTTTATTGGAAAAGCTTCGTTTAACTAACGCTAAAATTCCTCAACCAAACATACTTGCTTTATGAGATAAAGAGTCATGCTTCTTAAAAAGAGCTTGAATTTCGATTACGCCACTATTTTTTGTAAATGTGAAACATACAAATTATTGTTTAAAGACAAATACATTTTTTTTATGGAATCACTTGATAGCCAAATTAAACAAGCTGTTCAACAAAAAATGAAAAAAAAAACACTTTCCAGATAAGGAGCGCAATTATTACGAAGTACAGTATCTGCAATCCCATGACCGGTACACATAACGCATTTCCCACGCTTTCAAGTCTATGGGCTGAGCATGTCGGATTCCAAAGCGCAGTTTGTATTGCGAATCCGTCTCGTTCTCGGCCTCTCAGAGCGTTTCGGGCTCCGACGGGCCCAGCCCAAAGGCTCGAAAGCGTACAAAATACGTTGTGGTTCATTTTACTTGTTATTACACATTAAAGATAGTTCTGCCATAAACACAATAAACACGCAATAAGCAACGAAACCGAAAGTTTCCTACTGACTTTAGCCCACCCACGCAGAGACGCCCACCCGTATCTGAAGGTGTATCCGACCCATCACCCCACCCCCCTCACCCTTACCACCTCCCCACGCAACCCCTGCCGCTATGCCAAGTGGCACGTGCTCGTGATAGATACAATGCCCCCAGGCCAGCAATTCTCAGAAGGTGCCACAAATAGCACTGATATCACTAGCACACTCAGAAATGCTGTTTTTGTATCATGGTATTCGAGTTATAGAGCCTCTTAAATGTTTTTAGGAGCATATAAAGCTATTCAAGGTTTTGAGATAGAGCAGAGGACATTCTTTAGCTCGTGTTAAGGTGAAATGATCACCTTGGCCAACGAATATCTATCAAACAATTGTTGACAGGCAAACTGTAAGTGGCAGCCCCACCAAAAAAGCAAACATCCTTGGTAATATATAAGGCTTTCAAACTACGCAAAAAGTATTTTTGTGCTATGAAAAGTTTGGCTAATTAACGTTATTAACTATGGGAAACGCTGGTTGCTATAGAAACTAAAACTTCTCGTTGTTAAGGGCGTTAATTAACCAAACTAATCTTAGAACAAAAAATGTACTTACATAATTTGAAAGAATTGCACTGTACCTAGGTGGTGAGATATTTTGGTGGGGCTGTCACTAATAGTTTGCCTGTAAACAATTGTTTCGTAGTTATACGGTGGCCAAGGTGTTCATTCCACCTTAAGTTCTTGCAGCAGTAATCTGGTAATCTGTGCAATAAGTTTGTCGTTGCTTTTTATTTGCCAAAATAAGGTAACTTTTTTTTAGATCAGTAAAAAATGGCCTTACCTAAAGTAACAGTGGAATTTTAATACCGTAAAATCTCATTCTAGTGTGAAAGGTTCTTTAAAAAAAACTTTGTTGTTTTTGAAAATATTTTTAAAAGTGTTTATCGAAAAATAATATATGCACGACCATGTTGCATATTTTATTAAAACAGTATATTGTTTTCCACGAAATCGAGCGTAGAAATCTGAAAATTTTCGAAACCAAACGACAGAAAATGTTGTGCCTGGAATTAATTTTAATTACAAAGCTATGTTTAAATATGGCTTGAAAGAAATAATCCACAAAAATATGCAGAGCTTATTGAAACAAATAATATATGCATGATTATATTGCTTTTTAAAATAAAAATTGGTAAATATTTTCCACGAAAATGTGCTTAGCAATTTCAAACGTTTCGATACATAACGACGGAAAATGTTGTGCCTGAAAGGAGTTTTAATTCCAATGCCATGTTTCAAAATGGCTTGAAATAAATTTGCGATATAAAATCATTTATCTTGAGAGAGACACATTTCCAGTTTTTTTTTTATTTTTAAGTCAAACAAAGCGTGTAAGTAGGTCAGTGCATTCATGTAGGCTAAGGGCGTAGCCCTTGCATCAATTTCTATCTTATATGTGGACAGGTACATTCAGTGGTCATGTCTGGTGACACAGCAGCAAAAACGGGGCCATCTTACCGGATCCGCTAACCACGCAAGTGTGTATACAGATCAGTGGTCACACAAGTAGAATAGGGAAGATCGAAGGCCTTACTGGCTTCAAAACAAGTCCACGGGATGCGCTATCCACGCAAGTGTGTACAGATCAGTGGGTCACACAGGTAGAATAGGGAAGATCGAAGGCCCCACTGTCTTCAAAACCAGTCCACGGGATCCGCTATCCACGCAAGTGTGTACAGATCAGTGGGTCACACAGGTAGAATAGGGAAGATCGAAGGCCCCACTGTCTTCAAAACCAGTCCACGGGATCCGCTATCCACGCAAGTGTGTACAGATCAGTGGGTCACACAGGTAGAATAGGGGAGATCGAAGGCCCCACTGTCTTCAAAACCAGTCCACGGGATCCGCTATCCACGCAAGTGTGTACAGATCAGTGGGTCACACAGGCAGAATAGTGGAGATCGAAGGCAACACAGGCTTCAAAACCAGTTCACATGATGATCCACACAAGTTTCCTCAGATCGGTGATTCTAGAGGGTGTTTGTGGAGTGAATGGTTGCGAGGGCGGGGCAAAGGACAGTTATGTCATCGTTAGACATGTCGTGAGTGACGCGAACGCCGCGGGAAGGATGGTGGGGTTTCGTCTACAAATGGGTTAACAACTAGTCTGGACCATAATGAAATTTACCATTGAGGAAAAAGCGTGCGTTGCCGTTTTAGATGAATTTAACGACAATTTTACCGCTTTTTTTTCAATGTGTCTTAAAAATGACGTTTTCTTAAGTATATAGAAGAGCGTATTTTAAGTTGTAAACGAAGATTTTTCTACTTTTAGAAATGGTTGAAACTCTGAATAATTTTTTCTTTATGTTTCGAACGTACTTAATTGCTACACCTTCCCAATTTCAATTAAAGCGTAATTTACCCCTTTTTTTAACGACATCAAAATGTAGTTATAAATTAAGGGACTTTTTAACTCATGTAAAACTCGTCCAAAGTCACATTTTAGAACGTTTATCTGCAATCTAACACCAGGTCCCACTTTAAACCAACAAAAACCGCGCACTCCTCTCAAGATAAAACATATATTAGGACTAGAATCGCTTATAAACTTCACGTACAATCCCTCTCACCATCCTATGCCTCCTGTGTTGTTTTCGAAACATGTGCCAAGCAATAATCGCCCTAAACCACCACGCACTTGCCAATTTTAATTCAGCACACGCTGCAGAGCCTAGCGTCATCTAATCCCTCGCTCACACAGGGAGCTTCACTTCGAACGGGAACCAGCTTCATTGTTTCTCTCAAAGAAGCTGGACGATGTGCGTGGATTTGTAATTGTTTTCTGCTTTTTTTCATTATTATATTTTCACTCTTTGTGAATCTCTGTGTGTTTAGTTTCGCTTTGTTCGCCGTGGTTTAATTTGGTGTCTGAAGCGAAGTTGCGCTGCGCATTGTTTTGGAATTGAAAAGTAGGTATTTTTAGTTTTAAAATCCCAACAAGTTTCTTGGGAGGATACAAAACGTGTGACTGATGTGTTTTAATTTTCTTGATGTATAATTATCTGCAGCTTAGAAGGACGCTTCAATGCTAAATTTTGTAGATTGAATTACAAAGAAGTAGAAAAAGAGGGCGAATTGAAGCCACATTTTAACATTAATTTAGTAGGTTATTGCCCTAAATGCCCTAGGTGACGTTATCTAGGGCTTGTTCCAACTGAATATCAATGGGATGTTGGTGGACTCAGATGAATGAATGTATTTATTATTTGCTGCCAAAGTGTGACAGAGAATATAACATGTTATTTCTAGATTACGAGACTTTAAAATAAATGCAACAGTTAATATGCTAAATCCGATACAAACTGATTTAATTAAAGACTTCCTTACCTAGCAAACAGTTAGTATACACGCTTTTCGAGTTCACTTATGTATGAACTTAAATAGCTTCAACTTAAACGCAACTCAATTTGCGTTATCTAAGCACAATTAGTTAATACCACTCAGCGGATATTTAAACTGGCCTCCAAAACATTATATGTTCCGATTCATTTTCCATAAAGAATCTTTTGATCATTTTATTATTTTACTGTCTATATACTCTCATACCTGTAGGCTGAACAGACAACAGTCATTTATAAATTGCTTCAATTTTTTAAGGTCATCATGAGAAAACAACGGTATCATCAAGATGTATATACTTATTTTTAAAAAAACGTCAAAACCACCTACTGTTAGATTAAGCACTCGTTTCAATTGGATTTCATCAAATTCCACGTACTACAGCAACATCAAAACAAACAGCTAAGTGACCAACTATCACTTTTAAACCTTCTACCAATGTGTTGTGCCGATGCTTTCGGGAAAAGGGCTGAAACACACTGCCTGAAGCCAGTTTATTTTGAATTCATAATGAACACACGGGAATTCTGTCATTGGAGATGTTTCATTTGAGGAAATCCTGCTCCAGGGTTAAATGTTTATTCACAATTTTACTTCAATCAATCAAAAAACAATGCGAATGCGTCCTTTTTTCTTAATTCTAGGAAATTAATTAATTAATGCTGGGGTCTCATTTTCGAGCGTTCTCTGTGGGCGACAAAATAAGCAAATTTAATGATGAATTTTCAAGGGGAAAATCAGTGGTGCTGATCTAAGAAAACTTGAGATAATCAAGAATTAATGCTTAATATGCATTCCATTCTTAATTCCACAAGAAAAAATCACGACATTGAATTTCAGTGTAACATTTACTATTAAAATTTAGAAATAACCAGCAAATCAGCAAAAGTGCCAAACGATTCGATGAAATAAAAAGGCAAAGTATGTCAGCCATTAAAAAAATTAATTTTAAAATTTTAAAAAATTTTAAAAAACGTATGCATAAAGCTACTATTGAAAGGTATATCTCCCAGCCTGGATGGGCAATATAGTTGCGCCATCTGCTATAAATCTGTTTTTTTAATGTCATTTATAAGTTAACGTCAGAAAATGTGTACTGCAAGCAACCATCTCGTTTTTTCGTTGATTTTAAATTAAAAATTGCCATCAGTAAATAATCCATGAACCTCTACCAGTCCCCAACCCACGGGATTGCTGGAAACCACGGATAAAATGACCGATTCGTATCTGTCATAAGTCCGCAATAAAACCGGCGAATGTGTGCGTTAATAATTGAACCAATAAGTGATGTGCATTGGAAAGCTATACGTTCGCAACAAATGTGATTGGATATAGATTTTTAGGCCGAAGCCAAAGTCACATGGCTGCAAATAAGCGTGCTGATTTAATTGATGCGTTAGTGATGAAACTCACTGACCTACAAATCATTTCAATAATTGTTTTTAAAAAATAGTGACATTTTAACGAGCTTCTAGGTCTCGCAAAAATTATCTGTGAAAACATAATTCATCATAGAGAATTGCGAAATGATACTTTCATTTTGATATACGTCACATGTTTTTTTAGTTTGATTGCTTTTAATCAATCCAGCTGTAATTTTTTATTGCCAAAAAATGAGCGCAAATGTTGAGCTGAACAGCGAAATGTCCCAGAAAACATTAGCGCATCTTTATATATTCGAGGTGTCCCTGGTTCTATCCTGGTGACAAGGTACTCTTGCAGTATCGTATGTACCAATATGAAAATGGCACTGTCGCATTATTTGGTCATTTTGCATTTTTTTATTTTGGTCGTCTTTGTACCCCATGATTCCCAACCCTTTTAGTGAAGCAATCTTGCGGCCTTGTATCCTTCACAAAACAGGAACATGTTTCGGTTCTTTCGCTTATATTTTGAGTGTCAAACATGATAATAATAATTTTTCATATGGTACTATAAACCATGGTATAACTTTACCAAACCCTAGTACCTTATACCAAAGTACGAAACATTTGATTACGTCAATAATAAAAAAGCATAAAAAATGTATAATGGAGATAATCTTGAACGATTTTATACTTGTGAGGTGTCCCATTACACTCGATTTGTAAGTGAGCTTTATTTATGTGCCAGCGGCAAGACATGCGATTTAGGTTGCAAGATAAAGACCAAAAGGCGTTCACCAGTTCACCATGGATATAGTTGTCATTTTAAAAGTGTTTGTTCCTTGTGAAGAAGTTATCAAACTCCTTTTGATCGTTAAGTAACCATCGGCCTGTCATTAACCGACATCACGTAAACTAAAGTACCACAAAAATAGTTTGAAAGAATAATATTTGATCATTGGAACAAAAATTTAAGTACATAGAAATGCCATTGTTCAAAAGTCAATGTTGCTCAAAAGCTGATTAAGTACTTAACAGAAAGTTTACTAGCAGTCACAGCAGTATCTATCAGCACAACAGGCACAATAGGCGCATTAAAATATGCCTTAACTGAACCAATATTCATTAGAGCCTCTAATGAATAGAGCACTGTTGATCAAGAATCTTTGTCCGTTGGAGTTTGATTTTGAAAGGTGAAATTCTTAGCAGTATTATAATTGCTTCTCAACTTTATTCAACTTAGACCCCCTGCGTTTTTGGAAAACATCGGTTCAGAACATTTTTTTATAAATACATTTTTACGAAATTTTTCGATTTTTTCAAAATTTTGAAGCTCTGTAAATGTCAAAGTTCTTTACATATCTCCTCAAAACTTATAAACATGTCGATCTCATAGAAATTTATTTTGCCTGAAAATCTGAGGTTGGTAGGCTTTTCCGACTGGTGTTTTGATGAGCGTAGCGTGCGAAACGAGCGAAGCGAACTCTTCTATTGCACTACTGGTAAAAAAAGCACTTGCCTGTGTTTGTATGTGTGTTTGTGCGCGCTCTACAGGCCAAACGCCTGATTCGATTTCTATTTCATTAACAGGGTGTAAAGATTTGTTCTTAACTTAGACTCCCTGCGTTTTTCAAGAAAATCCTCAATACCACTCCCTTTCAAAGCAGAAAAAAGAGCAATATTCGAAAATTGGGAAAGTTAGAAAAAGTACGGAAATTCTTTTAAAATTGCGTATTTTTTCCGAATTTTCCGAATTTCGATTATTGCTCTTTAAACCTTTGAAACCGCATCAAAACAGCACACCAGCTTTGTTGACTTCAAGTTTATCAGAAATTTTGTCAATTTCGTGCATGCAAGTTATTGAAAGTAAAACCGCCACTGAAATGATAGTCCAAGGATTTTGAAAGAGGTTTTTGAGGAGATTGCTTTTGAAGGGTTTCCAATTTCACTACTAGTAAAAAATAAACACTTGTGTGTGTTTGTTTGTATGTGTGCTCTACATACCAAACGACTGCTTCAATTGCTATGAACTTTATAGGGTGTCTACCTTTGTTCTCTATTTAGTTCCGCTGCACCCTTACGCTAATCTTCAACGCGAACACTTTGGCAGCGTTTCCTAGTATTCGCATTTTAGGAGTGTTTATTTTTTCGCGATTTGACGCCTGATTCGATTTCCTTCGTTTCCTGAGTTACTAGCTTTGTTGACTTCAAGTCTAGCCATGGCATATATTAGACAGTTCTCAGAAGTTTAGTCAATTACGTTGGCGGAAGTAATTGAAAGTCAATCCGCGTCAGAAATTTTTCTCAAATCTAATAAGAACCCACAGGCACAAGTAATGTTTTATGTATTTCATAATTTGCATGTTTTCGCTATCATACATCTCGGAGAGAATCAAATGAAGGTCAGAATCGTCAAAATTTTCAAGGGATCAGAATATACGAGAAGGCAATGATCTGGCATGGTTCTCCGTGGTTTTCATTTAGCCCTAGTAAGCCCTAAGTCATAGTTTTTTAAAAACTGTTTGCAACTTTCATGCGAAAACCCCACAAACAACAGCAAATGAAACAGCAGAAGCTGCAAAAACTCCAAAAAAAGGGTCCACTCGTGTATAATCAAGCCTGTTAATTTATTTACTAATTATTTGCTCGCGTGTGAAGCCAGCGTTCTGATGGATGCGCTCTCACCACGCCACATCGCCTCACCAGTCGGCGCAAAAACAAGGGTATAAATTACATTGCACGGAAGGCAAAAAATGCGATAGCAATCGAAAATGCGCAACAGTCGTTTTATGTAAAGAATCGTTATAAGCTTGGGTGAATAGCTGTAGTGAATAGCCATGTTTTTTTAGATAAAGGCCAGAAAATTGCAGCCATCTTGGAATACCCTATTATTCCGGGGGGTGGTAACCCCCTTGACGTCTTGACCGAAATCGAGGATTTGGCCAGCGGAAAGAACGGTTACAAGGACACATTGGAGCGAATACATATTTGAATATTAACACAAAGACAATTGAGGCTGATCGCCGCTAAACAGTTAAAAGTTAACAGTTAAAACCGTTAAACAGTTAAAAGGAGAGATCGAAGGCCCCACTGGCTTCAAAACCAGTCCACGGGATCCGCTATCCACGCAAGTGTGTGCAAATAGGGGAGATAGGGGGGAATAGGGGAGATCGAAGGCCCCACTGGCTTCAAAACCAGTCCACGGGATCCGCTATCCACTCAAGTGTGTGCAAATAGGGGTGATAGAGGGGATTATGGGAGATCGAAGGCCACACTGGCTTTAAAACTAGTCCACGGGATCCACTATCTACTCAAGTGTGTGCAAATATGGGAGATCGAAGGCCACACTGGCTTCAAAACTAGTCCACGAGATCCGCTATCCACACAAGACTGCAAAACCCTATCCACGGATTCTTTTATCTACGATAGATTACTGAGATCTTTATCGTGCGCCTTTTTAAGTCATTTCGAATAACAAATAATGTATCATCCTTGAAAGCTTCTGCGACCCCGAAGATATTTTATCTAGAAGCCATTTTTCCAATTCGTTAAACAAATACAACAAGATACTAACGTTTCATGTATGGAATTATTCACAAAAAGCATTGTGTGGTAACGGTATCACCCCTCCCCCATCATTCTCACATTCGCTCATGCTCTCTCTCTGTATCTCTTTTCTCTCTTCCCCCCCCCCCCATCTCTCTCTCTCTCTCTCTCTCTCTCTCTCTCTCTCTCTCTCTCTCTCTCTCTCTCTCTCTCTCTCTCTCTCTCTCTCTCTCTCTCTCTCTCTCTCTCTCTCTCTCTCTCTCTCTCTCTCTCTCTCTCTCTCTCTCTCTCTCTCTCTCTCTCTCTCTCTCTCTCTCTCTCTCTCTCTCTCTCTCTCTCTCTCTCTCTCTCTCTCTCTCTCTCTCTCTCTCTCTCTCTCTCTCTCTCTCTCTCTCTCTCTCTCTCTCTCTCTCTCTCTCTCTCTCTCTCTCTCTCTCTCTCTCTCTCTCTCTCTCTCTCTCTCTCTCTCTCTCTCTCTCTCTCTCTCTCTCTCTCGAGCGCTCGAGCAGGATAGACGTGTTTCACATCGTGCTCCGCGATTCTGAACCCAATCAACGTTTCGTTTGCAAATCAGTTCTTTGCGGTATTACGATCTCATGTGGTATTGTGTTAGTCTTTCATACGTATCTTATATTCACTTTATTTGTACATGAACAGTGTTTAAAGTGAATCGAACTCCGTTTGCGATGCCTGGACGGTCCGAGACGGACACGTCGAACAGGCCAGATCGGCGTAATGCAGTCGTGTGCGAATCAATCACCGGTATACCTCTCGAAGACTATCTAGTCGCTATTGCTGACATCGTCGGTGGAGAAAAAATTACGCATGCATCCAGAATAGGGGGAAATCGTGTGATCGTGTATCTGAAGGACCAAGTAAGTGCACAAAATGTAGTAGAAGATGGTGGCGTTTCAATCAACGGACAGTTCGTCGGAATTCGCAAGTACATTTCAGGGGCACAAAAGGTCGTGATATCGAATGTGCTCCCCGATATAAACAACGAGCAATTAACCTCGGTGCTTAGCATGTACGGCAAAATAACCGGCCCCATTCGTGAACTCCAGATCGGCTGTGAACGACCCCACCTGGCTCACATAAAGTCATTCAGGCGTGTAATTTACATGATCATCCCGGATGTAAAACAATTCCCTGCTTTTGTCAACGTAAACATAGACGTGAACTCTCCGTGGACAGTCTTTCTGGCCCTCGACGACGCGTCGTGCTATAAATGCAAGCAGAAAGGCCATCTGGCGCGAGACTGCACCGTCGAGAAGGCGTCGACCGACGCACCACCCTCACTGACGCAGGCCGCTGGAAAGCTGCAAGTCTCGATGGCCGATATTGTCGCGGGCAAAAGTACACAACACACCCATGTTATGAAAATCCAACCACGTAATCAGAAGCAACTCGGCACGCTGCCCCCTGTGTCGGACGAAGCGGCTCTCTTGGGAGACGACGCCACAAAGCTCCATGATAACAGGACGCATCTTAGTACCGCGGAATACCCTCCCTTGAAGAAAACCAAACCAAATGCTGACGAAGAATCGGATGCCAACAACAATTCGGAAAATGATTCCAGCTACGACTCTTCCGCGTCAACATCTCGTAAAGAACAAATAGCGCGTGATGAGTCGTCAATTAGTACGATGGTTTCCATGCTTGACAACTCATACGTCATTACTCCGAGCCAACTTGAAGAATTCCTAAAAAAGTCACGAGGCCTAAAGCGACCTGCGCTCGCAGCAGTTGATTACACCACCGACGCTGACGGTCTCATCGAAATGCTTACAGCCGCATCAAATCACGCTAGAACGTACAACCTAAAGAGAAGACTTGAACGCACTATCAAGTCAGTGAAAAAAGAGTGCGTCGAGTGGCCCAAAAAGAAGAACCCCCCGACATAGTACCTTTAAAACAAAATGGCGTTATCTCCGGTTGTGGTATCCTTAAATATCAGAGGACTGGTTGCAGACGCCAAACAGACAATGCTAGCAGTTTTCCTAAAACGAGTACGTGCGAACATTGTATTTTTGCAAGAAACGAACCTCGCGAGTGAGCCAAAATCTGTTGAGTTGTCAGAATTCTCTTTCTTTGTTAATCCACCGACACAGAAAAACTCGGGAACATTAATCGCTGTGAAAAAAGACTTCCTAAACTCTTTACAAGTGCGACCGCAACACACCGTTCTGTTCCCTGGCCACGCACAATCCATCTCTTTGCAAATGCTCGGACGTACTTGTCACATTTTCAACGTCTATATGCCGTGCAGTGATGCACATGCAGGCTTCACGATGGATGCGATCCGTCGACACCTGGACTCGGTAGACTCTAACGACGCCCTGGTTCTGGGCGGTGACTGGAACGTCACTATCAGACCACGTGACCGTGCCAACTGCACGGAGTCCCGTAGCGCCCTCAGGATGGACCTGAGCGCGCTGATTACGGCGCGCGATCTCCACGACGCCTGGGCGAGTTTGCATCCTGGCGAACCGGGATTTACATACACAGGGGTACATCAACATGCTCCACGCGCCAGATTGGACAGATTTTATTTGTGTAGATACCTAAAATCATGCATTACCGCGTGCGATGTTATTCCTTCTTTTTCAGACCACGCTTCTATATGTGTTAAATTTCTTGATGTTCAATCAGTAAAAGGCATGGCCTACTGGCGCCTTAATAATACTATGATACATGATCCCAATTACCAGTCTTATGTTAGGAACATAGCTCACTATTATACCAATGTAATGCATTCGTGTCACAATCCAAACTCTGTCTGGGATGATTTTAAATCAGAGATCAAAATAACAACACAAAGATTCGAAGCCGCAAAAAGGCAAGCAAAGGTTTCAAACATTAACGTACTTGAAGCACAGGCCACATTCATTCAGTCAAAAGGCATATTGACAGCTGATGAAAACGTGATGCTTAAACTAATTGACTCAGACATACGCAAAAGCTACAGTGGCATGGCGACAACAATAAAAGCATCTAACAAAGCGCTTGTGACGTTCACGGGTGACACTTCGTCCAAAGAGTTTCTCAAAATGTACAAAAACAAGAGCGAACGAAAACGATTAGACAAACTACGTGACGAAACAGGAGAGATAATTGTAGATGAACGAAGTATTAGGATCCAAGTACACAACCACTTTCAAGCACACTTTATGTCCCGACCAACTTCACCTGTCGGTGACCTCTATGTAAACATTCCCACATTATCTGACAAAAGTAGAGACAAAAATGAACTGCCGATCACTAATGATGAGCTGTCGGTAGCTCTCTCTCAACTTAACAGAGGAAAGGCACCCGGAATAGATGGAATAACATGTGAATTCTACAGCTTTTTTTTGGTCTGAAATATCATCCATGTTCGCGCGTGTAGTCTCACACAGTTTTGAGTGGGGAGAACTTCCCAAATCAATGCAAAAAGCAGTCCTTACCCTGGTCCCTAAAAAGGGAGACCCCTTGTTGATTCGCAACTGGAGGCCTATTTCTCTCCTAACAGCTGATTATAAGATCATTGCAAGGGCCTTATCGAACAGATTAAGTAGCGTCCTGGCTGAGGTGGTAGACGATGAGCAAAGCTACTGTGTTCCTGGTCGAACTATCTATAACAACATACATATAATTCGTGATGCCATCGCATATGCAAATCTTGAAAATGTACCATTAGCCATAGTCTCTCTAGACCAAGAAGCAGCTTTTGACAGTGTTGAGCATTCCTACATATACAACAGCCTGGAAGCATTCAACTTTGGCCCAAATTTTAGGCATTTTTTGTCCACACTCTACAATAACGCTAGGTGTTTGGTAAAGTGCGGCTCGGTCCTCACGGCTCCTTTCCCCTTTGCTCGCGGCGTGCGGCAGGGCGACCCATTGTCGGGCCCTTTGTTCACCTTATGTATAGAGCCGTTCCTTCACACGTGTCGTGCACGACTGCATTCACATGCTCTGCAACTACCACCCCCTAACGTTCGCCCACTTGTGACCTCCACTTATGCAGATGATGTAACCCTTTTCATTACCAATGATTCAGGCTTCAAAATTTTCCACACCGCTTTCATGGCATATGCGTGTGCGTCTGGAGCCAAACTCAACATCCAGAAAAGCTATGGACTCTGGGTTGGTCCATGGAAGAATAGACTTGACACCCCCCTACCCTGTGAGTGGTCCTCAGAAGGTGGCAAATACCTTGGCATTTTTCTTGGAAACAGTGAACGATGGGAATCCAAAAATTGGTCTGAACTTGAGACAAGAATAAGATTAGGTTTAACACGGTGGAAACGATGGCTACACTTCACATCTTACAGAGGCAGAAGGACGCTCATCAACATTTTATCAGGATCAAAACTCGTGCATGCAATCACCACCCTTGAGCCCCCCGAAACATTCGTTAAAAATATAAATCAATTGTACGTAAACTTCGCTTGGAGCGGTAACCATTGGATGCATCCCAATTATCTTTTTGACTTACCCAGAATGGGTGGACATGGTGTTTATCACCTCCCCAGCCGCATCATGACCCTACGACTGGTTTACGTTAATCAAATTATCTCGAAAACTCGCAGTGGTCATTGCCTTTGGTTTGCGAACTATTTTCTTAGTAAATATGATCCGCAATTCCCAACTTATCAAGCCATCCTTACCAAGGGTCCCCTTGACCTTCTCAAAGTCAAGCGCCTTACACCTTTTTATGCTTCAGTGCTAAAGGCATGGGCAAAGCTTGACGTCGTTCTTCATCAACCTCTGAGCTGCATGCTCGACATTCGGGCGCTACCCCTCACTGATTCAGCTGTTTACCAAGACACCCCATTTGCAACGTTTTTTCGGAATTTCAACTGGCCGAAAATAAACTGCAATGTTATCGGTGACCTGATAGATGAAAACGGTGTTTTCAAAACTATTAATCAGTTAACAACGACCCATCTTTCTGTGCCTTCTACAAGACAGCTGGAAACAATTATTAAAAAATTTTCATCAAATTTCCACATTATTTTTTCTGAAATAGATGATAATAGCCAAATGTCCTTTGAATACTTGGGTCGAGATTCAAAACTAAAACCTTTCATACAAAATAAGAAGGAGCTGTACGCAGTATGTTTGTTGAAATTGCTCCCTGCCTTCAGTCTCAGTGGGCAATCAGCGTTCACTGACGAGAAAGCTGCTTGGTCCAGTGTGTATGCATACCCCATTGATGGTGGGGACGGGGATGTCACTTGGCGCTTTCTGCACAACAGGTTGGTGACCCCTGTTAGGCGCCACCTGTGGGGAGTCCAGGCGTCGCCCAATTGCCCCTGGTGTGACGGCGTCAGGGGCACCAGCCTGCATATGATGTTGGAATGCCCAAGGGTGGAGAGAATATGGCAACTAGTTCGGATTATGTACAGGAGAATTTATAAAAAGCCGTCGGTTATAGGTCTCCTACCAAATTCCACTATCCTATCTGGGCCAAACTACTCTAAGTGTGACAAAGCGTCGGTGTTGACCAATTACATAATCAACTTAGCAAAAAGTACTATCTATAGGACTTACTCGTACAAATTAAGATCCTTACAACAGGTCCCTGAGTACCATGAACTTTTTTGCAAAAGGCTGCGCTTCAGATTAAATCTCGAAAATGAAAAAATGGCACATCAGGATTTTGAAAACTCTGTGTGGACACACAACGGAGCTATATGTTTTAAATTTAATGGAAAACTCCGATTTAAATTCTGAATTGTTGTATTTTTTTGAAAATTATTGTTTATAAAATGTACTTGCTGTAAATAAAACTGATCGATGGAAAAACAAAAAAAAAAAACTCTCTCTCTCTCTCTCTCTCTCTCTCTCTCTCTCTCTCTCTCTCTCTCTCTCTCTCTCTCTCTCTCTCTCTCTCTCTCTCTCTCTCTCTCTCTCTCTCTCTCTCTCTCTCTCCCTCTCTCTCTCACTCTCACATGCTCATTTGTCATGAAAGAAAATAAGAGGCACCGGAATGACTTTTACTGAATTTTATCTAGTCCATGCATGAATCCACAGCATCTGGACCACTGCTTCTGGACCGCTGCCTGCATCTGAGCTACTGCGTTTTCAGGTGATAGTTTAGGAAATTCTAACTGATTTGCGAACTTATTAAGGAAATAAAATAACAAAAGTTTCGTTCCCGCAGCTAAATTCTTTTTTGTATCTGCGCCTTGCATGAAGTTATATCCGAAAGCGGTTTTATTTTAATATCTATACTTTTATCAAAATTGAGTACAATTGAATGCCAATCATAATGAAACGCAACGTTTTATAAGTAGTGCTTATTATTCGTTGATTATCGCTTCATTTAATGGAGTTTGGCAGAGAAACAAAAGAAACTTATGTTACATTTAAAAAATCATCCTGTGTAGGTGGTGAATACTGAGACCGAGATGAAGTGATTAACTCAGCTTTTAAAACTTTGCTTTGTAAAAATACATTTAACTGCGCATTTTTCCTGTCCGTTACACAGCAGCTGACAATTCCTACGTTAACAGCTATTTTCAAGAACACCACCATCCATTTTTTAAACTTTTAATCGACAGCCATGTTTCGCTCGATTGTTAATTTCGCGTCGTTCCTACTCGCTCTCCATCGAATTCTTTTGAAAATTATCTCTAACCGCCGGGTGTTACCAGCCCTTCAGCGAAATGTGCCAGAGAAATCTATCTGCGGTCTAGGCCAGCTTGAGCTCATCATTCTAGACTTCTAATTAATTTCAGCGTTTTTCCGATAGCGGGAAATTGTTTGAAAGAAAAGTATAGAAGAATGTGAGCCTCGTCGATTTTGAGGTCAGTGAAAATACAAAGGCAGAAGCGTCGCGTGTATTGGACATTTGGAATCAGTTTGACAAGCGACCCAATTCCTTGAAACGTTCGCTTCCTTCTTTTCGAATTTCTAGTCTCAATTTACTTTATTTTTACTGCTGGTGTCATGATATCAAACGAAACCTTTGTTAGATTGCGGGGAAATGTTTGGCAGAATATAGTCGACCATCATTGAATAAAAGAACCGTCATGAATGGCAAAAGTCCTAAATACGTTTTAAAGAATGTCAAGTGAAAATTATAAAAATGTCAGCTATACTAACGTATGTGTTTCAGATAAATTAAGATACTTAAATAGTGTATTACTTTGTTGCTATGTTGTGCTTAAAGAAATATGCCATCTATTGCCCCTTAATAAAGTACGATCCCTGTTTGTAAAAGAATATATATATATAAATATATATATATATATATATATATATATATATATATATACTTTTACTTTTACTTTTACTTTTACCGCACCAAAAAAATTTAAACCCCCGTCCGTCCTCCAACCACCAATACAAACCACCAAACCAAAAAACAAAAAAAATGCAAATTCAAATGCATGCTTTGCATAATGTAATTTTGCATTTATTAATTATTTACCCCACACTTTTCGCCTGAAGCCTTGCGAATAATCATTTAAAAAGTTTCCTTAAAAACCCTTAAAAAAACCGTTAACAAAACCCGGGCGCAATAATTCCCGCCCCATAACGGACAAATATAGAATAGAAATTTGCACAATAAAACAGCATTTTATAAAGGAGGCTCACAAATCAAAAACATGACCACGAAAAGGCGGGTCTCGAACAGGAACTTGACAACTTCATCGTCAGCTGTCATAAAGCGATTCATTTCGAAGGCTACCGAACAGGACTCTGTTTTATGAAACACAATGGCTAGCGATTTTTAGCCTTTCCAGACTTTCCAGCATTCTCTGCCTTTCCAGCCTTGGTAGCCTTACTAGAGAACCAAACATTCTTCTACTATGACGTGGCAAAAATGTGTAAATGTTAACGATGGAAAAACCATATACATTTGTCTTGTCGTAAAAATTGAAATAAACCCACTACTAGAAAACTATACGAGAGCTTGTTGAAAACTCTCTCTTTCTCATACTTTATCAACTATGTCTATAACACCTCAAAAATACGAATACGAAACATTAAGTTTGGTTTACAGTTCGCAATGTCCGTGACACGATGTCATGAACATTGTCTCTGCCACCAATCAAAGACTTTTAGCAGTCACGAACCTGACGTCATTCACACCCAGAGACGCTGATTGGTCCAGAGCCAAGGTTCATGACATTGTGTCACTGACTTTGCTAGCTGTAAACCCAACTTAAAACATCAGACGCAAAACTTGCGTAATCATTACGTAGAGAATAAAACTTGTTCGGAATGTGTCTGGCAACATTAAGTAATCGGTGGAGGTGCCAGATACGTCATTGCTCTGCGGGCTGCGTTTAGGAGTGCTGTGGAATAATCATTCACCCCTCGTATTTGTTAATTATAGAGAACGACTGCGTAACCGTGCATTCCTAAACAAGACCCTGTTTCTTTTACAACATCTGGTTAGTGATTTCTAGCCGTTCCTGCTTTTCTAGCCGTTCCTGCTTTTCTATCCTCACCAGCCTTTGGAGGCGTTCTTCAGTTCCAGCTGTTCTAACACTATGAAGGATAAATAAGTAAAAATTTACGATGAAAAAAAAGTTTTTTCTGTGTAAAAATTGAAAGCAACTCCACCTCAATTTACAATAATGTGTTTTTTAAGTGTTGCTTCCCGGGATAAAGAAAGAAACTCGACGAACAGTCTAAAGAAAACTAAGGGTGTAAGTTTTTAAACTGTTCCTTAGCACAGTAGTAATCATTATATATACAGAAAATTTAAACAAATCTTTCTAATGCATCTGACAATATTGTGTAATCGGTGGAGGTGCCAGAAATGTTGTTTTGCGGGCTGCGTATAGGAGACTGTACATTAATTAATTTTCCTCTCATATTTGTTAATTATAGAGAACGACTGCGTTACAGAGTTGACCATGCACTTAACAAACACTCCAGCACGAACATGCTGAAGTGGCCAGCAAGCTTGTTTGGCTAATACTTCAAATTAAAATTAATGCTTTAGGGTCAGGAATGGGTGCTGTACGGTCACCTTCACCACCCTTCGGGACAGGGATAGATTCATTACCAACCTGCCATTTTCCATAGGACAATGAACCATTACCATAGAGGTAGCATCAACACATTATGTCAAAGGGACAACTGTCAGCTGTAGCCACCCCTTGAAAGTAGCAGGCAACACCGGATCTACCCTCGGCTCCCAATAACGTGTTCCTTTATCAGTCAGTCATTCACTGACGGCCAATTCACCAGCACCAGTACCGCAGGTACAACATCAACACAGTGTGTCAAATTGAAAAGGCTAAGCGGTGGCCGGCCCTTGGTGCTGTTGGACGGTAGCAGGCGTCATGTAAGCAAAGGGTTTAACACCCGCTACGTCAATAAACCTTTCAATTAGCAAATTATCTCTTGACCAAGACCCAGAAACTGCACCACGAGAGGCAAACGCATTTCGCATAGAGTTTCTAACGAAAGTTCAGTAAGTTCCTTACCTTTGATGAAGTCGACTGCCATCTCAAGGCCATAGGTGTCCTTGTCGCAGTCGTCCAGGACATGCGCACCAAGCCTCACGCCGGGCAAGATGGCGCGAGCGTTGATGACGTCAAGGGTGTACAACATGGTCTCGACGGCCTGCACCCCACCCTGGGGCATGACGGGACCGCACGTGACGGTGTCCTCTCTTTCGTGGACCATCATGAGACCTCCCAGCACGAGATCACCTTCCATCACAGCTTCCCGTTTCACCGGCCATGGGATCGAGATTGTTGTTGTGCCGGAGTCGCCTTCGGATGTTGAATGCGTCTCCACGTACTTGAGATTCTTGTTAGCGCTGCGGAGGATTGATTCGGATTCGGTGATGGCTTGGTTCGTGTTTAGGAAGTAGTTTGTTGGGTCGAAGCCGAGGTTTTTCTTGGTTTTTGGATCGATGACTTTGTAGGTTTCGATGAGGTGTGGTTTGGTTTGGTTTATGGCTTGGTCCGATTGTGGTATGCCAAGTATGTTACTCAATTTTGTAATGACGTCTTTATCATGATTTTCGATGATTTCTTCTTCGGAATGTCTATGTAAAGTAAGTAAATTACTTTTCGCTGTCTTCGAAATCTCAGTCTTATGTTGGTCAAAATATTCTTGATCGCCCATTGGTCTATCCAAATCCAATTCACTTTCAAACGCATAACTATCTCTTTCGCTGTATTTGGCTTTCCTGTGCAGCCGACCACTACTTTCTTCATCTAGCTTTCCCTCCAAATCAACTCGTTCATTTCTTAAAAAAATATCAGCTGCCTTTTTGCCCCCGTATTCGCGGTTTTCGACATCGTCTCCCTTATTTCGAAGTCCGACGCCGTCAAAATGCAGTCGATCTCCTTTAGAAAGTCGACTTAGATCATGATCTAAGTTCACTAATTCATTTCTTAGATAAACATCCGTTTCTTCTTTGCCGGATTGCTCTCTGGATCCGTCTTTATGTCTGCTTGTATCGAATTTGCCAAGGAGAGTCCTGTCTGACTTCGTCCAGATCTCACTCGGACAGCGTCGATGTTTTTCATGGCGTTTCCTCTGAGTTTTCCGACAAGAGGCAGGCAATGAGGTCAGGCAACAAAGCAGAAGCAAGAATTTGACAGCTGCAAACGATGTTTTCATGTTGGCCTGTTGAGTCGGTGGCGGTCACGGAGTTGAAACCTGCTTCTTTTGGTCGACCGTTCAATGCCAGCCCGTTTTTATTGTCGCTTTATTGTGAAGTTTGGCTACTTTCAAAGTGACCGCGGCCATTTCGACGCCACTTCTATAAACTGTTTTTTTTAATCCGTTTTTATATTTTTTTGTGTTTGGGAGTTTGGAGACAGAGAAATTGCCTAAGCACACTGTTGAGAAGTGGTGTTTTTCACTATTTTGTCTCTTCACTTACACTATTGTTTCAACCCTGAAGACAAGGTTAGATAACGTTGTTTTAAAAAATACTCATGTTTTATAGTGTCTTTAAATATTCATAATAATTATAGGTACGCGAATACTCTAAATATTAATACCATCACTTCACTGATCGATAAAACGCATTGTTGAATGCTAAAATAGCCGATACCAGTAATCTGACAGTCACATGGTATTGTCACATTATCTTCTTAATTATTTAAAACAGCAATGAGCGCAAATGCGATACGGCAAAAATATCTGGCTTGTAGTTTAATTCCAAAACGAAAATATCAAAACGTTCGCAGCTGCGGAGATATAATGAAGTCGCAAATGTTAAAATCACCCGCACCTATCTATTAGAGGTAGTCTGAACAATTAGCACTGTGTTGTTTCTGTTATCAGTGGTTTGCCAGAAGTAACGTTGATTCAGTGGTAGCTGTAGCCAGCGCTCCACGGGGGAATAGAGAAACACTGCGCCAAACTTTCAAACTTTTGTCTCCGTTTTCAGTGAGAGCACGCACAGCTCCAAACGGTTCATAATTGTCACAATCTCGTTTGAAAAAATACCGTTACATTTCAAGATAATAGAGTTTTTTTTCTGTCCGGTTTTTATGTAGAGTTAAAATGACACAAGAAAGAAATTGGAAGGTGTGCTTTTATTAACCTAATTTCTTCTCAAGTTATTAGTTTCTGAATCAGTTAATTGCTTTTCTTCATTAGGGGAGTTGATTTCGCAGTAGCAGAATGCGGCATCTTCAATTATGTCGACCGGCAAATATATATATATATATATATATATATATATATATATATATATATATATATACCTATATACGTGATGCAATGCTAGAAAATATCAAACGGCGTGGAATTAAATGGTGTACTTGTAATGCTTAACGAGCCATGTAGAGAGTAACTGAAGCCAGGGTGAGTTTTTTGTTGCTGTTGCAAATACCTATTGGTCTTTTAGTTGAGCGAATCAACATTTTCATAGGACTGAAACAATTTTGTTTGTAAACGCACAAAATAAAACGGTCAGCGCATTCAACTTGCGAGTGTATTAGAAATTCGTGGGACCCATCAGGTGAAAACTTAGCAAGTTTTGTTTAAGCAGAGTAAAACTTGATACAGATAACAGTTTAATTACATTGTAATAATTTTTTTAAACTGTTTTCGTAACACGTTATTACGACAAAACAAACAAAGGAAAGTAGATGTTATGTTAACGGTATTTTCATAGAGCCTAGAATTGGAAACTGGCAATTTTCGCAATATTTTCAAGAGGCTGAACCAACCCAGAAGTTAACTGAGCAAAATGTGATATTCATTAATTTGACAAGTGACTATAATTTTTGTAAATTGTTTTTAATTTGTGGTAACCATGAAGACATGAAGCTCCAGTGAGCTGCCTCGGATTCCTTGAGCGTGACTTGTTGGCATCATACCATAGATATAAATTAATCAGTAAATCATTTTTACTTTTTGTCAGATTTCTTCTCTATGAATATAACATATAAGTATGGTAGCAACTTTTCCATTAGCTTTGCAATGTAACCGTAGTATTATTATATTTTTTATAACAAAGAATGTGAAAAACATATACGTTTGATACAGCCAAAATAATTAAATTTAACAACGAAGAAAAACAAATTTTTGATCTAAGGCTTTCTTGCCCTAAACATTTTCCAACTTAATGTTGTCTTGTGGAACAAAATTAAAAGCATTATTAAGGAAATCCACCGGTACAAAATGTATAAAATCTTTGATGTTATTGCCTCTAGAGAAAAAAACCAATCCCTGGATATTCATATATAATTAAATACCTGCGCCTACATATCATGAAATTTTATACAATTTCCTTTACCGCACTGATAATGTCCGCTTTATGTATACTATGTAGCTAAAAACATAACTAAACCTACGTCTAAAGGATCTAATATATTAGCAAACGAAGCAAACGCTCTCCTTTACAATTGGGATGATAGCATCATGCTATTATTAAAAGCTCCCCATGGCATACGACCATTATCATGTTGGAAACGTGCTTTCCGACAAGACCTACCCCCTCCCCCTAGCCACTGCATCAACAAAGGGCAGGTCGTTGCAGGAAGTAATATTCATTAGCGTATGACGTCATAGCAGATAACTTCTTTGGGGGCAGCTGTCTTTCAGATTCCCGGATTAATTATCTAAATTTTAAATGAACCGGAAGTCAAGAAAACGGATGTCAAGCGTCAGAAATGTTACCGGTCCGATAGCGGCTTTTCTTTTTCGTGTGTTGCTAAGGTCAATTCGTCAAAATCATGGTTTTATATTTGGAGAATCGTGCTTTAAATACGTCTGGTAGTTTTATCACTCTTCAAAGCTCTGCGCAAGGCATTTACCAATACGATATTCGTAAACATATGTATTAAATTGAAGCCTTAAGCTACAAAAATTGCAAAATCAAACCTGGGCAATCAAAGCAAATTATTGTTTTTGGATCGGAAAAACAATGGTTCATTTATATTTAAACTTTCAAAAGCTTTTTCCGTTTCACTAATGCCGTAATATCAGCTCATCATCAATCAACCGAAAAAATAAACCCTTCTCACAACACCATCAGTACATAATTCATAATCCACGTTAATTATATCCAGATTAGGAACGATTTATTACTCATTTAAACCCGCAAACGACTTCATTGTAGATATGGAGCAGGTTATTTTCCTGTGATAAATTGTGCAGAATTTATTAAAACAAATGCATAAAATTATGTTTCAAAACCGAATGTCAGCAGAGTTTTCACCTGTGGATCGTCGCGAATGATTGTATCAAACAAACGCTATGGTTGGTACACACAACCGAGCTACATACACATGAAAAGCATATAGAGGTGCCGTTTTGTCCAAACAACTCACGATATACTGTTGCCGTTTTGAAATAATAATTGCAACACCAATTAATCAGTTGAAATGCACGCGATTTAAATGCTAAGTGTTTCGGTGCAATCCCAGCGGAGTGCGATTACGAGCGTGAACCACTCGAGTAATTGAATTATTATTAAAATTATTACACGAGGCGATTAAAATAAATGACTGTCGTCTAACTAATTAAATGCTAATTAAAGCAAAGCGTTTTGAACGATTGAACTTATTAGCGTTGTGCATGTCTTTTGTTGGGTAAATTACCGAACGAGAGGTAATTTTATCTGGGCATTTAAATGAATTTTTGTCCCTATTTGCCAATTAGGAAAGGCAGGCTTTCTAAAGAGACTCAATTATATTATGCAAGGAATATACGTAAATTAAAATGAAGAAAACTAGCACGACGCATTGATAATCGAGACTGAATCAATTTGATATGAAACTACATTCATTTGAGCGTCTTTTAGCATGGATTCTCTATATTTAAAAAAAAAACATTAAAATATATATTTAAGATTTTCTGTCTCGGCAATAAATTTCGATGTAATTAATTGGCTCTTACCAGTTTATCTAAGTAAATAATGTACACCCACAGTAGAAATCAAACCCACTAGATTAAATAAATTAAAATAAGGAAATAAAAGTCAAATAAAAAGGTCAAGTGACAAAAATAAAATTACTTAAAAATAATTGTATGTATCGTTGAGTTCATTAAATTAAAGCCACATAATATTTAAATTTTCCATCAAATCGCCAACTAAAACCGTCGCACGTCCCCAAAAGCCCCGCACTCCAAACTCCGACGCTCGGCGTCGTCTCCAGGCGTCGCGGCGCGTACCGATGCAGAGGCGTCGCGAACACGTGTTGCTTGCGCGGGTGGCGGACGTAGACTAGTCGACGCCGACCGACGCCCGACGTCGTCGTCCCATGGCGCAGACGCCGTCCGCCAGACCGCGTGCCGCCTTCGGGGACCGGCGGCGTGCGGTACGGGCTTGTTTAGGAGGGGCACCCGTCACAGCTTGTCCCTTTGACACATATGTGTTTACTCCGGCGTGCGGTACGGGCTTGTTTAGGAGGGGCACCATCCTAGCGATTTTGTAACTTTTACGTTATGCCGCTATCGGTTCTGATGAATAAAATCCCTACTATTGTCCATGTTAATTGTTTAACTTTGTAACCGAGAACGGCAAAGTTAAGCTGGGTTTACAGTTAGCAATGTTGGGGACACGATGTCTTCAGCATTGGCTCTGCCACCAATCAGCGACTCTGGATGTGCATGACGTCATGCTCGCGACTTTGTCATGGAGTCTCTGATTGGTCCAGAGCCAACGTTGACGACATCGTGTCACTGAAATTTCCAGCGGTACACCCAGCTTTAGCTATCGCAGTGTAGGAGTAGCTTGTCCCTTTGACACATTGTGTTTACTCTGGGATGTAAATAACGGAAACACGATTCATATAATCAGAATCGGTGGGTGCAGGCACTTAGTCTGCGGAAGTCCAGCATCAGTACATTCAGACCACAGCTTAGCCCTGTCCCTTTGACACAATTAACTGTTTTTGTTTGCTGCGACGCTTTCGCCTGCGGGGAGTGCGAATAAAAACGACATGGGGTTTTTAAATGGGAGTACAAATGTGTTCCTCACAGATCGCTGGTAGCGCACACAGGCTCGCAGCATCACCTCCAAAGGCAAGCAGTGTGGCGACCAACAATTACTGTTCGACAGCTTTAATTGCCTCATTTCTAGTACAGTTTTCCGAGAGTTAGATTTGTATAGTAATCTTTTTAAGGGTTACTTCGGACTTTTAACGTAAGTAGTCGGTTCGTGTGCCCTGGGGTCCGACTGAATATCGCCATGCGGCGGTGTTATGGAGGTGCTACGGTGGTGTTATGGAGGTGCTACGGCGGTGTTATGGAGGTGCTACGGCGGAGTTATGGAGGTGCTACGGCGGTGTTATGGAGGTGCTACGGCGGTGTTATGGAGGTGCTACGGCAGTGTTATGGAGGTGCTACGGCGGTGTTATGGAGGTGCTACGGCGGTGTTATGGAGGTGCTACGGCAGTGTTATGGAGGTGCTACGGCGGTGTTTCGGAGGTGCTACGGTGGTGTTATGAAGGTGCTACGGTGGTGTTATGGAGGTGCTACGGTGGTGTTATGGAGGTGCTACGGTGGTGTTATGCCGTTGCCCCTAGCGACACACCGGCCTCGGCCTAGTACCGACCAAAGACATATGAAATTCGGACACGATGGTGTTTTGTTGGTGCCACCGTGGCCCTGCTAGTAACATCGGTCAGGGGAGGTGTTACAATAGGTGGCTACGACGATTTTGTAGTGATATATGCAGGGTGTTATTCTTTATATTGCAGCCCATGCGCAAGCTTCGTCTTATGTGGGCTTCATTTCTGTATTCGTATCTATTTGCTTTCATTAAGAACGATGTAGTTTATTAAATCAGAATGAATAATTAAATAATAATTAAATAACCTAAATAACGGGACACAAGAGGATAAGAATGTTGTACTTCACCCTGTTAATGATCAAATCCCTTCATTTTGAGACTCGTAGTCAGGTACACAAAAAAATTATTGATGACATTACAATTTGCGTCACCCGTTGCACCTTCCCGAGTGCCGTCGCTTTACCTACCTTCTCAAAATGTCTGCGATAATTTTATTCACTTGTAAGTTGATAATTTAACAAGGAAATGCAATTTACATGCGTACTTAACACTTTAAAAGCGCTCGTCCCACGATCGGCATCGAAGAATATAACATCGAGATTTGGTGTGATTTCCAAGCGGACAGGTAACATCGCAGTTTTCGTCCGAGAATCGAATTGTTTCCGAGTTTTAGTTGTGGGTGCGACAACGGGATAAATAATTAATCGGCCCAGATTATGTTGACAATTTCCTTTAGAGTTATCAAGTACCTGCAACAGCAGCCTTCTTTAACCTCACTGGTGGACAACCTCAATGATAAATCCCATTTATAAACGAATGCAAGTATTCTGTCCAGCAGGACGATAACATGTATTGCAGGAGCTCTTTTGGCAAGTGTTTTGAAACTGTCACTTTGACGCATAATATCGCTTCTTTCCATGGACATTTCTAGACACTTTCAACTGCAGGTACCTTCTTACGTTATTACCTTTATAGCTGCAACTGCAAGAATGCTTTGTCTAACGTTGTGCTTAAATTACCAGTTCATAATAATATTATTATACTTTCATAAATTAAACAATAGTCAAAATAGGCCAATCATAAAGCAGGTTTTGTCCTACCAAAACGTAAGTTCAAATGTGCTTTATATTTGTTTATTTCGCATATTTCTGTGCCTGTGCTATTCAGTATAACGATTGGTTTTTAAATGAATTCAAAATAGAATTACAAATGGTTTACAAAAAATGTTGCACAAATGCTGTTCACATCTCTGTGACAGGCAACTGACAACAGTTTGAATATCATTAACCGACTGTTGTAATTGCTTGATTTTTTTTCCGGGTAAAGTCGAAGTTCAATTCTCCCTCGCTTACATAACAACCGTTGTGTTTCTAGGAAGATTCATCAGATTATGAAACTTACCCATTGGTATGTTCGGAACACGATGGTTTATGTGATTAAAATAATGAGAAGACTTCATATTTACTAGTTTATTCTCGTACTTCATGTAAACAGCGGGACAACACAGTTCGCCATCTTGGAAGCTCCTCCCGCTTTCCCGTCTCGCCGCTAGTGTCTCTGCCAGCTGCCTTACTTGGGAGCCAACAACAACGTCATACCAACTTAGAAAATAAGTCACAATAATCACACCAATTACAAAGTATAGATTTAAAAAATAGCTACAAAATGGTTAAAAAAAAGTAAAACTCCATCCAAAGTCTCCAGACATAGACCGCCAAAGCAGGCTTCACGCCGGGCCGATGGTTAGGATCATGATCTGGGCCGGCCCATGGGAGATCGAAGGTTCCGAAGGTTCTGTCCGTGGCCATCACCTTCAATAACCCAGCTTGATCCAATCCAACCGACAATTGCATTATTAATCCACTATCTTTGATACAAATAGGTTGCCCTGTCGAACGCGGGCGTTTCTTCATTCCACAGCGCTATGGTCCGAAACTACCAGGGTCGGTTGATCCAATGAATGGTGCTCCAGTTAGCTAGGCTACAAAGATCTGCTACGATCTCCAACAAAGCTACACAGGGCAATAATTAGTACTTTAATTATTTATCAGTGGCGGCTCGTGAGTGTTTTGCTCGGAGGGGCAGCAATTGAATTTCATATACCCCCCCCCCCCCCCGGCTCTTGGCACCCATCGCAACTTCCGTAACAATATACATTTTTCAAAACCATTTTCCGTGGTGCTGAGAAACGGTGTTGCCTGCCATCCGCCGTTATTTGAAGCGTTTTGGTTTAGGATGAGATTCCTGAACAAACAGTTTTGTATTGAACGCTCGGTGTTCTCCAAAATGCATTTTATTGTGCCTCCATCGCAGACACATTTGAAGTTTGTATGTGCATTGCTCTGTCTCTCTCGCTCTCCGTTCGCAATCCTCGGCACGTCGCCGATGCACCGCCCGCGGCGAGCCCGCAGCTTGCCGAAAGTGGCCGAGGGTACCCGAGGGCAAAATTTCTGCTGCCCTCGGCGGACTTGCGAGCGACGACGAGCGGCTCGCGTTCAAGGCCATTTCCACGCACTCATGGCTGGGCATGCAGGGCGGCCGCGCTTGCTGCCCCGAGCGAGGAGGGTTGCGTCCAGGGTGAAGGCAGCAGACGTGCGGTGCTCGGGCGCTACCAAAACGTTTCGTTGCATTCGGCAGCTCGTGCCGTCAGCGCGACGCAAATGGCGTGATAGTTCTTAGCGAATAGCGAGCTTTAATAGTTACAACAAATATTTACACGCAACAAATTTTAAGAACAATTAAAATGAACACAACATTAAATATTTGAATTATAATATTATTATTTTATTCTGTCAAATTGCCAGGGGGGGGCTGCCGCCCAGCAGCCCTCCCTCACGAGCCGCCCCTGTTATTTATTAAAAACTTTGTCAAAATTTATCAATTAATATTATAAGTTCCAGCAGTAATCAGAGCTCAGAGGCACACCTCGCATTCTTATTGGATGAGCGTGCGAAGCTCAATGGAAAAATTCAACATTTCTCATAATATTTTGGGAAACTTTTGCTAAATGATCAAACATTTTTTTCTGCTTTTTTCGTATGTTCCCAAATATTCCTTATTTCCGAGAAGAGAATGAAAATGATGGACGGGGCTAAATGTAAAACAATGTCTTGCCTCTGGCAATAAATCTAAGCACCAAATATCAGCACGGTAGGAAGATGGAGTTGGGTTAATTAGCAATCCCAAGTTTGGACACATACCTACTAGGCTAATACTCATCGAGCCAACCCGTCGCTGGGCTTGAGGCTAAGGACCTCGAACTGTTTCCTGGAACCGTTCTTTACATTTAGACTTTTTGGTTACACAACAGTCATAAACAACATTCTAGAATCACCCAAAAATATGTAGTTCCAGAATAAGCTCCAAGGGAACAGCAGTTTCAGATGAAATACATGGTTACAGTTCCTTTCAACTATGAGGCAGAGTCGATGAAAACACGGCTCCCGTAGTCCCGGTTTAGACGCATGATATTAGGTCGGTGTTTCGAGTCCACGCTACAGTGATGCCACGTATGCCTGGAGCTACCTGCATAACACCACCGTAACATGGGGCTACTCACGATGTTATTAAGTCGGGCCCAGCGAATCCAGCTGCGGCTCGTAGCCTGCTTTTGTCCAACATCACTAAGAACCGGCTTGGCTATGTCTCTTTTACACCAGAGTTTTCTCTAGAGCATGACAGGTTAATGCTGAAGGGTGTCAGCAAGTAGCCCGCTACCGTCCAACAGCACCAAGGGCCGGCCACCGCTGAGCCTTGTCCCTTTGACACACTGTGTTGGCTCTGTCCCTGTGGCTCTTCACTATTGGATGTCGGTCAATGAAAGGCTGACAAAAAAGCCTTTGAAGCAAAGAAAGGTGGACCCGGTGCCGGCACTAAGGCCAGCTACCGTCCAACAGCACCAAGGGCCGGCCACCGCTGAGCCTTGTCCCTTTGACACCCTGTGTTGGCGCTGTCCCTGTGGCACTGGTCTATTGGCTGTCGGTGAATGACAGGCAGATGATGAAGCTAGCCTGGCCTGAAAGGGAGCCGAGGGTGGACCCGGTGCCGGCACTGAGGCCTGCTACCGTCCAACAGCACCAAGGGCCTGCCACCGCTTAGCCTAGTCCCTTTGACACACTGTGTTGGCACTGTCCCTGTGGCACTGGTCTATTGGCTGTCGGTGATTAACGATACAAAGCTGACGATAAAGCTTATGAAACAAATTAAGGTGGACCTGGTGTCAGGATGTAGCTCCCTTCTGACAGCACCAAGGGCCGGCCACCGCTTAGCCTTGTCCCTTTTACACACTGTGTCGGCGCTGTCCATGTGGCACTGGTCTGTTGGCTGTCGGTGAATGACAGGCTGATGATGAAGCTAGCCTGGCCTGGAAGGGAGCCGAGGGTGGACCCGGTGCCGGCACTGAGGCCTGCTACCGTCCAACAGCACCAAGGGCCGTCCAACGCTTAGTCTTGTCCCTTTGACTCACTGTGCTGGCGCTGTCCCTGTGCCACTGGTATGTTGGCTGTCGGTGATTAACGATACAAAGCTGACGATAATGCTTATGAAACAAATTAAGGTGGACCTGGTGTCAGGATGTAGCTCCCTTCTGACAGCACCAAGGGCCGGCCACCGCTAAGTCTCGTTTATTTGACACACTGTTTTGGTGGCGTTACCGTCATTTGTGAAGGTTTCATTCCAAGCATTCCACAGGATCGTGTGACGCCTTAAATGCGACACAGCACGCGATCTCCACCGCTGGTTTGTGGACTGCTCCTGTCAAACTGGGTTTGCTCGATTTTGACAACTGCTCCAATTTCCCCTGACAATACTCGGAACGCATTCGCTACGGAGCAGACAGTAACGAGCAGACTTGCTCATACATCGCGATGAAACTGCTTCCGTTATTGAGACTTTCAAGTGAAATACTCGAATGGGTTTCAACTCTTGAGTAAATAAATAAGCAAATGTTCATAATTTGTGAGTTCTAGGAGCAGAAAAAAATAGGTAAGTAAAGTTTTCGATATGTTTTTAATTGGATATTTTGGAACCAAACAAGAAATATCCTCCAAAATATGTGTGTATTTTTTAAGATAAGCAGCCGTAGGAAGCGGGTTTTGCTAGTAGTCTACATTAAATACTTATCGTTTTGACAGTAACGCTTCCAGATTGTTTTCCTGTACATTTAACAACGCTCCTTAGTAACATTTGCAGCATTTCCTTAGTAACATTCACCAAATATTTCACTCATGCCAGGTTGTTTGTAAGGTTCCACTTTTTCAATAAAATAATAGCGTAGTTAAAAATGAAGAATGAATAAAAAGAACCCAGATGTTAATTTTAAACACATCACAAATGAATAGCAGCTTGATCACTAGTGCTTCTATTTGTAAAGGGAATTTTTAATTATAAAGCGCCACAGTTTGGATAAGGCCATTGCTTTTTTTGCTTTGTGGATACATCTGTTACTTTGACAGTGGCGGGAGCTTCCGAAAAGCCATCCGTATAAAGTGAATACGGTATAAACAGGTGCTTCCGGAAGCTTGGACGCTTCGGGAAGCCCTAAAGTAACCCCTTGCCTCTTCACCAAGAGCAACATCTCCATCCTGGGATCATCTTCTACTTTGGTGACTTTGAAATCATGATGTCACAATCTACACCGATCCATTCAATGGTAGCTTTGGAAACCTCTGGGTATTCAAACCAATCATATTATATGTGAAACGAAGAACTAGATAAAGGATGCCATGCGCGTTCAGAGTACTGGAGGCCGAGGAGGTCATGGAAGTGGCGGCGTCGGTGGAAGCGTTAGAGGTGAAGTGGTCGGAATAGTATGAGTTGGTAGAGGGGTCGAGGGAGGAGGAGGATTTGGTAAATTCTGAAGAGAAGGAGGAGTTGGCAAAGTCTTTGAAAGAGGTTTTGGTGAAGTCTTCTGAGGACGAGGAGGAGTCGGTAAAGTCGGAAGAGGAGGTGGAGGATTTGGCGAAGTCTTCTTCTGAGGAGGAGGAGGATGAGGAGGCGGAGGATTTGGCGAAGTCTTCTTCTTCTTCTGATGATGAGGAGGAGGAGGAGGAGGAGGCGGAGGATTTGGCGAACTCTTCTTCTTCTGATGAGGAGGAGGAGGAGGAGGAGGCGGAGGCGAAGGGGTTGGTTAAAGCGTCGTCGGGGGAAGCATCTTTGATGTAAGCATCCATAGTAGAGGCTTGGGGCTCATCCGACGTTTCGTAAGAAGGCCTCTCGTAGATGGGTTCCCTGAGGACAGTGTCTCTATCCCGGCCGTCGTGTGATATCCAGGAGGGGCGATTTGGTGTGGTCGAGGTTTCGGCGAACTGTGGACTTTCATAGTGCGACCAGACTATAGCAGGGGCATGAGGTTCTGAAATACAAACGTCGTAGTTGCTTGAAATGTTCACTCAAACGCTAAAAACATATAGCTTTCGCATTCATGTTGTAAATTATTTTAGAGGAATTTTCATAAGAAAAGTATTTTCTGACCTACACTGCAGTCTAGTGTCAGTAAGATCGGGCTGCACCAACTGATCGATAAGGTTAACAATTAGTTAAATTAATTATAAGTTAGGTCTAGCTGGCTTTGCATAGGTAAAAATTATATATTTTTTTTATTAAGATTGGGTTGTACCAACTGATAGTTAAAGTTGAACTATTAGTAAAATTTAATTATTAGTTAGCTCTGGATGGCTTTGTATAAGTTTCTACTAAATAGTTAAATTTTAACTAATTGTTAAGCTTAACTATCAGTTGGTGCAACCCAATCTAAGAGTATTTTAGTTTGTTTTTCTAAATAAATAATATGTAGAGAGACAAAATTCTGCGTTAGTTCAGAAAAATGCGAAAAATAAAAAAGAGTGTAAACTCACAAGCTAACAACTCCAAACATAATACTCTTGAATATTTTCAACGTATTACCAACGCTTAAAGAAACTAGAGAAAGGATTGTACCAGGATTTAAAATATTAAATATTAGGACGTGTCAAAATCATGAAAAGAAACGTAGCATTTGATTATAAGTTTTGATATGCTTCTTTCTTCGATCACCAAAATCGCATTTAAATCAAATTGTTGAATTTTTATTTCAGAGAAACTCTAAGCAATAATGAAAGTATGAAATTATTACAATAATAGTTAGACCACTTACTTGCTGGAATTTCGAATGCGAGACCAAGCATCAGAGTCGCAATCAAAATCTTCGGCAGCATCTTTTCACTTCAACGCGTAAAAACAATGGAAGCTGAGACCACTAAGACAGAAATGTCATTCTCTTCTGTCCAAGCATGGACTTTATAAGATTTGTCTCACCTTTTCGGCATTATCAGTATGACTCCTTTTATCTTGTAGGAAGGTAGCATGTAGAACGTGCCAAAATGACGTGTAGTTTTTACGCAGAATTAAGTTTTAAGATTATTTCCCGCTTATTTAACGGCGCACTAGAAGAGATCAGTGCGCATGCCTGTGTGATGCTAGTATCACCACTGTTCGTGCCGATAATGAGGTTTGTATGCAAAGTGTGAAGTGTACCGTGCTCAATTCTCCCATTTCACATTGATTGGAGAGGATTGCACCATTAGGCACTATATGACATAATTTAATTGGGAAGAAAAGTACTTGAATAACTTTCATGAGGTGTTTCACCAACTCCGTTTAGTTGCTAAGACACGTTTAGTTGCTTAAACGTCGTTTTATTTTATTTTTTGCAGGTCACCAAATTCCCAACTGCTTCTCAATTAATTGGCTATTCCCATCTTGAACGGGAAATAAGTTTAAATAAACCGCGAAACGAAGCTGTTTGTGAAATGCACCAAAGCTATTTGCCATCGGCTGGATTTTACTCATCATGCAGCCGAATAATAGTCATAATATCAGTGAGAGATTACATGGCAAAGCATTCGTTAAACAGGAAAGCGACTTTCAACTTTAGATTATACTGTGCACCTCCAGCCTCCCATTCATTTGTCAATCTGTTAACTAGCCAACAGTCGACCCTTTCTATGCACCCCTCTGTCAAGGTCAGAGTACAGAAAGAAGACCACCTCTATCTTGGGATCCCCCAAATGCCAGCATAATACCAATTTCACTGTCACAATATTTCGATATTTTGTTTAGTGTTTTGTGCATCATCCTACCTAATCCCTAGGAAGTATTAAAAGCACTGATTTTTTTGCTAATTTCGTGGTTTTGGGTTTTGGGAAGCTTGGCGGGCTGTATCCATGCTCCAGTTATTTCCTACTTCCCCATCGCTAACTTAGTTGTATCCAGATTAGATTAGATTATTAGGTAAGATTATTTAGATGATATCTTCGTTTTGTTTTGTTGTTAACGCTGGTAAAATAACAGTTCAGGCAGCAACGCATCTAGGTAAATTTTTGTTCTAATTTGTGTTGTAAAGCATGACATCAAAAAAGCTTGTATCGCAAAAGATGTATACAATTTTTAATAATTCTTTATTTTTCCAATACATGAAAATGTATACCATAGAATTGAATGATACACAATTAATATTAAAATCAATCTGAAATTCACAATTTCTGATAGTTCGCAGTGTATAAAATATCATGATCCGTTTCTTTCAGTCAAATGGAATTAATGGCGAAGCGGTATGTGTCGGGGATACGCTTTAGGGTTGACAGCTGGCACTACCTTTTTGGAGTCATCCGCATCAACCGGAGCTTGTGAAAGATGTGACTCTAAATCCATATCAACTCCTTCATCCTCGACATCTTTCGAAGTTTCTTTTATATCAACCTCGTCAACGCCCGCTTCTGCAACTTCTTTCGCCTCTTTAATCCTGGCTGTTGGATCATTTGAAAGTTTTGAAGTCGTTTTTAGTTCTTTAATACCATCTTCATCATCAGTGTCATCAACGACCTTAATGACCTTGGCTTTCTTCGATAATTTAACGTCAACGCCAACTTCTTCAACTTCTGGGTTTGAAATCATTTCAGAGATTGCAGCAATGACATTCGGTGGGAGGACACCCCTAATGGAACGTGCTCTCGGGGACCCCGAGGCTGATGATAACATGACTGCAGTGGCGTCGGCGTCAGTGGCGTCGGCGTCAGTGGCGTCGACGGCGACGCAGCGATCGGCGTCAGCAGCTCGAGTTTTTAAAGGAGCGACACTTGCATGGCCTGTCCGTGCAGTCAAATGGGGTGAGCTAGAGTGGTGGCTTGCGCCACTGGAATGACAGACTCGAGGTTTAATGATATGTTTTGGATATTTAAAGTATGAAAAAGAGACGTGCATGTCCATCAAAATTCCATCTTTTTTTTCCATCAAATCAAATCAATTGAAAATGCAATAAATGATTGAAATATATTAATTCATATACTAATTCAAACACCAGTTTTTCTTTTATTGTAAACACTACTCGACTAATGTATCAAATGTATCCAAAGAGTCTCTAAATGGCCTAAATGGTATCTACATTTGCAGATAAGCAGAATGCGTAAAAAACTCTCAACAAAATTAATGAAAAGCAAAATCACATTGGTTTAACTGCAGACATGATTAATTAAGATGCAGTCAAATTTTTTTTACGCATAGAGAGAGAGAGAGAGAGAGAGAGAGAGAGAGAGAGAGAGAGAGAGAGAGAGAGAGAGAGAGAGAGAGAGAGAGAGAGAGAGAGAGAGAGAGTGAAAATGTATTCTGACATACGTATCAGATTTTGTGTAATCATGAACACAAACAAATTGCAATAATCGATATTTTGCACCATGTTCTAAAAATTTGTATTTAAATTCAAAACGAAATAGAGTCGGTAAAACAAAGATATGTTTAAACTGGAAGTTATCAGATAAATTTAAAATCAGTGTGTTCGCGTACTTGCCGTGAGTGCTAGACAAAGCACCAGACTCAAATTAACGATATTCTCTGCCTGCATTTTGTAACTTCGACGCTTGGAAACTGCAGAAGCTGAAATTGAAATTCAGCTTCATGCTGTATGCATGCATGTCTTTACGTGATTGTGTGACCGTGTAAAAGGTATCTTATCAGTGAAATACCTGTCATATCTTTTTAAGTAAGGAATACGTGTTCAAACGACCAGTCGTTTTTCATCTGAGGTTATTTTTTAAGATTACTGTCTGCTCATTTGATTCTTTTCTTAAAGATATTGTTGGTGATGCACCCACTGAAAGATGCCGTGTTCATTTCATGTTTGCTGGTATCACCTGTAAGTGCCGAAAACAAAGTTCGCATGCAAAATATAACATATACTCTTTTCATTTAATCTTCTCTAGTGGGACTCGATTATAGGCAGACATCATCTCTCCAAGAGCTTATCAGAGGCAATGCTGATGCTGATGATTGATTGATGATACATTCCTCATTTTGTGTACATTTTTTGAAGTTTTTTTTGCAATCTTTGCAGGTTAAAAAGGAGCATATCTTGAATTTAGGTAAAGTTTCCTTTTTCCACACGCGAAAGCGAAGTTGCATGAAAGATTCAGCAGACCGAAAGCATAAACACTGAGATTTCAGAACTTAGCTCGTTGGACTGACTGATCTACAATCTACAGACACGTCAGTACTGCAAAAGTACCACCGTGGTATGATTGTGTAGTTATCGACTAGTTAATCGGTATAACGGCCCATTGAAATGCTACTTTCAGCTATCGATCGGTCACTTTTGGATACCGATCGATATATTATTACAGTCACAATCCATTTGTATAAACATCATTTGCTGAAATGCGAAGAGTTTCATTAAATCAGATGATAATAAACAGCCGCATGGACACACAGAACAAAATTTGAGATATTTCATCTCCCAACAACTTCTATACAAGACACAATTGTTCGATATTACTTCACATTATTCTAGAAACATGTTCAACTGCAAAACTGTGTCACATCTCCAGCGACTGACACAACAGGTTCTGATGAGACAATATTTTCTCGCCCTCAGATCTCTCCAATCGTTTCAATTCCAACACTCACGGACTGATCAAAACGAAAAAGAAAAACACCACACGAAAGCATCTCGCAGCGCAATTTCTTAAAATGATCGTAACGAGCACGGACGTTGCAGAGCTGGCTATTATTTTCGCCTGTGACTGGAGTCAACCTTCAACCGTTTCGTGAGCCGCACCGTGGTGTGGGGGGGGGGGGGGGGGCTCTCATCGCGCAGACGCGAAATTGAAACTGATGAGAGTGCCTCGCATCCATCATCGTTTCATAAGATGAGGGCACGACACCGACCTGTGAACGCCAGTGTGGAGAACAAGATGTGTTTAGCCAGTGGGGTATTTTATATCAAAAATATTTACTATGCAAATCTCGAAGAATCTTCCTACTTATTTTGTGGATAGCGGATCCCGTGGACTGGTTTTGGAGCCAGTGGGGCCTTCGATCTCCCCTATTCTACCCGTGTGACCCACTGATCTGTACACACTTGCGTGGATAGCGGATCCCGTGGACTGGTTTTGAAGCCAGTGGGGCCTTCGAGCTCCCCTATTCTACCCGTGTGACCCACTGATCTGTACACACTTGATGTATTGATATATAGGTTAAAAATTAAAATTAAATATATTGATTTTCTGAATGTAAAGAGCACTTGACTATTTTCAAAAGAATGTTATTTAGAGATTGGTACAAGTTCACTTTATTTTATTGTGTATAATGTGTACTCCACAGATGTGCCCAGCTTGGGCTTTGTGGGTTTTCTCTATATGTACCTACTGTCTGATTATGTCAAGAAATAAAAGATATTGGAAAAAAAGAGATCTCTCGTAGTTATTCACATTCGTGTTTAGACATCGTTGAAGATCGTGTACCTTGTGAAACTTAGCGGGGATGTCATCAGCCTTGCTTGAAGTACGACGAGATATTATGAGGATTTCTAGCAGTTTTTGCAAACGAGAAGTAATGGGCATGGCTCTTGGTTCGCAGAAAATATCCCTGATTCAAAGTTAGGTGAGCTTTAATGCACACCTTTTTTAGGTACACTACGTTCGTTTCCACACGCAATGTTACTATTTCGGATATCTTATTTTTTAATTACTTAATAAAATCTTCTTTAAATAATGTTAAAAATAACTCTCACTTCCCTGTCTTTAAGGTGGGGGAACACCTTGGCATACGAACTATAAAATAGTTTGTAATAGACAAACTATCAATGACAGCCCAAAACTAGGCAATTTATAAAGCTAAAGCAAAACTAGGCAATTTATAAAGCTATCGAATGAAATGCAAGTAATTTTTGTTTTATGATTAGATTAGCTGAAAATTCAGAATTACTTTACTTGAAATCCTTATAAATTGCCTAGGGCACAAGTTATTTTGTTTTGGCCTGTCACTGATAATTTGCATGGAAATATATTTTGCAGTTATAATGTAGGCCAAGGGGTTCACCCCACCTTAAGCATTGTTATTTAAATTGTATATACACTTCACAATTGTATCAAAAGTTCCGGCTAATCAAATACGTATTTCAATTTGAAGTAATGTGTAATACTTTAGAAATTAGTCATGTAGATTAAAAAAATATAATTTAAAATGTATAATAAATATGTTCTTATAAATGACGATTAGGTACAAAACAATTGGCCGTTGATTTTTGTTCACATTTGAAAATATAAATTTATGTTACTAGCAATGCTTACTATTATACATCACATAATTTCTGATTTTTAACGAGTTATTGGTTGCTTGATAACAGAAAACTGGAATATATATTTTAAGTTGAACACTCTGTTATTATTACAATAACGGATAGAGTAGATCCCAATAAAGCAGTCTGACAGTTCACTTTGATTAATGTGTTTTAATACCATAAGAAGTATATAAAACTGCCTATTTTCTCAAGTTTGCAGCCGTAATTGGAGACAATATATCATATAACAAAATAATTGCCTTGTTTAAAAATATAAAAACGTGTAAACAGATATAACTTAATAAATTTCATAAAAAGAGATTAGATTAATGGTTCCTCTAGAGTTCTGTTAATCCTCTTGCAGCCAAATTCTACACTGTCGTTAATATCAATTTCAAGAATGCTTTCAAAAATCCCAAATCTTATTATCTCTGTCACAAGGGATACTGTGTGCCATTCCTTTAATGATACATCCAATCTTCAGACACAAACTTACAATATTATAATAAGCAACTTTGAGTGAAGTGTGTGTTTTATGTGAAGCAGTACTCAAAATAATTGTGGTGAAGTCGAAAAGCTATTACTCTGAGAGCGTATTATCTTCGGCTCTTCAAGTTTGGAGCACTGATCTGTAAACACTTGCGTGGATAGCAGATCCCCTGGATCAGTTTTGAAGCCAGTGGGGCCTTCGATCTCCCCTATTCTACCTGTGAGACCCACTGATCTGTACACACTTGCATGGATAGCGGATCCCGTGGACTGGTTTTGGAGCCAGTGGAGCATTTGATTTCCCCTATCCAAACTGTGTAACCTTGAAATTCGGTGGGGGTAAGACCCTCTTTTCTCTGTTGTCTTTGATACCGGAAAGATGGCCGCCATTTGGTTTTAAACTCAAATAAAGTTGATAACTTTGGCTATCCTCTTTAGTGCATAGAGGTCTTTGCGGGATCCTTGTCTTTCGCGAAGTAAAAGAGGAAAGAGTAGAAATAATTGGCACGCAGCTTGAGCGGCACAATGAACTTGCGAACGACGGAATGAAAAGAGAAAGAGAACGCGAGTTATAAAGATAGCGAAGAGAAAGCGATGATATAAAGGGAGCAGTTAAAGTTTTAGTGTTGTGCTTGTTGCGAGTGTGTGCCGCAATTCGGGTGTGGGGTGATTTCGTGTAACCCCCTCCCCTCCACCTCCCCGTCCCCTCCCCACCCCAACCATTTTGCTTAACATTGGGGGCGGGAGAGTTTTGGAACGGAATTAAACCTGGTTACTGGAGCTGTGTTCGATGCCAGCTTGCGGAATAATTAGGCCTAATGGCATCAGTTATATTTCGTGTGTTCAAGTTCCTATAAGAACAATTAAGTGTGGTTTTATTGGTCTTGTACGTAACAGCTTAAGCCAATCCTTTTTCTGTGGTTTTCAGGAAAATCAATTAAGCAAATTCAATTAATTTAAATGAAATGCACTAAAAAATGCAAGCGGCACTGCAGTAAATCCGCTAAAGTGGGCAAAAATATATTTTGTAAGCAGGGAAATTCTATGCATGACGTTTTAAAAACCTTCGGTCACTAACAAAAATTATTGTATACTCTTTTATAGACAATTTTGGCAACTCAGTACTACTATTTCATTATAAATTGGTGTGTTCTTAATGTTCCGTTGCCGTTTTCGCAAGTCTATTTTAGTTTATGCAGAAACAAGTTTTTTTAGACAGACTAACATTAATTTTTGTAACATTTTACAGAAATCCCAAACTTAACCCCTTTATCACAAAACGCATAAAGAACCCATAATGCGAATACATATTTCAAAGAATCAAGCTAAAATAAACCCAAAGAAGAAAGTGAGTATTAAAAATATAAATGACTTTAAAATATGATTGTGTTGTCAGAAAATTTAATAAAGTAACAGCGGAGGTGTCTACATAACAACAGCCTCGTGGAAGCTGTTTCGCTGCTTATTGATCTGCCTATGACCGATGGATTAATTTCCCCGTTCAAGTTAAACCCCGCTCCGTCGCGCGCACGTTTAGTTGTGCACTTGTTCCGTCTGCATTTCCTCTTTCACTCAGTTTCAATTACGCTAAACACGGACCATTAATAACATTCGCTCTGTCTTCAATGCAGCTGACATACGGAGCTCTATTTACGAGTGTGGGTGAAGTTCATGCACAATGCAAGACGATCAAATCACAAGCTTGCATTAGAGTAAGTAGGACGATATATTTTTGTAAAACTTGTTCATATATTTCCATAATTTTCCTAACAATTTATCTTCGTAGGAACTTAAGTTCATTTTGATATGAGATGATCCCCTTAGCCAACGAATATCCACCAGGAATTACGTTAACATTGTAAACTATTAAAGACAGCCCCACCAAAATAGCTAAGCATCTAGGAAATTTGTGAGGCTTCTAAAATTAATGTCTGGATCAATTTTGTGCCATGAATAGATTTGGTTAATAACGTCCGTAACTATCGGAATCATACTTACGCAATTTAGAAAAACTAACAATAGCATAAAAATTGTTCTTACATTATTGAATATCCTTATTTATTACCAGGAAGGTAAGCTTTTTTGGTGGGGCTATCACTAATAGTTTGCCTGTTAACAATGTGGTACATATTAGAAGGCCGAGGGGATCATACCACCCTAATCCTTTAAGACCTCTCCTGTCAGGTTGAAAAATGTTATATTTCGTTAAGTATTAACCAGGGATCTCAGAAAAAAAAATATCGCAGCAGCAACACCCATGAGCTTTTAATCGAACTTCAAAGTATAGGTGGTACAACTATTGTGCCACAGCGCCTTAAGAGAATTGGTAAAACTGGAAAAGTTTAATGTAGTCTTAAGATGAATTTCAACGTTGATATCGATAAAGAGAATTACAACGTTTATGCAAACAAATAATAATTTTGTATTTGAGCCCCTGGGAGATTGCAGGCGATCAATAATCAATTTTCATAGTTTTTAAATGTTCGAAAACCAAAAAAATGTATTTGCAATTTTTGTAGATTTCATCTCTGTGACATTGACATGCATCTTTAAAATTTTCGAAAATTTCCCCTACATATCTTGCCACTTAAAGTTTAAAATCAGTGTGGCCAATCCAAGGTAGTGCAAAGAGATCAAGGACCAATGGGCACTGAAGATGCAATTAAAAGACATCCACCATAAGCCATAACGTCTGTTCAACGCCAAAGCCAGGACATCCACCACAAGAAACACTTCCGTTGTACGCTTGTAATTCATCTTGCTGCCATTGAAAGCGGACAAGAAAGACTAGTGCAGCACTTTGTACAAAATGAGGCCACGCTGACAGAGAGAAGAAATGAGAACGCTTGGCTTGTACATTCATGGGGTTGAAAGAAAAGTGCATTTAACTTGACGTTTTTCCACTCAAAATTTGAATAAAAATCTTGGACTTTGCGAATACGATTAACAAATCCACAATAAATGATGAGCTCTAAGATACCTTTTTACGCCGGTAGGTACACCTGGTCCCGAATGAAACCTCACTAACGATTCCAGAAAATGGTTGGGCTTCAGGAATTTGGCAAGAAAACTAGAAGAAAATAACATGGGGAGAAACTGTATTTTTCTTAGAATAACAAATGAGTGCACTGTACTTGTAGAATAGTTCATTAGAATACATTGTTCGTAGAACCACATTCGTGGATGATGGGTACTTTTATCAGAGCTAGCCATACAAATATTACCTACATTCGATTAAGATAACTCACTGCACATGAATTTTTCTACATTGCTTTAACTCAATTATAATTTACTACACAAAAATCTAAAAAAAAAAACACGTTACAATGGTGGCAGCTTTTAGTACAATCTGGTGAATGTGGGTGGGATTATTATTCGGATTCGAATTTTAAATAGAATGTGTTGCGTATCAAGCCTGTTACCCTGTTGACGGCTGAAAACATAAAGCCTCTAAACTGTTCCGCAACTGTGTAGTTTATTACAAATTGATTAAAGGAATATATATTTTTTTAGAAATAACATAATAACATTGTGTCTACGTAAATGAGATTTAGTAAATTTATATAGTTAATTTGAGGTAAATTATACAGACGATAAAATGAAAGTTGAATATTATCTTCATTATCATGTGACTGATGTAAACATCATAAGAATTTTTCTTGTAAATGCCATTTTCTTTATTGATTTTGTTGCCTAGGTGATGAATACAACCTTATCCTAGTCTCCTAGTTTTATTTGTAATAGTTTACGAAAAAAAGGGTCAAAAAGGAATATATATTTGCGAACAACAATATTATTGTAAACTATTGTACAAGATCAGAGAATGTGTACTCATACAAGAATCATAACCAGACAAATGGCATGTTTCATTTATCTGTTGAAATATACAGTTCCCCGAGTAAGAAAATTGGGTTACGATGTTTTGTCCGAAGAGGTTGTTTGCTTTGCGTTCGAGTGGTAATTAGAGAGCGCCGTGATGAATGGCTAGTGACTGATAGTTATCTACCGGTCCATCTTGGAAGTCCGAATATCTTTGTCTGTGAGAATATAGAGTATGTATTTCTGTAAGCTTTTGTTGGTCTTGTCTAGCCTTTCGTTTATAACAACCCTTGTGAGACGAAGTTATGGAATGAATATTATATATTTTCATATATCATATTCTTACTATGTCTGCTACTGAATAAATAAATAAATAAATGCAATGTGTATGAAATTAATAAATGCAATATTAAATAAACGGATAACAAAAAGTTCAAATCATATTGGAATATTATAGAAACTAGGAAACGTTGCCAAAGTGTTCACGTTGAAGTTGAGCGTATGGGCGCAGCGGTACTAAGTTGAGAACAAAGGAAGACAATCTGAAATTTTCGTTGCAATCGACGCATGGGTTTGGTCGGTAGAGCGAGCTCAAACACACATACAAAGAAACAAACACACACGAGTGTTTTTTTACCAGTAGTGAAATTGAAGAGTTCGCTTCTCTCGCTACACTTATCACAACGCTCATCAATTATTTGAGTTGAACAAAATATATTATAGATTTTTTTAACATTTTATTTTTTGATTATGTAAAATAATGTGTTAATTCATAAGCAAACGCTACGAACAGGACGGTATATTAATAAACCTTTGGTGGTAAACTTAATAATTAGTGAGCATAAACGGCAATTAGTGATAATTAGGTTTACAGTTAACATAAAAGAGTTCGAAAACTTTAAAAATATCTCTAAATTGTTCATCAACAGGCATGAAATTGATAAAATCCACTTAAAAGACGAAAGGAAATGAGACAATTTCAGTAATCCGAAGGCAGCTACAATGAATACATTTGAGAACTTGGCGCAACTACACACAATACAGTCAATTTTCTTAGATAAACTAAAACTTTGCATTGAAGCGGGCCAGACTTACTTTTTCATCGGTGGGTACGCACAGACATTTCCATAAATTCTTGATTATCATTAACTCTTTTGTTGTTGTTAGATTTAAGGAAGAGGGGAAGTAAACTTGGGATGAAAGGGTTATAATATTACAAGGATTGAGGAATACCTTCCCACGTCATCATTGCAAAGCAGAAGTCACATTGTCATAAACTTTTCCTTCTTCCAATCTCTCCTGAGTAATCTACACAAAGTTATATGTAAGCAAGGGGAGTCTGAAATTTTGACGACATTGTTCATTATTTCCGTCAGTTTTCAAAAGGCACAATGTGGATCGGTTTTCTTTGGGGGTTTTGTGGTGGTGGGGGGGGGGGGGAGGGGGGTAGACAGTTTCCTCCTTGCGTGATTTTGCCCAATTTATTAGCTTGCGATACCAAGTTGGCAGAATTTCCCTCATTGGTGATTTAGTTATATCTGGGAAAGATATCTTGTCAAGAGTGAAGACTTTGATGGATGTACGAAATAACCGATCAAGTTTAAGACGTAAGGGAGAATTTATTTGACGGAATTAATAATATGCCGTAATTTGAATGTCGTAGAAATAACTACTTGACTTGGTTCGATGTTGGTTTTACATTACAGTGATGTATATTTTTAAGATACTTTTCACCAAATACTTAAAGTACCAACAACAAATATAAACTAATGCAAAAAATATATTTTTTTATATCTGGATTAAAAGTCAAGTATAAAAACGTTGTGTTATCAAATCAGCAAAAAAATTTGACTTTCAATTGGACTTCCAAAAAGTTGACAATCAGTGGAGGTCTATAACAATTTAATTATTTTGTCAATAAAAACCGTTATGTATATGCTAGTCATATTTTTTTTCGAAAATAATATGTTTCCGTTTCTTCTTTTTTTCATGTAAAATTTGAAATTATTTGTGTAATCCATTAGATTTAATATCATCCGACCCTTTTTGATATTGCCGAGATTCGATTTGACATCCGCAGTGTCATAAACATGACATTATTACTTAGCGAAAATGTCATCGTTTAATTGACACTAATAACGTGAAGCTGTCGGCGACCTGTTTGTTTTTTAACGACGTAATTTTGTAAATATTTCTATCGGAGCTGCAATACAAGCAGTCAATTAAGGAGAAGTTGAACCTTAGCCTATTTTATAATGACGGCAGCGTCAGTTCTCGTGGGAAATCCTTTTCGATTGGGCCTCGTTGTTAATTAACACAGCTGTGTTGGAGGCGCATTTTACAAGCACATTGTTTAAGAGGGTGTGGTCGACTTGACGCAAAATATCTACAACTTATTGTTTCAACGCTTTCAAAGTTAAGAACAAGAGGAGACACCCTGAAAACTTCATCGCTATCGTCGCAGGCGTTTGGCCTGTAGAGCGCGCACAAACACACTTGTGTGTTTTTTTCCCCGTTTGTTTGTATGTATACAAACAAACGAAAAAAAAACACACAAGTACTTTTTTTAGCAGTAGTGAAATTGATGATTTCGCTTCGCTCGCCTCGCTCGCTACGCGCATCAATAAGGTACCAATTACCAAGGGAACATATTTAATTACTTTTTTACAATCATTGATCATTGATCAAATACGCACTTGCAGATCAATTTCCGTACTTTTCCTAATTTTCCCAATTTCCCAATTTCAAAAATGTCATCGCAATCAAAACAGGCGTTTGGTCTGTAGAGCGCGCGCAAATACACATACAACCAAAAAACAAAACAAACACACACAAGTTTTTTTTTAACCTGTAGTGAAATTGAAGATTTCGCTTCGCTCGCTTCTCTCATCAACGCTCATCAATAAGAAAATAAATTTGAACGTGAATTTAGAATTCAATTTAAAATTAATTGAATTTAGAAATTCGAAATTAAAAAAAAATACTTAAAAACAAACGTATAATTTTTTTGTCAGATACCATCGTAAGTGTCACAGAGCAAAGCAATGAAAATAAAACTGGTCTCCCCAAAGTGCGCTACTCACCATTAAAACATATGCCGAAACGAGCTGGCCTAACTTAAGAGAAAGGAAATTATAAAACTAGCAGTTATCACGTACAAAGTGGCCCTCCATTTTCAACGTTGTTGTAGTCCGTATGACAATGAAAATTACCTTTTGTACACAAAAACGGCAGCTCTTTTATTTCGTGTGCGTTTCAAAAGCAGCATTACGCACAATCGTTCCCGTCACCGTCAGCTTATTGTCAAGCGGATATGAATAGAACGCGGAAAGAAAGGCAGCTACTTATATACGTTACGAGAGAAAATGTTTATGCTGTGAAATTTCCACGCGTTACGATCAATAAAACAGTTCACTAAGGTGTATACCTACACTGTGTCTCATTTTAGAAGTTTATGCAAAAATGTCTGAGAAACTCATCCCATTTGTTGTTGTTACTTATATTCGTTTTCCTTATTCTATATCCATTTCCATTCCTTTTGCGGTATTGATATGTTAAGAAAGAGGGAAAAACTTAAATTTTTTGCACTCCCCCCCCCCCCCCCCCCCACCCTCCACCATTTTAGTGGCGCACCCGCCACTAAAATGTTATTTGTGTATTTTTTTGTTTGATTTTGTCGTGCATTGCAGGTCAAATACTTGCTCCGTTTTCGATAAACAAATTCTGGGCAACAAAAATGCTTTTCAATTTCACCACCCTATTTCTCAAAGAAAAATCGACCTGATAGTTTTCGAACCGATACAAATTAACGAAAATTTTAATGTTTAAAAAATTATCGGCCCCGTAAAGCATAAAGTTCTAAATATTTGTTCATGAACCTTTGAAAAAATGTTAAGCGACAACAAATAACATAGGACTTAAGATTTTAGGTCTGCGTGACTTAAAAAACTCTTTTATTCGCACATTTTTTAAAGTAAATTATAATTTCATATACAGATATCAATCAAAATTGTTTTGATTAAGATTTCATCATCAACAAAGAAATATTTGCAGCATACAATGTGGCATCACTGTATACGAAATCCTGCGCTAATCTTTTTATCCTCTATACTAAGAGCGCAGCATCATCTTTAACTCATCACATATTACATTAGCGGAGCCCTCTATAGAGGCTTGTTCCAACGCTGGTTGCGGTGACATTTTCTCAATTTATGATACTACTTTTTTACAAAACACCTACTTTAGGACATCTGCTGTAGGCGTGTCGAAGCTCTAATATGCTACCTCAATGCGGATTTACTTAAAACGATTATTTGCACAGAGCTACACAACACATTTATTTGATCAGTGATTTGCAGATACATATTCAAACAAATAAGATGCTTAAATCAAATTGCTTAATTAAATGCAATGCTAGAACTACGACCTACAGTAAAAACACGTTTATAGAAATTTCTCTTTAAGTACTTTTGCGTTTATTAATCGTGGTGCAGTTTTGTTGATTTATAAAAGGACGTCTTTTTAAAGCAAGCACAAAAAAGTAATAATTAGGGAATTCACCTTGAATGCGATTCTATTATCCAACCATTTTTCTTAAATGCAAATTAATTTTAAAATACTTCGCATTTTTTACTTTCCTGATCAGATAATTACCCTTCGATTTATATCTTATTCAATTACTAAAATACGTGTTTTTGAGTCCGGGCAAAAACGACACAAGTCAACTCTGACGTCAGAATTCAGGTAATTAGAGGGATCTGCCCGTGCTGGCCGTGCAATAGTATCCAGGTACTGACGTCACTACTCATGCGTTGTCAGGTAAACAGCCCAACCATTTTTTCGCGCGAGGTCCACACAACAACTTATTAAAATTTGTATCTTCTCTAAAATTAAGTTAAGAATAATAAAATAAAAAAATTGTGTGCTTTTATTTCCCAAGCAAAAATATAAAAACATGTTTTTAAATTTAAAGACAATTCTCTCCTAAAATCGTTTGTTTTTTACGAACCAAAAAACCGAATATCGTTGCATAAGGTTAATTTAGAGACCATAGCTTGGAGCTATCCTAAATGAGTGTTTGGCACATCATAAAAGGCAGGGTTTGGCGTGGAAATTGCGCACGCCGAAGGCTAACCCAGCGTGGGTGAAGAGAAAGAGAGGGTAGCATCTCGGTAAGAGAAAGAGAGAGTAAGAGAAAGTAAGAGAAAGTGTGCAAGTGAAGCGTGACTTTCACTCTAAATGTACGGCGAGGGGTTGATTTTGTCTGACACCTCGGATAAAAACAGATGTATTGGAACGAGTAGTGGATGTAAATCCATCGAAATATCAAGATGGAGAATATTGAGAATGTATTTTTTTTTCTTTTGCTTTTTTTCATGTTGGGAGAAATATTTCAACTAGCATGTGTTTCGGCTATGGAAAGTGATACTTTTGCATTTCTTATGATGGGGAATACAAAATAGAGGTTTGAATATTTTACGTTGTACTACACTCCATTCCATCTTAAGCAGAAGTGGTATATATTTTTTGATCTGAGCTGAAGTTTCGAAACTAGCAAAGATACACTTGTGATGGACAGACAGAGCTATGTTTAAAAAGTTATAACTGAAATGAATATTTCAGTTGAAGCAGTAGTTCAAGAGGCAACTAAACGCTGGTGTTTTCGTCGTACGCGGAGGTTCACGCGGGAACTTCTCCTGGCCACAAATACTAACACAGAGTTTTGGAAAAAATACACGTGTAGTTGAAGGGTTGTTGGATGTCGGATGGTGTGTTAGGTTATTATACTCTCAAAAATGACAGAGGTGTACATTTTCAAAAAATGCCTAAAAACCATTTTTACGGCTTTTTTACGTGGCTCGTATGGAAAAAGCATGTCACAACTACCATCCGACAACAATTTGATTCTTTCTCGGTTTACGTTTTTTTCCAGATTTTTGCATTAATAATTGTTGGTGTAGGAAGTTCCCGCGTGAACCTCTGCACCGACCCCTGGCCACGCAGCGTGGCTTATCCAATCGTTTGCAATACTCCTTAAAGAGCTTCATGCACAACTGCTATAAAATCTAGATTGTCATAATCACAAAAATAACCTCCGGAGTCGATCGTTTTCGATTCTGGGGTGCGACTTTATTCCGTTCGATTTGGCTCGAAATAACTTGATTTCAAATCACTGCCCATGTTAAACCATAGGCAGTGATATTGAAAACGAATGGTTTTGAAACCACAAAGTTACACAATCGCCCCCCGGGTGTGCTGGTCGCTCGCTTGTTCAGTCGGCACCTAAGCATGTGTGTAAACAAACAATTGAACTAGGAGTTATATTTGGTAAGTCTGGGAAGTTGATAGTGGCATAATTAAAATATAGCACGAATCTTAAGTGAGTTTTTAACTTTTTATTACCATCCATATCAAGTTCTGAACTCACCACCTCGGGGCAAGGGCAGATACTGTAACTTTCTTGACCCTGTTTGGTAGGATGAAGCTAGAGCTGTTGCTTTTCAGCCAGCCTACAGGTTTGGCTAAAACGTAGATTTTAGTGTTTTTGACAAAACAATACTTCTTCGGTGAGGGTCATTGCCAGGAATTATAAATCACGACATCAAAGTAATACTAATGAGACATTACAGATTTAAATATTGAAATAATGAAGGTATTTGATTGCTTTTATTAGACTTGGTATTGGTATGTCTGTCTTGTCATCTCTTATTGAATAGCAAAATTAATGCCAAACCAATTAAAAAACAATTTATCCTTACTCGACATCAACCAGTTACACTCCATTGCAGAGTAAGGGGTATTAAAAACGAGGATGCTGAAGAAATATCGAAAAAGTCTCTGCTTCTAATTGGATGAAGAATGAATGGTTTACTGTCAGCGTCTTCTGGTAGAAGGTAAACTGATTCTATAATCACCAGAAAATTGATAGTTTCAGTCACCCAAAAAACAAAATGTTTTAATTTTTTAGACTCTCTAGTCCCTAGTAAAAATGTGTTATGGAAACAGCTGTCGTGAAAAGTATATTGCATTGTAGGCTGCCTATACGTAAGGAGCTATATCATGCCGTAATGTGAATATTGCAGGTAAACTTCATACTTCATAACAATAAACTAACTTTGAACTTCTGAGTCAACACGCCATTATGTCATAGCGTTAAAAGTGATTTAAACAATATCGTTGACGTAATATTGAGAAAAAAACACACGTCTAGCAAACGTTTAGAAGTAATTTATTCTTTTTGCAAAGTAATTATGCCTATCATCGGAAAATTTACATAATCCTGTGCACGGAAACTGCGAAAGGCGACGGTAAAAATTACAATTTTCTGAACTAGGTTATGAATTTCGCAACATTCGTGACGCGGTGCACTTAAATTTCCTTTTTCTTTTTACTTTTTTATCATGATATGTACCTACTCTACCTATCGTAGTCTTCACCACTATTATTATTATTATTGGATAATTATAATTATATATTTCATCGCTCTCTACATTTCCTCATATAATCTTATCCTATAAGGCCCATACAATTACCATGTAACTTGTCAGTAGCCAAATAAATTAAATACAATATAATCAATGGCAGAGTGACCAAAGTATTGCAAAGCAATATTGTCTGAACTTTGCTGGTTTTGACAGCCATACCCCGCAATGTTCTATCAATGGGAAAGTTTAATTGAATCTACAACGTTACATTTATTCACTTATTTCAGTCTTGTTGCAATAACATGCCTAATTGTAAATGCCCATAAAATCGTCGTTAAATGTTTATATACTAAATAATAAAATAAAGCCCTAGGGACTCAATTTATTTTGTACCGTTCAGTCAGCAATCTTGCATTAGTGCTAGAGATTTCAATACCAGCATCAAAGTTCCTTAATTATGAACTGATCAGCTTCCTCTGCACTCTTATCAATGTATTAAACCTCGTCCTCTTATAAGAATATCGGCTGAAAATAAATTGCCAGAACAGCTTCTGGTTAGAGTTCAGGTTCTCATTTTTCGGGTAATTTGAGTAATTGAAGTTAAATGAATAATAATTTAAATTTACAGTCTTGCAAACCTCGCAACACTAGAATTAATTTAATTTGCCATATTTTGGGGATCTCATATTATAGAGTTACATTCTTCATGCTCGGTATTACCAAGTTTTTCAATTCCCAGATGAGATTCCAACTTGGAGTTACAATTGAATTCACTGCTTGTGCTAGAAATCATTTTTAAGTCCTAGTTGAGATCCAACTTTAGGAGTTACAATTGAATTCCCTGCTTGTTATTGGCTGAACTGAGTTGTAACTCCAAGTTGAGATCCCAACTAGGAGTTACAATTGAATTCGCTGCTTGTGATTGGCTGAAATGAGTTGTAACTCCTAGTTGAGATCCCAACTAGGAGATGAGAAACGTTGTAAAACCGGGGGTTACAATATTAGGTATTGTTGAACATAGGAGATTTCTGACAAGTGCTTACACTTAAACGCATACATTTCAGTGTAGCAATTGTGTAAAGTTATCGAGCGTGATCAATGTTCATCGAAATCCATCGAATTCGTCCATCGAATTCGTCAAATGTCCATTGAAATCAGCAGGCAATTTTCAGCTATCGATCGGGTACCCTTGGCTACCGATCGGTAATTTTTTACACAATCGCTACCCTGGTGTATACAGCAGGGGCGTGCGGTCTAGGCTATGCTAACTAGTCAGTGACTAGTCTGCTGTTCTCAAACATATGATGGTTTTATTCTTATTCTTATTTTTAAAAATTACAAATTTTTTTCTTGACGGGATGGAATTTATTTATACAAATTTTTTGTTTTTATCGCTAAAACAGCATATTGCATGTTTTAAATCGCTTTCCCTCTTTTTCCGAACTCTCAAGTTCCTCTCTTACGGCATATCATTGTTTAAACTTCGCGCCAGAACGCACTGTTGAGCGTTGCTCCACCCGCATTGCGTCCTACTACATCACCAATGTGCTTTTTCTGACTAGTTACGATGACGTATTTGGTGATATTTGCGGGCGGGGAGGGAGAGGGAAACGTGGTCGCTGTGCATGCCCAATGGTCCCGACTATTCTACTGCTATAGTAGACACGTCTTTCCGTATTGGCTAATTGGTCGTTGAGATTTCGCGCGCAACAAACACTCTGTCACCCACCGCGCACTGCTCGCGGCAGGGATTCCCCTGCGCTGATCTCTGTCGAAGTTTCCATTGTTGTCGACAGCCATATTTACTTGCCTGTCACTCATGTTTTCGCGTCTAATTTCGTGCATGTACAATTTATTGTCGCCTTGATTTGATTTCGGTTGTAAAATTAGTGTTGTGTTGCGTGTGTTTATCTTTTTTGCTTTAAGTCATGTCGGAAACAGTGGAACCTCGGCCTCCTACGTGTGTTATTAGATGCCTGTTAGATAAACCGTTTCATCGACTGTCGTTCGATGAAAAAAAGCGAATAATAGGTGCCGGTAGGCCTAAGCCAGCTATGAAATTTCTTTCCTCTGCTGGCCAGGCTAAAGTCAATTACGTTCGACATTTCAACCCTAATGAGTACGATAAGCATTTGTGGCTCACGGGTTCCGAAGAAATGAACAAGCTATATTGCTGGTCATGCTTGCTTTTCTCGCCCGAAAGCGACAGTTCAGTTTGGTGCAGAGGTGGCTATTCTAATCTTAATGGGCTATTCAATGCTCTGAAATTACACTCCCACAGTCAAAATCATTTGCGATCGACAGTGAAATTAAATACGTTCGGTACAGTGCGAGTTGACCTGCAGCTGAGTGAGCAACGCAGGCTTGAGGTAACGAAACACAACGAAACAGTGACAAGCAACAGGGACATATTGAAGAGATTTATTAGTTCAGTTTGCTTCTTGGCGAAGACCGAAGCACCATTTCGTGGTCATGACGAAAGAGAGTCATCGTTGAACCGCGGTGCATACTTAGAGTTCATAAGCGCACTGTGCGAATTTGATCCGGTTCTAAAAGCCCACCTTGCTACTGCTACCGTCTTCAAAGGAACGTCGAATAGGATCCAAAATGACTTGATTCAATCTATTGGAACGGTAGTGTTAAATAAAATCAAGCAAGAGGTAAAAGAGGCCAAATTCGTTTCAATCCTTTTGGACGAAACAACCGATGTAATGAACATGTCACAATTAGCTACTGTGTTGCGATATGTGGACTATAGTGGTCTCGCTCAAGAGCGATTTCTTGGATATACTGACGTCAGCGCTAAGAAAGATGCTGCAGGTTTGTTCGAGCACGTTGTAGAGATTGTCGAAGAGTTCGAACTGGATGGCAAGCTTGTCGCACAGTCTTACGACGGGGCCGCGGTTATGGCCGGCCAATTGAATGGCCTATGCACTAGAGTGCAGGCAAAGTATCCCTCTGCTCTCTTCGTGCATTGTTTTGCGCATAGGCTCAATTTGGTTCTGCAGAAAGTTTGCTGTACTGTGCAAGAGTGTCGCATGTTTTTTTCAACGTTATCGGGACTAGCGGCATTCTTTTCCAAATCACCCAAACGAAGCGAGGGCCTGAAAGCTTTCATGACGAGGAAATTGCCCAAAGTTGCTCCTACACGATGGTGCTTCACGTCCCGATTAGTGAATACAGTGCACGATTTCCAACTGCAACTAATTGAGTTTTTCGAAGACATTATTGGTAGCCATCAGAATTGGGACGATGAAACATGCGACAGGGCCCAGGGGTACCTTAGTTTCCTCACCAGTTTCGCGAATACATTTCTTCTGGTGGTATTTTCGAAACTGTTTGCTCACACTGACCACCTGTACAACGTTTTACAAACTAAGCAGTTCGACATCGGCTACTGTTTCGGTCTCGTGAACGAAACGAAGCAACTCGTTGATAGCCATCGAAACAGCTTCGCTTCGGTCTGGGAGGATGTATTAAAAAAGGCATCTGATTGTCACGTCGACATCGAAGAGCGACGACGGAGAAAGAGACGAGATGATGACCCCCGAGAGCCATATAAACGGCTGCTTTATGAGATCGTCGACCATATTTCAAACCAAATAGCAGACCGCTATGCATCAATGGAGAAGTTTCTGTTCTTAGATCTTTTAAACCCTAAAAAATTCGCGGATCATAAAATAAGGTTTCCGGAAAAAAGCCTGCGCATCCTTTTGGACACTTATCCCTACATTTTTGACCGGGTGCAACTCAAACAAGAACTCATCACTGAGTTCGCACTCGAGGAGTTCAAAGACAAGATGCCGCATGAGCTGGTGCCCTATATGCTGTCCGTCAGTTTAGAAAAAGCTATGCCAGAGCTTTACAAGTTGGCCTGCTTGTTTTTAACGATTCCGAGTACCACAGCGTCCGTCGAAAGGTCGTTTTCGGCGCTAAAGCGCATCAAGTCATATGTGCGCGCAACACAGGGTCAAGAGCGGATGTCGATGCTGGCCCTTTTGTCCATCGAGCGCAGTGTGCTTTGCAAGCTGCGCGAAAGCCCTGGGTTTGACTCTGCCGTCATTGAAGAATTCACTAAGCAGGAGAGGAGGTTGGACTTCACGTTCATGTAAATGATCAAACTGGTGAGTGCCTATACTGCAGACTGCAGAGAGATTCTCTCTATTTGGTCCATTTATATAGACTGAGCGTTTCGGAAGGGTTGATGGGGGGGGGGGGATTTCTCGAAATTAGGCCCTTACTTTTCATTTGTATAGCATAGTCACTTTCAAAACCCACCGCACGCCCCTGGTATACAGTATAAAGTGTTAGCCCTACAACCAATACACTCACCTTATTTTGAGCCTTCCAGCCATCTACCTCGTTTCCCCCAACCAGCTATACACGAACCGAACCAGCCCAGCCCAGCAATATTGATATTCGTATTTTTCCTGTCTCGGCTCCATCGAGTATTCATGACTGGGCTCGAGCCGGGCTTAAGACTTGTCTCTCGTCAGACTCAGATAACATCATCTTCTGCCTCGACGCGTTTCCGCCAAGACAGGGCCCAACCCTGGGGTCGTGGGAGGAGGGGGGCTAGGGTCGTCTTTTCAACGGGGTGGTGGAAGTCGCAATCATTCCCTTCATGCATGTATTAACTTTGGTAGGGGTGGCTTTGGATATTTTATGAATCCGAGTCTTCATTTTTTTAGTTTCATCTTTTTTCAAATCACACAACATTATACACATATAATAATCGTCAAAGTAAATCAGGAATACAAATAAAATTTAACATGGTTGGTTTCACAATGCCCCGTTAAATTGTTAACTGCCGGTTAGCTCGTTTTGTCAACGGTCATAGATCAGATCCAGCTATTTTCATTTTATGACAGTTAGCTCTTCAAACCTAGCCCGCTCTTAGTGTATAGATATAATTTTAAATCAAGATCTTCCGTTTTCAGGACAAATTAGCTGTTATCTTATTGTCGCCTTTGGTGATATTGTGTAGAGGTCCGTCACTTCGTAAACAATATACTACTACTTTACCGTTTTTCACTAAAACCTCTTAAATGTTTCACTTACGGATAGACGAATCGGTTGGTTGTGTTGTGTGGATCAAGAATAAGAAAAACAATATGCCTTTAGGAAAAAGTGGATCTCTGAGCTTGTTTCCCCTAGTTTATTTCCCCATTTTCGCGACTGATTTGCACGTTTGAGACAAAACTTACAGAATACTCTCGTCACATCTCATATGACGACAAAAGTGCTGCAAAAGAGAAGTGCCAAACGATGAGAAACTTCTCCCAATTTTCCAAACAATTGCGCCGCATGCCTCTAGGCACAGAGAACGATGTCAGATATCGAAGACAATATTTTCTAGGTGGCTGGTGATTTCAAATGTATGTCTTCGCTGGATCTTGGATCTTGTCCACATTGAACGTGGCCCCGCTACAGTCAAATTAACTGTACGTTAGCGGTCGACTTGTTGCCAAGACAGTAAAGTTTATGAATAATTTTTAAAGTGTATATGAAGTAGCTTATAGGTAAGAGATGTACTATTTGCGAACCTTATATCTGTGCTTGGAGCCCTGGGTATTGGGTGAACAAAACTGATTAAAATGCCGATATGGAGTGAGGGCCTTCAAAATGTAACTAAGAAAGCCTAGGGACCCCAGGCTAGCTGAGGAATATGTTGCATGAAATGAAGTGTAGCCTTCAAAGTGTGTGCAAGAAAGCCTAGGGACCCTAGGCTAGGGTGGAAATCCTGCATGAAATGGAGTCTAGCCTTCAAAGTGTGTGCAAGAAAGCCTAGGGACCCTAGGCTAGGGTGGAAAGGCTGCATGAAATTGAGTGTAGCTTTCAAAGTGAGAGCAAGAAAGCCTAGGGACTCCAGGCTAGGGTGAAAAGGCTGCATGAAATGGAGTGTAGCATTCAAAGTGTGTGCAAGAAAGCCTAGGGACCCTAGGCTAGGATGGAAAGGCTGCATGAAATGGAGTGTAGCCTTCAAAGTGTGTGCAAGAAAGCCTAGGGACCCTAGGCCAGGGTGGAAAGGCTGCATGAAATGGAGTGTATAGTCTTCAAAGTGTGTGCAAGAAAGCCAAGGGACCCCAGGCTAGGGTGGAAAGGCTGCATGAAATGGAGTGTAGCCTTCAAAGTGTGTGCAAGAAAGCCAAGGGACCCCAGGCTAGGGTGGAAAGGCTGCATGAAATGGAGTGTAGCCTTCAAAGTGTGTGCAAGAAAGCCTAGGGACCCCAGGCTAGGGTGGAAAGGCTGCATGAAATGGAGTGTAGCCTTCAAAGTGTGTGCAAGAAAGCCAAGGGACCCCAGGCTAGGGTGGAAAGGCTGCATGAAATGGAGTGTAGCCTTCAAAGTGTGTGCAAGAAAGCCTAGGGACCCCAGGCTAGGGTGGAAAGGCTGCATGAAATGGAGTGTAGCCTTCAAAGTGTGTGCAAGAAAGCCTAGGGACCCCAGGCTAGGGTGGAAAGGCTGCATGAAATGGAGTGTAGTCTTCAAAGTGTGTGCAAGAAAGCCTAGGGACCCTAGGCTAGGGTGAAAGGCTGCATGAAAAAAAGTGTAGCCTTCAAAGTGTGTGCAAGAAAGCCTAGGGACCCTAGGCTAAGATGGAAATGCTGCATGAAATGGAGTGTAGCCTTCAAAATGTGTACAAGAAAGCCTAGGGACCCTAGGCTAGGGTGGAAAGGCTGCATGAAATGGAGTGTAGCCTTCAAAGTGTGTGCAAGAAAGCCTAGGGACCCTAGGCCAGGGGGTAAAGGTTGCATGAAATGGAGTGTAGGTATAAAATTTGTACGATGCTTGCGGCAAATGTGCCAGTGGTTTTGTGGCTGGCGTTGTGGTAGTGGTGGGATGGGGTGAGGGGAAGAGGGGGTTGAACACCCGCAGCCAAAGTTGATGCGTCGAGAATGGAAAATAAATTTGATTTCCTCTTTTGTGCGTGTGCGTGTGCGTGTATGTGTGTGCGCGCGTGTGTGGATTCTTGCCGACGGGACTTTTGCTTATCTTTGCGTGCATGAGCAATGAGGCAAGTTTTTCAATCAGAACGTATTCATCATCGTTTCGATCCGATGTGGCGGGGAGATTGCTCCTGAGAAAGTGTCGAGTAGTTTCTCTTTTGCAAATTCGCTGCGGAGAAACGGTGAACATTTGTACAAGACATATGACCTTAGATTTCAGAGTTTTTGCAAAGTTATTCTTCTCATGGATAACTTCAATTCTGGTTTCATGCAGGAAAATCACTCACTAATGTGTTATGTAACCTCCTATGAAACTATAATTAATTTTAGGCAAACCCTTGCGCAAATTTCTGCTCGCTTGGACGGTTGGGCCAATTGCTTCAGGCTAGAATAATAGAATATCGGTAACGCGTTTGCGAACTAGAAATGCCATGAAACGCGCATTATTTAATCTATAGATCTTTCCCGAAGACAACTTAAGTTTTCTTTAAATAAACTGAACGTAATAGGTCTGATTCGCCACAGTGTCGGTCAGCTTTCGCATACCAAAGTCAGTCGAATGCTGCTTAACTTCTCCATCACTTCAACCAATACCTCCCAAACAGAATTGGCCACGAAGCATGGTGGTCACCTTTCCTCAACTTGTCTCGACGCAATATTGCTTACCATCATATTTATAAATCTAATACGAACCATTAATTTCAGCAAGTTAAACCTTATCGAATTTTTATTTTCAGATAATTTCAGTAGCTGAGTAAAAGCGTTAACGGGTACAGGTAAATGAAGGCATGCTAACGTTCTTCTATTACCATCGAACTAACTTTAACAAAAAGAGGAAACCAACATTGAATCGATCACCCCTTCCCCTTCCCACCTTCCACACAACTCGCACCGTAAAACAGACTTTTCCGATGCTCGTTTAATAGAAAATTTCGCCATCGACTTTCCCCATGCGCAGCCAGAATAGTTTCCCTTTCCAACAAAAGAAAATTCCCTCGCACTTGTCATTAATCACTTCGAGTCGCCGCCGCCGCAGCCGCTCGAGTTTTCTTCATTTCCACGCTCATTTTCATTTCGACTCGCACATGCCATCTCACTCTAACCAGTAGTGACACGAATAATCTCTCTCTCTCTCTAGCTCGTTGTCGATTCGGAGTTAAAGATTGGTACATATCGAGCAGCGAAAATGGTCCTATCTTTGTCAAACACTTTTCGAGCGTCGAATCCCCGGGTGCAATTTAATCACCGGGGCGGTCGGCGATCTTTCAATTCGCTACGTTTGAGACGATAATCCGAAGTAATTTCATTTCAAACGTTTGTCGAGTTTCCATGTTTTTCCATTGCGTAGCTTCGCGGCGGAAATCGATTCACGCGAATTGAAATTGGCAGCTCGCGTTTTAAAAGTTATCTTTGCTTGTGTTGGGTGATTGTAAAACATTTTTGACTTGTGATACCGTGTTTTATATCTCGATTGTCTTCTCTTGACAGAGGGCTGGGTGATGTAAATGAAAGATCGATAAAGAAAAAAGTAGCAGTCATTTCTTTTGATTAGAGCCTGGTTTTGGTTGGTTGTGTACAATTTCTCTTTTTTTTATATTGAATGTGAATTAGGTTACAAGGTAACAGATCGTATCTTCAGTTACTGGATGTAAGATATTTAATCTTTTGTGGAAAAAGTGGTTTTATCACAGATCAGACACCAGTTACATATTAAAATAGCTGAAACACCAAGCCAAGCTAATAAACGAATGAACTTTTAAATCATATTCTAGTAAAACTACTGCTTAGAGTCAGAAAATAAAAGCTTTGTTTTTCAACCGTCGAAAACACAGTGCAGTGCAGAAGAAGAATTGTTCTGGTAATTGCCAGAACAGTTGCCTCCCGTTGATACGGCTATGCATTTAGTAATTTCTCTGTGTTCAGGTTTGTCTGCCGTAAAAAGGCCATGACAATTCGTTATCATAACTCAACTAAACGGCCGAATCAGCTCTCAAAAAGAAATAAATGATAAAAAATAATAATCTGTTTTTTCTTAACATTTTTAATCCTCTCCTTCTCTTTGACTTTGGCAGCCCTGAGCCATCCGAGTATTTCCGAAAGACTGGGCTACAAAAAATAAATACCAACCCTCAAAAAGTTGCCGAGTTGCGAAAATCTTAAAATTGGGCATTAGCCTTAAACCGTCGTAATTTGCTAGCCAATTATGAATCCATTTTCAAAGAAAATAAAAGTATATACTTCCATACTTTTCATCTTCATAACAAGGTTCAACAACTCCAAGGCGCTGGCTCACGGTCCCTTGACATCAAGTAGTCGATAACGAATCGCTGGCAGTCGATCACAGAGCTTGGTTCGAGACCCGCCAGATGCAGTCAGCGAATTGCACGGCATTGATGGATCACTTCGAAGTCTCCAGTCCGCCCACGCCTTTGGCCAAAGTGCCGGGCTTGTGGAATCGAACGCGGCCGGTAGGCGCTATTCCGTTTCGTGCCTCGTAGACGCAATGTTAGATTTCCCGCATTTTGATTGGCTTTTTGGGCAATTTGACCGGAGCTGGCCTTAAAAAATTAACCAGCGTACACAGACTGAGAACCTACAGTGATGTTTCAGAGTAATACAATTGAAAATTTGAGTATATCCTCGACAACGCACGTTAGAGTACGAAGAGGCACACAGAAATGACGAAGATTTGAGGCAAGAAAACGATTTCAAAGTGAAATACGATGTAAATATGATGATTCAAGTCGTCCAATTGACTTTGATACCAGTTTGCTACCAGTATGGTACCAACATTAAGACACTACCAGTATGATTTTCAAACTGTATAAAGTTAACAATGCGTCTACGAGGCACGAAACGGAAACACGCGGCCGGTATACAGACAGAAGGGCTACTCAAGGGCTTACAAATATTTAACTGTTTGCATTGTGGAAGGAACTGAAGGAAGGCAAAGCGAGAAAAATGTGCAACCGAACTGGAATATGAACGGGATGTTCTCTACCAACTGAGCTATTCGGGCACATGTGGGACACGGGGGATCTCTGAAGGTGATCTCTCTCAATTTGTCATCTCAATTTGTAATAATATGTACTTTATTTTCTAATTTTTGTGTTCTATTGTATTTTTGTTGTCGTAAGTTCGTTACGTTTAGTTCACGTTAAGTAAATTATGATACGTATACTACGTTGTGTCATGGTACTAGATTAAAACTATGGGCAGTCTCTTCCATAGCTTATTATTTAAGATGATGTAGGTATTGAAAAAACCTATTTTACATTTTATTTTTTAATGAAAATCAAGGTTCACACTGCTTTCCCACTATTTCACATCTGCTCTTGATGTTTATAACAATCATTATTCTTTATTTTAGAATCACGTTAACTGGAAATCAGAACCATACACAGATATTGAGTCAACCTAGTATTATTGGAGTTGAATCAAAATTTATTTTGGAGGGGATTTCGTATTACAAACATATATTGCTGAAATTGTTACAATTTTCACGTTTCACATAAAAATAGAAATTTATTCTAGCCACAGGCCAGAGACTAGATGCCAGGCCACAGGAGATGAACATTATCAATATAATAAAACAGAATCCGTACTTAAAACCTTCGCTAAAACTAAAATTCTCTTCCAACAACTATGCTAAATTGAAAACAAACCTAGCACGAAAATAAATTTCGTCGAAACCAGTTCAACTTCAACTTGAGTATATCAAGACCTCATCCCCTCATAAAAAAAAAAAAATGTTTTTAAAACAAATAAACGCAAAGAAAACATGTTCGAAAAACGCACACACCGCAGCCAACGCACTTTATTTTCACATCCAAAGGCGGAAAATGTCGGACACATCAAAGGTCCGGTTACTCGGGAAAAAACTCTTGGTCTCGCAAATTACTTTTTCCCGAGTCCGAGCGGTCGAGGTCAAAGGCACGGCCCGATCTCCGCACCCCGCGATAAACGCTTTTCCGAGACGCTTTCCCGACGATGATAACAGTTTTCCCGGGGGACTTTTCCGCAGGGTCGTTTAAAACATGATTAGAGGAGATGGAATGAGTATGAACAGGCACCGATCTCTTTGCTCACATGGTGTACACTGGCATGTGTGAGTTGGCGGTGTAACGTTTTCAGTCATCTAATACTTTCCTGCTATAGTTAAGACTGAAGCCAAAGGATAACAGAGGTCAAAATTACAGCAGAATTAAAAGCTAAAAATGTATACTGGTTACTACAGGAAATATGGACAACGAATACCCCACTTGCTTCAAAACCTAGCCCGGGATCCGCTATCCACGCAAGTGTGTACAGATCAGTGGGTCACACAGGTAGAATAGGGGAGATCGAAGGCCACTGGCTTCAAAACCAGTCCACGGGATCCGCTATCCACGAAGTGTGTACAGATTAGTGGGACACACAGGTAGAATACGGGAGATCGAAGGCCACTGGCTTCAAAACCAGTCCACGGGATCCGCTATACACGCAAGTGTGCACAGATCAGTGGGTCACACAGGTAGAATACGGGAGATCGAAGGCCACTGACTTCAAAACCAGTCCACGGGATCCGCTATCCACGCAAGTGTGCACAGATCAGTGGGTCACACAGGAAGAATAGGGGAGATCGAAGGCCCCACTTGCTTCAAAACCAGTCCACGGGATCCGCTATTTACGCAAGTGTGCACAGATCAGTGAGTCACACAGGTAGAATAGGGAAGATCGAAGGCTACTGGCTTTAAGACTAATACACAGGATCCGCTATCCACTCAAATAGGTAGAGATATGTGTGTACTCCCACGTAAACTGATAAGTAAACACGTCTTGCTAAGTTTCCTTTGAGTTTGCAAGGCAGCGGATGTAAGCATACCGCGATCGTGGGCGATTCGGTAGAATCGTGAACCAAGCCGATTACTACTCATACCTGTGTGCCTTTAGGTGGGCGTTGAGTACATAAGCGCCTATTGCGCAAAGAAATTGAAGTGGAAGTGGCTGCAATGAAGGGGCCTATATACTGAAGGAGCCAAAGGCATGGATGGCTTTGAATATCCTGTATCACACTGAGGTTTGAATCCTTAATTTTAAATAATCAATTCAAAACCTACTTTGACAGTTTTTTTCAAAACTAGAGCTTAGGATATGACTAGTAGACATGAGTTTAAATAATTTAATAACACGACTGACTCTTTATTATCGATTTCCCCTCTAACTTCTCCAACTTTCAAATTTCTGTGGAGGTTATTAGTATTAATAATAATAATAATAAAAATTGTCATTTATTTGTCTAGTTGATCAAAATACATGATGTTAGATAAGTCAAAATATGCTAAAATATATAAAATATACAATACGTATATGGTAAAATATACAGTCTTTGGTGCAAAATATACATTTCAGTCTTCTATTTTCCATTCCTTTATCATTATAATTTACATAGCTCGTCTACCATATAAAAACATTTGTCAATTAGATAAGATTTAAGCTGCCCTTTAAAACCATTACCTGAATTCTTTAGTGTACTAGCAAGCGCATTAAATAGTTTTTTACCCGCAAATGCTGGGGATTTGGTGTAGAATTGACGCCTATGTCTTTTTGGTTTTGGTTCATTTTCGGTCCTAGTGTCATGTGCATGGGTCTCCTCACCCACATGGGCGTTGTTATTGACAGTGTTCATAATCACGTGGAATATATAAATGCAAATTATAGAAAAGTAGTTTTCTTGGCGCTAATTAATTTAACACTGCGAGATTTTGATATTGCTGGATATGGCTAAATCTGCTACCTTAAATTTTGTGGGATAGCGCCTTGAAAGAATTCCGTTTTTTCTTGAAATTCAAGCTATAATAAATGAAAACTGAACCAAGAATAACCGGGAATTCTGTAATATCTGTTTCACTCACTCTGTCTATCATGATGCAGCTGGAAAAACTCATCATTACCAATTACGTATACTATGTATTAATATCATATAACGATAACCTAATGTTTATCGTTCTTGTTATACTTCAAGTATTTGGTAAAACCCATATGTAATGGGTCCTTATGCCTGAACGATCGATAGATCAAGATAAAACTTGTTTTGGACTTTACCATTAGACGTATAAAAATGAAAGTTGACTGCGTTTTATCTCCTTGCTGCAAATACAAGTGACCAGCAAAAGTGTGCCTGGATTTGAAAGGCAATTATGTGTTTAACCTTTCTCAATATATCATAGTGTAAACTTCCGGAGTCGGAAGTTAAAAAAACGATATGAGTTTTCCAGATTCCTGTGCAATATGTTTAGAAATACTGGTGGGGAAATCGCGAGTATATTTCTTCCAGAATTCGAGACGAAGTAAGCTCGCAATTTTTGATTTTTAAGATAATTTTTGTAAGTCCGATTATTCTTTATTTATTCTTTATGCTCAACTCGATATCCTTTTGTAGGAAGCTGGAAGATATTTTGAGAGAGCGAGCGAGCGAAAGAGAGAGAGAGAGAGAGAGAGAGAGAGAGAGAGAGAGAGAGAGAGAGAGAGAGAGAGAGAGAGAGAGAGAGAGAGAGAGAGAGAGAGAGAGAGAGAGAGAGAGAGAGAGAGAGAGAGAGAGAGAGAGAGAGAGAGAGAGAGAGAGTTGAGTTAAATGATCAGTAATTTTTGGTACGACACAATACAATTTCAATATGATTTCACATTTGTCAATTGTACCATAGTATAATATGGTTGACTACAACTCAACAATGTACTTTTCTCCACTTTACTTTTTTCTTTTTTCTGCTTCACAGACATGGTAAAATGACTCATTAAAAATGAAGATTCTTATTTTCAGCATTCTCTAATTATCAAGGCACTACCCCCTGACGCTGTAGCTAGCTAGCAGAAGCTACGTCATTTGATAATACATAAATGATAAACATGTTTCCATTGTCCTAAAAAGTACCGTCTATTTCCAGCTTGCTTTCCCAAAGAAAAAATGCAAATATTGACAACTCGACAATAAATAAACTATAAAAGAACAGCTAAACAACTAGACGAGGTAGACATACCTATACATGAAATTGCCGCTGATCTTGCTGAATAGCCAATATTAAATGCTCGTGCGTTTTCAAGCACATGGCTTAGCTACCAGTGTACAAAGAACGACCCAAGCTGATAGAACACATCCGATTCCCAATAGAAACAATGATGACAGTGCGTTTTCACCGCGTCTTTCTATAGTCTCCACTTGGAGACAACAGGACCGAATTAGCTGATCAATAAAGGACTCCCTGGTGACTACTGGTAATCCCTGTAAATTGTTCCCTGCCTTGTTGGAAATTGATGACGGGTGCTGAAGTCGATGATTATCTTGCTAGTCGGTGTATGTTGTTGTCAATAAGCCCCAGGTATGGTTTGTGAGAAGCAATCTTTGCTTATGGCAGCCATTTTTTATTTTATTGATAAGTTTTTTCAAATATCATCATAAGTTTTTCGACACTCTGCAGGTCCTATCTATTTACTGGATTCCAGAACAAGATACACGTTGATTATTTACATAACAGTGAATATTGTTAGAATTAATAAAGATGATTTTGATTTTGATCAAAATAGGATATGATATTCTCATTTTTTTTCTGTTCTTTTCTTTTATTTCTTTGGAAAGGTTTGGTTTAATGTTCTTGTTATTTTTTTCGACTCCATATAAGTGTTTAAAAACTTGTATCCAGTTTGCAGACCATATTTTCAAACGCTGTGTAACGAATTTAAAGGTAACTCTCAAAAATATACGGCACATCATTTACTGGCTATGTAAATTTATTTGTAAAATTGGTGTATAAATATTTAATTATCGTTTTTTTCATGTTGGCATCGTCGTTGTTGGTTACAAAAACAGAGAACCTAGCCATTACCAACTCCATGGATGTAGTTGAAAAAAACATGGCGTCCTTAGTCATAGATTCCCACTCAGACACCATGAAAGTACACTTTTATTCACAAAACTCATTAGTCCTCACCATCCGAATCTAGCTGAACTTGTCTTCTTTCTGTCCCCGACAAGGATGATTAATTTCAGGATTAGCAACGTGCGTGCGGCGCTGGCAATTAATCCTGATCTTTTATATCAGAGCTTCCTGCGTCTCCCGTGGGAATAAGGATCTCGGGAGAGAAGCGAAAGGAACCATCGCTTTCCACGCTCACGTCTTATCTTGAGAATTGTCCCAGGCCCGTGTTTGGCGGGGGCGGCTTGGCAGCTGTCAGATTTCTCATGCGATAATGGCGACGTTATATAAAATACTTCTCGTGTAGTTTCAATGAAAGTGAACAGATTTCTGAGAATCTTTGTAGCTAAAGTTTGTGAAAGAGACTAATACGTTAAACGGATATCATGTTACTTCGTTCACTAGTTTACATTAAATCTATACTTATTGTGACTTAGAGGTAGGTCAATAAGCCACCTAAATAATCGCAAAAAGATTTGTCTAGCCGGCTACTCCGACGAAATTGGCCATTTTAAACTACAAATAAGTTTCATATTCTAGGCACATTGCTTATTCTATTGATACTGATTGTATCTGTAGCAGTTATTTAGTATTCAAAACTTAGAAATGGATTGAAATACCTTCCCACTCCCCGTCACGGAAATGCTTTAGTGAAAATATAACCGGAAATAAGTGACATAAATAAAAGGTTGACTACTATACACGGGTGTTCTATGCTCGTGGTGTCCGCAATTCCATTTCATTGCCCCTTTCCTTTATGTTTTAAAAGTTTTTCAAGTTTTTCCAGGTATACCATCTTCAATTTCAGCAGATGTATTGCCCAATTGTGTAGTTTCATCTCTGGCACCGCAGTAAATACTCATCTGATACGACAACCTGACCTAAAATTGTTAGCGTAAACGATGGCAGCATACCACTTCCTGCACAGAACTTACCTTGTGTACTGGATACAGGATACAATTACAAGCCACACCTTTTGTCGGATCAAGAAGCAATGGGAATACATTTGCTCAACAGCCTGCCTCAAGATGTTAATTACACATTAGATGAGTTCATAAATTTTACCTATAGTTTTAAGAGAATGGTCTCTAAATGTAATTTTCTTAGAATTAAGTAAATTGACAATGCCAATACCTATCTGTAAACAGATCAATTTGGAAATAAACAAGATACAATACAAAGACGAAACATATATCTAGGGAATTCTCACACGTTTAACAACAAATTGACACCCTTTGAATCACAAACGAACCCCCTTGGGAAATTCAAGGAAAGCTTCATTAAATCACAATTGATCGCAGCACCATCTTCGAACATTTCGCACTAGGGTCGAAGGAGTTTGACAAACCTCCAACCGAGCAACAAACAACCGAACAAGATCACCTTCATCGGGAAGTTGTAGCTTTTAGTAAGTTATCGTTATACGTGACGTCATTCGTCTCTCGCATTGATTTTAAGCGCTCAGTTATTCTAAGTAATGTTTCTTTTTACATCGACGAGTTAATTGAATATCTTTGATTATCATCTGTATAAATGGCATGAATACATGCCTAAGCCTCATAATCTTATGACATTGTTTATAAAAATGTATTATAATGTATTTAAAACAGTTAAAAATTAATAAAACAAATTTTTCCGCCTGTGAATTACCTTAACACTTCTTTTGCGTCAGACTTTCCTAAATTTTCACCCACACTCGAGATGCCCCCAGACGATAACACAAGAGGAGCAAAAATAATTGCACAACCCCAACTTTGCGTCCTCACAATGTTAAGTCCTTATCGCACCGGGAGAGTCAAGTCATCCTGCAAGGTCCAGCTCGCTAAGCCTCTTACAACTCGCTCTCCCTTCCAAACATTCGCTCTCACTTTTCGTGCAATCGCTGCAGGGTGCTATAGTCGGTTCTTACCAGAAAATACGTGTTTTCAACGATCGCCAACAGGTCGTTTTGCCAACTGTTATCAGATTTTTCTACCTTAGTTTGCTCTTTTCTATACTCGAATATCAGTTCTCGAATCACCATCAAACCCACGGCCTTTTGGCTGCGTGCTTGGGGAAAATATCTGAGAGGCACGCCGCATATTCTCTGATTAGATCAGACTTTAGAAAGTGAAGGCCGGTCTCACACTGAATTCGTGCGGAACAATCGAATCATCTTCATATTCATCGTCCAACCTATGTATGTCCAAAGAAAATCAATACCAAAAATATAAAGAGAAGAACATATCAAGCATTCCATAAAAAATGGTATTGTACTGTGGCAAATAAAGCAGTCGAATATACTATGCTAGATACACAGATACAGAGTAAATGGATGGTCTACCATTCATTGCAAAGACTCGAGAACAATAATGGTGTTATGTTTATAGGTGTGAAGTGATCGCTAGGCTCCGTTGCCATCGTCACGAGCGATTGCCAACATTAGAGAAAGAACCAAACATCAGAGGGATTCAAACAGAAATATAAAAAAGCAGTGTTACCATCTTATTGTGGGCTTATTTCCTTGAACGAACGTGAGAGCAATGCGTTAGTACTTGCCCCAGAACACCAGGTGTCACAATAAGATAGAGATGCACTATCTATGTGGTTCTTTCTGTGCTAGATCAGCAAAGAAGGTGTTTGTTAACGTAAGCCGTCATCTTAACACATAAAAAATGAGATTTTTATTGAGTATGACTTGGGTTTCTAATTTTGCGTCTCAATTTTACTACGTCACAAAGGTCTTGGAAAGGTCGCGGTCAACGATTGTGTAACAAACATTTCACCGTAAATTGGACGGTGCCGACGGGTCTTTGCAATCATGCGTTTAAGAATACCGCACTTCAAAAGCCAGCGTCCCGAGCAGTAACTTTTCTGAGCGTCAAAGCGGACAGATCTGTAAATACTTCTGTGGACAGCGACGAACAAGTTTATTCAATTTCGTGGACTCTCTTCTATTCTGATCTGTAAAAACTTATGTGAATAGCGGAATTCTTGCATCGGGTTTCAATCGAAACCAGATGGTACTGTGGAATTCCGTAACTTTGTTCCATGGGAGAATAAACTTTCATTTGCCAAACTCTGTAGTCACATTTTATGCTTTTTTACTTGCAGCTTGAAGATAGCTGTCCTTCCAGTGTTCTATCAGAGATTTTTAATTAATTTCTCCCTGTGTGACCTTGAAAACTAGATGGCCAGACCCACTTTTATTATTCCCCAGCGTATTTTTTTTTACTAGGTTTTAGTTTCATCATCGCTCATAATTATACCGATTTGTGTAATTATTGTGAAAAATTTGGAAAATGAGTCAGCCAATTTGGCTACATCAATACCATAAACCGACGCTTTATTTTTCTTTTAAATCTGCGTATTGAAAGAATTAATATGCTCGTTTTTACCAAGTTTTTCTACTCCCAGTTGGGATTTTAACAAGGAATAACAACTGAATTAGCTGCATGTGATAGTCTGAATTAAGTTGTAACTTCTAGATGGGATCTCTACTAGGAGTTAAAAAACATGGTGAACCTCGGTGTTAGTACAATTTAATCAACGCCCATTTAATAATAATAAGAATTATTATTATTATTACAATGATATTATTATTATTATTATTATTATTACAAAGATTGATCAATAACTGTATTAAAATGTACTGTACCGATTTGTGTAATTAATAGGATACCTACATGTTGAAAATGAAAGAGGCAATATGGCCACCTCTTGCCTTTAGTCTCTCTAAACATGGTTTCGAATGCGTGCATCCACTTCAGAACATAGCGATCAACACTAAGGGTTGTTCATATCTTCACTGCGACAGCAAAGAGCGCTCTCTGTCGTAAAAACCACGAACTAAAGTCGAGGTCGAATTAGACCATGGACCCGTGGAGACGGATAACGAAGTGTTTAACAACGTCCGTTACCCCACGGCAAAACACAGGTCTGGTTAAACGGCACCGTGCGTTATGCGTTTAGATGACGGACACGTTTTTGATGGATTTTGGTTTTACTGCATTTTGCTTGGTTTGATATGAATTGGTTTATAACTTTTTTATGTGTTTAGGTGGGAATTGTTTTTTGGTGTTCACAAGTTTGGGCAGTTGGTTCAGAAATAAGTTGTCTCGCGTTGTGATAAGAAATTTTATTAATGGCATGGGTTAACATTATTTTCACTTTAAATAATAAATGGAAGAAAATCAGTCTCATACACGTAAAATAGCATGGGATGTTTGTTCAGTGGCAAAAAGTGGATAAATAGCAAAATGTGAATGGATGAAATTATTCAAACTTTGAAATTCAGAGTTGAAACAATTAGTCCGTAATGCGAATTGCGGAAATGTTTTGAGGGATCCATCAAAACACGCGCGGTGTTCCCCTTGCCCCGTTTAGTGTCAATATGTTTTTGTACCTATCCTTGAAATGTTTCGAAACTGTAAAAAGTTAAAATTACCACGGTTAGGTAGTTACCTTCATTTGCAAAAACAGGATATAACGGATTTCTCAGCAATTTTATATCCTAATGTATAACCATAATACTATAATGTATAACCATAATACGGTGTTCCCCTTGCCCCGTGTAGTGTCAATATGTTTTTGTACCTATCCTTGAAATGTTTCGAAACTGTAAAAAGTTAAAATTACCACGGTTAGGTAGTTACCTTCATTTGCAAAAACAGGATATAACGGATTTCTCAGCAATTTTATATCCTAATTTATAACCATAATACTTAACCTTTTGCGCTAAAAAGCAGGGTATACGTTTGTTCAACTGCAAAAAGTTTATAGAACCTAGAGACAGGAAGTAATTTCTATTAATGGATGAGAAAGGGGAAGAATTTTTATAATAATTTATCAAGATTAATACAGCACGAAGAACGATGTAAAAAAAACCGACTGCGTTCGTATTTGTTACTGTAAATGACCAAACCAGTTGCTACTAAAATTCGTAATATCCTACATATACATTCTACATCCGAATAAATAAACTTCGGCGATATTCTACCCAAACAACGTTAATTTTCAATTTTTTAAGGTACAGGGCCGTAACTAAGGGGGAACAATACCAGTGCTCGGGAGCCTCGGGTTCGGGGGGGGGGGGGGGGCACCGCGAGGTCCGAGGTCCCTCTAAGCAAGCGATGATAAATTTTTTTACGACGATTTGTTATATCTCTGAAATTGTATAAATTAATTCGCAAAAGAGGCGATCACCTTTCATTTTAAGGCTTGGCTTAAAACAAGTCGGGGGAGTCAAGAGTAAATGATCCCATGAAAATTTTCAGTTAGTCAGAAAAACTAAAATCTGGTACAATTTTTTGAAATCTGGAGCTTCCTTCGCAAGTTTTTAAGTCTGGAAATCAACAACGGCAACACCATGTGAGGGAGGGGGCTTCGGTGTTTTTTTGCTTGGGAGCCTCCGATTTCACGTCTTTTAAATACAGTTGAGTACCCGGCCAACCAATTGTGTCAAGGGAAGAAGAGAGATTGTTCAAATAAATTGCCATTTATGAACAGAATAAGATGAATCTTGGGTTCCCTCCCCCCTTCCCCTTAAATCACTTGAATGTGTTTTTATTATTATTATTATGTACACAAAATTAGCTTCCCAAAAATGTTGCCCATTCCGGGATTTGAACCTGAGTTGGGGACCCGGGTACAAATCCCGGAATGGGCAACATTTTTGGGAGGCTAATTTGTGTACATAATAATAAAATGAATAGCCAATTACGAACTTTCGTAATTTCAATGAGATTAAAAGACACTTGAATGTGTCTTTTCGTGTCTTTTTAGAACTCTAGGCAAACCAAACTCTTCATTCGCTGTTAATTATATGAGGCTGACCGGCATTTTTGATCGATTTTCACAGGATCTCGATCTACATTCACTTTTTTTTAAAGCACCCTTACTCACGTCAGCATTCATAATTCTTTATCCAATCGAAATGTACTAAATTGTTTATAATAATCAATGTTTTGATTTTTTCCAGAACTTTGTAACGATGTGATTCATACTGAAATTAGGCATTTCTGAAGTTTTATACCTGCATGTATGTTCGTTCTCTTTTAACTAGCATTCTTGCACTTTTTAAAGTACTGTTCATTTCATGATTTCTTGCGTAGATCAAACCAAAGATGTTCAAACATAAACATTTATTTCTTAACTTTATTCTTTTTAAAGAAAATACTCTCGCTTGAAATTTGGCAGCTGACCAAGGGCCAGAGCCAACTCACCTTTCACTTTAAACATGTGACGGTTGTGATATTTAAAATGTTCAGTTTGCACTACTCTATGCTGTAAATTTTCAGTCCAATGCCTTACTTTGGTAACTTAAAGTTAACAAAATAAGGATATAAACCGTATATAAAGTTAATTAATACACTTCGACGGATATAACCAGAGAGAAAGGCAAAAAGCAAAAGCCCCCCGTTTTGTTTCACATGTAGCTTTCGCATCTATATTTGAGCTAGACGCTACGATAATATTCTATATAATTTGCATAGCAAACAGACACTGATACACTAATTTCACCAAAATTGGGCGAATAAACAAGCATGTAAAGTTGGCCGAGATCTTTGAAACTCGCTACGCAAATGGCAGTTACGCCCGAGGGGCGATACAATTTTAGAAATACGAGATCTGAAAGCGAAACGTTGCTACTGCAATTCGCGTGCTAATTTTCTGCTCCGCTGAGATCCGGGTTCGTTGCGTTCCACAAACCTCCCCCACCCCCTTCAGCCCTTCACGAAGAGGTGTGTTGATAGTGTGAATTGTAAATTATCTTGCTTCTCTCTTCGCGAAACACCTGTCTACGAACCCCTCATATATATTTGTATTTATAAATAGTACTTTTTATATGACGTGACAGTTTATGAAGTAAATTCGGAATGATTAATAATTGTTGGTGTCAGCCATGAAGAAATCTGAGAATAGCTCCTGGTGTTTATGGATAGTTTCGCTGTAAAGTTTCAAGGACTTTTTTTAACGGCGAATTTTGAACCTTTTTATGCGTAAAACACGTTTTCGTTGTTTATTTTTAAGTACTTTTGCGTAAATGTTGATAGCTATATGCAAAAGTAAGTTTCACGCTCCAAATGATGAAAAATACGCGTTTTTGCTCTGGGCAAAATTTTTAATTCAATGTTGGCAAAATTAATGCTTTCTGATGGAAGTTTCTTGTTTCTATGACACTTTGATGAAAACCCTTTTTGCAGAAAAGTTTGTTTTATGTAGTTTAGCGACTGTGATTTAGATTTATTTTAGCCAAAACTTAAATAATATCTCAAATCAATAACTTTTATGCAAACGTTATCGTGCACTTTTCGTTTTCCAACTTTATGCAGCGTCATGCTTCAAGATAAACTCCGTATTGTGATCGGATTTTCCTGAAATGTTTGCATGTTCTTTTCACACAGGAAATATATCATTTTTTACTTTAGCGCAGACGAAAGCATATTTTCCAAAGAGATTTTCAACGAAAAGTTTTGAATCTTAAACTACTTCCGATTTCCGAGTGATATGACAGCGGAAAAAGAATTGTAAAAAAGGACAATAGTCAGGAAAAATCGGGTAAAGGTCAAAGAAAAAAAACTTTAGCATTAAGAAAGAGAACATATTGAAATGTCGCTTTGTTCTATTTGAGTTACGGCTGCAGCGTGTTTTGAGAGTGAAGTCCTCGAATCCAATATCGACGGGATGCTGCAGAACATGGACCGTCCAGGATTTAGGACATATCGGTACACAGGATTCTTTGTCAGGAAATGAAAGATGAATCTCTCAATATGCATTGGTGGTAACCGAGTCAGAGAAAACTAGATACCCGTGATACCTTCGTTGCCGGCCATGCAATTTTTGACACGCTTTTTAAGTTGTTACTGACTAAAAAATACCCAATTGTACGTTAGAAGTTAAAAGAATACAGATTCTCTAAAAAAGTTTCTTTGCTTTAAATATTAAAAATATCGCTGTAATGATCTGTAGCTGATGTTTATTATGTTCACATATCTGAGAGAAAATAGGATATTGTTGCAATGTCCAAGTATCAAGTGACCAGAAGAAAATAAGTACTCTTTGTAATGATTAACTATGAAGCAAATGAAGTTCAAAGATGACTAAAACCGAATTGAACTACGAATTTTTTTCTTGGCCGAGTCTGAAGTTTGGATCATGTTTAAAACATCAAAGAATACGTAACTTTTAAGGGTGCCAATTGGTGGTAAGTTGAGGTAGGGTCCCGTAAATATAGGTTTCGTCGCGATCTGACAAAAATAGTGACCTATAAATTGCATTTGTGACCGAGTACAATAAACGGTGCTATTATTAGTAGAACCAATTGAATACAATGTTTAATATCTTCATCAAAATAATGGAGAACTTTCCGCGCTGCTCTGCGGGCTGCGTCTAGGAGTAGCAGCACATATATCATACAAATGCTTGAACAAGCTCACAAAATTATACTTAGAGTAAACTTTACGATATACACGCTACATGTCATATCATAGCGGAAAAACATGAAAAATAAATGCAAATTTCATATTCGTTCACAAATGCCTTAGCCTATTTCAGATATCCCCGATATTTCCACAATGAATCTATTTGCTTGTAAAGCGGACGCAACTTTCGCCCTTAAGCCCTGTGCATTACACGCATATTACTGCGAAAACTCCTTGCGCTACGACAAAGTTTTAATCCCCGCTTTGCAAATTGAGTACAGCGCTACGTGGCGGTACTTTTATGACAACACTGGGATTAGATTACATGAATACTTGACTCCCTTACTAATATGTCTAGTTTGCATAAAAATAACGTGGTGTCACTTTTTTTGTTCTTTTTATAGATGAGTAAAAACGTTGTATAACCTACATGGAAGCAATGTATTCACCGTCAGGAATATTAATTTAATAAGCCATTTACAATAATATATATGGTGCAGTATGCTTTTAGTAAAGCATGGCTTAGTTTCAATTTTGACAAGCATTGTAATGCTCTGACTTACTGGTTTGTTAGATAATTTTCAAGCTTAACGAAGCATGATTTATTTGCTTTTATTAAAGAATCTACTTCCTTCATATTAAACGTATTGATTCTTTCTTGTCCTTTTGTATTAAATTCTTGGTTTTTCCCGAACTACTATGAAAATCGTTTGCTTCATATTAATTGGAATAGAACCTATCGGTCATCATCACAATACTGACACAGTTTTAATGCAAATGCTGAAAACTCTAGCACTATGTTGAAAGAACTGGAAAGATTTTGTAACACGATTTTAGTCACATAAACATCAAATACCTTGCCTTATCTTAAAAAAACATAAAATCTTTTTCACAATTTAAAATATCTTGCAACATCTTGTAAGATAGTGCTGGAACAATAAGCACACACCTCGAGTTCAAATGTGAATCAGCAATTAACAAGTTGAAATTCATCCAAAATCAAATCGGAAAGAGAACTAGCCGAATTCATCGTGATCACCCATCCAAAGCCAGACTTAGTTCAGTATTGCTTAACTTCAATCCCTTCAACCACTTTCCCGAACATAACTAACCAGTGCATGGCGAACATCCATCCAACACCCGACACAGCGCATTGTTGCTTAACGTGAATTCCTCCAAGCGCTCTCTCAAACCGAACTGTGCCATGTATACATAGCGGTCACCTATCCAACGCCAGACATAACGCAGTGTTGCTTAACTTCAATCCCTCCAACCTCTTTATCAAACAGATCAGACCATGTGCGTGGCGGTCACCCATCCATAGCCGAACTCATTTCATTTTTGCTTAACTTCAATCCCAGTAACCTCTTTCCCGAATCGAACTAACCAGTGCACGGCCAACATCCCTACAACATCCGACGCAGCGCAGTGTTGCTTAACTTCAATCCTTCCATCTTATCACTCATACAGAACTTGCAATGAGCATAGCGGTCACCTATCCAGTGCCAGACATAACGCAGTGTTGCTTAACTTATATCCCGCAAGAATTGTCTCCTAAAAAAACTGGTCATGTTCATGGCGGTCACCAATCCTACCCAACTTAACGCAGTTTCGCTTAACTTCAATCCCTCTTACCTCTCTCGTGGACTTCACTGACCATGACAACATCTCTCATGTTACCTATATGTGAAGAGATCGCAGCCTCACAGCCTGTAGCCATATACTGAAAAATGGGTGCGCGCTGGAGTCGAACCCAAGTCAATCTCATCAAGAGGCTCCATCTATTACGTGACTTGTTTTCTTTTGACAGGTGTGATGTAAGGAATGCGACCTGGCACGTGATCGGAATGGAGAGGGCAAATAAAATGGTGGCCCGATCTTGTTCGAATCATGTGAGAAGACAAGATGAGAATGTGTGAGAAATGCTGGTGTTGGATATTTTTTATGTGAAATTGGCGAGAGTCTTAGTTTTGTTTGCTGTAGCTTTGGAATTAAAACGGCAATTATGTTGACAATTGTACCAATGTAGGAATTGTGCTCTGAATTTCTGAGCAATGTGCTGCAAAAATTTGGGATGAGACATATTGATGAGACAGTGCTTCAATCTAAATCTTTCAGACGATTTAATTTGAGCTCTTCACTTTCAGCATCGAAAATATAATTATTTGTTCGTTTGGGAATAAATTTCCTTCATATTGTAAACTTATGTCCATTTTTAACCTGAAATTAGCCACTCAAATACAAATTCTTGGTCCTCTTAATACGCCCTCACTAGCATGCATGATCAAAAAGCAATTAAATTTCATACATATTATGAAACTTTTCTATTATTTTCCAAAAAAAATCTTTAAAATGAATTTGACATCTTGACACCTAGATACAATCATCTGAGCTTCGTATTCAAATATTGGACGTGCTTTTAAAATATTAACCAAAAAACTAAGCCCGCTTTCGCAGATTTTGTTTGGAACAAGCAGTTCCCGAACTCCATTTTGTGAATCCCGGAAGTTGTGATTTTAAATGTCCTGTTGCTACTGCACGATATCTTCGTAGTCGAACCGGGAAGAAACCAATTTCATGAACATGTACGAGCAATAATTTTGCTGACTGTTGATATTGGCAAAGAGTATGCATTTTTTATGTTTCAATTTTACAAAAGCATTTGAAACAGTCGTGGTTTGTGCATGGCAAGCGGCATCTTTGTAGGAGATAGCACTAAAAATTTCCTTATGCTTTTGGGTTTGAGAAATCGACTTCAAGGAACTTAATTTTCAAGTCTTGGTGGGAAAACTTTAATGCTATAAATTGATTGAGACCGTTTCTGTATAGAAACGGGCTTGCGTAAAGATGAACATTAAGAAAATATTGAAGCCTTTTAAATATTGACATAATGACATCTATTAGTTATTTCAACTGAAAGCAAATTATAAGCAAATTAAAAAGCAACTGATAGATTTCTTTCTTTCTCTATACTTCCTTATTATCACAGTAAAATTGCTGGAAATGATCGGCGGTGGCAAGAAACCTACAGTAAATTATAAAATAACAGATCAACAAAACAATTCTTTTTGGTTTCTAACCCTTAAAGCAGTTTTCAAAATACTTGTACATTCAAATAGTTTGTATCAAAAATGAAGTTTTTGAGATTATTTAAGTCACTGCTTGTTTTTTTTAAAGAAAAAAACAGTGTCTTTAAATCAATCACAATTATAGATTTTGCACTTCAATCAGTAAGTTCATTAATGTATTTACAATTTAAAAAACACGGTCTTAACAGAAATCTAGGCAAACTACTTCTCTCAACAGAGGCAAAAGACAGCAAATCCAAAATGCACAAACTCGCGTGTTATACTCAAATAGAGCAACGAGATCAGCAGAGTAGGCTTCCATTTCAAATGACTGGGAATTTATCAAACAGAATAACAAATAACGCATTTGAATTTTTCAACAACACAAGTGCACCATAGTGCAATGATTTTACATGCAAAAGTAGTGCACCGTGGTGCAATGTGCCAACACATGGTGCATTTTTGGACGATGTTTGGCATGCAAATGTTGCATTTTTAGCGATCGCTATCATTAAGGTTGCAAAACACGTATTTGCAGGGTATAGATTCTGTAGAGCGCTGAAGGAAGAGTTGCTAACTCCGTGAATGTGCCGCCATATTTAACCAGGCCAAATACCATTCTGTTTTAAAGTAGTGAAAGACTTCTAGGCTATTTCTTCAACACCATTTAAATCTCGCTAAGCGAAGTTTTAATAAACGTCGTTGAAAATCCAGCCGATGGAAAAGCTTCGGTGCATTTCACAACCAATTTCGATTCGTGGTTTATTTAAACAAATTTACCGTTCAATTTGGCAAGAAATTTGGAAGCATTTGGGAATTTGGTGACGTGCAAAATAAACTGCCGTGTAATTTTGTAATTTTTTAAAATTTTACCTTTATCTCAGTTAAACGTGGCTTAGCAACTAAACGGAGTTGGTGAAATACTCCATTAGTGGCTCAAAAAATATGGATGGTATTCAGACAAGTTCTTAGACGTAAGGGCCAAATACTGAACCAATGGTATCAATATATGAAACAAAAATTATAACTTATTAAACCAATCAATATTTGGGAAACATTTAATTGTTTTACTCGTTCTATTAATTTTTTGAAGTTCAGGAGAAAACAAATTTTTAAATTTAAAGCAACCAGGTTCCCTGACAAATTTCAACCGAACACTTTATACCTACATGATGACATGGCATTTCAATCCTTTGTATATAATTATATTCATTGGTTGAATGTGTTCTTAACGGACCTTCTTACTTTAGTTAGTACTGAGAAAATACAAAATGTAACACCACATGGAATTGTAAATAGTAAGAAATAATGGATTATAGTTCTGACTATAACATTTATCTCGCTTTGTTGTTCACATCTGTCTGTCATTTCTGTCTGAAAAGACAAGAATATTAATGGCAATGCCAGCGAGCATATCCGAGTATTCTCACTTCCTAAGTTATTTTTTGTGTGCATATGATGGATTATCCTTAAATTCTATCTGTGGTAATACTTTCAATCTGCCCAAAATACAACAGTGAAATTAAATGTTTTGTAAAAACTAAAAAACTTCTCCTTGGTTATCAAAGCTTTCTAGCACGAATACTGAATGCAGTTCTTGTGGCGACAGACACCGACGGGTATCAGAACAAAACCGTTAGGGGAACCTAAATTATTCATTGCGCAAGATTTCATAGCTATGCATGGCACAAAAACTCGTCGTCCATGGTTACCAACCCGCTAATATGTCATCTCCACACGCGCGTGTTGAAATATTCATTAGCCGGTGCTAATACTAGGGATTTCCTCGTGCCATGGTTGGCATTTCGTGGGCGTAATCTAGTTCAAAAGTTTACGGTTTTTAGTGTGACGTGGTGAGCTTCTTTGTTAAGGTAGTGTGAAAATGACTATAGTATAGCGTTTTAATATGATAGGCCATGTATAATTTAATATAAAAATGCCCTTTGTTTTGTTAACTGTACAGATGTAGTTAAAATTTTTTTTCATAATGTCCACTTTAGTGTTAACTGCCAACTAGTGGCGAATTCGATTGGTTGCTCTAGAGTGATCTGAGTGTTCTCTGAGAGTGCTCTTAGGCAAGTCGCGTGTTCGATCGGTCAAACTAGAGCGCTCCAGAGTGGATTTTGAATGTTCGGCTGGTAAGTCTATTCGCTCCGAGTGCACGATTTCTAGCTCCGAGAATTTGGTCAGAACAGCACCCAAATCTGGCAAGATGGCCGGTCGAAATCAGACAGCGATTCTGCTTGACACTTTTTCAAGTATACAGTGAAGAAGAAGAGCACAGTTATCAAAACCTTTTAAAAATAAAAAGAACCCAAAAATCAACGATTGTTTTGAATGTAGTGCTTACATTATCAAACTCTCAGGAAAAGGAGTTTGGTTAAATACATATGTCACTCAAAATAAGGTGCTTGTTCGGTTCAGATCGCTCTGACAGCAAATCTGCGATCGACCATGACGTCATAGAGCAGATTACCGACTGCTCTCAGAGCATACCAATCGAAAACTCAATTTGTCCAAGGTCACAGCCACTCAGATAACCCTATTTTTATTTGAACCTGAACACTTTAACTGGATAGACTGGCTCTAAGTCGGTTACATGATATTTATATGGTATGAGACATCTCACGCGTAGTAAAATTTGAATTTCACTGAATTTTATAACTGAAGTTTCAGTTACAGAAGCATCTTATTTAAAGGGTTTGTAAAAGTAACTGGCATTTTTAACAGTTTATTTAGGTATTTGTTTTTTAATTGCTTTGGTACATATTAATTACTTGAGGCTAAGTGAAGTATAAAGTTATGTTATTTATGTTGCACATTATAGTAATATGAATTTATAAATTTGAAGATGTATTTAACAGTTTTGGGAACGTAGGCTACACATTGTTTCCTAAAAGCATGCCTTTCGATATGGTTAAACTGATTTTACATATCTTGATATATCAAGCCTGCCAGCTAGATTTAAAAATATCTACAGCCAATTTCAATTTTTTTGGGAAATTATATATTATTCAAATTTAATACGACCGTATTAAACCCACTTTTAAGGATTCGAACTTATGTAATATAAAACTCTTTGAGTAAAACTGTTTCTAAAATAAACAAAGAAAAAAAAAGAAAGAAAACTCTAATTTGATTCAATATCGATACAATTTAAGCTGTTCCTTTTTGAAAGCTGTTTAACTTCCCCTTCACAAAACTCCAAAAAAGCACCCCTTGGCTGAAATTCACAAAGAACTCTTCGTAAACTCAACGCAACGTTTTCCTGATCCTAACGCACAATTCCTCATGAAAATTTTGCACTACGACAAACCCTTACGTCATAATATAGCATTTTCCGACGGGAAACTTGATCCCTGCTTTTTGTTTTCTTTACACACGACGTTGTGAAAATATTTCCCATCATTTTGCCCCTTGCGGACATCGTACGCACTTAAAAATCATGTTACATCTCCCATGATGGAACCAGGAGTTTTTTAAAGGTGACATATACCTTGATTTGCAGCTTCGTCGAGTTTTTGTGCCAACAGATATAAAGTGCATGGCGGATATTGACAGGTAGCTATCACCCTTGAAGAAGTCACCAGTGACACTTTTATTTAGCTATCAAATCTAAGTTTGAAATAGTTTTTTTTCAAAGCTAGTGTTAACGATAGCACATAGTAAACATAGGCCTAATTGAAATTTAATAAGTAACGAGTATGTTACAAAACGTGGGGAAAATATGGAGACTTTTATTTAGCACAGAAGTCCCAGTTTAAAAAAGTTATTTTTTCAATGCTAGTGTTAAAGATAGGAAAAGTATACATGAGTCTTAAAAATTTGAGATACAAAATAAATTCGTTTCACACCTGAGAAGGCGAATTATCAGGCTGCATCTTTAACAGGTAGTTTGGGCATCGATAACAGATTCTTTAACCAACTTTTGCCAACTTTAACGACAATAGGTAATAGGTATCCCGTATCATTCTTTGTTACCACAGACGCAGAAAAAGTACACACATCTCAGTTGTCATTAGCTCTTGTCTAGGTAACTAATATTTTCACAAAACTTTGAGAAGCTAAGAAAGTACTGAAAGCACTAAGGCATTTCCCGTAAGCGAAACCATCAAACAACAGCTAAGCCAAAGGAGAAACTTGATGAGAATTCAAAGCAGCGATGCCAGCACTATTTTTAATTAATCTTTCGTCGCTTTACAGTAATCTCTCCCTTAACCAGGAATTATAATATTATAACGTTTCCCACTGATTCTCAATTAGCCGTTCTTCATTACGAGGGTTCAAGGAATACACACCTAGTGACTGAAGGGGTGAAGTGTGTGGTGAGTTAGTTGGGGGGGGGGGGGGGGGGGTCAGCCACAAGCAAGGTCGTTTTGAGGTGGACAACGTGGCTTGAATTGCAGAGAAAGCTGCATGTAATGCATACGCTAGTTCTGTTGTCTGTTGGGTTTCTACGTTAATTCAAATTTACGTTAGGTTGGAAAAATACATTTATTTCCCAAGGGCATTCTTATTCTCAAAAAATTTGCATCTGATAATGAATAATATAGATTTTTTTAATGATTCATTCGGATGAATCCGAATCATATCCGAAATCATACTCTCGATCTCGTGACGTGATCACCGTTCTAAGGAAAATGACTTAATAACAGTCAGGAAGAGTTTTCTACTGATTGAAGCAAACAGAATTACTATTATACTAATTTTGATGCAGTTAAACATGATTTTTTGCTAACAAAATTAATGCAAATGCTGACTAAAAACCAGTGAGACTTTTATCCAGCATTCAGATCTCAGTTTGAAATAGTTTTTTTTCAAAACTAGATTTAAAGCTGGACATAGTAAATGTAAGTCCAAGAAATGCAATAAAACCAAAATGTTTATCATTTCCATTTACAAAATTAAAAAATTTGGGTTCAATGTTTCATTACATATGTGATAACATGGTACGTCTCAGAATTTTTCCATTTCAAATTTTCCCATTAAAATACCGAAAAAACTGAAGATAATTAATTTTATAATATGGTGGGTTTGCAAATTGGGGACTGCTTGTCAAAGGAAGGTATGACAAGATAAAGAAGCGCAGATGCGTAAAGGGCGTTTGCGTTTTAACGTAGGGGCAAATCTTAAAGGGGATGTGCGGACACGACTTCTGCGACACAACGCACTCTCTGGCGGGTGATTCGTGAACTTCGTGGCAGTTGTTGCGGTCGCCGTCAGATGGCGCCAGCGTTTTCTTCCTCCGTTATAGATCAAGGTCAACGTTGGGATAGCTTTTGCGAGCGTAATTGAGTAATAACTTGTAAGTTGTAAGACTAGTGTAATTTCCATCCATATGACATGTTACTTTCCTTGGTTTATCAATCATTACCGATAAATGCACATTATTCTGATTAGCTTTAAAACAATAGTTGATAGTTATAATACGTTTCAAAGACAGTTTTAATAAATTTGCTGCTTAAAAAGGCTGGTTTACAACGAACTAAGCAGAAACTGTATTTCTTACGTTAATTCTTTCGTTAAATTATCTGTTTACAATTTACAACTGTATTTCCTTACGGTAAGCCATTTAAATCGTGACAAAAACAACCATGCAAAACCTAACTTTTTCTTAAATATGGAAGCAAATCATTCAACAGGTCGACCAAATGAATTTGTTTGGTTTTCCACTAAGATTTGGCTTTAACTTTCAGTAAGAGTTTGGCATGGTCAAAGATTTCTCTTACAGTCAAAGTTGTTAAGTTGTAAGTTTTTAAGATTGTTGTAGACAGCTTACCGATGTGCATAAGTCAAACATTCCTGCTACTGTTACTCTCGCTGCTAAGTTTGTTGTAAACCAGCCTGAACGTTAACGCACCTAATACAGCTTCCGTAGGGCAGTGTTGCTTAACTTGAATACTATTCACTGAACGTCATTTGCCATTTAGGTGGTCACCATTCCTGAACTAACTAAGCGTTGTGTTACTTAACTTCAATACCTCCAAATATACGTGGCTATGCGTTTGGCGATGGTAACCCATCCAGAACGTTACCCTGCGCAGTGTTGCTTAACTTTAATCATTCCGAAAATATATTGCCTTGCGCAATGTGGTTTCCAACTTGCTAAACTGTAATCCTCACAAATATAACTGGCAATTTTAATGTCATTCAACCATTCTCCACCTAATTTAAAAGCCAAAAAATAAAATCGTCGTCCTTCTTACCTTTAATGAAGTCGACTGCCATCTCAAGGCCATAGGTGTCCTTGTCGCAGTCGTCCAGGACATGCGCACCAAGTCTCACGCCGGGCAAGATGGCGCGAGCGTTGATGACGTCAAGGGTGTACAACATGGTCTCGACGGCCTGCACCCCACCCTGGGGCATGACGGGACCGCACGTGACGGTGTCCTCTCTTTCGTGGACCATCATGAGACCTCCCAGCACGAGATCACCTTCCATCACAGCTTCCCGTTTCACCGGCCATGGGATATGGTCGCCGTCGTCCATAGCTACCTTCTTGTCTGTGCTATTCGCTCTCTTCAGTTCGGTTTCCGCACGATTTTCCATGTTAGCAACGGTCGCAACACGTTTTTCCTGTTCATTCGCACTTTTGCTTACGTTCACTACACTTTTCCTATCGGTTTCCAGACGATTATCGCCTTTCGGCACGGTTGAAACGCTTTTATCCTGCTCTTTTACACTTTTACCAACCTCCGAGTGGGTGTTCACCCCACGAACATCACTTTCATTCACTGCCAAAACACTTTTTCCTCGTCCCTTGGCACTTTCTTCACCAAAAACGTTGCTTTCCGTTACTTTACCCTCATTTTCGCCGCCTTTCTCCGCTTTAACAGCGTCCTTATCGACGTCTTCCCAGCTCTCACTTGTCACACGAACCGGAAACTCTCCTCTGCCCGGAAATCCGCCCCCGAAATCGGCGTCGTCTTTTGCAATGCTCACACCAAAGTTTGCATTAGTTGCGACAGTAGCACCGATTTCATCTTCACCATCTTTAATATCGTCTCTAGTCTCGACATGAGCGCGATTTGCAAACAGACCCGAGGCGTGATGGTTGTTCCTGTCCTCGGGCCTCTTCAAGACAGTTCCAAAGTGTTTAGCGCCGCCACTGGAACCGCGCGTGCGATTCAAACTGATTTCGTAGAGCAAGTCGACACTGGAACGGTTGAACGAGCTTTTGACTACATTCTGAACTTGCCCTGCCGGCTTGCCTTGTCCGCTAGTGGTCGCCGTGCTGTGGTCGAAAGGGTTATGGGGTCGCTCGCCATGTGGCTCGTCGTTTTGGGGGACTTCAGAGAGATTTTCAGAAACCCCGACTCTAACATATCCCTCTTTATTAGAGCTGGCTATCATGCTGGTGTCATTTGTGCCAGTTGCACTCTGCATTGCCTCACTTATTAAATCAGAGGTCTCTATTCTAACATCTTTAATGTCTCCGTCACTACTGTTTTCAGACCCAGTGATATCTCCGACATCTTCGTAGCCAGAAATCTCGGTAACCGTTGTTAAATCTGCCAAAACATTGAAGCCGCTATCAAAACCGACCGTCGAAGAACTTTCGTCTTCCGTTCGTGAACTGTATTGATATCCAACATCACTCGCCGTCTTGTTTTCGTTAAAATTTGGCACCGTCTCGTTATTAGCTTCAAGAGGAAATAGATTGTTCCGAATTAAGTCATCGTCTTGGCTTATGCGCGATTTAAATCGAACGTCTCCGGGATTTGCGTCCTTGGCATTATGCGGAGTTTGGGTTAGAGTTGACGGTTCGGTCGAAAAGTTATGAGGGTCGCTTGTTTGTTCGAGTTCGGCGCTTGACGGGGTATTGATAGAGGCGTGATCGGCGCTTGTTAGCTCGTCTACGGTCCCCAAGGAGCGATCCACTTCGTTTCCTTCGTCTAGCGAAGCGCGGGGGATTTCGATGAAGCCCATGTGGTTGACGGAATAATTTAAAAGTTTCGAATCGGTCGCGTTTTCCGTGATATTTTCTGAGGTGCCAGCGGTGGTTTCGTTCGAGTTTTCCACTGAGGGAAATGTGGAATTTTCCGAACGGTTTGTTTGGTCAATTAAAGTGAGATGTGGGTTTGTTTGATTTTGTTGCGCAGTGCTTTGAGTCGTGGCAAAAAGAAAAGCGACGAGGAAAACAACGTTTGGTCGTCTCATTTTCACCGCGTTGTTCGCGTCTGCATTTGAGTCGGCTTTTCTCTTGGTAGCTGAACGCCGGCGGTCTGGAAAATACAGAGGAAAAACCAGATAATTTTGTGTTTTTTTTTCTCATGTGATGAGGGTGGGTTTTTTCTGGACAACATTCCCAGCACAATTCCTGTTTGAAGAAAAAAATGACATTGTGTCTTGGGTATGTGATGCAATAACTTTCCTCATAAAGATAAATATGATAAGGATTACATACTTCCTAACGTTACACCGCCTTTTATCTTTCAAGGCACATCTCAATAATAAAGAATTGAGCCTATTTTTAGCGACGTCTAGAGCCTATGTCACGTTCGGTTCAATTCTTCATCCAATTACTTTGGAAAAATGTCCTTTATACGGTCACATTTATTGATACTCAACTGCAATTGTTGCAAAAAAAAACATAGATCTTCATCCTTCTAGCAAACATTTTAGCTTTACGAGCAATGGGAAACTACTGTCCCATTTTGGTAAAAGTGTACTCGAATAAAAGTTTGATTCTCAACAGTCATTAACTTTCCTGCGATTTAAAGAACAGCCAAGTCGCTGAAAGCTTGAAAAAAAACTCCTAAATTGGACAAAAAACGAACAAGCATCGAAAAACAATTTGAAAACTACCTCAAGTGTTAGCAGCAAGTATTTCAATGTTCTTCAAAGTTTCGTGTTTCGAACATAATTCAATGAAAGAACGAAGCGAGAGTTTATTCAACCTTACAACAATAACACAGAATAAAAATCGTGTTGTCCACTTGACCGTTTCTTGACCACCCCCGAATGTTTCCACACACTTTATACCATGTTCCGCCAGCCCTTCCACGTTCGCGAAGTGAGTTAGCACTGTTCAAACAAAGACAGATGTCTTCGAAGCACAAGGCCAACCGACGATTGAGTAACAACATACACCCCATGGAATGGCTGTTGGCCAGACCTTGTTCCTGTTTGGGGACATTGGCTCTGTTTATTTTTCATCGAAAATAGTTATGCAATACAATCTATGCAACCCATTGCTGTTTTCTTGCATAAATTTGGTCGATCAATTTCCCTGTTAAAAAATAAGAAATAACATTATCCATGACTTTGTTGTCAGTGGCTTCACTAAATCATATCAGACACCTCAACTTCAATTAAATGGTTTTGCCACCGTGTACGCATGAAATAATTTTGGTAATCTTTGGTATATTATGTGTTTAATTTATCTCGAAAATAGTACTATCGTTGAAGTAAAATTCCCAAGTATCACAAAAATCACAATTATGAACGTTTGGTCAACGTCGTTTAGCTTACGGGGTATAACTTGCGTTCAACGTTCGGGTAGAATCTAATCGAACGTTTTGGTGAATGTGAACGTGGAACGCAAGTTATTCCCCGTTAGTTTTTCGACGTCCGCCGAACGTTCGTAATAACTTTCGCAAAACGTTTTTATGTAACTTTGGTATTGGCTACTTCAAGTGGCTTATAAAATATTTTATTAAATCCTAAACTAACTATAGTTATAGCACAAATAAAAGGTTAACCAGATTATCCACTCCCAAACTAAAGCAGATACGCGAAAGCCCTCTGCCCACAATAATACTTTCGCCGGAAGAAGATGGATGAAGCCACAGTGTGTTGTTATATCACCTGTAATCAAGGTAACTGTAACCACATGTTAAACATTGGGTCCCTTGATTACACTGAGCTTGTGCCATGGCCAGGTAAATGGAGCCTTAACAGTAACCACCTGAGGAACATTGGATGCCTTAATTATTATTGACTTTGTGCCATGGCCTGGTAGATGTTGTTAAAATAGGTTGCCAATGCACACCAGCGTTTTCCGGCGAAATTACTAGCATCAAATTTTTGCTGTAGACATAGCTAGGTATGGTTTAATGTCTGCTAATAACACATTTCAATTTTGCATTTAAAAATGAAGTATGCGCTATTAATTATCGACTCTTCTTAATAGCGTCCAAGTTGGCAAGCTAACACCACACATTCTATAGCGAACGCCGACACGGCCCGATTGAAGTGGCCAGACGTCTCGATTTCGGGAAAACATCCAGCTACTGAATTATGCATCGGCAAATCCCCGTCGGTCTCACCTCCTTTCGTTGGGATGAGATTAAAGTGCCTCGACCGTCATAGTTCAGCAGCATCCACTCGCGATATTGGCACATGGAAGGCATAAAGGTTTATCTGCAACCAATACTGCAGTTGTTAAGGAATAAGAATAAAATAATTAAAACCAAATACTGAAATGAGAAACGGGACGACGATTTGGTTCTCTGAGTTTCTTCGTTTGTGAGGTTCCTTTTCGGAATAACATTTTTTTGTGACGGTAAGTTTGTTGAAGATCTCATTAATGAAGCCACAAACAACAATCATTGGGCTGGATCTGCAGCTGGCAATGTAAGTGACACAAAGTCGTGAACATTGGCACTGAACCAATCAGAAACGTCATGAGAGCGGCGAACATGACATCATGCACATCCAGAGTCTCTGATTGGTACAGAGCCAATGTTGATAACATCGTGTCACTGACATTGCTAGCTAAAAATCCAGCCTCATATTATAATATTATCTTAAAATACTATATTATTATAATTTTTTTCATAATATTACGTGAGGTGTTCCCGCAGCAAAAATAAAAACATTTATGTTTTTTAAAAACATGTTTGTTTTATTAAATAACCCTTGCTGTCTATGACCTTTATTTTCTGATCTAATTATGGTGCAAAGTACCTACAGGTAAAGTTCAGTCAAAATATACATCGAACATCTGGATACCGTTTTCACAAAAATACGTCAAATCATTGAGTGTATTTAAACGTAGTACATAATATTTTAAAGTCGCATTATTGAAATCTATGTGATAAGGATTTAGCAAACTGCTTGGTTTACGCTCTGCTTGCGACAAAGCGGGATGCATATGGACCTTACCACGGTTTATGCAATCAAAACGCACTGACCCACGGATAGCCCAAAGTTTTGCATAGACATTCATGTCTTTACTGTGCAAATTAAGTTGTGATTAAGGGCTCCATATATTCGCAGTTCAATCTGTAATTATACGGTCCTTTCTGGGAGTTTATAACATTCATGTATTCGAAGCCACACACAGATGTCGGGACTGTTTCTCACAAATTTGTAACAAAATCGTGTGTGTATTTCACCCACAAGATTAGCATTCAGGCAGTCCTGCTCAAGCCCTCGGCACAAAGTGTGGCTTTCCGCACTAAATGAACGACCCTGTTCAAATAAAATGGGTGAATTTCCTCTCAGAGACGTCACTATGATTTATCTTGGCATTTAGAGCATCGACCTTGAAGATCAGAGTCATTGGGAGCCGTGAAAACTTGAATTCTGAGAAACTTTACTTTATACTTTATACTTCTGAAACAAAAGTATACACCGGGTTGCGGATTTTGAGGGTACAAATCGACTATTACTAACTTAAATTATAGATTTAACAATGAAAAGATATTCAATAACAGAAAAATGTTATGTAACTCAAATGCCCTCATGCCTTACATTTCCCACATTTAGATATTCTAGTCAACTCACCGAAGATAACCTTGGTAAAGAATCCAATGTATAATACAAAAGAGAAAGCAAAACAATGTTTCCGGCGAAATATAGAAAAACTCACAGAATTCACAAACTAACAAAGGATGTTAGGATACGGAGAAACACATTGAAAAGATATTGTAGATACGTATAAAATTGGTTTGAAGTCAACTTAAAGATTAGAAAAAAATGTATTATTGGATGAAGCTTATCAAACCGGTTTAATAAACTTCACAAAAATCACGAACTGTCACGTCTACAGGAAATTTCAATTTCAATTTCAAATGTTTATAAAATCATTACACATTTATTTTAAAATTAAGGACACACTGCAATATAAGTGTAAAATAATACATTAAATACACTTTGGAGCATAGAAATACGTCAGTTTAATAATACAATAGTAATTCAATCGCACTTCTGCCTTTTGGTACACTCGTCAATAGTTTAACAGAGCGCTATTCAAATTTCGTTGACCCTGCTCTTAAAAAAACTTCGGTTTGTTCTCGTTTCCATCAGGGTCGTCAGTAAACATCCTAAGTCCACGAAGGCACCTTAATCCAATATAAAGCCCAGTAGCGATTCGAGGCAAGATTTCGGCACCGGCTCGTCTCCCGAATCGCGATGATTAATATCACTCCGATCCGATAGCGGCTCGTCGATCGCTGTGATGTGTAGAACCCAATGGGGTGTGAACGGAGACGGAAATGATCATTTGTCAGGCGCGTCCTTCCGAAGGTGCGGACGCTAAGCCGGGCGTCGGCCGCTTTTGTGTGCGCAGCCATTTCTCAACGGCCTTAAACACGCGGCGAGTGTTTAGCAGTGCGAGTTTGCTGACGTTACAGTCTATTTAACGTTGGCTCACGAGTGCTTTTTGAGTTTTCTGACGTTACAGTCTACTTAACGTTGGCTCACGAGTGCTTTTTGAGTTTCCTGACGTTACAGTCTACTTAACGTTGGCTCACGAGTGCTTTTTGAGTTTTCTGACGTTACAGTCTATTTAACGTTGGCTCACGAGTGCTTTTTGAGTTTGCTGACGTTACAGTCTATTTAACGTTGGCTCACGAGTGCTTTTTGAGTTTTCTGACGTTACAGTCTACTTAACGTTGGCTCACGAGTGCTTTTTGAGTTTTCTGACGTTACAGTCTACTTAACGTTGGCTCACGAGTGCTTTTTGAGTTTTCTGACGTTACAGTCTATTTAACGTTGGCTCACGAGTGCTTTTTGAGTTTTCTGACGTTACAGTCTATTTAACGTTGGCTCACGAGTGCTTTTTGAGTTTTCTGACGTTACAGTCTATTTAACGTTGGCTCACGAGTGCTTTTTGAGTTTTCTGACGTTACAGTCTATTTAACGTTGGCTCACGAGTGCTTTTTGAGTTTTCTGACGTTACAGTCTATTTAACGTTGGCTCACGAGTGCTTTTTGAGTTTTCTGACGTTACAGTCCATTTAACGTTGGCTCACGAGTGCTTTTTGAGTTTTCTGACGTTACAGTCTATTTAACGTTGGCTCACGAGTGCTTTTTGAGTTTTCTGACGTTACAGTCTATTTAACGTTGGCTCACGAGTGCTTTTTGAGTTTTCTGACGTTACAGTCTATTTAACGTTGGCTTACGAGTGCTTTTTGAATAATATTCATCAATAACACTGAAATGGAAGAGTTAAATTGTAGGGTCGAATTTCGTTTGGCTGAAGAATCTTAATCCAAACATTGAAATGGAAGAGTTGAAATATAGGATTTAATTTAGTTTACCCAAAAACTCTTCATCAAATACTCTGGATTGGAAGAGTTAAAATGTAGGATTTAGTTTAGTTTACATGAAAACTCTTAATCAAATACACTGAATTGGAAGAGTAAAATTGTAGGATTAAATTTTGTTCAGCTGTAAAATCTTCATCAATAACACAGAACTGGAAGAGTCCAATTGTAGGGTTGAATTTCGTTTAGCTGAAAAATCTTCATCAAAAACAATGAAATAGAAGAGTTGAATTGTAGGATTGTAAATGGAAAGAATTTAATATAGAGCTTGAAGTTTTTAATTGTGAGCTTGGTTAAAGTGCAGCCCTAATTAGATTTCGTATCACTTTTAAACCTTTCTTTTGTGACGAATAACAGAGGTTGATTGTTCTGCATCTTTCTTAACCCAAGTTGTTAAATTAATATAATATGACAGTGCTATCACTTTAAATTTTAAGTAAACAAGAAAACGGAGAAAATTTTAATTAAATGGCTAGAAAAGCGAGAAAATAATCTGCCCCAGTAGTCAGCAAATATATTTAAAAAATTATTAAAGCATTAACAAATTTTTCGCCCATCATTTCAGAAGATAGCACTCCCGGGAAATTGCTCTTCAACTAATTATTTTTTTAACTCTCCTTCGGAAAAAATGTAAGGCCACGTTTTTTAATGCCCCCCCCCCCCTTTCCTTTTTGGATGAGGCACACATTTTGTCCGCAAAGTTGACTCTTGATTTGCAAAATTTGTTACAAAAATATCTATATCAAATAGAATTTTGGTGTAACACAAGTGCCTAGTCTGCTCTGCGGGTTGCGTTCAGGGGCACGAGGTGAAACATTCTAGTCTGATTTGCGGGCTGCGTTCAGGGGCACGAGGCGAAAGAGCCTAGTCTGCTCTGCGGGCTGCGTTCAGGGGCACGGGGTGAAAGATTCTAGTCTGCTCTGCGGGTTGCGTTCAGGGGCACGAGGCGAAAGAGCCTAGTCTGCTCTGCGGGTTGCGTTCAGGGGCACGAGGTGAAACATTCTAGTCTGATTTGCGGGCTGCGTTCAGGGGCACGAGGCGAAAGAGCCTAGTCTGCTCTGCGGGTTGCGTTCAGGGGCACGAGGTGAAACATTCTAGTCTGATTTGCGGGCTGCGTTCAAGGGCACGAGGCGAAAGAGACTAGTCTGCTCTGCGGGCTGCGTTCAAGGGCACGAGGCGAAAGAGCCTAGTCTGCTCTGCGGGCTGCGTTCAGGGGCACGAGGCGAAAGATTCTAGTCTGCTCTGCGGGCTGCGTTCAAGGGCACGAGGCGAAAGAGACTAGTCTGCTCTGCGGGCTGCGTTCAAGGGCACGGGGTGAATGAGCCTAGTCTGCTCTGCGGGCTGCGTTCAAGGGCACGGGGTGAAAGAGACTAGTCTGCTCTGCGGGCTGCGTTCAAGGGCACGAGGCGAAAGAGACTAGTCTGCTCTGCGGGCTGCGTTCAAGGGCACGAGGCGAAAGAGCCTAGTCTGCGCTGCGGGCTGCGTTCAAGGGCACGAGGCGAAAGAGACTAGTCTGCTCTGCGGGCTGCGTTCAAGGGCACGGGGTGAATGAGCCTAGTCTGCGCTGCGAGCTGCGTTCAAGGGCACGAGGCGAAAGATTCTAGTCTGCTCTGCGGGCTGCGTTTAGGGGCACGGGGTGAATGAGCCTAGTCTGCTCTGCGGGCTGCGTTCAAGGGCACGAGGCGAAAGAGCCTAGTCTGCGCTGCGGGCTGCGTTCAAGGGCACGAGGCGAAAGAGCCTAGTCTGCTCTGCGGGCTGCGTTCAAGGGCACGAGGCGAAAGAGACTAGTCTGCTCTGCGGGCTGCGTTCAAGGGCACGAGGCGAAAGAGACTAGTCTGCTCTGCGGGTTGCGTTCAGGGGCACGAGGTGAAACATTCTAGTCTGATTTGCGGGCTGCGTTCAGGGGCACGAGGCGAAAGAGCCTAGTCTGCTCTGCGGGTTGCGTTCAGGGGCACGAGGTGAAACATTCTAGTCTGATTTGCGGGCTGCGTTCAAGGGCACGAGGCGAAAGAGACTAGTCTGCTCTGCGGGCTGCGTTCAAGGGCACGAGGCGAAAGAGCCTAGTCTGCTCTGCGGGCTGCGTTCAGGGGCACGAGGCGAAAGATTCTAGTCTGCTCTGCGGGCTGCGTTCAAGGGCACGAGGCGAAAGAGACTAGTCTGCTCTGCGGGCTGCGTTCAAGGGCACGAGGTGAAAGAGACTAGTCTGCTCTGCGGGCTGCGTTCAAGGGCACGAGGCGAAAGAGACTAGTCTGCGCTGCGGGCTGCGTTCAGGGGCACGAGGCGAAAGAGCCTAGTCTGCGCTGCGGGCTGCGTTCAAGGGCACGAGGCGAAAGAGCCTAGTCTGCGCTGCGGGCTGCGTTCAAGGGCACGAGGCGAAAGAGCCTAGTCTGCTCTGCGGGCTGCGTTCAAGGGCACGAGGCGAAAGAGCCTAGTCTGCTCTGCGGGCTGCGTTCAAGGGCACGAGGCGAAAGAGCCTAGTCTGCTCTGCGGGCTGCGTTCAGGGGCACGAGGCGAAAGAGACTAGTCTGCTCTGCGGGTTGCGTTCAAGGGCACGAGGCGAAAGAGCCTAGTCTGCTCTGCGGGCTGCGTTCAAGGGCACGAGGCGAAAGAGCCTAGTCTGCGCTGCGGGCTGCGTTCAAGGGCACGAGGCGAAAGAGCCTAGTCTGCTCTGCGGGCTGCGTTCAAGGGCACGAGGCGAAAGAGACTAGTCTGCTCTGCGGGCTGCGTTCAAGGGCACGAGGCGAAAGAGACTAGTCTGCTCTGCGGGCTGCGTTCAAGGGCACGAGGCGAAAGAGACTAGTCTGCTCTGCGGACTGCGTTCAGGGGCTCGAGGTCTTGGAGCGTAGATTGCTTGCTCTCAGGCTCATGTTAAAAAAAGGTAATGTACCCTTCGACCGTTTAAGTAATTAGTATTTGTTTTTGTAATTATAAGCTACTTATAAGTCACATGGTAATTTTATGGATCATATAGAAAAAATGTATATCTGAAATTTATTACTGATAGTGTTATTTAAGAAAAAATGGAAATGATTATATTAAATTGTAATAAAAATGATACTTATAATAATGATATTTTGTTGTAATGGTTAAGTATTTTATTTAGTGACACATGTTTTGCTTTAGAGAAATGTATGCTTCAATCATGCATTTTAATAGTTACGAAATATACAATATCTTATATGTATATTTACTAGATATACATAGGTATTTCTTAAGAAAACTGATGTCATTTTTTAACGTTCCTACGATGATCTTTGCAAAGTGAAAATTTCTTCTATTGCTGCCGTCCATTTCATTTTAACAAATCTGGTTGTTCTTTAAAAGAGGAAAACAATTGTTTCTCACTTAGCATTCAAACCCCAGTTTCATTTGGGATCTAACTGACGATATTACTTTTGAGTGAAAACTGGCAAAAGCCGGAATACTTTAGGCCACGCGGGCGATTTTTATTAACCCGACTCAAAAAGCCTTACTTGTTTGTGTGCAGCATATTAATTCAGGTCTTTAGGCCTTCCTTTTTTTAAAGAGTAATAAAGAAGAGTGGGGGGAAGAGGCAGTGTAAGAGAGAGATAGAGAGAGTAAGCGAGAGAGAGAGAGAGAGAGAGGGAGAGAGAGAGGGAGAGAGGGAGAGGGAGAGAGCTGAGGAGATGGATAGAGAACAAATTCTAATTGTGTGGGCAGAGAAGTTTTACGTAAATGAAATGAAAATAATTTGCGCGTGGCCTAGAATGCAAATATATTTAAAAATATAAAAATAAAGTCAATTTTTAAATGCAAATGTATTTTTTCAAGTATATTTTGCATCCAAGAGCTCTCCGGTCTCCTCGCAACGTACACAACGCAAAGACGAGCTCGGAATGACTAATTATTATCTTTTAATGAGGAAAAAGTTCGCTTGCTATAACAGCGAAACAAAATTAAAAGAAGAACTTTGATTGAAAATAAATTGCTGCTGGACATTATTTTTAATTTGAAATATCGTTCTTTATTTTTTGCTTTCTTTGAGGTTCCGAATGTATGCGTCACTGAACTAACGAGACGTCCTCACATTAAAAAAATTTTAAATTTTTTCGCATACAAATAGGGCTGTCTTGACAAGTTTCTATTTTTTGTAGGCCAAACCCTTGCTAGCATATATTAGTTATTAGACTTCATGAAAAGAAAAGGGTAGAGGGTACCAACTAATAAAATCTTGTATTTGGGCAAAATTTTAGCCATGTTCTTAAATAGCGACTCTACGAACTTGTTTGACTAGTTGTGGTAAGCGTCAAGCTAGCTGTACTGTTTTCGCAATATCAAAGTCAATTACAAACGCATATTTTGATTTTAACCGTAATCTATTTTCACATATGTTCCTCATTGCAAATTAAAATCATTAGTGAAAATTTCAATTGAGTACAAAACACATAATATTATTCTAAATCAGCACACAATGGTACACAAATTGATTTTGATCGTTCCCGAAATCTACGTCTTCTACCCGTATTGACTGGTTGAAAAGTTTAAATTTATTTGATACTTGACTACTTATCTGTACCACCTGACTGTTTATTAATTTATTGCCTTAGGGCCGGTTTTACCAGTTCCTTAACCCAGAGTTAAAGTAGGAGTTAAGTTATTTGATATGGCCACCGCCAATAAGATGCCAAGAAATGCAATGTTTTTGAGGGTTAATCGCATAACCCAGAGTTGAAAAATATTGAAATATTAGCCATTAATAGATCTAGTCCATGTGATCTAGCCTATGATAGAATCACCTTAATGTTTCTTTTTATCATTATCACTTTAAAAATAATCAATTATTTCCAATTAGTAAAATAGTATTTCAAATAAATACCTAAATACTCCAATTTCGTTTAACAGTCCCAACGTTTTTTATTTTTGTAAGTGCGATTGAAAAATTCCATAATAAGGGGCAAATATAATTCAGAGAGCATGCTACTTGAGAAAGATTTATCAAGAATAATACGCTACTAAAGTTACTGAGATATGCCTATGATATCTCCATAGAGGATGCTGGCATGATCTCGTCTTTACTAATGAAAAGGGGAATGGAGAAAGGGGGAGAGGGTAATAAAGGAACGCCGACGAAATTAATTAGCAGTGGAGCGACGTGATTTCCAGATCCACGCGAGGCTCGTCATAAACTCTTTGCCTTTATTGCCATATTATTACTTTTATCATCCCCTTGTTTGAGAGTAGGTCAAAAGGCGCAAGACTTGTTGCTGCTTTCTCGCCTTCTTTGATGACTTTACGCATGATGGGAATAAACAATTGAATGTTAAAATGTTTTAAATGTTCATGGCTTTGATTGCTTAACATTTCTTGTCAAAGTTAATAGAGTTATTTATTACCTTCATTTAGGTACCTATATAAGGTAACCAGTAAACAATAAACAAACACCGAAAAAAACAAAGAGTTTTTATTCTTTTTGTTCTGTCACCTCCCTAAAAATGACGGAGCAAACTCCGCCAAAACGTCGGAAATGTCTCATTTCAGGACCAAATTCCTTCACAACAGAGCAAACACCGAAACACCACAACCTTTAATCCAACCATGGTTCTTTAAATCTGCCACCAACCAAACTGTGTGTATTTATTTGTTGGTTTTGACCGAGAGCAAAGTCCTGTATCTTTTTGTCTCGTGAAATGGTACGGAATAGCTCTCCATGTGATTGAACAATAGAGCGGAAACTCGCCGTTGCCAATAGCCACACTGTTTCCAATTGTTGAGAAAGTGGATATGTTTTGCTTCATTTTCACAGAACCTTTTGTTTTCATTCACTTCAGCGCTTAACGATTACTGTAGTATGTTTTTTTCTCGCTGAATGAAAAAAAAAGTTAATGAAATGTTGTGTGGGTGTTGGTACTGAGAATGGAGATACTCAAGAAATAAAAAGAAGAGGCTATTACGCGAAGTATTAAGGGGAGAGGAGTACTTTTGTTACTAAACTTCATTTCACGTTTAGAGTGAGAGTGGGTTGCATATTTTGTCAAACTACTTTTAGACACGAGCTAAGAGTTTCAAAACTAAAAAGCCATGTCCTTGAGCCGGACAAAATGCTCTCTGGGCAGGTTTGAAACTCTTAGCTCGGTCTAGCAGCAATGGGTCCTCGAGGACGATGCAAATCCACTCTCCTTCTGAACGTGAAGTGGAGTTGAGATCCGAGCAAAGAGTTTTTAAACTTACAACCCATGCCTTGAGGTAAACATAAATGACACTCTTCGATTATGACAGCTAATTCTATATTCTTCATTAAATTTAGTTAAAGTAGTTCAAAGTTTCTTTAAATTGAGGTTTATAATGGTACAATATGACTTGGCATCTCGATGCAGCGCTTTTCTTGTCACAGTCAGTTATGGCATGACATAAAATGGTTACGTCATCCATAAATTCCCTAACTACAGAGCCATGGGGAGTAAGTTATCTTTACTGCGGGTATAGAAGGGATAGTTGTAAATACCATTTTCCAATCGCCTTCCGTCCCAGGTGTATACTAACGATAAAAAAATGAAGATATTACAGTGTTTTCGTTAAGCTCAAGCATTAATTATTGTTTAAAATTCGTTTTAGGTATTATTTTTTGTGCAACCAAATAATGTCACAAAACACTTTTCTAGTGGTTCCGTGTGGTGTTCGACAAGTGATCATTGTTTTATTACAGTTTCCTTAATAAACTTTTACTTAGCAATTAACTCAGTTACATCCAATAGTTTAAAGTTACAATAGGTATAATTTTTTGAGAAACCAAATAATTTCACATAACACATTTCTAGTGATTCCCTGTGGATTTCAATCATTAAGTCTTGCTTTATTACAATTTCTCCAATAAAATTTTATCAAGCAATGAACTCAATTACATTAAAAAGTTGTATAATAAAATGTTCTTTTTTCACCTTTATTCGACATTTGCTCGGTAAATAATTGAAACCAAAGTACATTTCACGCAATAAAGAAATAAAACCCGACTACAACAGGTGACGGCTTGACTTCAATATATTTTTTGATGATTATTTGGTCAAAATTAGTTGATGATAGTTAATTATGATAATAAAATATATTTTATTCGCCTTCATACTTGACATCTGCTGAACATTGCAATTGCATCTATACCAATCTACATAATCCAATCAAATAATTAAAACCATTGAATAGGCATTACACAAAGGTTGCATTTATTAGTTGTTTTGTTTATAAATATCTTATCTCTTACAACATTTCAAATAGATTCTGATGCTTGTTGCAGAAAACAATGGTCACCGCTACAAAACGCCAGACTAGTGATGTAAATCAATAAATTACGGACCGTAAATTACGTAGACAATTACCAATTTGGTGTAATTAACAAACTTTTAAATTACCGAGAATTTACCGTAATTGACTACAAAATTTGGGAGAAAATACCTGTACCTAGACAGCAGACATGTGTCTTTCAAAGTTCACTCTTTTGCTCCCACTTTTAGCTCCAAGAAAATTTTAATGAGAAAAACTTGATGATAATTTAAAAGCCCTGTCTCATCTTGACATAAGCAGTGCTCTAAAAATTAAAATTTTTTATTGTTTTATCCCATGACTGAGGCAAACAATTTGAAGCATTTAATTGAGGCTGCAAACGGGCTGTTTGTGGAGCCCTTGATGACGTCATCAAGGACTCTGGGATAAGTTTTTTGGCCATTAGCACGTTCCGTTAATAGCGGTTTTTTAATTTTTGTATTTATTTCAATTTTTCGCATTATTCTTTTACACATAACATCCCAACTTATTTTCGAAAATGCGAAAAAGCCCACATAAGTAGAACTTGTGTTTGAGCTTCATGTATTGGAATTTAAATTCGGCTAGCTAATTATTCTCTTCAAACTTTCGGCGGTGAATTTTTACAGAGATCACTTGGCGGTATCAAAATTTTGAATCGATATTATAATAGTGACCATTTATTTTGAAATTGGACAGACTAGAGTGCAAGCCAAACACTGGCGGAACAGATTTTATTTTATTTTGTTGATATTTAAGGGCGTTTAAATTACCACGCATTCGTAAATTACACTGTAAATTACGGCATAATTTACGAATTTTTAAATTACTGGTAATTTCACAACACTCCATGGACTGTAGTCATTATATTACGAGCAATGGTCCATTAACAACACTCATCAATTCAAGGGTCACTTGCAGCTCATTGGCAAATTATTTGTCCAAATGTTCTCAAGAACTTAGATTAAATGCAATAAAAACTATGAGCCACAGATAAAGAGCGTAAACAGAATGTCCATATCCATACTTATTTTAGCTACGTGAAGCTTGAGAGAAAACCCCGCACCTGAATTCCAGGATTCACATCACAAACAAGATAGGTTTATTGATGGATAGAAAGTTAGAGGGGTAGATAGATAGTTGTAAGAATTAAATGTTTGATAAGAAAACCTTGTTATAGCATCTGTTTCGTCCGCTCGGCCGAATATCGAAAATGAGTTCTCTCTCCTATGTCTTAAGGCTCAAGCACAGATCAGTTTGTGAATTTTTTGAAGAGTTGTCGCAAACTTTGTACATCCCTTAGTAGCTAACTTTAAACTTTTGAACAGTAAACGATAATAGGCAAGTTTTGTCGAAAAGCATTTGCAGAGCATTTGCAGGGGGGACAAAGTCGTAAATTGATTTTGGAAAATTTGAAACAGATTTAAAAAAAATCCAAATTTTCACGGCCGCACCGATAAAGTTATCATTCTCATTTTCGAACATGTTTTTAGTAAAATACAAATAGATGGGTTCCCATGGCCCTTTTTCCTAATTTTTCCTTGCACTTTCGTTAACAAGACTATAAAAAGGTCAAACAATAAAGAGTTTTGGGGTGGTTCTAGCGACATGGCCTTGAGAACTCGGCAACTTTTGGTATATAAGCTTCTTTCTGTCGAACTGTGTCTCCTTCATAGCATGAGTCATAACCAAAAACTGGGGTTACAGCTCTGGCAATGTCAGTGGCACGATGTCATGAACATTGGCTCTGGACCAATCAAATACGCTTTAGCAGAGTCGCAAACATGACGTCATGCACATCTAGTGACTCTCATTGGTCCAGAGCCAATGTTCATGACATCGTGTCACTGACATTGCCAGAAGCACACACCCCGCTTAGCTAACAACACTCTTCCTCACATAATCGTTGCAACCAATAAGAAACAAATAAGAAATTTAACCAATATGAAAACGTTATACTTTTTAAATAATCCGAAAAGAAATCATTAAAAGTCTACTTTTAAAATCAAAGACAGGGAGGAGTTTCATCGAGTTAAAATTTTAACAAACAGCTCCGCGGCCATCTTGAAAATAAGGACGATCTGCATCCAGCCTGCAATCCAGGCGGTGACGAGTCGTCGCGGTCCATTCGATCGCACGATGCACCCAGTTAGCAGCGCGACCAGCATCCACGAGAGGAGCTCGGGGGGCACGTAGTCGCACACGGGCGACCGGTACGACGCAGATGTGGGGAACCGGAACCACGTCGAGATCCTCGAGGGAGGTGCGAGCGCACAATCCACGCCTAGCTGCAAAGGGGCGCAAGCGCTGGGCTGGACAATATGGCGGCCGTGTCCTTGGATGACCCACCCTCCCGCTCACTCTACTAAATATGCACAAATATGCACAAAGTTACTGAGGCTTTGTCTGAAGTCTCCTTGCTAGTTCGGTCTGGGCCTTGATCTCAGCCCGTAATTCTTATGTAATCTTTCAAAGTTTGCTGGGACAGAAATTACTGGACGTTAACGCCAACACTAAGCATTTTTTCTAGTGTACATCACTTGATCCCCTGACTGCTAGATTTCGAATATTATTTACTTGATGCCAACAACGAAGGCGTTTGAAAATCCAGAAGAAGATTTAAGAAGAAGAATCAAGCAGATCAAGACTTAGATCAAGACATAATGAGGCACGCAAAACTCAGAGTTCCGTTCAAATGCTATGCAGATGACGCAAAACGCTTTGCATACAGTATCTTCCTTTGCATATACATCTACCATATTCATGACATTGACCACTCTTTGGACAACTTGACGTTCACCCATTTTCTTCGCTGTCAATAACCTCTTAACGGACGGCATTTAATATGCTGACTTCCAGTTTAACCCCTTAATAATTTTAACCCCTAAGATGACTTCAATTATTTCTGACTTAAGAAGGTTGTTATTCCTGGTTTAAACACAGTGTGCAATGGAAGGAAGAGCAACGAAACTGGAAATGTCTGCAACCGAACCGGGATACGAACCCGGAACCACCTGATGGTGGCCAGTTGCTCTACCATCTTAGCATTCCAACATTCTGACTAGTTCGATGACGCACACCCTTTCGCCGTTCGGGCACTTACTGCGACGTAGAGCGATCGCACGAGCGCGTAGAGCCGAATCTGCCCGAAGATCCAGACGACGGCTACGAATGACAGCAAGGACTCCGGCACCAGAGTCAGCAGCCCGCCTGCGCAGCAGCTTATCAGGAGCGTCTGCGCAGGGCACGCCAAGGTCGAGTCAGCCCTAGGCCGCAGGGGCCTCGCAACTCACTTTATGATTGGTTGATTGATTGACTGGTATAAGTGTGATGTGAAACAATTAACTGAGCTCATTGAAACTGGAACCCGAGTGAAAAATCGAACAGTAAAGACAAACTTGAATAACATTTACATCTTAACTGAGACAAATCAATGGAATTCCAGCGGTTTTGTTCGTTGCAAATCGAGTCGCCAAACGTCGAACTCAATGTAACCCAAAAGTATCTGCTGTTTTTAAACTTTTTAAAGCGTCGAAGCGGCACCTTTCATTGCATTTCCGTAATTTAGGGATGACCAAGTTTCAGCTAGCTACGCCCACAAATGCCAACCCTCGTCGTTTTCTCTTTTCTAAAGTCGTCGGAGATTTGCTTCCGGCTTCGCGCCGCTCACCGCAATCGCGTGCCTCTTCGTCGATGTCAAGAGAATGGCCTTGAGCATCACCACGTTCAGCAAGACGGCGACGACGACGATGACGAGCAGCGGTAGGGTGTGCAGAAATCCGTACGGCGTCAGCGAAGAATCGAACATCTCCCAATCGGCGGCAACGTAGGCGGCGAAACGACGCAGCAAGGCAGGAAGAGAGCTCATGTTTGTGAGGTTAAGTTGCCGTGGAAACATTGAGGTTGAGTTTTACAATGGAATTCCGACGGAAAATTGAATAACAAGGGATGCTATTAATTTTCTTAGACTTATGTCTACTATATCCTAACTTAAGCACTAGTTTTAACCACTGAGACTTTTGATTTAGCATTCAAATCCCAGTTTGAAAAAGTTTTTTTCAAAACAAGGGATGCTTATTGTTGTTATTTTAGGCGTTACATCGCGATACTGCTTTTGACAGAAGTTTTAGAGCCGGTGTTACAAGTGTAATGGTACAGCTTTTTGGCTGCCCTTTTCGATGTTTTTGGCTCTGGCTGTACGTTGTGCATTCCTGCCTTGCTTCCCCCACCCCTATGTACCGTTATCCCAGCAGCCCTCTGTGCCATGTGTTGGCCAAGCTAGCTGGGGACGGTAGAGTGGTCCACGGACCTGAGAACTACACGGTTCGTCCGGCAGGCTCTCCCAACCATTTTCGCTATATTTGAAGCAATTTTTGAATAAAATATCCATCTTACAACAAGTTTCGTGTTTGATTGGGTGTTTCATTGCACAAGGTCAGATTAAATAGCTAACAGCGAGTTAAAATGAAAAAGGTCCTAATTCATGGTGACCTTCGCGATAACAAGATAATTGGCGGTTAAAACTTCAACCATTGTAAAAGCGACGATTGGAAAATCATTGGTTTCTATTTTCTATGCTAATAGTTCTATAATATGCAACTAGATTTTACATGTTGTGCTTGCGCCCTTTGGGCATCAACCCCAGAGGGGGAGGCCCCGAAGTTCCCCCTGAAAGTGCTCGTTAATAAACATTTGCCATCCCTTCATGTTGCCAGTGGACAGCATACTACCAGATTTGGAATGAAAACTCAACATAACTCCCTTCCCGCTCAGCAATTCATAAATTAATTTGAGACCGAAGTCACTCTTAAAAGAGAGACCAACTTTCTCAAGACAGCTGGTTTATTGACTGCGCTTCCATTCATGTGACATAGCAATTTTAGCGTTTTTCTGGCTTACTATAAAAGTATTTATAAAGGGACAATGTTAGCTAGGCTGAGGCCTTATTGGGTAGTAAATCTCAGTGGAATTTCGCGAGATTGAAATAGATATCAAGCTACATATCGCTGGCTTCTTCCTTTCAGTAATTGACCACTCACTCTGGAAGGGACAAGAACATTGATCCTGATTCCTTCTAAGCGCGGACAATTCCTTTGTTTGCTCCCTTTAATCCTCCGCGTTCATCCTTTGCGAGGACAAGTTGTTATCTGTCGGAGATGAACGGGATGACAGGAGGAGCAAGACCGAGAGGATCAGGAATAAGGAATTAGGATCAGGAACGGAGGATTGAATTCGGCAAGCGGAGAGATAAACCTCGATTGATACATAGTCGTAAAGGAATTTGGCCGCAGGGTTCAATAGCAGTGGGCGTCGAGGTTAAGTAACCAAGTGATGAATATAGTGTTGGATGGGTGACCCAAGTTAGGCAACTCTGTGTCGAGTGATATCTTGGAATTGGGTGACCGCTGAGTCAGGGTTGGGAGATTTGTTTGCTTATAGTTTAGTTAATAATGTTCTGGGTTAATGTTTGGAAACGAAACCGTACAAGCAATGTGCTTCAGCGTTTTGATATCAAATTTGACGAAAAATATCGTTTTTTTCTTTAAATAATGAAAAATAACGAATTGGCCCCATTTAAACCAAACCTCCGCTGCATTCTTTATTTTTATTTCACTGTCGTTAATTCATAGTTAAAATGAATCCACAGACATTGTGTTTAATAAAAAAATCTTCTCTATGCTACGTTCTCTAAATAATGATCAATTTCGGTTATGACGTTAACACCCACACGAAAATGCAGATACGAACATATATGATACATATGGGGAAAATATACGAAAGTGCAATATCTTATAAGAAACTTATGTGTTTCTCATAAAAATTTCATCCTTCCGTATATGTTTAATACATGTTTTTTGTATGTACTTCCGTGTGGGCAGTTTCCACTCACATTTTAAAATATAAGGAAACAGTTTTAATCTTCGTGGCAGTAAAATTGTCTCAAAAGGATTCGATATTCAGTAAACAGTAAATTATTTATCTATCATCGATTGATAGTCAGATTGAAAGAAGGAAAAACTGAGACATGTAACCACTGTGACACTGACTGCTTACTTTGAGCCAGTATATTTGAAAATAAAATATGTCGGCTTATCTGATATCGCTATCAATCTTGATAAAGAGCTAAGGGTCGAGCTGATCCGTTTCTAACCAATACAATTGCATGGACATAGACTGAAAAGCGGCGAAGACAGGGCAAAGTCATAGGATCAGACTTTTGATATCAATACTCGATCTTCCAGTGTCGTGCATGCTTAAAAAAACACAATTTATATTGTGACATTTCTAAGACTTATGTCTACTTGTCCTAACTACAAACTTTGAAAGAAACTATTTTAAACTGGGTTGGGAATGCTTTAATAAAAAATATTGATTTCCCGACGTTTCGTATAATAAAATATTAAACTATAGTTCAAGGGAGATAGCTGACGTTAAAAAAGCGAACAAAAAAACAAATTATATTTAATTAATAAGGTTCGGGCTTATGAAAAGAATGCATACGAATAGAATCTCAATGCAGGGGTGTGAATCAACTGTTGGGAGCCAAAGAAGGGTGGGAAGACCGATATTGAAATGGTTTGGAATGACTAAAGACGATTAGAGGAGTGAGGTATCGATTGGAAGGAAGAGGAAAAAATGAATTTTGGAACTAGAAAAAAAAAGGTGGGCGATGATGATGGAAAAGTGTGAGGAAGAAGAGGAAGAAAAGAGTAAAACTAGGGAATGAAGGAAGAGACTAGAATCGTCAGGCGTGCCTGGCTGGCTTTAATATATTGTATTTGGCCTAGATAAAAATCTCTGTACCTACCACTTAGTTCAAGAAGACAATAAAACGAAAATTATAATTATAATTGATGAGCGTAGTGAAATCTTCAATTTCACTACAGGAAAAGAAAACACGTGTGTGTGTGCGCGCGCTCTACATACCAAACACCTGCGTGGATTGCGATGAAATTTTCATGGTGTCTACCTTTGTTCTCAACTTAGTACCACTGCGCCTATACGCTCATCGTCAACGCGTAAACTTTGGGCAGCGTTTCCTAGTTATTATAATAAATCATAATATTTTTGGCAGTTTGTATTTCTCGTACTAAATCGACTGTCGTAATCTCGTATATAAATTGATCTGTTTATCCGCAAGGAGCGCTGCTCTATTTCCAAAACGCAACAATTCAATATCTTTTATAGTGTTTTATTTTTCCTTGAAAGAATGTGAGTGCAATTTGGCGCAAACACAATTCGTCAATATCAATTCTGTAGATATGACAAAAGAAGTTGGAGTACATGGATACTCAGCAGCTCAAGCTCCTATATTATTTGCTGCTTGTTTTTCTTCTAGCTGTCGAGCACGATGTAAGAGTAAATGAAAATGGGGCTAGCGGACCAATTTTTTCCCAAGAATGCGACGAAAAGCGATTGAGTGAACTTCAGCTATTTTCCAGAGTCACGTTTTTAGTATTTTACAAAAATAAAGACTTACAAAAACGCAAAGAAAAACTTGACTCGAGCAAAAAAACGTAGCGACAACTCCCGGAGGTGGTTTATTAGTTTGGAAATCCGGATTTTCATAAAAACTTTCGGGAAAGAATGGAAATGGCACGTAGTTTGTGAAATGATGCACAGGGGTACGCAGTTGGAAGCCGATGGAACTAGTTGCAGACGCATTACAAATTGAAGCGAACAAAACTTATTTCGCACTTCATTTTGAGCTGTCACATTAGTGCTTGCTAAATGCAAATAAATGCCAAAAGAATTTATGAAATTAAATAAACATAACATCAGCTGAAGCATTCTAGTAGGAGCTATAGTCTGCTCCTAATTTTTTAAAGGAATGTCCAGCTCAGAGGCGACGGCGAGTGTCCGCTCCTTTGCGGGGAGCGAAACAAGCACCCTGTCACGAAATGTCCAGCACAGAGGCGACGGCGAGTGTCCGCTCCTTTGCGGGGAGCGAAACAAGCACCCTGTCACGAAATGTCCAGCACAGAGGCGACGGCGAGTGTCCGCTCCTTTGCGAGTAGAAGAAACAACGGAAGTGTTTCGCTTATTATCTTCCTTATTATCTTTTCTTTGACAAAGTTGGTTTACTAAAGCAACATAAGTTTTTTTCATACTTGAGAGTTGCATGGTTCTGGGATTCTATTCTGCTCCAATAAAAGTAAGAGTATACCTCAAGGTTTAGAAATTAGCACTGATCCGTATTCACTTGCATGGATAGCGGATCGCTTGCACTTGTTTTAAGCCAGTGAGACATTTTCATTTTATTTTATTTTATTTTATTTTTCGACCAAAGATCAAAAATTGACATAAGACATTCAGAGAGATAAAATATTATTCATTTCGTACTAAATTTAAATGTTTACACAATACGCTACTAAGTATTGCACAAAAATCTTGTTTAAATTCGTCGCTTGTCATATACGAGAGGTAATCATCAAACGAGTAATTCAATTTGATGTTCCTTATTCTGTCAGTGTAGAATCACCTTGATAGAAATGCAGTGATCAGACCATTTGATCTTTGTGGTGATTTGGATTCGAAAAGAAGTCAGCAATTTGGCTCTATCGTCGTGATGCATCACTTCAATTATCCACGTACTTTCCTACAGGTCAGTGGTTATGCAAAGACCCAAGCTAGCGTAATGAGAGATGTCCCACTTGTAACCTCTAGTTTAATGTGGATGCCAGCATGCTCTGGTAGGTACACCAACGAAAACAACAAACAAAAATATTTTATATTTTATAACGCCAAGAACTTGTATATTGCAAACTTTTTAATAATATTTACTAGAACGTACCTGTAGTGCCAACGTGAGAGCCAAACAAAAATAAAAGCAAATGCAAAATGTCAGGGGAAAATATTAATCTTAGCAGATGTGATAGATCAAACGTTGCTTCCGCCAGGTTGGTACCTACTGCTTGCGTTTTCTGTGCTTCGGAATGTAGGTCAATAAATGTGGGTTTGCGAGTTTTCAAAGTGGGGAAATAAGAGACTCGCGATATTAAAGAAAATAATTAAGAAAAAGCATGTGTGAAGAAGTTTCTGGAAATTTCTTGCATGTATGTTCGCCGGATTTCGTTGAGAAAATGGTATAAATACACTCTGAAATGGTGTCAAACGTTACCGCTGAAGTTGTATCACTTTAGTGATGAAACCGCAAGATGACGAAAAAGCCTAGGCTCATAATAACTTGAGAAGTATAATATTGACTCTTCACTCTTTGAAGTCGAAAAATGGCTTCCACCTACTAGCGTAGAGTCAGTTAACTCTTGTGATACTGAGCGATGGATTTTGAGCCCCTGTTGACATGAGCTCAACATGCTTTGAGCGTGACATGAAAGCTCAAGCCTTGACCGTTGAGTTATATCTCCTTGTCATTTATTAAGACATAGAATATAAGTAACAGAATCAAGTTAAGGTGATCATTCGTAGTCGTTCCCAACATTTGTCTCAGTGCTGTTAGGCCTGGTATCATCAAGTTTTTCAACTCCAAGTTGACATCCGGCAACTATAGGGGTTACTTGTGAGCCTATATAGGGCTAGAGAGTGGCCATCTCTGCGTATGGGCGCCATGTTCTTACCAACGTCAACTATTCAACAGCCCTTTCAGCAGTAGTTGATACGTTACGAACTTACCTCACCATGTACATAATACTTAGATATGCAAAGGAATACGAGAAACTCATATAGAGAACTACCACGTGCCTCGTGATCAGCTTGGTAAAAACATGGCGTCCGTTTAGCATGGGATTCGAACAGTCAATAGAAAAGTGTCATCATGTTGGCCACTCTCTAACACTATATAGGCTCTCTAGGGGTTACTACTGAATTTAGCCAATAACATGCAGATAGTTCAGTTTTAACTTCTAGTTGGGATCGCAACTTTCAATCTCAAAACACGCACACGACCAGTATATTTGAGTGTGTCTTAGTCATATTTAAATAAATACATAAATCACAAGGATATCAAAGTCCTCAAAAATCCCACTACAAAAGAATATAGAGTCGGATTGGAATATTTTCAAATTACACAACACAATTTCTTGGTGTTCCGAACACGTCCGAGAATTCACTTGGGTAATAAGAATGAGGCGAGAGGTCGGCACTCGTTGAAAAATACCGAGATGAAAAGGATTTATTGTCTTTGCGTGATGTATTACAAAACATGTCCGTACTCTTATTTCGACAAGAGCCGAGGATATTGTCTGCTGTGTGCTTTATTTCATTCCACGTCCCAAGTAGCAACTAACAAGCGGTTGTGAGTACATTGTTGTGAACTTGTTCCTAAGTGTACGTACCTCAGTAAGTGCTCCAAAATGTAGTTGGTAAACACAAGACTTAAACAGCACCGATATGTACTACAAACCTTAATGTATAATGAAGCTTATGGTTGGTACATTGTTTTCGGGGCCTTCAATCTACCTTGATTCTACCTATGTGACCTACTGATCTGTACATACTTGCGTGGATAGCGGATCCCGTGGACTGGTGTTGAAGCCAATGGGGCTTTCGATCTCCCATATTCCACCTATGTGACCTTGACAGACCGACGGTTAACATACCTTCTCATTTATGTGGTAATTGGGAACGAAAATATTGCTGCCTTTTGACACCAGTCTCATAAAAAATGGCCGCTGGCACTGTATCTATCCACGTGAGTATTTAGATATCAGTGGAGTCTGGGCCACAGATCTTCACGGCCCATACACTGCACGTGACTGTCTCTGAGTGAGCTTCTTTTGTCTGCAAACTCTTCGAGAGCGAAACTATTTCAAACAATCGACAACAGACAGAGATCAGTTTTAGGAGGTTTCAATAACTTTGCCACAAAGTATTTCCAACCAAACTCGGAGATTTTTCAATGTCTGCTCACGAGAGAGTTCGGTGGTTTTTGATTTTCGTTTCCTTACATTTTTGCTTTTTATGGTGGCTTTGTGAACAGTATTTGTTTAGTGTCGGGGAATGAAGTTGAATATTAAACCCTCATCTGACAAAATAACTATATTGACATTTTCATGAATTAAACATGAAGGCTATTACTTTCGTTCTTAAAATAGAGAGAGTCAATGTTTTGAATTTTTCACTCTTATTTGTGGTATATTAATTTGGTTCCTGCCAGAAGATTAAAATAGACGACCCCCCTCGAATTCGTTCTCCATAATCTTTAATCCCTCTTAAAACGTGTGTACATTTGGCGATTTCTTCTACTTTGAAGTCACCAGAGGTTCGTATAATTTGATGCAGAAATCTAATTTTTCGTGAAGTGGATCCAGCCTGGAAAAAGTTATCATTATTTTATTCTTCCTGAAATTTGTATAAATTTACTTTTCTCTTCTATAAACATGGTACGATTTTGTCGATCAGCCATTCTTCCGCAGTAACGAATAATACATATCAGCACATCACAGCACATTATGTGAGCATTGTTGAAGCCCTAATTGCAACCACGAGCAAACTGTGCGGGAATACGCAAACTCAATATCCACACTCTTATCTATCATCATAACTATTCCCAACATATCTCGTTTCTCACCCAGATAGTAAACGGTATTTTGCACCATATTTCACATTTTCATTACATATTTGCAATGGTCCTTTTGCTATTCGTTTCACAGAATATGTTCGGGTGAATACTTTGATTTAGTGACATAGACATTTTGACTATCTGGCATTCCCTGCGTAGTTTAGAATTATGTCAATACTCTGTCGGTTTTCTATCTATATCTGCATTAACAATGTATTGTTCCGTAGTTCAGAGCTCGCATGTTCAGGCATTTTCAAATATATACCAACTATAATCATATAATGGCCTGTCAAATTCACGTTTCTGATGGAATAGTTAACAAAAAAGTACCTCTATACGGTTTAACTCTAATATATAACAAATTTGGACCATGCCGAAAAAAAAGGCTCTTGAGTGGTCATTTTTTTAACGTTACTTGAATTAAAAGAAAATATTGTAACAATTGGCGAAGGAAATATTTAATTTGCATTTGGGGGGAAAATATCTTGCAAAAATGACATTTGAACGACATTAAACTGAAAATGTGATTTTATAAGAGGTCTTATACCTGTAATTGGTGCTATAAAAGGCATGAAAATGCTAGAAATGGGTTTAATTAGATATTACATGTGTAAACAAGAATACAAACATATGTCGGACATGCCATATGGTCTCGACTCCGGCATGGGTATTAGCAAAAAAACTGTTGGATTTATAGCAACGTAGCATGGGCATTCAGATCTTGCATTATACTTGCTCTAAAATGTACAACGTTAAGAGAGAAGTAAACGGTTGTCGTTATTGTCGATTTTCGCATAAATTTCACATTCATAGGGAACGTCTCCTGGCTACAAATTATTTACAAAAATTTTGAAAAAAAATACACGTGTTGTTAAAGTGCTGCTGAATGGCGGATACTATTTTTGGCACATTTTGAAAATTCCCCCTGCTGCAAGTTTAAAAATAACGACGAAAAAAATAGTATCCGCCATTTAGCAGCTCTTTTACAACACGTGTATTTTTTTTCAAAATTTGTGTAAATTATTTGTAGCCAGGAGACGTTCCCTTTGAATGTGAAATTTATGCGCAAATCGACCGAAACGACAACAGTTTACTTCCCTCGTAAGCAGAGCGATGTTAAGGCGTACCTTCTTTCATGTACCTAGATCTTATTGCTTATTCTAGGAACCAAATTAAAACTAAGCTTAGCGTTATTATATGGGCTTTATTCAGACACTCTATGTGTGACCATCATCGTAGAATAACTCAGCCCACCAAATTCGTATGCGCATTGAACAAACATGAGTGAAAGAAAAAATTACATGGGTCAGATTTTGGGTTGAAAGTTTGAAATTCTTCGCAGAAAGTTAGGGTTCTTCCTAAATTCAAACAGTTTAATATGTTGTTATACACATGCTGTGTATAATATATTATATTATTATGGTATCTTGGTAGATCGATCAAACGACATTGTGCACAGAGTATCTATATAAAAAAAAAGCTCTGACATTGACAGCCATGTTTTGATAACTACAACATTACAAACTATCATATAACGGAACGTATAATTCTCGTATCAACGTGATAATACGTGATATTGACATGGTGATCAATAAGCATCAAACACTGAATGCGAAAACAAGAAGCACCTGTGCTAACCAGCAGAGCGCATGTAATCAATACGTCACTCAAGTGTACTTATGACGGGATCGCAATTGGCATTTGTGTGTTGTCATCATAATATGATGCTCCCTTTGATATGTGGACTACTGGGGACAATGGGGGACAAAGCCAAAGTCAAGTGATAGTCAAAATGGCGGTGTCATGCGTCAAGAGTGCTTTGTTTTATGTGTGTTTACCTGTAAGTGCATTCAGCCACTTTCATTAGACTGATGACGGAAATGCATAGCATATTCACGTTGAAGAATTGTGCATCATTTGACGAAATGCTGAACTAGATTAATTGATGCAATAAAGATTAAATTCAGGCTCCGCAAATTACACAAAAACCGTTTTAACGAACTTTCAGTGGACGTCGTTAAGGGTTCAAACACAGTTTCTTTTGTTAATTTTTTGAACAGTTGACTTAAACTTTGTGCACCCTTAAGGATATGTTATCAGTGTAAAATAATCCCAGTCTACGAGTTTTATTTCTTTTGCATGGTGTGACCAAAGTCGAAAATTGATAATTTTAAATTTTTGAAATAGACCAAAAGTTTTCGGATTGCTGCTCCATGATTTAGGCTTTTTGTCTCAATCTTTGTATGCGCTATATACAAACCGCTACGCTCATCTTCAACGCAACACAAATTGCGTTCGCCCTAGTTGACGTCTTTGTCTACAAAATACTGAAATATTGGAATTACAACTTTAACAATGTGGCCTTGTCCCCCGTTAGCTTTTCGACGATCACCGGACGTTCGTTATACGTTCGCAGAACGTTTTTGTGATACTTGAGATCAAGACGTTGGAGTGAAATTAACTTTTGGAATCTGGCTATCAGATGAAATAGCAAATTTAAGTTTTGAATGCAATGAGAAAGAATTAGGAGACAATATGTACCTTTAGCTAAAGATTTAAAAAAATAGGCCTTGACGTTTTAACTTAACTTTTTCTTGCAAAAGGACTGCAGAGATGTATTATAAAATCGATATCTTGTAGCAGCTTTGCAGCAACATTTTCAAATAATCTTCCAAGAAATTCTTACTTTCCAGAAGAAGCTAAAAGAAGGATGTGTATTTTTAGTCGAATGTTAGCACAAACCTACAAGATCACTCTAGCTGGATTCTCTAGCACTGTTTACCGGATGTTATGTACAGCTTCCACAATCATTATACTAATGACATGAAAGAAAACCGTTACGTGAAAAACTGTGTCACGTTGAGGGATGCGTGAACACACTTTGATACATCTTATAAGGTAGCGCGTTGAATATCTAGCATTATATTTTACATTTTAACTGTCAGTGACTGCCTCAAACAAAATAGCTAGGCGCCCATGTAATTTTATCAGGCTATGCTGGTGGTATTGCTGAAAATTATTCATAGCCTTGTAATTCACGTTTAAATTACTTTTTGGCATCTGTGGAAAAATTTGAACAAGCCTTATTACAAACAAATTATGAAGTTACAAGAAAAATAATTTCCATGGACCAAAATTGCCACCTTGGAAAGTTTTGAGAATGCAACAAGAAAACTTTAGAACGTCATTAGAATCTGGAGTTGATTGTGTAGTACGATGCTTAACTTTATTTCTTTCTTCAAAAAGACAAAAACGGGGTGAAAACCTTGCTGCAAATTGAGTGATCTCTCGTTTTACCTGTGGTTTAACTTTATGGCCCGAATGCAGAGACGGCACTGAGTGCGCACTCATACTCAGTGCGCACTCAGTGCACACTTAGTTCGCATTTGCAATGATAAATTGTCCCCTCAGTGCGGACTGAGTGTGGACTCAGTGTGAGTGTGCTCTCAGTGTCGACTCTGCATTCGGGTCTGAGTGTTAAAACGGGCAAAACATACAAATAATCACTGGAAATCGATTTAAAAAGCGCGTGATGAGTGATAAACGATGCCTGTACCATCATCAAATGGTTTGCCCTGTAACATTTAGAACAAACGGTAAGTACAAACAATTCCCGACATATGCGGAAAAAGGTATTTACCACATTGAATTTTCTTATAGGGTAATGCAATTTTCTGATTTTACGCAGAACATGCATTTCTACTGGCATGGAAATTAAAATTGGTTGAACTGTAAGATACGCAGTGGTGAAAGGGCTGATCGTGGCCGAGATTTAAGTTACAGTGTACAATAAAATTTGGGAAATAAAGTTTCTGGATTATCTGTTATAAAGAACTCGGAGGTGAGTTTTGATTTGATGTCCTTTTATTCAACTCCAAGGTAGATCGATCTTAATTGAGATTATTAGTTTGCTTGGAGCAGGCTGAAATAATGTTGCAAGACTCGATATAGTGACAGTACAATTCTACGCGTAACTGTGAAACTAAGTATGTGAGAATGCTCTGTCATTTTCAAATAACATTTATTTTCCTTTTGCAGTCTCTTTCCACTGTCTTTTGCATGCCATTCTGTCACGTTGTGTGACAAAATTCTCATACGAGCAAGAATTCACTTGAGTCCCTATCTAAGATTTAACGGTTCGAGCAAACGTATTATTTGAAATGTAATTCGACTGAAAGGAAGGTGAGCACAGCAGCGTAAACCAAAACTCTTTATCACTATTTTAGGACAAAAAGTGACTCAAAACTCACTCTGTCTAAAGGAAGGGTAAATATGGTTGTCAAGATACCACTTTGCAGCATTTAGAACAAAAGAGAGCAAGGCTATATCGAAGATGATTGCTTCCATTGCTTCTCAGAGTTATGTCAAACTGAGAAGTCGCGATGCCAATAGCTATTTCCGCTACGAGTTTTAAATACTAAGGAGACTTTTCTGTATGTTCTCCAGAAACCGTTTCCTTACATTTCGCTATATTGCCAATGGTTAATATTGACAAATCTGATCGAATTTTGACAGTGCAAAGAAAAATAAGCAAAACAGGTTTCAAACTGTTTTATATGGTTTTGTACAGCATGACTTTTGTAAATACTTTTCAAAATGGGCGTATCTGTATGAATCTTATAAAATTATTATTTTGCATTAAGGTTGTGTGAACGAGTTAAAATTACTTGATACATTACGAAAAATTACTGTTGAAGGTAGAACATTTTGGGAAAACCCATTCAGAAATAACTTTAGCATCCAAACTGCGCTCTGTAATAAATCGTTATTTTTCAAATAGTTTTATTTTAGAAAATATAAACCACAGCGTCTTCTATCTTTAAAGGTAAGACCACAAATCACTTCCAACTGGGCACCATTCGTTTTGTGATCCTCTGGCCATGTTGCTTAACCAACACCACTAGATTGGTCGGCGAAAGATTTACAGCTGCAGTAAATTAAGCTGAGAAGTTTATTGCATTTGAATTGCATTTCAGTGCACTTAGACACATGGTGTTGCCACATAAATCTGTGTGACCGATCGAACTGCATTTTAGATCGAGGATAAATCGGTGCAATGTGTTCTCAAGCCACGTTGGAACAGATTTTATTCCTTCGTACCAAAATTGTGAAGTATTGCCAATAAATTATATGGACATTTTTTAATACATTTTTTTCCTCAATTGAATTTAAATATATTCGGGTTGGATTTTCAGTGGTTGATTAAGAGCCAGATTTACAATACCCAGTAACATACTAATCTTAAGTTGATTTGATAATATACAAAACCTATTTCCTGTGATCTTGGAAATAACAAGCTAATAAGTAGATACACTTTTAAGTGGACATTATTTAACAGGCTTGAAGGAATTTAAAGAATCAAACCTCAACATTTTTTGGCTATAGTCATCGGTTCAGTTACGTTGTATCCAAAGGTGTAAAAATATTTGGGGGTTACCGGCCTGATAACAGAGATATGAGGGTTTAATAACTTGATTATTTACATGGGTGGCTAAGGAAATTAGATGATAATCTGCACAGAAAACAGGAATGCTCTCAATTACTCACTTGTCATTTAAACACAAGCTGTGTGGTTGAAAGATGAATCTCTGCTCAACCTCTTAAATTATGAGAATTAGAGTTACCGAACAAACTTATTAGATAACAAAATTAAAACATTCACATCGCAGTTTGAGGTAAAATTTTTGATGCAATTTTTGCAGCATGATTTCATGAAAGTAAATTGTTTCTTTTAAAGAGACAAAAACATTTTTAGAAAAAGTTTTCACATCTGATATAATTTTAAATTAAAACACTTTTCCAATTACCGCATGATCGAACCTCATTTGGAATGCTGTCAAGTTTGTCATTTGAAAGTATCCCCATTCAACCACAGATCATTGGATTCAAGTAACTGGGCCAACAGATAAAACTTTAAATAGCTTGAATATGGAGGATTTAAGAGCACCATCGCTCACAACCTTGTAGCAATCTTTTAGGCAAAAAGCAACGGGAAAAATCCATTGCGAGGTCATTTCCTATAAGATAAAAATGCAGCTGCAACGTTAATTGATGGCTCATTTTAATGTAAAGCAATCCAGGTGTGCCAAAATTGGAATCTGAAAGTAAGGGAGATTGTAATACTTCACAGGTTTGTACGTGTTATAAAGAACCGTTTTATCAAGTACCAGCGATATTGAAAACCCCAGCGTTTAAATTGGGTTTGGTTAACATATGGTGCAATTTAACTATCGAATTCCGTTCAAAATTATTGGATATCCATCACCGCGTAAAGGAGTACCTTTCACGCAGCAAAACCAATCAAGATTTCACCGCCACCGCCGACGAAAGAATGCCGATGGCCCTCATATTAATTAATATCTTTTGTTCTCTATGTAGATCACACAGAATGCAATGGCATTATAGTGAAACCGCGGTTTAAATCTAAAGTTTAACTTTAACGACGATCAATGTGCTATGTCCATTTTTGCATGGACAAAATCGAGGCGGTTTGGCTATGGATAATAGCTGCTGTCACATTTTTATTAAACCATGTTCGTAAACAATTTACTTTCTCGCGATAAAAATCTTTGATTAAAACTTTACTACAGTTGTTATAATTAACAGCTTCACTTCCTTTTGTGTTCAAAATCTAATCTTATATTTTTTTTTTTGCAAATTCCCTCAAAGAACATTATTTGTTTTCTAAAACTCTTGTCTGCTTGTACTTCCCACAGCAGTGATTTTCAAAAAATCTATTTCACAAAAGGTTTTGATTGCTAAACGTGAAGTTAAACTGATTTTCGTAACATGCTAGTTACTTTAAGTGCCCTCAACGTAACCTTAATGTAAGACAGACATTATTTCTTAATCAACCATTTAGCGAGCGAACCTAAGTAACTACTATCAGTAACAGTCCGCCAAGCAACGTTTTTGGAGCTACGAAACCAAGGCATTTCACTGGATTCATTCAAGCTGAAACCCTCTGATGAATGAAAAGCAATCAGCCTTCGCTCTCGGTGTAAGAATATACGTGAGCGGATTAATTATACCCTTTGGTTCAAATGCAAATAGTCTCTACCACAACGCAAAATTGTGTAGGAGAGTTATGTTGTTGGAGTTGGGGGGGGGGGGGGGAGGCTTGTGAATTTCCATGGTATTTCGGCTTTCGGGGCGCATTTGGTATTGAACTGATATCGGTTATTTTCATAATAAACTTTCCTTTATTTGCTAAACTACATGTTTCAAGTTACATTTTCGCAATTTTTTCTTAATAATCAATGTAATCACATTCTCCTCGCTGGATTGGAAAACTAGAAACACTTTACAATGCATCAAATAGTGCGTTAAAAATAGTAGTTTTAAAACTAGGACTAGTCATGCAATGCAGTCAAGAGTCTTAGAAATAAAAAATAACTCATCGGCTTTTCCTACTTCAATCACTATAAGAGATTGTATATCAGATCCAGTGCATGAGATGTGAGTAATACGAGACACAATGAAAAAAAAAACTTGAAATATTAAATTCTACAGTATTTGTCGACTGTAATTGAAATGAAAGTTTGAAAAGGTACAGAAAAGGGCCTGAAATTGTGTGTCCAGCTAACTGTTGCGCAGAAAGCTCTTTAAATTTTGACCACGCCACCACCACCCTCTCCCCACTCCATAATATGTTACAGAGAAACTCCGTGGAGGGAACAATGAGATATTTCCCTCACATCGCACTGATTTCCCTCGCGATGCTAGGGAAATGAACCGATTCATTGCGGGTTTTAGCGCCGCGAGCGCTAGGGTTCATCAACCTTTCACCGAGGTCTCCGTTAAGCCTGTGAAACAGAGAGGTATAACCTCTTCGTTAGCTGGGATATGCAACTAGCTCAGCGCTCTCGTAATGCCGTGCAATGTTTCAGTACAAGGCCTCGCCAGCTGTCATCTTCGGTCAGATCAACTCTATAACGAAGACTATGACGTTATGTATTGGTATTTCAAAGCTGAAATATATTTCACAAGTTAATTCTAAAAAAGTAAAATAACATTTTAAATAAATGCTTAATAATTTCCTTGTTTGTTTTGTATTATTTCGCTTTGGAAATGATATGTGTTTGAGTTTGTGTCATTGTAAACATTACGAGTCTAAAAGCTTATAAATTTAAAATGGTCTTAGAAATGATACATTTTAACCATTCATATAAGCAGTCCAGATGAGGAATATTGAGATCTAAAGTAACTTTTTGATACCCTATTTCGGTGCATTTAGGTATAATTGATGTGAGTACTGGGGTTGAGAATATAACTAGGTCAAGGTAGATATATGTTTTGCAGTTATAAACAGAGCGAGTGAAATAGATATAATTAAAGTAGTGTTGGCTTTCTCTGATTTTATTATCATCTGCTTGGTTAGTAGGTGAACGGAATGCCAATATTTTGCGGCCACCTGGTCATTTTATTATCAAAGTCATGGGTCTTTCACTATTTTGTCAGATATGTGAATACATTATAAATGTTTTATTCGATCATGTATCTGTTATACTGTATTCGAGAATAGACAGATAAATAATTGCGTTTGGTGGAATATGTTTTTGGTCGGTGGTGGTGCCCGAATTTGTGCTCTGCGGGCTGCGTTCAGGAGCACAATATTTCGAATCCGTTAATGTGTGTAAAAAACTTCAGTGCTAAATCTACACTACAGCGCGTCCCAGGTCCTTATGTCAGTGCCTCAGGGCATTGGACATTTACTTTAAAATTGTAGAATTCCGGTTGATGTCACGCAGGAACCTGATACGTACTATAGGTACAATTGAAGAAAATACAGTTATTTGAATATTTTTGTGCCTTTTTTTTAGTATTTTTATTAAGTTAAATAAAATATGCATTATTTCACAGCAATTTATTTGTAAGATATTTTATGTATCCAATTGAGAATCTGTCACACATTTTTGGAGCACAATTCACTTAAAAATATCAAACTCTTATAACAGCAATTAGTGATCAAACCACGTGCTATGTCATACTTTGTTTACTCTGTTTATTGAAATATAAAATTATGGTAATATGTGTTGTTGGAACGCTATAACGTGGAAATGCTTTTCACGTTGATATTGCAGTACAAAAATGTTATGTTCCAGCAACATGAGAAAGAGACAAAAACTATAAAAACATCTATCCGTTTTATGCTTCAAACTACCACATATGACAAACTATGTCACGAAACTATTCGACAGCATGTTACGAGTTGGGATAGGTACCTACTCATTTCATAAAATAACTCGATAATAGTAATGCGGTCATGTTACACAGAAACCAGGTACGAGGTTACATTGAACAGAATAACAGATGATGACAGGTTATTAAAAAGTGACGGCGTCGTAGTATATTGACCTCATTAAAACATGCTGATACACTTTGCGATACGTACAGCAAACACTCTGGTCTCTTCGCCACTCTCAGCAGACTCCGCCAGGAGATTAATTCTGCATCGACATTTTCACATCTACATTGGAGCAAGAGTGGGCAAACATCACGTGCATAGCTACGTGAATACGTAGCTGCGATACGATCTTCTTAATATTAACCTCTATACCGTGTGTCATTGGGATAACGGCACTTTAGACGAAATATTCCCAAATCAATATTGAGGAGTTCGTTTTTCCGTGCAAAGGCAGAAGAAAAATGATTCAAAACTTGAAAGACACGAGTATTCAACTTCGAATTTTTGATACAGTTTCGTCTTCGATCACTGCTCCGGTACGGGATAGGCAACCAGTATGCCGTGCCAGCTCTCACTGCGTTCAACATGTATGTTGCCGTTTTTCCGTTATCTTAAAACTGAATAAACAATAAAACAAGCAAACAAGGGGATTATTTAGCAACTTCTAAAATTCAATTTACTTATTTAGAATGTACTAGTAAATATTTAATCTTTTAAATAGCAATACATAACGACATATTCATGGTTATAGAGTTGATCTGATCGATGATCACAGCTGGTAAGGCCTATACTTTAACTTTGCATGGGAAACATACAGCGTTGAGCTAGTTGCATATCCCGGCTAACAATGGTCGAAGGTTTCGTTTAGATATATAGTGCACGTTACGCTTTCACCAAGCTTTTAAGCCCACAGGGCTGGGCCCGTCGGAGCCCGAAACTCTCTGAGAGGCCGAGAACGAGACGGATTCGCAATACACACTGCGCTTTGGAGCCCTCAGGGCTGGGCCCGTCGGAGCCCGAAACGCTCTGAGAGGCCGAGAACGAGACGGATTCGCAATACACACTGCGCTTTGGAGCCCTCAGGGCTGGGCCCGTCGGAGCCCGAAACGCTCTGAGAGGCCGAGAACGAGACGGATTCGCAATACACACTGCGCTTTGGAGCCCTCAGGGCTGGGCCCGTCGGAGCCCGAAACGCTCTGAGAGGCCGAGAACGAGACGGATTCGCAATACACACTGCGCTTTGGAGCCCTCAGGGCTGGGCCCGTCGGAGCCCGAAACGCTCTGAGAGGCCGAGAACGAGACGGATTCGCAATACACACTGCGCTTTGGAGCCCTCAGGGCTGGGCCCGTCGGAGCCCGAAACGCTCTGAGAGGCCGAGAACGAGACCGATTCGCAATACACACTGCGCTTTGGAGCCCTCAAGGCTGGGCCCGTCGGAGCCCGAAACTCTCTGAGAGGCCGAGAACGAGACCGATTCGCAATACACACTGCGCTTTGGAGCCCTCAGGGCTGGGCCCGTCGGAGCCCGAAACGCTCCGAGAGGCCGAGAACGAGACGGATTCGCAATACACACTGCACTTTGGAGCCCTCAGGGCTGGGCCCGTCGGAGCCCGAAACGCTCTGAGAGGCCGAGAACGAGGCGGATTCGCAATACACACTGCGCTTTGGAATCCGACGGGCTCAGCCCACGGGCTCGTGTGTTCTAGCTGTTACTAATGGCAATATGCCTTTATTAGTGATGAAGCGTAGCCAGCTTAAATTGATAACCATACACAGCCCTCTCCAGTTTCATCGACTGAACGCTACTGCTGGGATTTGGTGAAGTGCTAGTATTGTATTTCAGTTGACTACTGTGCTAAATCATTTTTAGCAAACCAAGCATGAGAGCAACGTTTGTTTCGTGAGTAAAAATCCCAAAAGTGTATTTAGAATATTGTAGGGGAAATAATCTTTAATATGAACAATACACCAAAGAAAACTCATAATGAAATGTAGAACCAATTAATAAAATGGGACTTGATATTTGTATTTGCATTTCTTTTTATTTTCTTCCATGATTGATTATAAATTATGATAACATTTGGAAAGTCAGATACATAAAAGTACATCTCACAAGCAATTGCCATTGCAGGGGTTAAATATATATTACCATTTTTGCTAGTTGACTGACAAAAAAAGCAAAATAATTGTTCGTGCACAACCCTTAACCCATATAGTAAGGGGGAAAGATGCAGCCAACAATCTGTTTACGTTCTTGATAACGTTCGAAACTCCGACACAATCGGAGATCCAGTTTGACAGGAACGATAACCAACAGTTCTGTCCTTGTCAAACCAATTCAAAAACTGATGCGTCTTTAAAACCAGTGACATCTTGAACCGAGCACAGTTGAGTGCGTGCGAAAGATCCAAATTCTTTCCGACTTTTTCTTGAAAATATCAGCCAGAAAAAAAGAAAGTGGAATCCGAGAAATGGGAATTAGGGAGCCCATGAATATTAAAGGAGGCTCAGAAATAAGGATCAAAGTTATGAATCGTACACTTCATTTCCCACTTTAGCCGTGGAAAGTGGAAACTATGGGAAACTATGAAAACCAGTCATATTACCATGTTCAAAAATCAGTTTAAACATGGTTGTTTTTAAGTGGATTTATTATCGATTTACCTACAGATATTAAAAGGCATGTAGACTTGCAATCCAAACTAAGCATACAAAATTTAAACCAAACCAACCAACGAGCCATACAAAATTAATTAAGTTTCATGTGCATTTTATCCTTTTTTAAATGTTCTGCGGTTCATGTTTTAAGATAACCATTCGTTACTAAGTTTGAATCAGTTTTTATAAGCGAGCAATAGTTTTAGGACAAAAAACCTATAGTAACATAAACTACTTGTACTTAAATTAACTTTTGTTTCGCTTTTTGGTTAATATCACTGTCAAAAAAAATCTCCAAAAGTAAACAATGAAAAGAGTAAAACCGGTAAAACAACTTTAATTTTAGCCAAGGACAAATTTACGGAAAACTTCACGACGTTCCCAGCCTCAACACGTCGTAATCAACAAAGTTTTCTCACGTATCGATCGAGGCCAAACCCCATACGTTATAAATCCCAAGCCACACTAAAGACGTCAACACCACTTTCCAAATCCAACCCCAAACACGCCACAACCCCAACCACGAGCAGCCCCGCACGGAGTCGACCCCCTGCACTCGACCATCCCCTTTAAGATCCTGAATTCGCCCAGAGGCGCGATTCGACCGTCCACCCATGACTTTTGTCCTTACAGAAACCAAGGACCTTCCCTGCCCGGGGGGAGGACATCACATCCTTCAGGCGTCTAGCCCGGACCGGACAGTTGTAGGCCCTCGGGCTTAGCACATTCGAAGCGCGTCGGGTATACGCTCAAAGTGTGTCCATCTCTTCCGTCCCTGTGGCCTTGTGAAAGGAGTCGAGGGTGGGCCCGGTGCCGGTATGTATGAGCTGCTCCTGTCCAAAAGTCCAAAGAGACACCAAATGTTTAGCGCTATTCTTTTGACATTCTGTGTGGGCGCTTTCACTGTGGCACTAAGTTGTCTATTGGCTTTCCGAAAGTGAGGCTGATTATGATGCTTAAAAATGAGTAGGATATAAACTATTTGGAGTCACGTACCGTGCTCCTGTACAACAGCACCAACTGCCGGCCTAGCCTTGTCTCTTTGACTCACTGTGATGGCGCTGTCTCCGTGGCACTGGTCTATTGGCTGATAGAGCAAAGTTAACCAAGGTAGCGATTGTGTGAAGTTATCGACGAGTGATCGATGTTTATCGGTAGCACGGCCCATTGAAATAAACAGGAAACTTTTAGCTATCGATAGGTTGCCCTTGGGTACCGATCGATATATTTTTCTACAATTGCTACCAAGGTGACGGCACTGAGGTCGCTTCCGTCCAACAGCACCATGGGCCCGATACCGCCTTTCCCTTTGATACTATTTTTGCACATAGTCTGTGACACTGGTCCATTGGCTATCGGTGAATGACAGGCTGATGATGAAGCCAGCCTGGCCTGGAAGGGAGCCGAGGGTGGACCCGGTGCCGGCACCGAGGCCTGCTACCGTCCAACAGCACCAAGGGCCGGCCACCGCTTAGCCTTGTCCCTTTGACACACTGTGTTGGCGCTGTCCCTGTGGCACTGGTCTATTGGCTGTCGGTGAATGACAGGCTGATGACGAAGCTAGCCTGGCCTGGAAGGGAGCCGAGGGTGGACCCGGTGCCGGCACTAAGGCCTGCTACCGTCCAACAGCACCAAGGGCCGGCCACCGCTTAGCCTTGACCCTTTGACACACTGTGTTGGCGCTGTCCCTGTGGCACTGGTCTATTGGCTGTCGGTGAATGACAGGCTGATGACGAAGCTAGCCTGGCCTGGAAGGGAGCCGAGGGTGGACCCGGTGCCGGCACTAAGGCCTGCTACCGTCCAACAGCACCAAGGGCCGGCCACCGCTTAGCCTTGTCCCTTTGACACACTGTGTTGGCGCTGTCCCAGTGGCACTGGTATATTGGCTGTCGGTGAATGACAGGCTGTTGAAATCTCGGACCAGAGTTTTAGTCACCTCAATCAGGATCTGGTTTGTGGACCGCATGTTTTTTTTCTCTGACCTAGATCTTCCCACACAGTTTGCAAACAGTGCGTATGCTTTCACAAAAACAAACTTTTCAGAAGTTTCTTAAACACGTGAGTGAAGTTGTTCCACTATAGTCTCATCATCACACCGCTCAAAATGATATACTTACAACTTGTTCCACTCTAGTTAGTAGCCTGATTCCACAAGACAGGATGTCAGAATTATAGTGTGACACTGTAGTTACTTTGTCACCGTCAGCTTGCCGCTCAGTTGTGTTGCGTCATAAATAGTGCTCTATCTGAGCGCAAGCGACGTTTCTGGGGCAACAGATCTAGCGGTTATCTTCCAAGTTATCTTCCAAGTTATCTTCCAAGTTTAGCATTTTGAGGGATGGTGCCCATGTGCACATTGAGAGGAGATGGCCCTAAGGACAAAATGTAAACGTCACAATGAAGTGAGTATTCTGGATACTTTGGAAGAGCAACATAGATGTCTATGTTACAACGCAGATAGCTGAATTGTGAGCGGCCATGTTTGATAAGATTGAAGCCGAAACCGGGACATCTTGAAGGTTTCAAATGCTGCAGTGACAAATGAGTCTTATCGCCTTTGGTCTTTAAGGTGGAATAGTGGAGATTGAAGGCCCCACTGGCTTTTAAAGCAGTGCGCGGTATCTGATATCAACCAAAAAGTTTATTTACAGGTCAGTGGGTCAAACAGGTAGAATAGGGGAGATCGAGGCCCTCTAGGCTTTAAAACTGGTCTACAGGATCCGTTGTTCTCGCAGCTGTGTACAGATATGGAAACGGAAAACAACTGTTTGCATGAGTCTTCGATGAAGTGCATGGAGAATAAAATGCTTCTCAAAAAAGATTAATTCTGACAACATAATTTGTTTCACATATTTTAATATACTTCACGTTAGCAGGGGTCACCATTTAGTTTTCGATGTCTGTCAAATAGCTTCTTCTCTTGGGAGAATTTTTGAAAAGTTCAAGAAATTTCTGTGTCCCGGATAGTTTTGCGAGCTGTCCAATTATATGCCAGAAAGTTTAATATAGTTAGACAACGACAACAATATCTAAATTTCATATTGTAAATTTAGATATTATTTTAGGAAATTTCAGGAAAATACGTACTTATTTGAAAAGATACTACGGAAAATTTTTAAGTAAGGGACAGAAAATTACAATATGCTATAACTGCAATGGAGTCCAGTACTAAGCAGTGTGTTATCAGATTTTGAGAATTGGTTGTAATGTTGAATTCTACAGTCCATAGCTAACATAGATGATCTGTAAAAAGCTAACATTGTCAGTCTGCAGGGAATACATATTTCCTACGCTCAGATACTCTGGCAATCATATTATAGCAATGGAATCGTAAGAAAACATTTCTTTGTTTTTGTAGCAATCTTTCGAGCAGGACAGGGAAAATGTTCTTAACTTATCAAAATATTCGGAATTTTAAGCGAACATTCACACAACTCTCGTATAGTCCACAATTATTTCTTAAATAAATATCAAAAAGCGTGATCGTTACCAGAAACTCTTCTAGACAAATTCCCAAACTCTACGAATTTTCCACTCAACTAAACACACAGAGTTTTCCAGCACACGTTTTGAAATCTAGATCAAATATCAGCTTCCTTCGCAACAGAAAACACACTCAATGTTCAAGCTGATCTAGTTTATATGAAAACGCTTTGATACCCACTTGACATTTGTAGAAAAGTTGTTTTTCCTTTAGATAATGTCAAATGCTCTTAACGAAATTACAGATATATCAGCCAGACACAAAGATTTAATGTTGTTTTCCTAATGTAATGCCAAGAAAGTGATTACTTTGAGATTGATTCTTTTTTATTAAGGAAGCCAATGTATGCACTTACAAAATTGTAGGAAAACGTGTAACAATTGATTATCAGATAAATATAGGTATACTCATATCGGATAATTTTGCAATAAGCTGTGTAGCAGGGTATTATTGCTTGATTTTCTAATAATTGAAATGTATTCGGTACCAACATCTTTACTATGCACTTTTGTTGTAAGCAATGAAAATAACGAATGAGATGAAAACGAAATTAACGATTGAAAGATTGAAAATAAGTTAAAATAACTCCGGTTGAATAACCTTGCTTAGGCAATAGTTAATTTACCTTCTATGAGTTATCAAAGTTAAATGCGTTGACAGCAATGAAATCAAAAATGATGCCCTAAACATACAACAGTACCGAGCTGAAAAAATACATCTTCAAGGGAAGAAACACAACTTTTTGGTTGACAATTTTGTAGCCATATTTGCATTTTTGCTGTTTTTTATTTTAGTTTTCTCAAAACAAAAAGATTAAACACATTCAAATGAAATTCATATTATAAAAGTATAATGTTTGGCCGGATTTAACAGAAATCTATTCATCCATGCACGAAAGTTAAATATTCCTAAATTTCGCTACTTATCCTTCTCTACCTTTACCCCGCTCAACCAAAGCCTATTTCATACGTTCATTGTAAATCCTCGTGCAAAAACTTCATTGTGGTTTTAGTTTTGTACTAGACCCTTGTGGTTCAACTGTGTGGGTTTAGTTTTGGCTCTGTGCCATCGATTTTCTAACGATCTCCACTTTCAAAACATCTACATCAAAATCCCTGTACCAAAACGACGAGAATAGTATGACGAGAGTATAAACACTTTCATCTATAGCCTAGATTTTATTAAATTTCTTAGACTCATGTCTACTATGTCCTATCTTAAGTACCAGTTTTGAAAAAAACTATTTCACACTGGTATTTAAATGCTAAATAAAAGTCTCATTAGTTTCCCGACGTTTCGTAGCTTTTACATGCTGCCAACCTTGATAAAGTAACTAGCATATGCTACGAAACGTCGGGAAACCAGTGAGACTCTTATTTAGCATTCAATTCCCAGTTTGAAATAGTTCTTTTCAAAAAAAATATTAAGCCCCGTTTTCATTTCCTACTCAAGTTTGACCCAATTGTGTACCATGGACTAGTTTTGAAACCAATATGGCCGTCAATCTCCCCTATTCTACCTATAAAGTTCACAGAGATTCGACCGTTACATTACCGATGGCAGACAAACCCACCGTTATTGTGGTAATCGCAATTTCCAATATTGCCGCCATGTGAGTACAGTCTCTTCAACATGACTGCTCGAGTCGGCTCAACACACTCATGAGTAGACCATGACGTTAAAGGCCATGTCTCACCTCCTGACAAGCTGTGCTCAGGATTAAGATTTTTATTTTTTATAACCCTTGGCAGAGGCACAACAATTTTGAATATTTTTTAAGGCCACAAACAGCATTTATGTGGAGCCCTCTATGACGTCATCGTGGGATCTGGAAATATTTTTCTGGCCGTAATTACCTTTCCGTAGCACCAATGCGCTTTAAACTTTCGGTTACTTTTGACAGTGATCACTTTGCAATATTAAAATTTGCAATCGATATTAAAATATTACAATTTTGATATTTTATTTTGAAATTGGAAATATTATACAAAACGGCAATTGGTGTACAAAACAGATTTTTAAAGTTAAATTGCTTGGGTATTGGTTTTAAAAAGGCAAACTCTTTAGTCTGAGCGCAAGTTGTGTGAAGGTGAGAGAATTCCTTTAAGGTCCCCAATATCGAATTCGCGTGACGAGCACGTCTCGGCCAAACGCGATCTTTAAAAGTGAAGAGCGAATTTCCGGCTCATGGCGAAAAGGGTGGTGAAGGCAAGGTTCTCTGACTCGTCCTAAGGCGGCTAGACCTTATTTTATTGCACCTGCCCGAAGAGGAAGAGTCGCTTATGTCGCCGCTGTGTTAAATTCGCGTGTACGACTCTGGAGATATTTTGTCCACCTGCACTGCGATTACGTAACTCTGATACACTTCGTTTTATTTAAAAAGATACCAATCCGCTGGGAGCGCTAGTAGTCACTTTAGCTTACATAACCGCCAATTTGACAAAACTGAAGTCCTTTCATCATTTTTATACCTTATAATATTACCAAAGCGTATGTTTTTTTCTCTCAACTATTTATTCGTTGATATTTTTACCCATAATTATGAAATAGATTCATGTTGTAATTTTTTCATTGGTAGCCGAAATAGCGTTTTGTTTTCCCGCCATTAAAATTTAAATTCACGAGTTGGTAGTTCGTGAGGGGGCAGGCCCAGCTGTGGCATCTTCTCTCACGGGCTAGACTATACCGTCGTTATCGGTTTCAAAGTTAAAAATATAGCATGGACGCAGAAGGGATTTTTCCCCCATCAGAACCGATAACGGCATAACGTAAAAGTTACAAAATCGCTATGCTGGGTTTGGATCCACTACGCTGGGCTAGGGTACAAACGTGGGTAAGTTTGTTATTACCATGGTGACTATCCCTAAAAATCTACACACGCCGTTTGTGATTGGTTGTTCATATTATTACCCCGAGGGTTCAGTGCTTTCTCTGCTTTGTGTATCTGGGCCTTGGTGGTCAGACTAGGAACTAATCAAATTATTACTATGATGTACATGTCAGTGAATACAACGCACAAGGCGGTAAACGAAAGCCACTGGAAATGTTTCCGAGGAAATCAATGTGAAGAGGAAATGCAGTTTGCAGCATATAAAATCGTTAATTTATAGAAAACTAAGAAACACAGACCAAGTGTCTAGTAAGAGGGAAACCTATTCCTCCATAGCTCCTGGAGGAGGAGACCCGTATACCAAACTAGGAACTTGACCTGTTTTTACCTAGGTTGCAAACGCCATTTCCTATGAACACTGTTCGATTTAAAGTTTTCGAGGGGATAGGAAATGACTCCTCTGCGGGAAGACGAGACAAATATGAACCTAGCCTCCTTAGATACTAGGTGGGTTACCAGAATTCTGTGATCTGAGATAACCAACAATGAAAATATGTATTCACGGTTTTTCTCTAGAGTGCATTCTACTTCCATAGGCTGGGAAGCAACAGGTCAAGGCATCTTAATGCCCCCAAATGGGTGTACGTGAACACTGGTGGGGGGGTATAGGGGGGGGGGGCGTTGTAACTATCTTGATAGGCTTTGCCGATGACAGGGTCTTCTGCGAAGGCCGGAAATTCTGAGAGTAGCGTGGTAACATTATTTTTGCCTTTTTGAAATGAGATCAGAGCTGAAATAAAAACTTAATCTGAAATGTGGTATGAATTTTAAAGTTGTGTTCTGTATTCCTTTAGGTTTGTAGTCGTGTCCAGTCTGAGAAGAACAATTTTACATCGGCTTGTCCCGGTCTGCCGCTGAATCGCTGGTTATTCGTGGAATGACATGCAAATGGAAATCTGCAGATGTTGTTCTTCTCCAGTTGAAGCATACTGTAGATATTTATTTTTTCTTTTGCCTCAATGAAGATTTTCCAATACATAAAGAATCTGAACATAATAAGGCATCTGAATTTTACATTAGTTTTGGTTTTTAACATTTATTGAATCATTTCTCCACACAATATTGGTAGGTAATGTTCACAAAACTGAGAAAGCGTTTAGAACTTTCTGAAAATGAGGCCTAATCGAGAATATTCTTTTATCTCCTCCTATAAATTGGAGCGATTAAATGTAAATCTAAGAATAACACATCCCGGTATGCGATACTCGTCCAGTAAAAAAAAAACGTGCAGTCCGGCAACTGCATTAAAAATGACTGCCGTATACGCAAACCTCCCTAAACCCTCAGATTCCGTTTCCTTTAAAAAAATCACCTGAGTTTTCTATAATCACCCGGGAATTGCCTACCGCCGCGAGCTGACAAACTTGTACCTAACGACTCTCGAAAAAAGGTAATTAATAATGTAATGAAGTTAATTCCAGGCACGCTCGGCGACCGCTTTGTAAACCCGGGGCTAGCGACAAAGAACTCAAGGTTTTTCAATCCGATTTTACGTCTCACTTGTTTCCACCAAAAGCATATCCACTACCCTTCACCCCTCCGTCCAATTCATTCCCTATTATGAACCGGAAAGAAATGGGACGCCCGTTTCCGGTTGACCGTAATCAAATTTGGAGTCACGTCACTGCTGTTTCCTCCCTTAGACTAACACAGAAAGCCCCTTGCCTTTTTTTAATAAGGTCTAAAATCTGCCTTTTTTCGCTGTTACATGTTTCTTTCATCCTCCATGTTTGGTTTCAGCCTGTCATGAAAATTCGTAACTGATCGAGTTGTCATTTTGCTGAGGGGACTGCGTTTCGGGGAAATCGGACGGGAGAAATGGTCCGTGACAACAACCTGTTTGTCTCAAAGTTACAGTGCTATTCACATTCTCGCAATCAAATCTAAACTTATTTGAACGTACTTTCGGTTTGCGAGAAAACTGATGAAACCATGTATGTCGTAATTAAGAAATACTTATTTCCGTGTTTGTAGATCGTTTTGAGCACATGAAATGTTAACCCAAAGATTTTTGCCAATGATGAACCAACAAATATAACTATTTGAACGATCAATCATACAAATCATTCTCATTTCATTTTTGTAACGCATTTTCTCTACCCAACGAAATGTTATTGCATTGCCAAAAAATATAATTAATAAAAACTTCGGTATCTAATCTTTTTCAGACATTCATATTTGTCTTATTAAACGTTATGCATTGGAAGAAGTATTGTAATATAACATACTACGAAGGGTCAATAAATTATTGACTAATAGACGAGGCCATACTGTTTTAATAATGTTTCTTTATGCCAGAGCATTTTATCCCCGAGATTGTGTGACTTTTGGCGACTAGTTTTCACCGCGACTAGTTTGTAGCCACTAAATTTCTTTGTCAACAGCGTCTTCTGATCGTCGCGTCCTCCGTAATCTTGTGGACCCATGGCTGGGTCTCAACGGGCGTTATTAAGTGCCAATTGGACCAATGGGCCGAATTTTATGAAAGAAATCACCCTTGGCCCGAGACCATCGTCGCGGAAATATCGTTGATGATGCCGCTTTGGAAGCCAGATCGAACCTAGGACCGACTAGTCGGTACAACTTGTGAGCCTATATAGGGTTAGAGAGTGGCCATCTCTGCGTATGGACGCCATGTTTTTTCCAACGTCAACTGTTCAACAGCCTTTTCAGCAGTAGTTGATACGTTACGAACTTACCTCACCATGTACATAATACGTAGATATGCAAAGGAATATGAGAAACTCATATAGACAACTGCCACGTGCTTCGTGATCATCTTGGTAAAAACATGTCGTCCGTTTAGCATGGGATTTGAACAGCCAATAGAAAAGTGTTATCGTGTTGGCCACTGTCTTACCTTATATTATAGGCCCACTAGGTATAACGATAACAAACGAGAAACTAATATGTGTCAACCCAGAAATATCAAGAAATCGTTTAAATCTGCACATTATAATACTTTTCTATTTTCCATTCTATTTGTTCTATAATATTTACCATTTATTTTAACAATTATTATTGATGCCCAAAATTTTAACCAAAAAAACTGTACAGTATCTTTATCACAACGATAACTGTTGACCTAAATTCTGAATTATTGTTAATTACGGTATAGAGCAAGTAAATATAATCTAAACGGTGTTTACATTTAATTTGGCAATTTGTTGTCTAAACTCTGTCGTGTGTAAATATTCTCCTTAAAGGTTATGTTTGGCCTAGTCAAACTTTGCGTTTAAGTCAAGTCTGTAATAAGTTCTTAAAGTTTCATGACGCTGATTTAGTGGAAACGAATGTGTCAAAGAGAAACTTACATAGAGTTGCACCTGCTACATATTGAGCCATGAATTCAACTAACATCCACTAACAGACTGAGTCTCATCTCGTCAAAATTTCGTCTACCTTCATACTGATAAACGTATCCAAATCACAAATCGTATCCAAATCACAACATAGTTCAATAACGATCGGCTTCGAGTAAAAACACAAAGATGAAACGTTATCAAAATAAACCACATCGCAAAAGCGGTCGCCTTCGGCTAACATCATCGATTTGACGAGATAATTTCGTTTTGAAAACTCGGGAAAAGGGGAGTTAACTACCTACGAGGCGAAAAGAGCTACCGTTCCACAGGCTTGTAGTATGTTAGAGGGCGGTGGGCAGGGAAACGGACGCCGGTGGCGGTAAAAAAGGAGATATTAATTGGATTAGGGGATTATAGTGGTACCGGAGAGGTGCGTCGCTTTGCCATTTTCGTCACGTGCCGCGCAGGACGATGAAAGGAAAGCCGGCGCTGGGGGGGAAATGGAGGGTTGGGGAAGGAAATGTGAGCTTCTGTCCGGATTCAGAAATTTCCTTTGCGGTAATTATAGATACTGCTCTTCTTGGTCGCAAATAAATCTGCTCTTGTAATAAGATAATATATTTAAAGTGTCTCGAGCAAATGGATGCTAAAGTATTTTGTAAATATGCATATTGAACGGAATCTGTTTTTTGTAATAAAATGAGTCGTCAGCCTAGCAAGGCTTGTGAAAGGCTAGCAAAATGAATTGAGTACGATTTTCCTTTGGCTAAGCATAACTCATATAAATTAAACATTAATCATTTTTACGTTACGTGAACACATAAAACGCAGCATTGTGGAATAAATGTTAAAAAATAAGTAATTGGATTGGAAACACGGATTTTAACAGAGTGTGTGGCTTTGCTTATTAACTATTAAGCAGATTTAATTAACTAATGGCCAACTGGATCAAGATTTTCTTAATTCAATTCAATTGAATAGAAGGCTTTCCTGGTCGAAAGTATTATTGGCTGACCCCAAAAGAATACAGGTTGTTCTCAAATTCGCTTCCTGACTCTAATGAGGTTTTACCACACAGTTTTCTTTAGTGGCAGCGTGAGCACAAAAGGCCTATTCGAACACAGCTTGTGTTCTTTTTATGTCGCTCTTTTCTCGAGCACACGACATTGAAAATTCAAATTAAAAAAGCGCCGTTGTGTGAGGAAAAAAGGCGAGAATTAACGAGATAGGAAATTGAATGGGCGACACAAAGACATTGTTATCTCTGAGAGCAAGTTTTATTTTTCACAGTATTAAAGTACGTCACTGTGGAACGTGATTTTCATTGACGTGATGGCAGGAAAAGCGCGTGGAAATGTGTAAGTGGGTTTCCTGCTGAGAGCTCGACATAAGGGTGTTTCGAAAATGGGTTTGTTTTACTTTTAGAAGGTACTCAAAATGGCGAGTTTTGTGTGTTAATATTTTGTATTTTTTTCTATTATGCCTTACACAATCAACATAAAGAAATGATACTGAGCCCGTTGGGAGTAGATGAACCAGCGAAACGCAAAACACGACATTTAAATCACTTTGAAATGAAAGTTCAAGTTCAGTATTTCAATGATGTATACATTGATGGTATACATTGAAGGCACACAATGAAATCTGATAGTTTTTTTATTGTGCGAGAATTACAAATTAAAGCTGTAGTGTTATTGGAAATATAAAATCGCATATTTATAAGAGGCGTAAAAGAGGCGTATTAAAATCTTTGTGTTCTGTAAAATCTTTGTGCTCTGGAAAATATTTAGCTCTGGAAAATCTTTGACCTCTGGAATATCTTGTATTCTGGAAAATCTCTGTGCTTTGGAAAATCTTTGGGCTCTTGAAAATCTTTGTGCTCTGGAAAATCTTTGTGCTCTGGAAAAACGTAAATGCTCTGGGAAATCTTTGTGTTCTGGGAAATCTTTAAAAAAAATGCACTCCTTTGGCGCAAAAACAACATGAAAACATAATTTCAGAAATCAACACATGTTACATTAATTAACGTTGTCTGAACCAAAGTTAATTGTGCTAGCACCAAGTCAAAGCAGGAAGTAGTTAAAATCACAGTGTCTAATTAAGCTTAATTATCTTGTGTACTTTTCTTGTCGATATTTTGCTTGTTAATCAAACCTTGATTGTGTTCCCAGAATTAGCACAGATTCCTGGAAGCACTCTTTTAGTTTTCCGTTTAAATATTCCCTTGTGCATACAGAAATTTCACTGTTAAATGTTAATTACTGCATTTTTAAAATAACACTCCTTTATAATTACAAGTATGCTTTGCTAATGTCATAAATGTTAATTAATTCGCATCTTTCAAGAGTAAATTAGAGTGAAAAACACACAGCCTTAGCTCGCTCTTTGGTACTTGACAGTATACCTAAGCTTTCTAGCCCAAGATGACAGATCTGGAACGAAAGAAAAATGCACAGCGAGAAAGCAACTTTTGGGTGGGGAAAATCTCTAGGCTTTTAAATATTAGCCAAAATAATGTATTTTACTTAGAAATATTAGTGACAGCTCTAATCAAAATAGCTAGGGACCTAGATAATATACTAAACTAAATGAAGTCAGAATAATTTTGGTCTTACGACTAAAGACATGCTGGAAAAAAATCAATTACCATGGAAAAAGCATTTTATTACTTTTTGAGAACTGTGAATAATTTTCAACAAGTCTTCATAAAATAGAAATGATTAGAAGAAAGACGAAGCTATCAAAATGAGCCACATAACCGGAATACATAATATTCTAAAGCAGCATAAAACTGATTCTTACTTTATTGAAAAGTCCCTTAAATTACGTAGGGTGCTAGCTTTTTGTTTTCGATTGTCACTAATAAGTCAGTTAAACATATTTTGCCGTTTTTCGTCTGCTAAAGGGATGCCTCCACATTATTATAGGCCAAAGACGCCCTTCTGTTTGCACCTGAATGCCATCAGACGGCTCAGCATACTTCAATGGAAGTCCAACTCTTTACATCTTCATCACAATTGCTCGTGACACAACTGAGTGAGAGCAGAATCGAGAGTGTATTCAGGCTTGCGAAAGCAAAATAAATACTGGCCGTGGAATTCTACAAATATATGGCTCAACAACGTTTTCAACACATTACGTTGTCATCAACAGTATATTTCAACGTTTACCAAAAACGTTATACTTGAACGTTAACACACTAACGTTTTATTTCAACGTTATAAAACATTAACGTTATTTTATCAAAATTATATTTGTACATTATAAGGTCATCGTTACTGTAACGGTATAACAAATATATTATATGGCTTTAAAAAACGTTTTGACCGTTAATTGTTGAATAAACCTCTTACCACGAAATCTCTTGCCACGATCTTTCAAGATAACATGTATTCAAGATCTTGTAAACACTTTAGTCGAGTTCATGCAATATCTTGTCGAGCTGACAAGGTCAAGGTCAGTGAGAACTTGCAAATTTTAGATCTTGGAAGGCCTTGATCCAAGATTAGCGAGATTGTGATACACTTTCTTGCAAGATCGTAACGTGACCTTGAATGATCTTGCCACAAGAATTTGAATGGTTTTGCAAGATCTCGCAAGATCGCGGTAGCTATTTTCAGCAGTGCAGATCATAGTGATTTTTGTGAATAGTGTGCATAAAAGGAGAGACTGACGTGATTTTCACACTAAAAGCGCTTTTTTAAAAGCAAATAAAATTATAGATGAGTGCATTTTTGCCTTCGTCAAGTGCACCTTACTAAAAGATAGCTTATGCACATTAAATTTCTGCTGCATACTTTTTAACTCACCGCTCTTTTACTAGATACCTTAGAAAATGATTAAGAAAGTTCACATTATGGCACATGAAACTTTGCTCCGTAAAAATTCCGAACGTTTCAAATGGTGAAAGACGTTAAAGTATTTCATTGGTGCTATACAATAACCTCTTTCAAAACGGCTCAGTTCTTCTCAACAGCATTTCAAGCCTTTAACAGTACTAATAACACTTTAATAGCACATATTTATCACCGCTTTTACGAACTCTATCACAAATGCATCTCCGCTGTTCGAGCACCACAAGTGACAAAGGCATTCCCACTCATCAAACTGCAAACGTTCAAAATTTCGTTACACACAAATTTATTCACATAGCGTATCCGTCTTCACAAATTTATGCGCCCCAAACCCCACGACCCCCAACACAGCCAATGCGAATATCACCAACGACGTCCCATCCCCCCCACCCCCACTCAAATGGGGCATGGCTTCCTCCCCCCGTCCCTCCCCCCTGCCTTGTCATCAGTGGGCCATCATCTTCGTGACGACATTCCTCTGCATCCAGCCTGAGGCACGACTTTCAAATTGCTAACGCCTTCTCAAAAACTACCCCCCCACCCCCCATTCTTGTCCCAAACTCTCAAGGACGAAATGCTGCTCCAAATCTTGACGCGATTATAGCGGTGAAAATCTGAAGCGAAAGTTTGTAATCTTACAAGATAAGAATACGAATTATTTTGCCATTTAACACATGTATAGTGATTGGTAGTCTTTTTAGGTAAGCGTAAATTTACTGAATATAAAGCTATATCAATGCCTTAACAATACCATCAATGTCCAACAACATTTTCTCCTAGATTCACGATATAATTGGCCCCTAAAAATGCTCACACAATTTACCATAGGGAGTGTGATTGTGATAATAATCGTGAACTGAAAATATCAAATCATTCAGTATTGTTATCAAAAAGTATGCGCATGGTTATACGGTCAAGTTTTAATAAAATTAATTAATATGAGCTTATATACATTGTACATTAATCCGATGAAATTTGTCAATAGAGATGTGATAAAAAATTAAATGGGCTTTGCTTCTAGTTTAGAAAATACAAGAATGTTTCATCTGATTTCCTTAAAGCGTTTAAGAAAACTGTTTACTCCTAATTAAAAAGCCAGTAAAAATGATAGTTCTCGCAATTTACGCCAAAATATTAATAAAGTCTCGCTAAGAAACTGGTTTAAAATCACAAGCTTCCAGCTAAACAATTTTGCATTCAGTTCCCAGGAGGACCAAGGGGACTTTGCGAAAAAATCCTTCATTATTCATCTCTAAAACAAAAGCTTTTGAAATATTGTTTTACATGTGTAGAGATATGGTGAAAAAATTTAGCTTGGTATATTTAAAGAGCTTAAAATACTATGGCAAATGCAGCATAAAAATAAAAAATATTATCTTAAGTCTTTTATTTCAATAAACTGTAAAAACACAGTAATCTCTGGTCAAAAAAATGCGACATACTGCCCTAGATAATATGGAAGTGATGCTGCCTAGAAATGAATGCGAAGTGTTTGTGTAATAAATTCAATCAAATCGTTTCAGAAAGAGTTACCCGATGTTTTTTTTAATCACAGTCTGATATGTAACATTGGAATGTTGAAATGATCGATGATTTTGTGACCATCAATAAAAAAAGCTCTGGTTTTTAAACTGATTTGATAAAACCTAAAGGCTCAATTGCATTCACAGTTGAGTTCTAGTAGAGATCCAGCGTTCGAATCCCAGTTTTCCAGTCTTTTTAAGCATTTTCCAGCTTTACTTGTCTCATGTCCTTGGCTACCTGGTTAATCTTCCTTCCAGAGAAAACCAAACAAACATCGAATAGTTATTCAAAACCAATGGTAATTTTTATAGTAAAATATATTTCAATGTTATTTATAGATTATTGTTTGGTTCACACAAATAAAAATCACTCACAGATTGATTTTTAAGACCCATGTCTGACTGTTTTTGTTGGGGGGAATGACATAAAATAATTTTTATGGTGTGTTTTGGAGAAACACTAGTTGAGTACCATTTTCGTCCATGTTATGTTACGATTATTTGTTTTAATTGAGAAGATAGTTTATTACATATCAATCATCTAACTATTGAAGAGACGCATAATTATGTTTGTAGAACTAGTAGTATTTAGTGCAATTAAGTTGCAATAGTGCAATAGTGCAATAGTGCAAAGTGCAATAAAAAAAACACATGGGTATTATTTACACGAGGACTAGAATTCCCAAAAAGCCTGCTGTTATTTATTCCTTCAATATTTTTTTAAACAAAGACAATAAAACTATCACCATAAGCCACATGAATGTCATAAGCATGTCATTATTCAAAATGGCAATGAGTCATGGTAAACTGCATAGTGATTTTCTGAATATCTACAAAACTCAACTGATTTTGCTTTTCCACTTTGTAAAACTGCTTCTAAATGTATCGATCAGTGCCGTATTTACCGGTAGGCAGGGTAGGCTATCACCTAAAGGCACCGAGGTTTAAGTCAGAGCCGGCCGCAAGCCGGCGCCGATACCCATGCAGTTATTTTTGTATTTATAATCATTTTGAATTGCAACCTTTCTTCTGAAGTCTTAGTCTTAGTTTATGTGCCTCACCTATTCCTTGAATACACGGGATGAAAATGAACGGCGAAAATTATACGTTTACCCGCATTTCCTGTGTGACAGTTGTAGCCGGGAAGTACGGACTCAGAGGTTTTTTGAACACATGCAATTGCGAATTGCAATTGAGAACTTAGTTCCCGAACGGGCAGAATGACTAATTCTACTCCTGGAACAATTAATCGCTTTTGCCCTGCGTAAATGTTTGGGAAAACATTGAGCACATGGAGCACTCCAGTGCGCCTTCGTGAGCGCGGCTAACAAGGTGAGTAGATGCACTCACCCTGCGCGATTCTCGGGCATTTTCTTTATTTGTGCATTTGAGAGTTGCTCTCTGCTCTGTCACTTATTCGCATTGAAAAAAAAAGTGTTGAACTCGATTTACACGGAATATATAATTGACTTTTTTCGCAAGTTTGAAAGTGCTCCGCTGACCAATGTAGAAAAAATGCAATCTAAATCAGTCCGATCATTCCCAGCAGCAAGCTCAATGCAGGTCAAATCGAAATGTTAGTATTATGTTATTTATTATGTTACTTTACAATACCTGCAAGACGGGTGCCTACCAATTCATCCCATTGCCAGTAAGTTGCATGGTTTTCATTTACCAAATCGACGCATCTTTAAAAATTGGTTCCATAGGCTTTACCGATTAGCATTGGCAGCTTATAGGGGCGCCACGAAAAAAACTGCCTACTAGCGCATATTGTCTAAAACCGGCCCTGGTGTTAATCGCGTACGATATAATTACTTTCATGTCCGGCAAACACATGTTTCAAAACCAATTACAGCTTCAATCGCAGATGCTTACACAGCTTCTGCACCACACTGTTCACAAAAATGACTTTATCGTAATAAAAAAAAAACGCCCAATTCACATAATATAAAACAAGCGTCCCACATTTTGAGCGGAGTCAAATAAAAGAGCGGCTGCAAGTATGCAAATACCACCACTATGAAAATGTCTAGTCCATTCTTTTTCGCAGCTGTCATGTTGCCAGCACTGATCGCAACGATCCTTGTATGAATATTCATAATCACGTGCTGCCAACGCTGGACCGGTGAAGTTAAAATGACGTAGTCCGTTGGCAGAGACAGTACCTTCTGATTTCAACAACGGTTCGATGATATATTAATTCTGGTTCGGACATTTTATGTAGGCGATTCCGTAAAAGGCTATGCCACGAAGGTAATTGCTATTATTGGAATTGTAGGCACGCGACGTTTATACTTGATGTTATGATTTGCTGGCTGTATCAAGTTTGATAGCTGCAAAAACTGAAGCTATGATAAATCAGTAAATGGTATTGGATTGAAGGGGTAAAAAGACGCAATTTTTTTGGCGTTTTATACTTTCAAATGATTTTTACTGTGTTTTAATTGATTTTTACAAATAAAAAGGAAATGCAATTTGTATATTGGTTAACTAAATGGAACTTGTACTTGATTGTGATTGAAGAAATTTCAGTAAAGCGCACACAACATTTTTTATGTAAAATCCTAGTTCCATAATCCAAATTGAAAGGAGGAACGGAATCTTGTTAGCTGATTTTATTCAAAATTTGCCTCTTCTTCATGTATGATGAAATATCAAACAATATTTATTATAATTGAATTATTTTTCAAAAATATATTACAAATCAAAAACCGTTAATGAAGACCTCGTCTTTGAACGCAAATAAAATTACGATCACAAAGCCTTATCTGACAGTTACCGATGTAATAGAACAAACTTGTGTGAAGAATACTAATTAAAATAAGTTTAAAATGCTGATAATGTTAATGTAGGTATTATAGAATCATTACAAATTAAAATGTAGTCAATGGCAAATTATCATGTTTTGTTATTTTAGTTTTATGTGCTATTTTCTGTCTGCGACAGTGTTAAACGGTTATCTCGTCAGAAGGGCTCTGCAATTGTGACACAAGTAATTGGCTTTAGGCGGGTGTTCATTACTCCGTGTGTTGCCGTCCCACAGTGTTTTTCCAGTCGACACGAGCCTCTTTTTGTCTAGAGAGGTCTCACGTCTTGGTCTAGAGTAAATGCCATCACCACTCCATGAACACTAATTATTTCTTCTGTCGAAAGAAAACAAATTGAAAAACTCTAAGAGTAAAAAAAAAAACGTTCAGTTCTATTTGATCCTGTCGGAATTCTCTATAGCTATCCAGCCGCAGGCAAACTCCATGCACCGCCATGCACATGGCTTTATCTGATCGCCAAGTACAGATTAAGGTGGATGATCACCTTGGCCAACGAAAATCTGTTAAACAATTGATTACCGGCAAACTATTGGTGACAGCCCCACCAAAATCGCTCACCTCCTAGGTAATGTATAAGGCTTTAAAATTACGCAAGAATACTTTATGTCCTATGATTATTTCGGCTAATTAACGACCGTAGCCATGAAAAAATTATGGTTGCTATGGAAACAAAAACATCCCATAGTAACGGACGTTGATTCGCCAAACTAATCATGGCAAAGATATTATTCTTATTTCATTTTAAAGCCTTTGATATTGCCTAGAAGGTGAGCTGTTTTGTTGGGACTTGTTGACACTAATTGTTTGCCTGTAATCAATTGTTTGGTATCCTTTGTTTGGTGTTTGGTTTGGTGTATGGTTATTTGTTGGTTTGGTTTTGGTGGTTGTTATGCGGGTGACCGCCATGCACTTGGCTACTTCTGTTCTATATACTAGGGCGAACGCAATTTGTGTTGCGTTGAAGATGAGCGTAGCGATTTGTATTTAGCGCATAAAAAGATTGAGGCAAAAAGCCTAAATCATGGAGCAGCAAGCCGGACCATTGCTTTTTCGAAAATTCTGATCACTTGAAATTGTAAACGATTCTGGCCTATCTTTGTTTCTGTCTGAGCTGTAGGGTAGCGGAAATATGCTCATTTTGAGGTCATAAAGCAATGTGCATGTTAATACATAGATGTAACTCATGCCCAAGGGTTTTTATTGGGTTTTATTGGTTTGGTTTTTATTGGAAAAAATCTGGTGTGATGTTTCGATTTGGTATCGATGGTTTCTAAAGGCAAATCGAAATTGGGAACATTTGAAAAAAACACGCACTTTTAAATAAATTTCCGTACTTTTCCAAACATGCCCAATTGTCGGATTTTGCCCTTTTTTCTGCTTTGAAAGTGAAGGGTGTGGAGGATTTTCTTGAAAAACGCAGGGGGTCAAACGCAGTTGAGAACAAAAGTAGACACCCTGAAAATTTCATCCCACTCGAAGCAGGCGTTTGGCCTGTAGAGCGCGCGCAAACACACATACAAAAAAACAAACACACACCAAGTGTTTTTTTTAGCAGTAGTGAAATTGATGATTTCGCTTCGCTCGCTTCGCTCGCTACGCTCATCAATAAAAGAAGAATTGGTTCAAGTTAAGCGACAATGAGTTGAGTCGGGCGTTGGATCGGTGACCGCCATGCGCTTGGCTACTTCTGATCTATAGAGAAGCAGAATTGGTTCAAGTTAAGCAACAATGCGTTGAGTCGGTCGTTGAATCGGTGACCGCCATGCGCTTGGCTAGTTTTGTGCGATTTAAAACCTAAAGTGGTTCAAGTTAAGGACGAAGGGTAGAGTCGGGGATTGCATGGGTGACCGCCATGCATATGGCTAGTTTTGTATGGGTAAAAGGTTCAAGTGGATCAAGTTAAGCAACAGTGCGTTGAAACGAATGTTAGATGGGTAACCGCCATACACATGGCAAGGTATATTTGGAAAATACGGGAGGGTAAGACATTACGCAACTCCAGGAAGAGTCAGGTACGATGGATGGTGATTGCCTTATAGATGGCTATTTCTGTTCGGGAAAGAATGTGGATGGATTGAAGTTAAGCAACATACCGCTGATTTGGTGTTGGATGGTCACTTACAGACACATGCCCTGTCCTTTTCGAAAAATACTTTGAAAAGATTGAAGTCAAGCAACATCCCAAATAACTTTCTTCCCAGCCTTGCCATCGTTCGCAACGAGAGAACACAAGTAGCACAAAAAACTTCGGTGGACGTCGTAGAGCTAACGGGGGATAACTTGCGTTCAACGTTCACATTCGCCAAACGTTTGATTAGGTCCTACCCTAACGTTGAACGCAAGTTATCCCCCGTTACCTTGAAATCCACTGAATGTTTGTTATAACGGTTTTGTGCTACTTGGGAATAGGCGTTTATATTTTCGGCAATTTATTGCTGGTGAGACGGTCGAAATGATTGACGCATCATCTCAAAAAATGCCCTACCAATATCACTGGAGTGATGCCGCAGAGACAGTTTCGTCAAAACAGTGTGTCGTAAAACACAGCACCAAAAGAAACACTCTGAGATTACAAACATCTGGATGCAACATAGATATCGAATACGCTGATGTTGCAATGAAGATCAAGCTTTAATTGCATGGTTATGGAGTATTGTTATTAGTTAAATCCACGTACATTTTTGTACAAACGTTGCTGCTGAACAGGAAATGTATATTATTTGGATTTTTAAAATTAGGGCTGGGTGTTTCATTGTTTTTATATAGTAATTTCAATAAATGTTACCATTAGATGTGATTTTAGTTTTCCGTATTGAAGATGTCTTTCTTTAAAAAAAAAACATCGTGCATTAAGTTCAGAGAGAACAAACAATAAATTTCAAAGTAAACTCAAAGCATCTCTATAACAAAGGAGATCCACTAAATAAAAGATTGACACCTGTTTGAAGAAGCATTTTATTCATAACTTATAAATTATGCACCAATTCAATTTACAAATGATCAATGATCGTTGTGCGTTAAGCTAACACTTTTAAAATTATCTGCTATGAATTTTCCCACCACAAATAATTATCTTCATTGCAATGACTTTCTGTAAAGACTCTAGACTCAATAACCCTTTCGAATCTCTTTGAAACGATGTAACTCGAGGCAGAGAAAGAATGATTTACACAGAAGCTAAAATCAACACCAGGCGAAAAACAACCAATGTGCGTTCGGCGCAGAAACGAAATTGAGACGCAATGAAAACAAAGGAGCGATAATGGAAAACATTTGAAGCGAAAAACGTAGCAACGTTTGACAGCAGTAAAAACAAGCGCGAGAAAATGAAAGACTTTGCTATCAAAACGTTTTGCTACGTTTTCCTTTGCGATTTGAAAGATAATTTGCATAATGTTGTTAATGAGCGAACAATCACTTACTTTTCTAAAGTTTGTTCAAACAACTGTTCCAACGTTTTATTGCGACTGTGACAACGGGCTCATGTTTCTAGGGAATAATCAGATCTTAAATCGTTTTTTAACAGAATTCAAAAGTTTGACAATGTGGTGAAGTGTATGTGAGTAAAAGAACCTGATGTTACACATTAATGTCCTTAAAAGTAATTATTAATTTTCAATACTTTCATTGATTGATTAAGCGTTCGGAGTACGAAGTTTCGATCTCATTTTTGATTTCTTGAGAAAAAATGAGGACTAACTGTTTGTACGAATGCTTTACGCTTTTAATGGTCACTCGGCTGATCTGGTTGAAATGAATATTTAATTTATCGGGCTTAATATCAAAACGTATTCCTGCTTCACTGAGCAAGATGTTTCGATGCAACAGCTGCAGCCAATTAAAAAAAAAATTTTAATTAAGATCTTGAAGAAATATTAAAAGGCTAGACAATTAAAAGATACTAATGACATTGATAATGATTTCTTCTAAACTCTTGAAAGTTTCATCGGTGCAGCCGCTGCACCCAATTATAAAAAAACATTTATTAAGATCCTGCAAAAATATTAAAATGTTAGATAATGATATATACTTATACTTCTTTCAATTTCACACTGCTTGTATTATATTTTTATTTAATAAATAAGACATTTTCTGTGATTATAGAACCCTTTAAGAATAAGATATTTTTGACAGAAATTTGACTCTCCTGTCCCCTTTGCGCTGTAGTTAATCATAGTTTCAAGTTTCTCTCTTCGATTTGGTTCCAATTAATTGGTTTCTTGCCTTTGGATGACACAGAAAGCAGCAACCTAGACTAATCTACCCCAAAATCATCCATCTCTTGCACAATTAAATTTTCTTTTCCTCCCCTTAAACATTACTAAGAGAAGCGTTAGTCCTTTCTCCTGTTTCTTTGTATAATCGTGATTTACGTCTTCATTAGCAAGATACTTAATTGCAAGGGATTATTTTGTATTTCGCTTTGAATAATTAAAATATTCTCGTTTGCGCTGCTGCAAACATGCAGAAGTTAAAGCTCAAATTTTGTATCAATACAAAAGTGAAATAAATTAGATATACGAATTGAAATAAAGATCTCCTAGACGCAGAAGACGTGCCAAATTTGATTCCTACGCGCTGAAGCTCCTAGACGCAGCCCGCAGAGCAAACTTGGCTCCTCCACGCACAAGCTCCTAGACGCAGTCCGCAGAGCAAACACGGCACTTCCAGGCTAAAGCTCCTAGACACAGCCCGCAGAGAAAACTCGGCACTTGCAGGCTCAAGCTCCTTGACGCAGCCCGCATAGCAAACCCGCCTCCTCCACGCACAAACTCGCCTCCTCCACGCACAAACTCCTAGACGCAGCCCGCAGAGCAAACTTGGCACTTCCAGACTCAAGCTCCTAAACGCAGCCCGCATAGCAAACTCGGCTCCTCCACGCACAAGCTCCTAGACGCAGCCCGCAGAGCAAACATCCCTGACGTACTTATTTTTACCTATCTTAAAAATTTAGAAACACAATTGTTATAAATATGCTCAGCAATAGTCTTAAGGATAGGCGGAAGAGCACCAGTTCGCCAATTGGAGCTTCCGGGCTCGAATGCAGGTGTGGTGGACAATTTTTCCATATTCTTTTTTCCCCCGAAAATATACCATCTTGATGACGTCACAACTTGTAAACAGCAAAAAATCTTAAACTTCATTATTTAAAACTTCATATAACAACGACAAATGACCTGTATAACGATTATTTTTCTTGGGTTACCGTTAAAATCAAACATGTGACACACAATAAGAGCCTATATTTTTTCTGCCATTATCGAGCGAGAATTTCGCGCTTTCCGGTTTTTCCGCGTTTCCCGTTTGACATCCGCTTGAGGTTTAGCTTAATTCGTGAAGCTCAGAAGCGATGGTTGAAGATTGTTTACTTAAAATTTAGACTAGAAAACGTAAAACAAGTTGATGGCAATTGTCTCCAAACTTTTCAGGGTCTAGGCCCACAGGATTTAGTTGATAATTGATGATTGATGAACGCGCTACCAATTCAATATTAATTTTATACATGGCCTGAGGCCACAGGAGTTATTCAGCCTTGTTAAGTGAAATTTTGGAGTCACTTCAACCTAATGAAATATGCAGCATTTCAAGAGAAACGCGTTCATGCCACATTTCAATTGAAGGGTAACATAGCGCAGCTGCTACGTTTGCTTGCGGGAACTACGCACTTCCTCGTTAGGTTACTCCCGACGGGACCAATTGGATCAAGTAATTATCTTTGTCGATTTACATTTGGCACCGGCAGATTTCTAAGTAACACGTTTCTCTTCTGGGTTTGAACTCTATTCAGAAGTTTATTTCACGTAATTTGATTTTCTGTTGCTATTTAAATAAACTTTACGTTCACTCCTATAGTTGCATAGAAAGTGTAAATTGGGTATCCTAGGCTAAGTAATTATTGTAACAAAAACGGCCAAGTCAATGCATTCAGAAATTTACAATAGAAAGATAAATCAAGTGCTTTAATAATTGTTGACGATATGCTTTCCACCTTCATAAAATCAGTTTTGTTTTACATTTTACCACACTACTGACAAAAATTACTTTTGACCCGCACTCCCATTAAGGGAAAATATCACTTCCAGATAACAGTTTCGGTAAATCATCTCCTATCGGCATGAGACACATCACGTGCAATATAGATATGAAAACCTACACGCAATACACATTTCTTCAAGTTTGGTCGAAAAATTATTTTCAGGGTGGCCAAAATCGCACAATTAGCACGTTTTTTTTCTCGAACAGACCAAAGGTTGGTGAGTTCTCTCGGCCACACCGAGTTATCATTCCAATATTTCAGTATGTTGTAGACAAAAGACGTGAATAAGGACGACCTTGGCCCTTTTCCCCAATTTTACTTTACACTTTCGCATACAATGGCTCTAATACGGGTCAATAATGAAGAGTTTTGGGCTATGTTCTAACACGTCATGTGCAAATTTTTGAAAAAAGCATCATGGTCCCTCTTTTTTACGTATTTTTTCCACAAAAGACTGAAATATTTAAATGACAACTTTGACGATGTGGCTTTGAGATTTTGGCAACTTTTGGTCTAAAAGCCACTTTATTGCGAGCTGATCTGACAGTTAAAAAGTATTTGATTCATTTGAGCTTCAACTTAAAGCTGTCAATAGATTTACTAAGTAGTCTTTTAACGAAACCAGGATTTTTTAGTTGGAAGCGAAGCTATACGAAATTAACTTAACCCGGATTATTTATCAGACAGATACGTTTGAAGGTTCTGGAGGAAAAGGCAGAGCTAAGTAATCATGTGCATTCTCTAGATTATTGAGGTCTACGAAGCTATGTGTTCTAGTTGATTGGCAGAAGTTAAAAATGAACATTAACAGACAAATTTCCTTGAAAGTTTTTTCATCTAATAACACAAAACGTAGCTCAACATTTTAAAATTTTGAAGATATTTATTAAGTAAATGTCGAATTGTGCTCATTCTGTACCAAACACCTAAGGTCTTTCAGAATTAGAAACATTCACACAGGAGTAACCACAAGTCCTTAAATACATTTAAAAGTTCACGTGTCGGCTTTTCATTTTTAAACCATTAATTTTTTTTAAAAATGATGTAACTATACACTAGATTAATTTCACTTTACCAAAGCACAGCCTTCTAATTGAAGCTGTTATTCATTGGCTCATTTCACCAATGTATTGCTATAGAATGCTGTGTCTCTAGATCCCTTATTTTATCAATTGCATCATCAACCAATCACGAAGGTAAATGACCCCACACACTGACAATCTGTGCAATTACTCCCGTTGGTCCACACGCGACATCAATGCTCCACTACCAATTATCAAGCTCATAGACTTAGCAACAGAAACCTAGAAGACACCAACAAAATGACTCCTTTTATACAAAAGGGAGTCATCTTGTTGGTGTCTGATTGTGTATACAATCACCCTCTAGGGGCAACAAGGGCTAGTTTGCCCCGGAACTAAACACAGCCCCAGGGCACGCACGTGTTTTTAAAAGTGTAGTTTGAAATGGCCCCAGGACTACCACTGTAAGGAAGCGACCCAGGCCAAAACGCAAAGGGCTCGGTGGGGGGGGGGGGGGGGGGGGGAATGGGAGGGGGTTGTTAAGGGGGGGGGGGTGGACTCCCGCCGAGACCAATTCGCGGAATGGGTCGACAATTACATAGCAGCCCTTTTGGAGCTGCATCTTCGGTCGGTGGCGTCCGTTTGCCCCGAACACAACGACCCATGAAAGAGAGAGAATAGGGTGGAACGCCTAGCTCTTGAGAGAGATGGTAGGTTTGTTGTCGTCTTGGTAAAGAGAGATAGTCGACCCAAATTTCATTAATTTGATATTATATTTTGCTCTTTTCAAAGAGTGGTTTCACTGTAAGAATGATAAGTTTAAATGGCGGCTTCACTGTAATTTATACTGGTGTTGCAAGAAAGTAAACTGGTTGTGCACTCAATTTATAAAATTGTAATTCATGGTAATACTTAAACGTATACATTTTGTATGTATTTTATTTTTAAGAATTTATTTTTAATATGGGACTTTTCTAGTAGTCTAGAAACTTTTTGAGTTTCGAGATTACTGTGATGTTAGGTAGCAATATTTTGATGCGTCTACTGTTTACTGGTAAATTGTGGAAACACCAACTTCTTGCTAAGATTGTGTTTAAATGTCACGGTATTGTTTTTTACAGTCGTAATTTGTTTCTGTAAAGTAATCATATATATGTGACACAGATAAAAATGCGTTAACCACTTGTATAACACTAAAGCGTTGCTAAAAAAAATTGTGTTGTGCTGATGATGAGCATGACTTTTTGTAGCAGATTTAAAAAATAATAATACGGAAAAAACACAAAACGTTTCTAAGAATGAAGAACCTCATGCGAATAATCAGGGACATAAAAGCCATGAAGATCTCTTTGAGATAACAAAGAAAACAATATTGAATTCGACTTCATGGAATCTTCTGGCTTTTTATAACAACTACCCACTTTGGACTCTTTGCCGAGAAAGCGGCAAGACCGACACTTAGTTATCTTTTATTGGTCTTAAAGGGGCTATAACGCCCTGCTTAAAGTGGTTGAAATGTGTTACTATCCTACGTTTTTCTATTGGAAATGAGTACGACCTTGTTAGACTTTATCTTTAAGAAAGTGGCCTACTTTGAAATAATATGGCCTAGTACTATCGAAGTAAACTTTTACTGAACTCAGGTCAAAAGACTGGAACTTTATTATTTGCTTCGAAGTAACATCGGCAGGGTAAGATAGAGTCAAAGTAAAAACCAACGGTATAAAGAAGAAGAAAATGTATATCTATTGCTTTATTGGAAAGAGGCGAAGCTGGAAAAATGTGCCCGAACCGGGATACGACCCCGGGACCTCCTGCTAGCCGGGCAGGTGCTTTACCACCTGAGCTATTCGGTCTCACATTCTCCCTGCTTCTGGGACAAGGGGGATCTCCGGGGAGACGAGAGGCCGAGAGACCCGTACATGGGACGGATAAACGGACTCGGCCCCAGGACGGCGATGGTGCAATCACTAGACCCTTTCTCAGATGAAGAGACACGAGGTGGATGAGAGGAAATTGTCCCGGCAAGCAGGAGGTCCCGGGTTCGTATCCCGGTTCGGGTGCACATTTTTCCAGCTTCGCCTCCCTTCCGTCACTGGTATCTGCATAAAGCAGTAACAATTTCCTCTCGATTGCTTTATTGTTGGTCTAGTCTTGGTCAAGCTATACAACAACAACAAAATATACAAATATTGTTAGTTTAATTGTTAAGGTTGGCTGGGTACTCTACTAAACTTACATGTTTATACTCAGAAGCTCGTTTTGGGTATGGTTTGAGTGGTATTGTAGTCAAGCAGGAAAGAGCCAAAAGCAGTTCAAATATTTTAGGTTTTGATATAGGTTAACGATATTGTGTTAGTTCTTCCTGGTAACAGATTCCATTTGATACGAATGGTAAATGCTAACCACGTAATCAGACTCGTGGTTACAACAGTAAACATGCTAAGATAACATTGTTGTATAACTATAACATTAACATTACAGCTCAACATTATAATACACTTAATGGTAAATTGAATTAAATCTGGATTATTTGACTTCCTAAATTAACTATTTGTTGGTACATATACTGCATTAATAATTAGATAATAAAAATACCGCAATGACAAATTAATCAACACCATAATATTCCAAATGCAACAATATTGTAATTCACGTTGAGGTGTTATTTTGGTGGATCGTAACCTTTCTAGCCATCTGTGACCATCGGTGAATAGAGACATGATTTTTTTAGATTTTTAAACTCACGCCACTAATTCATATAAAAATTTCTGAAAATGCATTCCTTGTCCTCCACTACTCCAGTAAAACAATGCTATCAGGAATTTATATGAATACATTCATATAACATTCATATTTTCCATTTATATGAATACACACAAGTCCTGAAGATGTCGGTGCCAACACCGACGAAACGTCGACCTAGGTTCTTTTTAGGACCAAGTCAATCTCAGAGTCTCATCAGAGCATTACCGAACACCTTACCACCATCTAACCTTTGATCACTGCTCCGGTACGGGATAGGCAACTAGTATGCCGTGCCAGCTCTCACTGCTCCGGTACGGGATAGGCAACTAGTGTGCCGTGCCAGCTCTCACAGCTCCGGTACGGGATAGGCAACTAGTATGCCGTGCCAGCTCTCACTGCTCCGGTACGGGATAGGCAACTAGTATGCCGTGCCAGCTCTCACTGTTCCGGTACGGGATAGGCAACTAGTATGCCGTGCCAGCTCTCACTGCTCCGGTACGGGATAGGCAACTAGTATGCCGTGCCAGCTCTCACTACGCTCAACATGTATGATGCCGTTTTTACGTTTTCTAAAAACTGAATAAACATTAAAACAAACAAACAAGGGTATTATTTAGCTACTTCTAAAATTCAATTTACTTATTTAGAATGGACTAATCAATATTTAATCTTCTAAATAGCAATACATAACGACATAATGATGGTTATAGAGTTGATCTGGCCGAAGATGACAGCTGGTAAGGCCTATACTTTAACGTTGCATGGGAAACATACAGCGTTGAGCTAGTTGCGTATCCCGGCTAGCAATGGTCGAAGGTTGCATGGGAAACATACAGCGTTGAGCTAGTTGCGTATCCCGGCGAGAAATGGTCGAAGATCTAACCATGGCTCTGAATCGCTCCGTCATTCCAATGCTATCACCGTTGATTTAAGATTAGGCATACGATCTTTCAAAATACATTATACTTACTAACGCAGGTAAGCTAGTAATACTTTCGACCCTTTTGTTACTTTGATAAGTCTATCAACAACCCCTTCAAATTGCTACACTCCATTCGCTTTCCAATTATTCCCCGTTCTTTGGCTCGAGGAAAGTGAATTTAAGAAGCCGCGTTCTGTCACCTATAGCCGAGCGTTTCCGGAACGTTCCGAATACGACGACGAGGTGCCATGACTGTTGATTGCTCGGGTTGCTTAGCAAAGTTGATTAGTCTTATTTGCATAGCAAAATCGTGAATGCATTCTCATCCCTGTAGCGGTGGGTTCCAGGTTGACAGTTGCCGCTCAGTGTGGAAACACAGATCTTACTACCTAGATAGCATGAGTCTTTATAAATTTGGGTAACATTAAGTCTTATGGGAAGTATTCGAGTACTTCCGTCAGGTAAGTTAATGTGAATGCAAGGGATATTGGCACTAACTGATGTCTGGTTCACTTGCCATTCCGATGATTGCTACTTCCGCGGTACGCCCAACCATCTGAAAGCTGTTTTGTTACCGCATTCCATTTGCTCCATATGATGGACTGTATGTGTAATCGTTGTCTGTGGTGGCAGCACATGCACAAGTTTTACTCTCAATGATACTTGATTATGAAGCAAAAGATCCGAAAATGTACATTTTTAAAGGGAAATGTATCGTGTTAGGTATTGAATTTTCAGATGTTTCTATATCAACTTAGCAGGTGTATTTAAAAATAAGATAACGGTAATTAAGAAACTAGGGGTTTGGAGGAAGTCGGATATTTTGTATCCAGTGAACTGAGTGAAATTGTACGTCTCTTTATATATACTTGTGGTTCTTCGTGGAATTATTTACGACAAATTTCGGCATTGGTGTGTCATTATCGATAAAATAAATAATAATATGTGATTTTTCTTGATTACTATGATTGAACCACGTTTTTTTAAAACATATCTTTAAGTTTTTTAATTATAATATTCTCCACGGTATTTTCCATTAAACGTCAAATTAATCATAAACTTTGAAACCGTTTTCGTAAATTGACAATAAACTTGAAGGGTGCTGGAAAGCAGATAGGGCCAGAATTCTGCACATAACCAGAGCATATCAGATACCGAGGCTTCTAAGTTGATTAGACGAATTTGCATATAGGGTCAGCGGGTGATGGAAGGGTGTGGGGGGGGGGGGGACAGATGCCTTAACGCAGATTCTCAAGGGTGCCAGCTTAAATAAGTTGTGACCAACGCCTTGCATCTCTACGATATTAATTTCATCAATTATTTCACACACCAGTTAACCTTAACTATGAAGGAAATTATTTTCTATTGGGTTTAGCTATCTATACCTAACTAAACACCATTTCACGTTAAGAAGGGGAGTGGATTTTAATCTTCCTCGAGGACCGACTATTGCTAGAGATGAGTTAAGAGTCTCAAAACTGCCCATAGAGCTTTCTGTCCCGCTCAAAACATGGCTTGTAAGTTTTGATAATCATTGCTAGTGTTAAGCATCAGTGGGTCCTCGAGGAAGATGCAAATCCACTCTCTAACATAACGTGATATGGAGTTTAGGCCTTCGTGATCGTAATTTTTGTTGCATTGAAGATACGAGAAGCTGTTTGGAGTGTATAAAAAGACATGTTTTCAAAAATCATAGAAGCCAACTATTAAAATGTATAAAAATAAACTAATCTTACTTTGTACCTGCTGTTGTAAATAATATTGTAATAAAAAGTAGGAACAGACATTTTGAATGGCATTGTATGAAGTATGTTTAGACATAGGGAGTATGACATAGGTAGAAAGACGTTTGAATGGGTATTTGAAGAGTGCGATAGTTTTAGTTTGACGACAAGGATAAATTCAAGAATGTGTGATTAACAAGGAAATTTGAATATCATTTTTTAAACATATATGTCTGACATTTCTATGTTTTTAAATGTTTGTATAAAGTGGATATATTAATAAAGTTAGCGTCAAATTTTTTCTTTTTGAAGTCTTGAGCAAAATATCCTCGTGCACATTTGTTTAAAAAATTAACAACCTATTGAACGAAATGTAACGAAGTTGATTTTATTGTTTCATTCTCTCTTTATAATCGCTATTGATAGGTTAGAGAGCGTTCAAATTACCCCATCTAAGGGTACCGCCTAACTACAGCAATTTCCCGTCGGCCGGTTGGTACGTTATAGGCTATAACTGCTAAACAAGACGCTACACAATTTTCGCTGTAGCCTGCTCTTAGCAAACGAGCCGTAGCACAATGTTCCGAAATGCCAGTATCACCATCCCAGACGCTAGAATCACCCAAATAACATTTGCTCACTCCCCAAACCCCCATTCAACCCCAAACCATACCCAGCCCAACACAAACCGGAATTAATTTCATGATCGTCATTTGCAATTAGTACATTGACCCGAAACACTAATTAGCGTTTCAAAGTAGACAGCCGCAGTCCGCGCGTTTCACGGGACTGAAGCCAAAAGGCAGCCATCTTGAAGGTACGAATATCATACAAATCAGCGGTTATGACAGCCTCTGAGGCTTCAAAACCACGGGATCCGCTATCCACGCAAGTGTGTTTAGATCAGTGGGTCACACAGGTAGAATAGGGGAGATCGAAGGCCCCACTGTCTTCAAAACCAGTCCACGGGATCCGCTATCCACGCAAGTGTGTACAGATCAGTGGGTCACACAGGTAGAATAGGGGAGATCGAAGGCCTCACTGGCTTCAAAACCAGTCCACGGGATCTGCTATCCACGCAAGTGTGTACAGATCAGTGGCCTGGGAGATCCTCCCCAAGCCACTGAAAATCCCACAGAGAAGGAATGTCGTTCGCACTCTTATAGAGTGTCTTCACTTCGCGATCGTAAACTTTTATGGCTTATGTCTTAAAGCTAGGGAACAGTGGCGTAAGGATTGTAAAACGTCTTCTTCCTCAAGAAATATTACTTTCGTTTGTTTGCTTTACAGGATGTAACTGTAGTGCCACAGTTGTACTACATTATATTGACTGTTAAGCGGGGTTTACAGCTAGAAACTTCAGTGAAACGATGTCATGAACATTGGCTGTGAACCAATCAGAGACTCTGGATGTGCCTGACGTCATGTTCGCGACTCCGCCATAGTGTCTCTGATTGGTCCAGAACCAATGTTCATGACATCGTGTCACTGACATTGCTAGCTGTAAACCCAGCTTTAATTAATATCATGCTGATTATGACGCCTTATAGTAAGCATAGAGGCTAGCCGAGGGTGTCGCCGATGTTGAAAAACAAATATGCAATTACTTAAATACGGACAAAAATACTCGGGTTTGCATTCTTGGCTGGGGCTTGTTGCTATCGTCTACATCTCACTTGGAATGGGCTCTTTTGGGTATGGGTGAGTGTCCCATAGTTGCTTACGACCAAAAGCTGCCTAGAAACTCATTCACAGTTCTTCATTTTATCCATTTACAATGGCCATTAAAAGTTATGAAAAACGTTTCGGTGTTTTTATGAGGCAATATTTCCTCACTCATCATCTTCTTTAGATTTTGTTGCTTCTTGTTCCTAATTTTTAGTTGAGCACTGACAGTTTCCCAACAAATCACGGTCAAAAATGCAAACCCGAGTCTTATTTCCTATGTTTAAGTGACTGCAGATTTGTTTATCGTTACCCAGTGCTGGGATTAAGTCTGTTTTGTCCAGGTGCCGTGTTATTTCAAGTCTTGCCTCTTTCACATACTGTTTTGCAGTCGTCTGTGTGAAACTAATGATAGTGCTTTATCGAATTAACATGCCGTTTTTGGATCTAGCGTACCTAGAAACAAGAAAGGATGCCGAGGGTGTACTGCGCCTGTACGTGTCCTGCTACTGGACAACAGGACCAAAAATAGACGCAGCTACCTTAGCCTTGTTTTAAAATATGCACACAATTTATATTTATTTACTTCATTGTATTACAATTTAAGTTATTATAACTTAATGCTTAAATAAAAACCTTTATTTGCCAAAAGATTTGATTAAGACGATTCGAATAGATTAAGTACCTCCTGTTCCTCATTCAACCTTGAGACTGCAAAGTTTATTTGTTTATTTGTTTCGAAATGTTTCTCATTACTCTGTTCACTGAACGTTTCTTAGTTATTCTGTGTGGCAAAATCTTATTACAGTTTCTGAGGAAGTTACATTGACATCTGCTTCATTACAGAATTTCAATGTCAGATTTAAATTATTCGTAATTACTAGTACCAACCTATGTCAAAGAGCATGTTAAAAGCTCGTTAAAACACTGTCAGATAAACGAACTGGAACTATCCTCAACATTTGTGCAAGAAACCCAAGAAATCGCCAAAAGATGTCTCGCAAAACATCACTAACATCTTTTGAAATGTTTTTTTTTAATTTACTTCGAACATAATATGTTATAACATAATATACATAATATATATTATATGTTGTATCATTTTGTTCGTAAGTTTTGAAATAACAATAAATACAGAAAAACAACAAAAAAAACTTGCATAAATGTTTTATCCACAGGTTGATGCTTATATTTTCACTGGTTTATCAATATGGTATAAAATTACGGTCAGGTTCTTTTTTATGCTTAAACTTAAACTTTCGGAATTCATGCGAAAATCAATCAAAACAGATTTGAACTAAAATATTCTTAATTATTTCAGTAATCAATACTTCACACAAGGTCTATTATTTACGACTTCCTGCATTCACCTATACATCATCTTCAAACAGAACTCTAATCTTTAAGGCAACTTATCTTGCGTTCGCGAAGCCCAAGTATAGCAATATCAAGGTATATAAGTATATATATATATATATATATATGAATACTTATTGCTTTTATGTGGGTAGGTAGGTATAGGTTTTCTAATTTTGCTTAGCGTGTCGGAGAGTACAGAAACACGTGCAGGGCTACTTTCCAAAATATTTCGCGTAGCTTCCCTTAACATAACCATGAACAACCTCCCAAGCCATGCCTTGCCTAAAAACCATGATATTAAAATGAACTTTACATTATACCATTCCTAAAAACCACTTTCAATTGCAGAAATTGCCTGAATTCCACCACTGAAATGATAAAGTCGGTGACGTTGGTCGTGTAACGATAGAGCCGTCAAACACGCAAGCGCATTGTGGAGATGAGGTCTCATTCGGGTTTAATCTCCTGTATAATCGACGCTTGCATCGCGTTTAATTGTCTCCATTACATCCCAGGGATGCGGCGGTGCGAGATGATCTTTATCTGATGTCAAAGGTTCTAGTGGCACGGAAAGTTGTACGAGCCATGCGGGGTGGGTTTAGATTGGGGGTTTTAGGAGGAACATTGTTAATACTTTATAGCTCTTTTGATTCGATTTTCTTGTATTATTCTGTTTCAGTATTTAGCATAGTATTACAATATCTCGAATTTTTTGTTTGATTTTGAATTTTCATTTGTATAAATTTTAAATATATATTGGCTAGACAAGAAACATTTGCGAAATGCTTTTATTGTAGCGATCTATCTGTAAAATGAAGATAAATGAGATGTTTAAATTTTAAACAAACACTTTACAAATTTGTATTAAGATTTCAAAGTTACTTTCTTGTCTTATGCCACATTGTACACATAACTTGAAATCAGATAAAGAATTCAAGCTTGTTTGTAAAATAATCTCGAAAAGAGAGTCAAAAAACCTGGAAGACATTAATATTAGAAATACGAATCGTATTACTCACTCAAAGGGTGTTTAAAGTGATATTACGTGAAGCTTGTTACCCACAATAAAATAGAATTTGTCATTGTATCGTCGCTGGCGGAACAAGCGTTATAATATTATCAGATGACTGACATCTTCTAAAGCACTGTTCGTATTTGATGATGAAAGTGAGATTAACTCTCATCTTGCAAATAAAATCAAATTGTGACAGTCAATTTTCGCAGCCGATGATTATAAAATTATACATTTAAGAGAAGATAGCCTGCCACAAGCAATTAGTTCGTCATTAAAAGTTGATCGAGCTCGTCAAACCAGCCGCCTCTTTCGTCACGTTCCAGATAATTGGATCGTTGTTCGTTTTAATTTTTCCTCCCGCGTCAAATGAATTTTCCAACTAGAAAAAAAAGAGACGAGGAAAATAGACGAAACAAGTGAAGCACGTGACACCGGCGAAAATTTCACAAGACAAATTTGGTGTCAGAAAAGAGATATGAATTTATGCTTTTGCGTCGAGTTTTTTAAGCAAAAATGCGTGAAAATGAAAAAAGAGAGACGTGTCACGCAAATGGAAAAGTTTTGATAATTTCCAGGCGAGCCAACAAATCGAGTTTCGAGTTTCGCCTTCCGGCGGAAATGTACACACTTTTCGCAGTGGCGAAAATCCGTGTATAAATTTCGATTTAACCAGAGAAGAATGAGATTTACTTGGCTTGCCCATCGAACATTTTCTACCAGCACGCAAGCCGAGGGACCAGAAGTGACTCAAGACTTCATACGAAAATGAAATTGAGCAAACTTGGATGACGAATTTTTTTGATATTTTATGTGCAATCGACCTTGACTAACGAAGTCTTATTAAATTTCGTATACTTATGTTTACTTGTGCCTTTAAAAAAGAAACTGTTTTAAACTGGGTGTAGGTAAATGTTAAATTGACGTAGTGAGAAAGACAGTAAGACTGTTATTAAGCATTCAAACCCTAGTTTGAATTGGTTTGTTTCAAAACAAGAAATCTCTGGTCGGATTTGACCACAGATACATTAATTTGTATGTAACAACACTCTAATCACGAAAGCCTTGACTATAAACTGAATGATTTACTAATGGTGCTAAACGACGCGCTGTTTTGACAACGAACCCTCTGGTACTGATATAATGGCTTGGTGATTGATAGTGATGACTATGGCGAACCTAACCCAGCATAGTCCATGGCGAACCTAGCCTAGCATAGTCCATGGCGAACCTAACCCAGCATAGTCCATGGCGAACCTAGCCTAGCATAGTCCATGGCGAACCTAGCCTAGCATAGTCCATGGCGAACCTAGCCTAGCATAGTCCATGGCGAACCTAACCCAGCATAGTCCATGGCGAACCTAGCCTAGCATAGTCCATGGCGAACCTAGCCTAGCATAGTCCATGGCGAACCTAGCCTAGCATAGTCCATGGCGAACCTAACCCAGCATAGTCCATGGCGAACCTAGCCTAGCATAGTCCATGGCGAACCTAACCCAGCATAGTCCATGGCGAACCTAGCCTAGCATAGTCCATGGCGAACCTAACCCAGCATAGTCCATGGCGAACCTAGCCTAGCATAGTCCATGGCGAACCTAACCCAGCATAGTCCATGGCGAACCTAGCCTAGCATAGTCCATGGCGAACCTAGCCTAGCATAGTCCATGGCGAACCTAGCCTAGCATAGTCCATGGCGAACCTAACCCAGCATAGTCCATGGCGAACCTAGCCTAGCATAGTCCATGGCGAACCTAGCCTAGCATAGTCCATGGCGAACCTAGCCTAGCATAGTCCATGGCGAACCTAGCCTAGCATAGTCCATGGCGAACCTAGCCTAGCATAGTCCATGGCGAACCTAGCCTAGCATAGTCCATGGCGAACCTAACCCAGCATAGTCCATGGCGAACCTAACCCAGCATAGTCCATGGCGAACCTAACCCAGCATAGTCCATGGCGAACCTAGCCTAGCATAGTCCATGGCGAACCTAACCCAGCATAGTCCATGGCGAACCTAGCCTAGCATAGTCCATGGCGAACCTAGCCTAGCATAGTCCATGGCGAACCTAGCCTAGCATAGTCCATGGCGAACCTAACCCAGCATAGTCCATGGCGAACCTAGCCTAGCATAGTCCATGGCGAACCTAACCCAGCAGAGTCCATGGCGAACCTAGCCTAGCATAGTCCATGGCGAACCTAGCCTAGCATAGTCCATGGCGAACCTAGCCTAGCATAGTCCATGGCGAACCTAGCCTAGCATAGTCCATGGCGAACCTAGCCTAGCATAGTCCATGGCGAACCTAGCCTAGCATAGTCCATGGCGAACCTAGCCTAGCATAGTCCATGGCGAACCTAACCCAGCATAGTCCATGGCGAACCTAACCCAGCATAGTCCATGGCGAACCTAACCCAGCATAGTCCATGGCGAACCTAGCCTAGCATAGTCCATGGCGAACCTAACCCAGCATAGTCCATGGCGAACCTAGCCTAGCATAGTCCATGGCGAACCTAGCCTAGCATAGTCCATGGCGAACCTAGCCTAGCATAGTCCATGGCGAACCTAACCCAGCATAGTCCATGGCGAACCTAGCCTAGCATAGTCCATGGCGAACCTAGCCTAGCATAGTCCATGGCGAACCTAGCCTAGCATAGTCCATGGCGAACCTAGCCTAGCATAGTCCATGGCGAACCTAACCCAGCATAGTCCATGGCGAACCTAACCCAGCATAGTCCATGGCGAACCTAACCCAGCATAGTCCATGGCGAACCTAGCCTAGCATAGTCCATGGCGAACCTAACCCAGCATAGTCCATGGCGAACCTAGCCTAGCATAGTCCATGGCGAACCTAACCCAGCATAGTCCATGGCGAACCTAGCCTAGCATAGTCCATGGCGAACCTAGCCTAGCATAGTCCATGGCGAACCTAACCCAGCATAGTCCATGGCGAACCTAGCCTAGCATAGTCCATGGCGAACCTAACCCAGCATAGTCCATGGCGAACCTAGCCTAGCATAGTCCATGGCGAACCTAGCCTAGCATAGTCCATGGCGAACCTAACCCAGCATAGTCCATGGCGAACCTAGCCTAGCATAGTCCATGGCGAACCTAGCCTAGCATAGTCCATGGCGAACCTAACCCAGCATAGTCCATGGCGAACCTAGCCTAGCATAGTCCATGGCGAACCTAGCCTAGCATAGTCCATGGCGAACCTAGCCTAGCATAGTCCATGGCGAACCTAGCCTAGCATAGTCCATGGCGAACCTAACCCAGCATAGTCCATGGCGAACCTAGCCTAGCATAGTCCATGGCGAACCTAGCCTAGCATAGTCAAGGGGACAGAGTGTGCCAGGTGCCTCCTTACATGCATTTTCCTGTTGGTGTTGTCACCCTATCTGTAAGAAAAATTACACTGGCTATTAGCGTCAAAGATTGACAGAGGTCCGGATTTTTACAGTGGCATTAAGCTGGGTTTACAGCTGGTTATGTCAGAGACACGATGTCATCAACAATGGCTCTTGACCTATTCGTGACTCCATGGCAGAGTCGCGAACATGACGTCATGCACATCCAGAGTCTATCATTGGTACAGAGCTAATGTTCGTGACATCGTGTCACGGGCATTGCCAGCTGTAAACGTAGCTTTATCCATCCTTGCATAAACTGGAGCGGACGGTGAACCAGGGAACCAGCACAGTCAAGGGCCGGCCACTGCTCGGCCTTTCCCTTTGACACCCTGTGTTGGGACTGCCCTAGGTAAAATAAAGCATGAATAGTCTAGAAGTTAGTCTAGGAAAATAAAGCATGAATAGTCTAGAAGGTAATCTAGGAAAATAAAGCATGAATTGTCTAGAAGGTAGTCCGGGTTAAACTAGGTGTCGTCACGTCATTTTGACCCTTTGACACACTTTGTTGTCGTTTATCCCTGTGAGCTCATATCATTTTGCGTGCTCCAGATCGAACAGAAATACAGCATCTATTATGCAGTTATGGTAATTGCTAAGAGGGTTTTATTCGCTTTGTTAAAAATGTCAAGTCCCATGGAGATCAGCAAATTACAATTAAGCTGATAATTGTGTTACTTTTTTCCAGCTCAGCATAACCCTGTTTTATTCCAATCGGTTTCTTTGTGTTACGGGACAGCAATCAGCTATAAATTTGAATCGATTAGTGCAGTTCTAGGCAGGGTCGTTCAGTCAGGTGTGGCAAACAAAATGTATAAGTCACATTTCCCACATCTGTTACTTTGCTTACTTTTATATTTTTACGACAGGCTTCTGACAAATAAACAATGCACGTTTCTGGCAACCTTCAAATCACATTCAAATTTAGTATCCTTGCGTTCCACTTACCAAACATTTTTCCTAGGCTAGACAATATTTGAATAGTATATATCCTAGATGTGTAAAGATCACATAAGCCATGGTCAGCATTTTATCTTAGGTTTAAGAAGTATTTTATGTAATGTTTAAAACAAGTTATGATATCATTATTCAAGAGTGATATTGAATATTTTCCTGGTCCAACGAAAGCCCCTTCCACTCTTTCCTTCTTCCCACCCAAAACCCAGCTGGGATGTTTTACCAGGCCCGAACAAATTTGTGCTGAACCGTTTTTGACCTTAAAATCAGTCCCATAGTCATATGAGAATTGCGGTCAACCAATTTCAACAAAGTCCCTTCGCCACTGTCACTTTGCCATGCTGGAAACATTAGTCCAGCAAAGAGAGCTAAATCATCGAGTATTCATTCATATCACTCTCTCTCACAGAGAACTTGCTCGTTCCGCTCTCAATTTTTCGTCACAAGTAATATTTTGTACCGACTCGTTTTATCTCGGTCCTCTGCTACTGGATTCTTCCAGTAATTGCAGTGACTTCAACTTTCCGCCAACTGCGATCTCAACCTGTCACATTTAGAAGTAGCGTGTCCTATCTAGAAGGGAATGAGTAATTGCTCTCCGCTGAAACAAGAGTGTACTTTGTTTTCAAAAAGCGAGATTATGTGCTTGTCTAAAATTGTCAAATGCGTTAAACTGTCTGTGCTAGAATCACCAGCTTGAAGTAGAGCCATATTTGGACAAGAAGTCAGGTAATCTGGCTCTCGGTCAAAAGTTTTGTAAGAAGTAATTCACATGTTTAGCCATCATTATAAATATTAACTCTTCCAAGTTTTTGTAGATACCACAGTAATGGTAGAAAGTCTGTTTGAAATGGTATGAACTATAAAAGGTGTGTAAGACAGACTAGGGACCCATAGGCTAGGGTGGAAAGGCTGAATGAACCGAGGGAAAGTGTAATATCTCCGACAAAGCGTATGTCATATTATCTCGAGGCAAATAAATTACTCCTCCAAAGAAACAAGAGTCATTTGTTTAGCAAAAGAATGATCGTCTGATTGTTCAAATTGCGAAACATGCTAAATGAGTTTGGCTCAAATCTCAGCACTTTGTATCTTAGAAAATAAAATCCATCAACTTCCTGGACTTCCTTGGATACTTTCTTCGTTGCAATATCGTCAGATTGATTGCTGTTATTAAGTATAACATTTCTTACACAATTTATTAAGACCCAAGAACACACAAAAGGCGTGCCAGTGCTTAATGTTACTAAACTCTAATGAATACCATTCAATTTGTCATAATTTCAGTAAAGAACACAGGCGGAAGAGAAAACACTGTTCGATCCTAAAATGTAGTGTTCCTTAACTCAGAGTACAGCTACGAAGGTTTAAGCCTGTAACAAATTCGTGTTATCGTGTGTACGATATATGTCAGCCATGTAAGGCAGGAAGTATATTGCTCCCTAAGGGTTGAAAGGCTTTTTTCCTTTTTGCAAACTTTTGGTAAGTAGCTTCTGATAGTGTCGCATGAGCCGCAAGAGTAATTTATTTGAAAAACTGTTGAACTAGCTTAGGAACAATGTTTTTCAAATGCATTGCTTTCAAAGTTATGAGCTTTAAAATGATCGGGCATGCCTGAACAAGGTTTAATGCAACAACAAAAAATAGTGCGATAAAATTAAGTTTAACCACTAATAAAAGCTATTGTTATTCAAATTGGACCGGATGCATAAATAGTGAATGAATGAGTTCTTAATTAATTAATATGTTACCTATAATGCGTCATTTTTTCATTTATTCGTTTCAAATAACGTGTAGATACTTTATTTATGTTTCTCTCAGTATTGATTGAAAGCTTGAAATCTCTCTAGTAGGAAATACGAGGATCATTAAAGCATTCCTTGGTTTCCGTGATTCCTGATAGCGATTCAAGTTTCCAACAACTTTCCTGTCGAAATGAGTTGGTTCACTTCCTAATCTCATCGGTCGGAAATCTGACAGCTAACACGACTATTAGACCTTACCAACCATGGTTCATTGGATCTTACCTTCAGCCGAATAATGCCGAGCGGAGTCGAATAAAGACGAAGTATTCCACACTCCTGTTGACAAAGAAAGGAAATTAAAATGATGCCTTAATTTTCCTATAACCTTACTTTAGAAGCAATTTTTTAACAAGACGACAAGAAGGGCACAGATCAATTTTCTTTCGGTATGACCTTCGGTCACTGTGCAATGATCGAAGGTAGGACTAAGATAAAGTGATTTTCTTAAACCTATAAGATTACAACGAGGTATATTCTTCAAGAGTGGAAAGTTTTTTTTTCAATCTTAAAGATGTAGTTGTCGAAAGATGTTTCATCTAAAAACACAATTGGTTGGACACATACCAATGTTATGGCAAGAAATTTCCATATTACACAATTTGCATAATTGCAATTTACATTTAATAGACCACACATTTAATAAAGCTGTACCAATATCATTTTCTCAATTGCTAAGCGTGCTAAGCTGGTCAATATATAGATAACGTCTAGTTCTACCATCCCTCCTTAGTTTTTATAACTAACTTTTCAAACTCTGAGACAAACACCATAAACTTTGACGTAGCACCATAACACCATAATAAACAACTTCATTTTCTATTTTACTCTGAATTTTACAGGCTGTTATACCATCATATATTAGAGTTCTCTGACTGTCATTTGTATTAATTCAAATAAGTGACCAAATACTTTAAAAACAGTGTTTATTTTACCTTCATAAACATAAGTGTACATATAATAACCATATCCGATCAAAGAAAGTAGAACAAATACATACGTTTGCAGCAATTACGAACATCTAATTTTTATCTCCTAGCTTTTAATCTTGAGAGGTGATTAAAATCATAGAAGCAGATTTGAATAAGATGAAAAACTCCACTTAAGCCTTATGAATATGGAATTTCACCAAAGTTTGCCACATCATAACATTTTCTTTCATCTCCAGTCGGAGTCGCAAGAGCTTAAGAAACCAGATACATTCCTTTCAAAATAACTACTTCAAACTAGGGTTTGAATGCTAAATCTCACTGATATCCCTGAAATCACCCTTGTAGAAGTAACTAGTATATGTAATTATACGCCTGGAAATCTGTGAGACTTTATTTAGCATTCAAATCCCAGTTTAAAAAAGTGTATTTTAATTAACAAGTGCTCAAGATACGGCATCCTTATATGATCTAAGAAATTTAAAAGAGGCATTCCATTCACTTCAAACCGTTTAAATTTACAAAAATCCGCTTTACTTGAGCTGATTTTGCGATAGCTTTGATATTAAGTCTAAGAAATGTAATATACATTCCATTATGACCGTTAAAATTGACCAAAATCTTATGTACGAGCTAAATTTTTTAGTTTTGAGAGTGTACGTTACCCGATGTACCAGCTGAAAAGTCTTGTCAATCTTTGAGCGAGCAAGCCCCACACCCCTGCCACTGTCTGCCCTAATTACCCGTCTGTCAGCATCAGCTTCCCGTCGTGGTCCACGCCGTTGTCAATTATTCAGAGCATCGGGCTCGACTTCATTCTGTGCGAGTTTACGTCACAGGAAGGTAATTTCCGACGATGTGTGGCGTCGGTGCTAATTAAGTGGGGGAGGCCTAATTGCCAAAATTGCCCGTGTAACTTCATGTTGGATATTGTGCTGGTGTTTTGGGGAAGTACGTGTAAGTTAAGCGACATTGTGCTGGATTTGGTGTTTGGATGGGTGACCGCTGTATGCAATTGGTTACTTTTTCCAAGTTTTTATTAAGTGGGGGAGGCCTAATTGCTAAAATTGCCCGTGTAACTTCATGTTGGATATTGTGCTGGTGTTTTGGGGAAGTACGTGTAAGTTAAGCGACATTGTGCTGGATTTGGTGTTTGGATGGGTGACCGCTGTATGCAATTGGTTACTTTTTCCAAGTTTTTAGTAATTGCGGGAGGCCAAATTGCCAAAATTGGTCGATAGGAACTTGATATCGGATATTGTGATGGAGGTTTGGGGAAGTGTATGTGTGGGTTAAGCGAGATTGTGCTGATTATGGTGGTTGGTTGGGTGACCGCTGTATGCAATTGGTTCCTTTTTTCAGGATAGATCTTGTGAATTTAATTTTCGTGAAATCTTAGAGGGATGATCTTTGTTCTGCAAGATTTTCTTTCCACAGCTAAGAGTAGATTATAAATTCACTGGTTGGTCATATCAGTTATTCAAATGCATCATAATTTTTCTAATTCAGGTATATAGTCAATGAATAATGCCCAGTTCTGTTCCGGTAAATTTTTAGCGTCTCAAAAATTCGGAAGTTTTCAGAAGTGAATGTCATTTCCCGTTGAAAAATCCCTCTTATTAAAATAATTATTTTATTATTTCAGCCACGAAGTCAATCTATGATGTCACAATCTATTCTTGAATTTCATTTACAATATAATATACACATTTTTCGTGTTTATGTATGAGCAAATAAAGCGAAAATCCGATCCTCTTTCTTCCAATATACAAAAAGAGTATAAAAATACGCCTAAAGCAAAGCCCATTTTTATACTAATTGATTGATTGTCTAGCTGGTTGAATGACTAATTGATCGATTGATTGATTAATTGATTTTCACGCAGTCTGTGCTTTCTCTAAAAGTCGAGACCCTCTTTGACGCCGACGCCGTCGCCGACGCCGACGCCGACGCCGACGCCGAAGTGAAAGCAAAGACGAGCGTCTCATATTCGACAAAGACGCTTTAGAACTGGTGAAAACCGAATCTAGGGGCAAACTCAATTCTTGCATTTTCCCGCCTTCCCATCGAAGAAACGGAAAAACGGTTTCGTTTTTCCTGACTCGTGCCGAGAAAATCTGGATCTCCATTCGCAACAGAAGATGAAAATTCAAACGCCGATAGTTATAAAAAGAGTCCAGCATCACAGACAAAAGATTTGTGTCGCTATGAAAGTAGATAAAACCTCCAACAGTTTTTGATATATGAACATGATGTAAAGTTGTAGGACAAAGTGTTTAATAATTCAAGAGATCTATCACTGCCTGTTTTCATTTTTGCACGGATAACATCAAAGAAAAACAAGTTGATACATCTCATTGTTTGTTACAAGTATTTTTGACCAAACATTGTTCTTTTTGCTCTACTTTGTCAAAGGTATAAGTACCTACTCATGTGAAATACTGTTAAACATGGAATGTATATGTTTAACATCCATATAAAATATAGTCATGCCAACGAAAAGTGATGTAAAGTATATAGTAATAAAATAAATGGCAATGTATATAAAGATGGTAATAATATTGGTATAAAGGTATATGGTATAAAGATGGTAATAAGATGGTACCATATTATGGTTAAACGGTTTTAGGGTGGACTGTTTTAAGAACGGATTCCAGTCCTGATTTCGGTCGACAGTTAGCCAGGCTTATTACAAAGTTTTGGTAGTAGCTGCCAATACATACTTTCCAGTTCCTTCTTCCTCCAAATACTTTGACATAACGTTCAAAACCCGTGTCACATTGTTTATTCCAATCATGTTGCTGAATTGTCATTCTCATAATATTATTGTATTTACTTTTATCTTTAAATATATCTATATTATATCACAAATATTAAGCATATTTGTTTCTATTTTTACGCATACACAACGTATATTTAAAAATAAAATAAGTCAAATAAGGTATTGACTTTCCCACAATAAAATAACTTTATGACTCCCCATGAAATACACGTGTCATTTCTATGACTGGAAAATAGCTATTAACTGTGGCTAGTTTTCGGGGACATGATGTGTTTTGTATAAAAGAACGTGGTTTTGTAAAGAAATAAGAACTAAAATAAAGCAGAGAAATAAATCAAAGGTGACTCTTTACACAATAAACTACACAGGCCTTGCACAAACTCCATCTTCCTTTCTCATGCTAGTTCGAACGTAAAAAAGATCTGACCCTTTTTACTCTACACACAATTTCATCACAAGATAAAGACTGTTGAGCACGAAGAAAAGATGCCCACTTACTGTTTGCAGTTTCACCAATTGTTAGAAAACATGTATTTGAAATTACTTTTTCTTCCTTATGACACTTGACATAATCTGTATTGTAAGAAATTGTGAAAACTTTTGGCTTTCCATGTTTATTTAGCATTTAACCTTATAGATATACGAGTGTATAGAATTGCATCCTGTCAAAAAAATTATTCTAAAGTCAAATTTTTTAATGATTTATGTTTACTACAGCCTTCTAGCTATATAATATATAATGGTAAGTGCTAATGCATAACAGCTCTAGTAAGAAGGTTCTGCAATGGTAAACAAAAATTAAAAAATTAAAAAAATTAAAAAATTAAATTAATCCAGCGGAATTAAACTTTGCCGTGGTTTTCTTATTGGATTCATAAAAGCTTACAGTAAGTATTTTTTCACCTCAAGACACCAGATTCTAAGTACATTCTCCCGTTTCTGGAAAAGTCTCGTATCCTTCCTTGAAAATTTAATCCTTTCTCAGGACATCAAACGAAGTTGTAGTGACGAGCCATCAATCCTAACACGCAAACCCTTTCTCCATCTCAAGACAGAATAAAGTATACAGGCTCAGAGAAAATACCCTGCATAGGAATCGGCGAATATGAAAGTTGTGGCGTATTCATGGCATATTGTTATTACAGCGTGGAATGCTTGCGAGCTGGAGATTGTCGCTGGCGGAAAATGGGAAAGCGCTAGCGGAAAAAACACGCGGGAGAGCCAGATTCTGTCGGAGCAGACGCGCTCCGCTGCAATTTTTACGTGACATCTTTGTGACATTGTCATAAACAGTTTTGTGATACGGCTCGAAAAATAGAGGAATGTGGTTTAGGAGATGACATGGTTGGTTTTCGGGGTGCAAGCACGTCATTTTAGTTTGTTACGTGGCCTTGCGAATGTTTTACGTGTGGAGATACGTTTGTTGTATATATATCAAAGTAATTGTGATTGTTTTGAACAAAACACATTATTTACTAATTGATTTATGATTGTATCATGTCATCTCGCGCTCAGGGGTGATGAATTCATGACCATTGTTATAATAATATGATAGCCATTTATCAAAACGTGGTTAGGGAAATCAAAAATAGAATATGTCCTGAAGTTGATGCAACCGACCTCCCTTGATAACGTTTTTTGTTTTAAATGAAATATTACAGCATTCTGTACATTTTTGTTATCTTCTGTCATCAACACATATTCTTTTGAAAATCATGAAAAAAGTGTTTCTTTAGTTTTTTTTTACTGTTCTTTGAAAGAAGGAACTGTGGTTGCTTTACTAAGCGTTTTAGGTAGGGTACGGGAATATTTTCTAGACCTGAAGATTTTTGGCTCGAACGTAAATTAAGTAGACTTTTAGAAAAGTCAGCCCTTATAATAGGTTTAAAAAAATCAATGAGATTTGAGTTAATCATATTATGTTTCTGATTTCATATGTGCAATTTACACCAGGCACTTTAAGACACCGGGTTTAATTACAGTGCATTAAGTAATAACTGCATAAAAATATATATGAATGAAGTCATTTTGACAAAAAACCCAGATTTTGTACCCAAAAATGCTGTAGATATATTCTGGCACGGTAATTATCAACACTTAGCATAAAATTTAAGACAATTTTACAGATTCAATTTTGACAGTTCGTAGTTCAATATTTTTCTCTCCAACACCGCCACTATTTTTACATCTATACAAAATAAATTCGTTAACTTTAGCGCGTGCTCGCCAGCTCACAGCAAATTGTATATGCATGGGGAAAAACAGATAAAGTTCTCCCCATATACCAGTAACGATGTGTTGTGAAGAAGGAAAAAACACGGCGAATAAAACTGGAAGGAGACCTCGCTCCTGCTCCGAAAAGCATTTTTGTTGAAAGTTAGCCAAAAATGTTTGACATTGCCAATAAAAAAGGACGAGTTAAGGAAGGAGTTGGTGAAAGGATTCAGGATGAAGAAGAGAGAATCTTATCTTCTTGGAATTCTTTCCGAAGCTGGCGCGCACTTTTTAATGTTGAAACTTTTCGCTGTTTCTTTGCCAGAAAAAATAACTACAATCAAGTCTCATTGTGTTAATTCGGTAGGGAACACACCGTATTTTGATTGCTTGAACGTACCAATCTATTTTTATTTTTCTGTTAATAACTCCGGTTTATTACGCTGCGTATCGTTTAATAAATAAAGCTTATTAGTGATGTACTTCATACAGATGTTTTGATTCCTGATTCTTTTTTTGAATGCATTTATTAAATCACAGTTCAATACAAAGAAATCTAATTAGTAAAACTATTGAATAAGAGATATTGTTGACGATTCTTCTAGAAACTAGATGCAATTACGTTCTCTGGAGACTTGATCTTATTACATAATTTATTTACCAACAAGAAGATGCCTGATTAGCTATTTATGGAAATGCAAAGTAGAGAACTTTGAAGGTAACGGAAACCGGAAGAAACTGTCAAACAGGGTTGAGCATTAAGAAAGAACGTCTGTGACTGGCTGGTGGAACTAGAGGATTTTAAATTATTGACATACCTTTCTGAAGAGAGAGACAGAGAGAATTCTTCTCCAGTAAACCATGAAAGGTTCTGTTCAATACAAACACCAACACGAAAATCTTTAAGCAGATCTTGATCAAATAATATAAATCTGCAAAGAGATGGAAAGAATAGAGAAACGTGTTAAAACAGTGAGACTTTATATTTTGCATTGCAACCCCAGTTTTAAGAGTTTTTTTAAAAACTAAATGCTCAAGGTGGACAAGTCCTACAAAATTTAATGACTTTAAGGAAAAAACACAAAAACTGCTATGCAACGCTCTTTAATTTCAATGGTCTTTAGAACTCTTTCTGTAGAGATTGCATATATTTTCTATACAACATATATATTTCAGTTTAATTACACTGATATGGCTAGTATTACGTCGAATCATACAACTCTACGAAAGCTCAGAGGATATGAACTCCGGTTTGAAAGAGGTCCAGGACAATATTCCTCCTCATGACTGATTTTTTATTTTATTGAGATATTATTTTGATTGGTTATTTTCTCGATTCATGTAAGAAACGATTTTACTAGGTTATTAACAATCGTATACCTAAGCAAATAATATATCTTCAAGCTGTAGGATATTTAAAAAGAAACAACATATCTTATATTATTAATTTTCTTAGGCTCATGTCTACTATATCCTAACTTTAGCACTAGTTTTGAAAAAAACTATTTCAAACTAGGATTTGAATGCTAAATCAAAAGTCTCACTGGTTTCCATATATCTTATATTTATTACCATGCTTACGGAAAACACTGTCAATTATATACTCTCTCAAAATAAGTTATTAATCACAAACAATTGCAAATATCGAAGCCCTTGAAGTCATTTTTGCTACCAACCAAAAACTTGCAACCAAAAACGTATATAACATGTCATTATACTTTTTCTTGATGATATTATCTTTTGTGAAGGAAATAATAGCGGAAAAGATAAAAGGAATCAGTGGCTCGTATCAAGTTTTTCGATCACATCATAACTTTCGCTCTCAAAATCTAAAAATAGGATCGTGTCACTCTCTTGAATTACCTCGTGTTTTGAGAAAGGGAAATAATGATCAAGCGAGTCGTGAATTACTTCAAAAGAGATGCCCATAGAGGTCGTAGGTCCTTAATCAAAACCAGATTTAATTTGGAGCTAAATAATCTAAATATTTTTAAATATTGTTAAGTGACACTTCCCATTATTGTAAAAAATGTGCTCAGATTAATGAATTGTTTATATCCATTTCAAAAGCAAAAACACATATTTTCAGTCTTCCAACGAGAGTTTAGTCTTATCTTACTAATTTCAGATTGAAATATGTTTTAGCGATTCACAAGTTTGAAATTGGGAAGTGATGGCTGTAAGGAGCCTCTCCCTAAAGTAAGCAGTGATTTGCTTCCAAGATAAGTTAATTAATGTTCGAAAATAAATCACAGTGCCCTTGATCAGGGCCCACATAAAATGCTGTTCGCGCCCTCAAATATTTTTTTTCCGTTTTTTTTTTATTCGGCCAAGATGAATCAGTCAAAACAAGAGGAGTCATTTAATAAAAGACCGGAAATTACAAAGTACGGATATGATTACCCAGAGAATCGGAAGTAAATAGCAGCATCTGATAGGCTGAGACAATGTGGAGATATACAATAATTTAACAGGCATTTAACTTTTTATACAGACGTAATAATTTCGGCGATTTGAGAGATTACCAGATAATCACACATTAATTTGTATTTGTTCGTAATCTGCGTGCATATATGGGAGGATAAAGTTTAAAACAATCAATTGAAAATGACCAGATAAGTTAAAATACGATTGCTATCGTACATTGACACATTTTGCGGTTATATTCTGTCATAACATTATGAAACTACATAGCTTTATTTTTACAGCGAATTCGATAGCAGAATAAAACAGTTGTTGATCTTATGCCCGGTTTTATCCAGGGTTTTTCCTAGTTGACGTTCCAACAAGTAGTCACAACTGAATTCGCTGCACATAAATGGCTGAATTCCGATGAGATCTTAACTATTGGTTGAAAAACTTGGTAAAACTGGGGCTCATTACATTTCTTAGCTGCATGCCTTCTTATCAAATCATAAGCACAAGATTTGAAGAGAAAAAAACATTTCAAACTAGCTTTTTTTACAAGTTGTTGATGTGCTGTCTACATTTCTCATGCATACCTGTACAGGGAGCAAGCACTCTATACTCTCCAAGCCGTATAAAATCTCTATGACAACGTCTTCACAATATAATGGTGTCTATATATTCTAAGCATCTTCCAGCTGAAGGCAGACTTGGTTCCGTGATTCGACTCTCAAGAACATCGTATTAGCGGATTATCGAGGCTCGCATTATTGGAAAATCTTTTACAAGCGCCTTTACGCCAGAACATGATGCCAGAGATTAACTTAGCTAGGTATTTTATTCTATCCTCTGATGTTTTCTTTTTAACCGGATCAGAGATTGGAAAATTATATTGGCGTTATTCGTTGTTCGAATACCTCCGAGGGCCTTACTGGCAGGGGCGGAATTAGGCCGTCTGCGTCCGCTGAGGGCCCGTCGGTCGCCTACCGTCTTCATCTCGTGTTAAGCTACATGTGTGAGTGCATGTTGTAATAATAATAATAACAAAATACTTTTATTTCATTCAGAACATAATCATACAATGATATTGGACAGTCAAATATTCTTTGTACATAAAAATTCTTTGGTACTGTAAAAACATTCTCGTAAAAGATACTGTTTTAGTTTTCCTTTGAATGTTACATCGTTACGTTCTTTCTTTCTGTTGCCTGGCAAGGCGTTGTACAATTTTAACCCCGCATAGCGTGGACATTTGTCAGTCATTTTTAAATGGTTTTTTTTACATGTATATCACAAGTCGCTCTCGTGTCATGTCTGTGTACATCACTATTTGCTATTGAAAGGTCATTGTCTAAAACATACATTATAGAGCTATAAACGTACAGACTGTGAATTGTTGAAATTTGAAATTTGCTGAACAGAACCTGTCACAATAAAGAATTAATAATGATATACCCAAAAACGCGCGAACGATTGCGAGCCTCTGTTTGTCTTAAGTTGCTTCACATTGTAAATATATTATAGAAGCCTGTATAAGTGGGGCGCTTCCGTCAAATTTTTGCTACCAGCGGGCCCCACTGAACAAGTGTGGGCTTAACAAAGCAGAAAATACAATAAAACAAAAAAATTAAATCGCATATTACATTTGTTTCCAGTTGCACCAAGTGCGTCAACATGAGCAAACGTTATTGATATGGCTCGGCCCCAGAGTGATGAAAAGTACTAAATTTCTTTTTGCACAAGAGCGTCAATACTTCTATTTGCAATACAAAACTCGAGCTGTTTTCCTAATCAATCCGTTTGAAATAATACCCTGCAATGCTTGAAAAGTTTGCTTAGAATGCCTAGATTCACTCCAAAAACCAAAAAATGGCCATGTAGTTACAAATTTTTTTGGGCGCCTAAACAGCAACGTCTTCCCTGGGAGGGGCTGGGGGGGGGGGGCACGTTTTGGACAATCTGCGAGCGGGCCCTTGAATCTTAGTTACGCTTCTGCATACTGGAAGTCTTATTTATAGTTGCTAGACATCATATATCTTCAAGTCGTTATTGCTTGAAAGCGTGCAGATGTTCTTTTTTTATTTCTTTCCATAATACAAAGATAATGTGTTTCTAGCTTTACTTTTGACACAACACGTTTTTACATTAAAATTCAAGTTTAAATTGAGGTGAATGCTTTCTTCATTAAATTACCTTATCAAACGTTTCTTAATTCCGTTCGGTCTCTTTTTGAGAATGAGAAACAATTTTGCCCCTGAACGCAGCCCGCAGAACGAAAGACCCGGCACCTCCACCTTGTGGATATCTCCGCACTTCATGAGCTGCGTTTACTTTAAAATACAATTATTGTGACTGTGTAGCTTTTCGATATTTACCATTGTATACCTACATATTTTTTCTAGTATTCGTTAAAGAAATTAACTTCGGCGAAGTGACAGAGTTCAATAATACTCATTGTTTCATGGTTTTATTATGAACAATTTAAAGCCGGCACTTCTGAATATCACTATCTGAAAGTGGCCATTATTATAAATATATAACGGTTGAATCATACGATACATTTATACAAGTGTCAAAGAGCCCTTGGCGTAAATTTTCGGGAAATTCGTTTCAGATAATAACCAAAGAATATATTCCCTGTTAAAACGTATAAATTTTACTGTCGCCGCGGCCAGGGGAAAGTAAATACATTTGTTCATAAAAACAACCGAAAGAAATTAATACTTTCAAAAAACTATTTCAAATTGTGTTTTGTGTGCCTAATAAATTAAGCAGACATGAGTCTTAGAAATATAATAAATGAATACGTGTATCTAATTTCTGTAGGCGAAAAGTAATAGACCAATCCCATCTGGCCAACACTGAGAAAAAACGCCAGGAGCAATACACCAAAAGAGCGAAAATAAACGGCTGAAAATTGCCCACGTGAGAGCCACAGACAAAACACTCTCTTTTGCAAAAAGGACGGATCATGGAGCTTACAAGAATACCTCTGTGCCAATGTGGATAGCCATGTTACTTTCAGTTGGAAACTCATGTGTGATGAGGCTGAAGCCAAAGGTGGCCATTTTGCCAGAGACAAACACCTTTGAAGTAAGGCAGTCTTCCACCTAACCGGTTTGTCAAGGTCATACAAATTAAATATGGGAGATCGAGGGCTTCAAAACGAGTTCACGGGATTCGTTACTGATCGTATAGCCAACACACACTGACGCTTTCGAGCCCAAGGGCTTGCGAAACCGTCTCGTTCTCGGCCTCAGAGCGTTTCGGGCTCGGACGGGCTCGGACGGGCCCGCCCACAGGCTCGAAAGCGTGGAAAAAACTAGAGTGTATTCTGGCTATCAGGCTATCAGCATCACTATACACAGCTAATAGTGGTTTGTACAAAGAAGTGGATGAAACAAGTAGAAAATGGGACGACGAATGCCGCACCGGCTTCAAAACCATCCATCTTGACCCATTATCACGCGATTTGCTAATCAGATTGTGGAGAACCATTTCCACTTAACTGACCTCCTGTCTTATTTATGGAACCAGGAGGCTGGGAAAAAATAAGATAAACGGGAAACGGCTGTTAACCTCGAACGAGACAATATCTACAACAAATACCTTCTACAATAAAATGTACTCTGATAAAAACTTGCATTTGTAATAAGTGAAATTGATGGCTTCAATGTGAATTATTGAGTGTGCTTCACTTAACGTGTCAGCACATCTCACAAGAAAATATGTTGACTGGAGATTATAAACTCCTGCCAGCTTGCAAACCAATCGTTCGCCATCCACGCAAGTGTGTAGATATCGGTAACAATCAGAAAAAAAATTTCCCCTCAAAGTATGAAAGATAAAACATTCACTTTTTCCCGGCGCCCGTGGCATGACGCCCCCCCCCCCCCACCCGCTTGAAAATGAAAGTAACGAGTGCCCGTATGGCTAGCGGTCTGCTCTGGACTCCACCACAGACACGCTCTCTCACTAAATTACTGTGCTTCGGAGAACCCGTCAGCGCTGTTCGCGGTTTGGCGGCGACTTTTCGAACTGGAGTCTGGTGGTTGGAAAAGCAGTGGCGCAGTGGTCTCATCGCTTTGCTTGTTCGTAACGGAAAACACGCTGTTTCAGCAATTTAATGGTCGGTTGCGATGGATTTTTGTTGATTGAGAGGACATCAATATTTATTGTTCAATTTCGACACAAATTGAATTTACTATACGGATCGTAAATGTGCACGTGCTCGCAGAGAGGTCAAACTTGGCTTCATTTCAGACAACGTTATCTTCAACATCAGCCTGTCCTTCACTGACATGCTCAGGGACACTTTTAGAACATAGATATTATAATTTGCAAAGAGAAGTAGTTCAATGTTACGTAGATCAACAAAAAACAAAAATAACGCTGAGTTTACAGCTAGCAATGTCAGTGACACGATGTCAAGAACATTGGCTGTGGACCAATCGGAAACTCCATGGCAGTCGCAAACATGATGTCAAGCACATCCTGAGTCTTTGATTGGTCCAGACCCAATGCACATGACATCGAGTCACTGACATTTCCAGCTGTAAACCCGTTTTAGCCCCGTGTAAAGCTGTCAATTGGATACTGGATGTCCCTATTTATCATTTTCAAAAACCAATACCGCGGCCAAACAAGAAAAAACTATTTAAAACAACTTTTCCGTAGTCAGAAGGAAAAGACAAAGCGGGGTCGGCCTCCACCCTTCCATGGACTCAGGCAAACTGTTTCCTTCTCCATATCTTATAGTTTCATCATCAGTCTGACATTAACCGACAACCAATAGACCAGTGCAACAGGGACGGTGCAAAGCAGTGATTGCCAGTTTGTGCCACACTTCAGCCATACGTACCGGCACCGTGTCGTTATTAGACTCTTTTCTAGGCTAGACTTATCATCAAACTCCTTCATAACACGTACACATATATATTATCATGTGGGAGCTTAGGTTAAGGCAAAGACGAATGAGCTAGTTGATGAGAAAGCCTTGGCTGGAGGGCGCTAGCAGCGATAAGAGAGAAGGCACAGATTGACACACACACACATATATATATAAATATATATATATATATATATATATATATATATATTTTTTTTTAAGACTTTTGGATAAACTGTGGTGTTTTATTTTTCATTTTCCCTACGTTTCGACCAAATTGTTTGGTACCTTTTGTCCAATGTTTTGTTTTTTGTAGTTCATTGATTGACCCTTGAGAAAGACCAAACAATTTGGTCGAAACGTTGGGAAAATGAAAAATAAAACACCACAGTTTATCCAAAAGTCTTTTTTAAAAACTAATTGCTGTGAAAACTTAAAACAACATATATATATATATATATATATATATATATATATATATATATATATATATATATATATATATATATATATATATATATTTATGTATATATGTTATATGTATATATATATATTATTATTATCATTATAATTATAATGATAATATTATAATTATAATTATAATAATAATAATATATATATATACATATAACATATATACATAAATATATATATATATATATATATATATATATATATATATATATATATATATATATATATATATATATATATATATATATATATATATATATATATATATATATATATATATTTATGTATATATTTATGTATATATGTTATATGTATATATATATATTATTATTATCATTATAATTATATCATATTATATTGACAGATATATTAGCCAAGGCTACGGCATAGACGGCATGAAGCTAGTAGATGAAAAAGTCGTGGCTGAAGGGAGCTGGCAGTGGTAAGAGAGAAAGCTGTATAGAGCGTTTCTTAAGAGCGTGTGTACTAGAAATTGGAACAGTAGTGGCTCCATCACCCAATAGCTTTCCGATTTATTTGAGCTTGTCGGTGATGGTACTGCGTTAATTATTGACGGCCTCCCCGCGCCGAAAGATTTCGCGTAGCGCTGTTAACATTGTGACGGACAATCTGGGTATGTCAATCTGTGATAACACTCTACCTGACCATGTCCGCCACTGGTCATGTTCAGCGGCGCGCGGTTTACGTCAGTAAATCTTTGTTGGCGGCGACTTTTTGACAGGTCGGGTTTTCGGAGATTTCCGAGGGAGAAATATGTTGCGGCAGCGTTCGGCCCATGCGGGCGTCGAGTTGGGGTCTATGTAGCGTGGCAAAGCAGAGGCCGGCGCCGCCCTAGTTCCGACTAGAGGTGGAGACTCTAACGCATGTTTTATTCTTTACATTGCAGGGTATGTGTGTATGGGGTGCAAACTACTTGGCGGCTACATTTCATGTATTCAACGAATTTTAAAAGTGCTTTTATGTGAGCTCATGTATGAATATGGGCTATCTATCTATCTTTCTTTGTGGCGCCGTTTTTTTACACTTTTTTTTATCAGGCTTTTTTTAAATATTGCCCTTTGACATTTATTCAAAGCTTGTGGTCGATATTTTACCCAATGGGTTGTGCACGTTCAATTGGCTTAAATCTTTGAATAACTTGACAAATTCCGTAATGGCAATTTATTTTAATGAAATATTATAGTTCGATATATTTCTTCTGTCGAAAGTTTTCTGGTTTATGTTCATGTAGCAGCGTTGTCAGTATTTTTGTGTTAGGGACGTTGATTGAAGGGTTTTAAGGCAATTAACAACATTTGCGATCGAACAATTTATTTTGGTTATACAATAAAGTCGACCCATGAGGTTTGTGTCTGTGTAGCTTTTCGATTTATACCATTGTATACCTACAAATTTGTTCTTGTATTCGTTAAGAGTACCCCCAATTAAACGTTGAATGCAGAGGTAAAATCTAACATGGAAATGAATCCCTAGATGTATTCCAATCTTTAATTTTAGCATACCATTATATGGTACTAGCATACAAGTAGATATTTTTATTTTATTTATTTATTTTTATCTTGCAAGACATGACGCATCTAATACCATTGTATGGTCAGTTAAGAATAAAGGAAACTATTATTTTTTGAAGGAAGAGTATATCTAGCTGTGGGATATCATCACAGATTGGTATTTTCATAAATGTATTGGTGAAATTTTTCACAAAACGCCTAAATGAGCTCTAAATGAGCTCTAAATGAGCTCTAAATGAGCTCTAAATGAGCTATAAGCATCGATTGTGAAACGATATCCATTCGCTCTTTTTCGGGAAAATGTTGAGTCCCTCCAGAGCGCGCACTCCTGCGCTCTGCACAGTTTTTTTCAGCGATTTTCGAGCACATTTAGGCCGCCCTCTTTTTGAGTGATCACCCTCAACGGAATTGTAAACAAGAATCATTTTTGTTGCTTTTTGTCAGTTGCGTCGAGAGGCGGATGTCGAGGAATATAGTTGAGCTAGAAGTTCGGAGTCTGAGTTTTTTTTTGCCTTCATGGGAACGTTTTTTTGCGGTCAGAATTCCTCATAAATTACCCTATTGACGCACGAAAACTTTGACTAAAATTCTTTTTAAATCAACTATCGATATCGAATCCTGGCCCGATAAATTATCACACCAAAACATAAAGTGTATGGTTTTCAAATTTGACTGCATGTGTTTATGCTGACATCGCGACTCATTTAACACTTTTGTTCAATACATCACAGAGATGTTGAATGTTTCAACTTTACACTAGGTCCTCATCTTAAGCTGCGATAAGCGGATTATGTCCGAAGAGCACTCTTAATCTTGATCACTTCGCGGAACCCGATCGTATTGTCACAAATACAGCACCCTGTTTGCACAAGTCTTTACAAAGCGATAAATGGTGGCTTCAAATAATTAATTGAACAAACCCCACTTTGAACGCCGATTTGTTTCATGAATTTATATGCACATCGGAGAACAACTTTGTGACCAGAATAGTTGGTACTACTGTCCACGTCGGTTTTTGTTTTGTTGGTTGGGCACACAGTATTAATTAATCGGTATACAGAGAGAGGAAATGTAAATTAGCGGAAGCAATTAGTGTAACCGTTGGTGACGTTTTAAAAGGGGTAGTACAGACCAGTGGTTTAGATATGGAGTCTGTTACAGATGAACTCTAGTAGGTATGTTGATTTTGTTGGGCACTCAAATTAAAAATGTTAAGTTGTGAGTGGAAATTCGAAAATTTATTTTTTAATAGGCTAGTTTTGTAGATTTCATTTTCTTTTGTCACATTTAAGTGAGAACAAAGAAATTCGTATGTTTAATATATACAAATGTCACTCTACTGAATTTGTTAAAAAGAGTTTCATAGCATTGAAGAATGCACGTGAAAGACATTATTTAAAATAACATATCTTAAAAAAAAAGTCCTTTAAATAATAAAAGTTTTGACTTATTATCAGATGATTATCTATTTCTTATGATGTAATGACTTATGATTTATTCACCTTAAGCCAGTACAAATAAATTGAAATCATTAACAAATTATTGTTAACAAAGTGGAAGAAGTGGACTTCTTCCAATAGCATAAAACTTACTTATTTCAAACATCATCTGCAGTATACATTTTTTTAGTGGAAATTCATAAAACTCATATCAAATATATTAAAAGTGATTGATTAAATCCTTGTGTCTGTGTTGAAACACTATAAAATATATTTCCAATAAAATGGCAAAATATACGATACTAATAGATATTGCAGATTTTGCAGAAATTTTATTGCCGATCAAAGCCAACTTATACTCATGAAATGAGCTGATTAAGATAAGAACAAGGTTTTCTTCTATCCACATTTTTTTTACGTGAGCATCAAGTTATACACTTCAATCAGAAAAGAAAAAAACCAAAAGACTGACATACGAAACAAACTTTGTATCCACTTATTTGTAAAAAAAACAAATGTTTCCAATTACTTTTACCCACTCCAACGTTCATCACAAAATAAGGGAAAAACCCAATCGAAGTAAAATCCCCAGCATCTTGTTTTAATTACAACTCTCCCGCTCGACGCGCTGCAATCATCTCGTGACGTCATCAGAGAGTTGTGGGATCACTTCTTGATTGGTATGGACGTCGCTTGATTGAGGAGACGCCGAAGCCTGTGATTGGCCACCACGTGGACGAAACTTAATCGTGTACTGGTGGCAAGAAGGGGGATATGAAACCATTTCATACATCCTCATACGATGCCTTCAGTGCAAAGATCTCCAATGTTTAGCTTTTCAGAAATTTACTTCTTGCTCTAGTAGCACAATAATGTGCTGCGAACGTTATTACGAACGTTAGTTGGACGTCGTAAAACTAACGGGGAATAACTTGAGTTAAACGTTGAGATTCGCAAAAAATTTTGCTAGATTCTACAACAGATATTCTACAACACCTAGCTATGGCTACGGCAAAAATATGATGATAGTTACTTCGCGGGCAATCGCCGGGGTGCGTTGGCAGCCTGTTTTAACATCATCTACCAGACCACGGCTCAAGGTCAATTACAATCAAGGGACCCAATGTTCCACAGTTACCTTGGTTACAGATGTTAGAACAACAAACAGTGGCTTCATTCATCGACTGCCGAAAAAATATCTTTGCGGGCGGGCGTAAAATCTGGATAACCTTTTATCTATGGTTCTACCCGAACGTAGAACGCATGTTAGCTTATTGACGTCCGCCAAACGTAAGTTAAAACGATTTTTGTCTTAGAAGTTTTTGAGGCTAAAGCTTCTTATTTTAAGAGTTCCTTGTCCTAATGATTATTTTTTATCGATACTTGAAATCACAATACGAGGAAAAGTGTGGAACTTTTGACGTATTTATCTCAATAACTTTATTCTTATTCTGGAATGATAGTTAGAAATTCAGTTTCAAAAGAATAGGATTACGCAAATCCAAATCGCATTAGTAATAAAAGTATATTTTTCACAAAAGAAAAGCCAGTTTGAATCTCAACTAAGTCCGAAACTAGTGTCGGTCTTGGTCTCTCACTTGTGACATACGGTTCCTAATGTAGACAACTTGTGTCCGAGCCGGCCCGTAAAACTTCATCTATAGTTCTCAACTGTCGTTCGTGTGATAATCTTAGTGTTTTTAGTGACCATTGTTTACCACTGGCCCAGTGGACCAAAATGAACTGGCGCTGCTGCTGAGTTACAATCTGCCTGCGCTCACTTAAATTAGACGATTGTTTGGGTTTGATGGAGTCCGGGCTTACGGTAAGCCACAACTCTACACATTGTGTCGGTAAAAAATTTTGCTATTTGTTTCATGTATACAAAGTTAAGTAAAAACCTTTCCAGCTTGTAATTTTCAATCCAGATCAAAGCACATTTTAATGAACCATTTCATAACGTGCATGTCAACATTAAACAATATGGATTCCGGGCTTATTGATGCTAAAGCCCAAAAGTGAATAAATAACTTTTGCCAATTTTTAATTGAACATAGTTTTAAAGTTACAGAATTGAGAAAATAACGGTTTAAAGCCAGTGAAACAATTTCCTTTAAAGAGAAAACTGGCAAATAACGATTTAACTGGATACGTAATACTACTGGCTTTTTAGTCAGTTACTGTAAATTTGAATGAAGTCCCGCTAGGTATTAGGATGTGGGTCCAAATATAAATATAATATAAATGTGCTACATTGAAATAATGTTATTCACGAAGTTATTACATACTTGGCCAGATCACGCCAAACGTCATTATAATTGTTTTTACCTACCTAGTCTTCCAGGAGACATTTCTAGTGTAAAATTCTCCGAAATCAGTCTTACCAACATGCGTTTAGGTCAGACCCGACGGCGACAGTGAAAATGAGGAGTGGCGAGAGAAGGGGGTAGCTTTTTTTCGATTGGTTGGACCGGGTCCAGATCTCAACGAGACGAGAACTCAAATAAACAGCAGCGGCCGTAAAAAGCTAGCGTGAAGTTGCCATGGTTTTTTGCCCCCTCTCTCCCCCCCCCCCCCCCCCCCGCCACCACTATTCCGCCACCACCCCACACCAAACGAGTTATAACTCGGTCAGCGGCGGCAGTGACGTCGGAATCGATCGGAGATCTGTCACAATTATCGACTCTGCTTCCAGTTTATTTCTTGTCGAGACGGAATTGGGACAATGGATGAAAGGAAATAGCAAAAACTGGATATCTGCGAAGAGATTTTTTCTCTCTCCGAATTCAACGTCGTGTGTTTGACGGGACATTTTAATCTTACGAATGCAAACTTTTTCATTCTATCAAGGAGTTCAAGGACTTGTATTCGTTTTCTTTTGGTCTCTATTGGGTTTGGTACAGGAATTCTTGATATTTTCTCCCTTGTAAGTACTTATTTTTGAAGAAGATTGCCTACTGGCTACACATTCGTTAAAAACAAAATACTAAATCTTCTTATACCTAGCAATCATATATTGTGAACATCTTTTATTGATAAACTTTGTTGATAACAGTATATAATATGGTTCATGTATTGGAAAGGTTTGGAAAAAACCATTTAAGCATTTGCGGCAACCTTCGATCTATTTCAAGATTCTGATGCCTTATTGATTTCGAACGTAGCCTTTTTCTCAAAGATCTCGAGATAATGCAATATATTTATACATATTTAAATTTAACAGCTTGTTTGTGAAGCCCAATAAAAGTGCTCTGCGAAATGTTTTAGCAAGCAAACTCAAAACCTAAAAAAATTAGTGCAGAGTTGTTTGTTATTCGGAGGTTCTGTAATATGTTGTCTATAACTATTCAGGGCGATTACAATATCATTTTGCAGACATTAAACTAATAAGGCAGCGCCACTGTGACAGTTCATAGAGTTACATGTGTTTATTTTGCGTCGAAATGTGTTCATTTTATTAGGATAATAAAAGAAAAGAGGGCGTGGATTTTTTTGGCCGTTTAGATTTGGTTCAATTTGATAAGGGTCTCCGAACATGAGTGTCGTCAAATTTTATGACTAATTTCACTTTTATGACATATTTTTTTACTGGACTTTTTTTTGATAGCTACATTTATTTTGATGTTCCATGTATGAAGAGTTTATATGAAGGCTGGCCCCAAGAATGTGGGGAAAAAATAGAGTTGAACCAATGGTTCAAGACTACGCAAAGAATTAAAATAATTTCGGAAATATTATCATTGAGCTTCGAGGTTGGAGAATTACATTTAATAGAGTTTTGGCCAAACATGTTAAGAACCGTGGGTTGTTATCAGATTTGGCGCAGTTTTCGTTATGAAAATGAGATACACTTTTGTGAGAATGGAGCTGCTAGACTACGCCCGTAACGGTAATAGAAAATACAATCGAGAGTCTCAATCTGGGAAATCTGTATAAGAATTGTAAAAGTATCATTTTGATTCTGAGATGTGTAATTTTGAAAGTATTTTTACTGCAAAATAGCAGAGTTGTTTCACATAAAATCAAAAGATGTCCATATATTGTAATTACACAATTTCTAGGAACGGTGGGCCCAAATTAAGGTAGAGGTTAGTTTAAGTTCTTTTTCACGGGAACCGCCAAAAGGATGCCGTGGAATGCGTATGTTGCTGTGGGCTAGACGGTTAACTCAGAGTTTACAGATATTAAAATACCAACCATATAAACACACGCAATCCTGGTGACCTCAGGGTACATTCATTTGAAGATATGACATTGGGTAAAGTGCTCTAAGCCCCAAAGTAACTTTCAAATCGTTCACACATTTCAACTAGACCATGGCTCAAATTTCACAAGCAAGTTACGGAGTTCGGCCAAGATTCAAAAGATGATTTACTTTAAAACGCACCCACCGTAAATTAAGTACTAAACATTTTCGTCCCTTTTATAGCAAACCTCAACCTATTCTAAAACCCCGGAACACTTGTAAAACTCATAGTTACATCACGCATTTAGCCAAAAAACCCCAGCGAATGGTATAATATTTATCACCCCCCTTGTAGAACCACACCCCATTTTCCAGGCCCACAATTTCCCAAGTCGAATTTCCCGACCTCGAGTCGCGGAAAAGTCAGGCAGGCCGCCAAAAGTCATCGCTCGTGTCGAGGAAAACCAATGGAAAAGCTCACTGTTTTTCACTGAGCTCAGTCTCATTTTATTATTTTCGCTCGCGTTTCGAAAGACCGCAAAGTCAGTTTAATTTGGCCCTGCGGGATGCTGGGAGAACATTTCTTGCCCCCGCTAACTCCACGCAAAGCTTTGAGACATGAAGACTTGATACTAGAGAAGACAACCACTTCAAGATGGAACTCACATCAATAGACATACATTCTATCGTCGACATGCGGGTAGGTTCCTTTGCGGTCGGGAGGTTTCGGGTTCGATTCCCACCACTACACCTTACATCTTATTTCACATAACGTCATAAACCAAGGATTGCCTGGGCTGGACGTGGTAACGATTTTCGAAGCTATTCAATTTTTTAGATTCGTGTGTACTATGTATTATCTTTAGCACTAGTTTTGAAAAAAAAACTATTTCAAACTGGGATTTGAATACTAAATTAAAAGTGTTACTGGTTTCCCGACTGACTGGGAAATCAGTAAGACTTTTGATTTAGCATTCAAATCCCAGTTCGAAATGTTTTTTTTCAATTTTCGAAGCTACTTAAGGACACTGCCCAACCAGTCAATCAAAAGTTTTATCAAATAAGGCTCTGTATCAGGAATGGAGTCGACTTGCAGATATTTGGGTTCTGATAATATGTCACTTCTCATAAAAAATAAAAAAACACTAACCGAAAACGCATTCTTCGAAAACCCCTGTCAAACAGCATATAAAAGTAGCATTCTGCCAGATCCTTCTGTATTTGTTACATGTACCGAAACGTGGCCAAAATTAATTGTACATTTACGCAGTATTCAACTTCGAAGTAATTATGGGGGGTCAGGGTTTAAAACTAGACATTGAACACAGGTGGTCGAGAAAATCAAGTAAAAAAACCCCTGACATAAAATAGGAAAGCTTCAAACTTTACACATGGCATTGGAAATACTTTTTATTTGCTTGAACATGAATCGCTGCCAAACAATTTCGAGTACTTACAGCTTAACGGGAACCACTGAACTAACATTTTTTTAAACAGCATTTTATGAATATCGACATCTCAATTTAGTTGACATTTTTTGCTAATTTTTGCCATTATTTTTCGAAGTGAATTTGGGGGTCACGCTCGAGGTGCAGTCGTAGTACCATTTCATATTTAGACAGTTACTTTTTTAGCCAGAGGAACTCCCGTTTGCAGAAGAAAATCCTTAGGGAAAATGCAAATCCAATCTCCTTCTAAGAGTTTAATGTGGTTACATGGGGAAAAGGATAGCAACATCTTTTTTGACCGGGAGTTTATAAGTAGCAATCTTTGTTTTGATTAGCCCGATTCGTTTTATCATACTGCAAGATGGGACTACATCTCGAAAATTGTCACGGTAATTTTGAAGGCACGAGGATTTTGAAACGCTTATCCCGTTTTCCCTTGCCAATCCAACTAAAAAGCGAGGGTTCGTAGAGAGAGATCAGACCATGACACAGGAAGAAAATATCTGGCAAGTAACCAAACTTGGAAGGATTATCTTTTGTAATAATCTAAACCATCGTATATGTGTGAGGGTGTTATAGTGTGTTTTGCGAGTTTGTGTGTCAATTTAGTGCCTATGTTAGTAAAAGCTTCACTTGGCGTATGTAGGTAGGTAATAAAATGTTTAAATACTAAGTTAGGTTATGAAATACATTTTGTTAATGGTTTTATGAAAATTAAGTATGGCATTTAAAATCTCACTAAAGCCTGGAAAATTCGGAAATTTCATATATAAGACTGCTTTTCAGTCTGCTTGTCAGTTGGCACTCAATGAAAAAATAATTTTTTACAGCTGGGCTTTTAATGCAAATGAGGTGCGTATATTAAATGTCTCAAATAAACTAAATTCGCACCTGTTTGGTCGAGTAAATGCCATTAAGAATAAGCTAACGTTCTATTTATTTATTTTATTCGTGTTCTAAACACTTATAAAATAATAGTATATAACCCCATAGAACGAGTCAAGTATTTAAATTTATAAATATACAATAATACTCACGAGCATAAAATTATTAATAAAAAAAATACAAAATTGATATAACAATTGCTTTCGGCCGGGGTTAAAGTATTCATCAATGGAGTCAAATGGGTTTTGAATGAAGTGTGCTTTTGCCAAGCTGTTCAATTCTTTAAAACGTAAGGCTTTCATTAATGGGCTTACACTTCTATGTTACTACTACGCTAAACTTTGATATCGTATCAGTACTATGAAGGTTGCATAAGTGTTTGTTTAAGTATATTATGGAGAAGTCATACCAAAGACTGAAGTTAGGTGCGAGCAAAGCAGCCCTGGTTCTTCTACATACCTAACGACCTTCCATGCCTGGGTAACTACTATCTACCCAGCGACCTTGCCATTTATGAGTAACCTTAAAGGCTTGCTATAGGTCATTGATACAATAACGTATCTCATTCACAATTTTAGCAATTTACAAACCATTCACCAAGACCAAATTCAAGACCACGATGAAAGAAAAACGCAGGACTTAGATGAATGGTGTAGATTACCAAAAGTGATAGGCGGAAAATTATTTAACATATTACCAGGACCGATCAAATGTAGAGTTGGCCTGGCTTTTAAAAATGCATTGAAAGATTTGTATATTTATTCCGTTGACGCCTGTAAAACACAATGAATAAAAATGGCATTGCATTGTGTATATTTTGCACATTTATGTTTCTGACTTTCCAAATAAAATACAAAATACAAAAATAATAATCCCAGTAAAAATACAATCTCAGGAACTACAAGCAATTTGTTCATCACATGCATTGCTCAACAATCTTCAAACAAAACAATCTTCTTACAATCTCCGGGCTTACATCGCTTATAATATTATAGTATAACATGCATGTAGGAAAATACCGTAGCTAACTTTGCAAACAAGCGGCGACCGAAAGATCACAATGTTGAGTTAACAGTATAGATAAACATTGATATTCTCAATATTTTTTTACTAGTTTTGACAGTAAAATGATACGAAAAAGAGCAAAGCCACCAACTACTATCTTTAAGCATTCAACACTCCTTTAAATTGAAGCACCGTGTGCTTATAGAATTATTTACGAAGGAATTTCCTCCGGGTTCAAAAAATAACATGTTGCTCTATGACAGCTGGTTGAAAATAGTCTTGTGCAGGGTTAAAGTTTTCTAATTTTGGTCATTATCTCAGTTTGGTTTTTATGGATAAGTTGCACTTTGCATCAAAGCTCCTCAATTGCAAACTCTAAATGAGTAACAGCCAATACACACAGCTACGCATTTCGAGCCCGTGGGCTGAGCCCGTCGGATTCCAAAGCGCAGTGTGTATTACAAATCCGTCTCGTTCTCGGCCTCTCAGAGCGTTTCGGGCTTCGACGGGCCCAGCCCTGAGGGCTCCAAAGCGCAGTGTGTATTGCGAATCCGTCTCGTTCTCGGCCTCTCAGAGCGTTTCGGGCTTCGACGGGCCCAGCCCTGAGGGCTCCAAAGCGTGGAAAAAGAGTAATGTTTACTTGCTGTTAGGTATCATCAAATAAATGATAAGTAGTTGCAAAATAGTTTTAAAAAAAATGCCACTAAATCACAAAAGAAACAATAATATCGCGATGAAAACAATTTTGGTAACGTTATTTAAAGCATAAAAAAGTTATTTTAAGTGAATACTTCAATAAATGTGATTGAGCTCAATGACGCAGCAGACTAGGCTAGAGTCGTGATTGATTTATTTACGGACGATCGGCCGTAACTCATACGGCGTTTGAGATCACCGAACCCTGGCGGATCGCGATCAGGCCTCCCCGCGAGATTGATTCCATATATTCGTGGGTCCCAGATGACGATTTCGTTCGAGGAATCGAGTCGGAAAATGCAATGAAAATTGAATACGCTGCAGGAAAATTGAAAAGAAATCGGAGAACATTTTGTTAAGTGCATACCTACAGCGAATGTGTGAAATAGGGCCGGGAAACTGCAAAGAAAATGTTATTCTGTGAGGAAGTCTAACATTCATTTTCCAGAAAACATTGCTGAAAATTCATTCCATGAAATAGCAATATCTCTTGAGTTCATCTGACAAAATTGTGCAAGATTTCTTGACTAGATATTTCGAATGAAATAATCTTGAGTCAATATCTTGCACGATTCTAAAGATCAAGTGTTTGACGTTTATGCAATGTCTAGCAGCAATGCATTTAGAAATGTCTTGAAATAACTAAAAGTATATTATAGATGATGTACAATCGTGGAAATAGTTAAAAGTAGGGTTTTTTCTTTATTTGTGCTGATCTTAACACTCATATTTACAAACTGTCAAAGAATTAAAAGAAAATTAATATAGGTATCACAAATGAAGATAAAAATTATGTTTCTTCTTACATGGCACTTATTGTTGCTTTAATTACTGTGCGTAGCAATTTTCCAGAAAGTCTCCTAAAAAAAACCACGTTCCGACTTGACGTTCCTGACCAAAAATCCCGTTTCCTATCCAAACACTCTTCCTGTTTTATTGGCTTAATTTCTCCACGATTGTGATTCGCTGTACGACGAAAACGACAAAGCAAAACGACTCAATAAACTTGGAAAAGAATTCGGCCGAAGAATGTAAAAAGACATCCTCTCTTTCCATTTCTCTTTCGCTACTCCGTTGCCTTAGCGCCACCATCTCCAAAGAACCAGGGACTGGAAAAGAAATAGCTGTCTCCTACTGATATATTTTATTACATCGAGAGACCATCTCGCTATCCAGTGACAGATGGCCGACAAAAGCGAAACGAAATAATACTTTGCTACGAAACTCGGCCACTAGAACTTCGAAACCGAAACGCGGCTGGAAATATTTCGCGCCAAATTTAATTTCACCGACATGAAAGCGTATAAAAGAGTCAATATTCTGTGCTTTTGCGGGACGGTGCCGCCATATGATATCCTTATGTGTTCCTTTTGTCTCTTCACTTTCATCATAGTCTATATAAGGTTCGGTCCAACTATATTAAAGTAGTACCATACTGCACCCTTTCTGATATTTCACCGCGTTTTGAAATTCATTTCTTGCTTCTAGGCACAAAAAATGCTAGCGTCATATGTATGTGTGTAGAAAGGAAAAGTAATCCAATAATATGAAACATGTCCAGGATTTGGCCAGTGAAAAGGAAAATTCACTTTGCTAGAAATACGTACAATGGAGCCGATATTATCATTGTTATGGTACAGTGGAGTGATATTGCCAAACCAGTTCATTTCTGGCTGTACAAAAGCGCCTGCTTAGCCTAGTTGGAACCTTTATGGCAATATGGAACTTTTTCATAATAAGTGACTGAGTCTTACGGAATAACACCTTGGTATATGGAAATGTATTCGAAAGGAAATAACATGTTACAAATGAATTTCTATGCTTCATATGTGTAGTTCATGTTATTTTCAGAGAGTCCCAAGCGTCCTAGCATTTACAAAAGACATGAATGGATTGGATTCGGTACTTTACGTTATGAAAAACCCAGATTTTAGTTTAAGAAGCCGTCAGACTTCGGAACTGTTGGCAAGACATAAATGATAATCAACTGGATAAGTTAGTGGCTAACAAAGGCAAAATTGTATTTTATTTATGATTTGCAAAGCGCCATTTGTTTAATTGTAATGTTGAATTATGTATTTAATAATTCTTTATATCATGTAAACGACCTTTTAAGTGACACACTAATTTAATTTCGTGAATGTGGTGACCAGAAACCATGGATGGGATGCATATATCCCTTCAGAATTGAAGAAGACGAACAAATTAAAAGATAGTTTTTCAAAATGTTTTAAAATCAGATTGAATGATATTTGAGTGGGCCATGTATTTTTCACAAGGACGCTGAACTAAAATGGAGCTTTTAGAAACCGCGTCAATTTTGTATGTTCATAAAATAGTCTGGAAATCTGGAAAATTGGAAAGCGAAAATGCGTAAAGATTCTCCCAGAAATGAACATGTTTCGAAGTATATTATGAAAGTATAACCTCCTTTCAAAATAAAGAATTTGACTAATGCCAAGTATTCAACCGAACCCCTTTGAACTTTCAATATATTTTTCCGCAATGCAATGTTAGCCGCATGTTTGAAACTTTCATATATCAACTGATTAAACAACACGCTTCATTTCATGTGATTTTTGAGTTTATTCGTGCAAATAGTTTTCAAAGAAGAATCTGTAGGACCTCAAATTAAGAACCTTTACGCTCTTTAAAATGGCTATATATTATAATAAACTTATCCTTCAGGTGCCACACTACGAGCCTGGAATTTCCTTAACCCTTTATAGGTTTGTGGGTTACACAGTTAACCACTTCAAAATAATATATGGCTTGTGTTTCAGTGATTATTTGAGCGATTTTTTTGGTAAATTAGATTCATGACATGGTCATAAAGTGGTCATGAGTGACCACTCCGACCCGTGAGACAAATAAATGTGCCAACATTGTCATATTCTGCCCACTGGTTGCTGATTAACCTATGTCGCATTTACTACCGACAAAGAATAAGTGTGCATTTGGGCTGTATATGAATAAGGCTCTTATATGCTGCGTAGACGGACATTTTTACCAGACTTGAGTGCAATTAAAAACAAATACTCAAGTGTTGGCCCGAACTGTCAGTAGTCATATAACAGACCACTACTTAATTTCCCAGACTCCTGTCAGCATCCTTGATCAGTTCCTACAATACCATAATTGGCTTACATCCCTCAGACTGGTCCCCTATGAAGGGGGCTTACGTTATCAAATAATAAGGCGTCAACACAAAATGATACCCCCACCCCCATGTCACACCGACAGCCGATTGACATGTGTACTCATCCAAGCATACCACCAAACTTGGTTAAACGAATCCTCGGCCATTTCCTGTTGCAAAGTAAAGCCAACTTTTCACGACGCGAAAATCCTCAAATCGACCATCACTCTTGGAAATATTTTCCGAGCGAATTTTTCAAACAAATCTTTGCTCTCGAGACAAAAATCACACCAATGTGACAACTTTTCACACGGAAGTAAGCTATCTGCGCAATCCGTATTCCATGAAAATTGTGGTTTTCCTCGCTAACCGCGCGAAGTGAATCATAAACCGCAAAAGTTTTTCCGCTCGTAGGAAAACTTTGTAGAAAACTGTGCCACGATATAATTTAGTTGAAATGAAGGTATGATATAGAATGCAGTTTGTTGCGATTTAGCGGATGCTGGTTCGTTTGCCGCTTGGTTGAATCGCGAACTGCATTCGCTGGAATTTGGTGCAGCATGCATTTTCGCGCGTCTTTGGATGCACTTTTTTTTATGCCGGTGGTAATCATGATTCATAACTGAAATGCAGTTGGTTGCGCTGTCACTGTGAAGCATGTCCGTCATTTGTGAAGAAAGTTACTGTCGTTGTGCATTGTGGCTCGTTCAATTGTGGTCTGTTAGTTTTTCTACTTTATATCTTAGATTTTTAAACGGGAAGTTGTCTTCAGCTGTGCAAATTAAATGAAATCAATGATATTTATGTCATTTAGGCTGAAACTTTTGTAAATAAGATAACGTGTAATTTAATTTTGTAACTGAAATATGTCAATAAAAAAATCTCTGCTAAACAATAAGTTGTAGTATAATGTCAATTCTCTATTTTACCATGATTTTAACTCAGAGTTAAGATCCAAATAAGGAGTTGCTACTAAATTCGCTGAATGTGATTGGCTGAATTCAGTTGTAAGTCCTATCAGGATCTCAACTAGGATTTGAAATACTTTGTCACACCGGGCTAAAGTAAAATAAACATCAGTAGTAAAGATAAAATATAATGGTGGTGTAGAAGTATAATGTAATGAAACTTATGTTTTATTATCAACAACAACGTGTTCCGAATATGAAATGTGCCATAACCTCCATTCGAAAAAGGTGAATAAAAGAGATCTCAAAAAGTTCGACAACGCAGCGTTTTATCTCCAGTGTGAACTTATAATGATATAACAATGGGCTAGTCATTAAAATAGAAAAGTATGGAAATTCAAATGAAAAACATGGAAAGAAAACATGTCACCACGGGTCTCATCGTGAAGGGCAAGGGGGGGGGGGGGCTTCGAGACACATTTTTCTCGGAAAATCACAAGGATGAAAAGGAATCGAGTTATCAAGTTTCTTGAAATTGGAAGCCGAAATCGCTAATCAAATGATAAATAATAGATCAGTTCTTTTCCGTCGCGTCATCGAGTTTTTCTTGAGAAAAAGAAAACCCTTCTCAAGTTTACGTTGAAAGCTTTTTTTCTCTCTCATCGGTCGTATAACAAATTCATTTCCGATTTTGGTATAAATGTATTATTCGAAATTCTCCAATCAATTTCGTACCACGGCGGAGATGCTCTTGCTAAGAAGTGTCTGATTCTTTTGTCTCGTGTTTCACAACGGAGTTCGACGGGACCAGACCAAAAGAACGGGCATTTTCCATCCCCCCCCCCCCCCCCCACCCTTCATAAACCCGTGGGGAGCGTAATTTCAAACGGTATACCAGCTGAACACGACGATTCAATTTCCATGTGGTCTACATTACTGAAATTTAAAATAAATATTTTCAACCTGATAGCTTAAAAAGAACTCCTCTCCTTTGGAGAGAAGTTGTTTTCAGATTGTTGATTGTTTACTTAAAGAAGCAAAAAATCTTAATTTATGTAAGTCCGCCAGTAACTTTCAGGCGGAGCCTTAGATGACGTAGTCTAGGGACTGTGAGTTATTTTTCGGCCTAATAACCTTCCCTTTGCAGTGGTTCACCCCAAACTTTCAAAACTATCTCCCAACGGCAATCAATTCACAACATTAAATATTTTAATCTCTTTTACAAAATTTATTCGGAATCATCAAGATTAGATAAAGCTTCCTTTGGACGGACTAATTTTAGTTTCCTAATATATTCCATCAAAATACAACTTGTGTAACGAGGCATTTCAGAAAGTTTCGTGTTAGTTACAGGTGTATTTTCGCAATGTGATATTGACCCACTTAATATTCGTCTACAGGGATATGCAAATGAAAGAACAAATCCTGCTTCTCAATACAGAATATATTTGTACCTGCCATACACCGAAGATAAACCATCGAATCATTGAACTGAGTTTTAGTTCCTAATGGGCGATATTACAAATGTTCGCGTCTGTTTTAAGCGTCAAGCCACAAGAAACAGTCGAATTACATAACATCCTATTGGCGGTTGCCATAACAAATAACTTAACTCACACTTAAACTTAGGGTTGAGGCACTCGAAATACTTGAAATACTTGAAGCTCTTAAAATATGATATTACAATTATGCCTCAATCCAGAGTGAAAGTAGAAGTTAAGTTATTTTACGGGGCAATTGACAAAAGGATGCGGTTGAATTCATCTGTTTCTGAGGGCTAGAAGTTTAACCGGGATGCCTAAGAGAGAAGGCCTAAATCAGATCACCCAAAAACAAGCAACCCCAGCGGACTCCAGCTTCCCAATCGATTCACCAACGCCAAGTCCAGACCACTCGACCACCTGCCTGTTTATCACCGAGGCAATGCAGATGGCCTCAGCCCGTGTCCAACGCCATACTTGGTCCAGCAAATCCCTGGCGTCCGATAGATCTACCGTCCACACTCGTTGAAACTCGCCACTCCATAAACTACCCGGTCCGGAGTGCAGGGTGCTTGGGAGAGATGACCGGCTCAGCGCAGAGCCGTGGATATGGTCTGAATGAGGTTCCCGTCTGAAAAATCTTTCCAAGATCCTGCTAGATATTATGACATTTTCTTATAAGTTTATAAGATCTTGCAAGATCTTGATAAATTCTTCTCAAGATGTAGATCTTGGTAAGAATTTTTAGCAGGGTACCTCTTTCCGACTGCATCCACGGCTCTGTGCTAAGCCTTAAATACAGTCGGAACGCGACGTACTTTGCTGAAAATTCTTACCAAGATCCTACTAGATCTTATGACATAATCTTATAAGATTATATGATCTTGTGATAAGATCTTGCAAGATCTTGATAAAGTATTCTCAAGATGTAGATCTTGGTAAGAATTTTTAGCAGGGTACCTCTTTCCGACTGCATCCACGGCTCTGTGCTAAGCCTTAGATATACAGTCGGAACGCGACGTACTATGCTGAAAATTATTACCAAGATCCTGCTAGATCTTATGACATTATCTTATAAGATTATATGATCTTGTCATAAGATCTTGCAAGATCTTGATAAATTATTCTCAAGATATAGATCTTGGTAAGAATTTTTAGCAGGGTACCTCTTTCCGACTGCATCCACGGCTCTGTGCTAAGCCTTAGATACAGTCGGAACGTGACATACTATGCTGAAAATTCTTACCAAGATCCTGCTAGATCTAATGACATTATTTTATAAGATTATATGATCTTGTCATAAGATCTTCCAAGATCTTGATAAAGTCTTCTCACGGTCGAGATCTTGGTAATAATATCAGCAGGGTCAGGCAAAATATCGATGTGAAACAGTTGTAAGATCTTGGTGACTGCCAGTGCCACTTTCTTGACACAAACACAAACTTGATGCAGCCGTGAAATTTCTAGTGTCAATTATGACGTTTTATTTCTTTTGTATTGTGTTTGCATAACTCTTGCAAAATTTCGCATTTTTTAGTGGCATTGGATACTAGTCCCAAAACTGTTAAGGTCTGTTAACGTCTTTAAGATAATTTAAAGAATATAAAATGTAAGGTATTTTAGAGAAAATGCAATGTCCAAGATATCAAGGTCATATTCATTTTGATAGGCTGCAGAGGAAAAATTCAACTTTTCTTTCAATAAATTTTGTCAATAATTTTTTGTAGATAATAGAATTATATACAATGTAAATATTTTAGCCATAAAAGATCTGTTGCGATCTGTTCGAAACTGTTGAAACTCCATTTCACTCACGTTAACAAGGAGAGCGTTTTTCCATTTTCCTCGAGGACCCACTGCTACTAGACACGTCGAGTACAGAGTTTCCAAACGTTCAGGTCATATTGTGAGCCAGAAAAAAAGCTTAATAAACAGTTTTGGAACTCTTATCTTGCGTATCAGCAGTGGGTCCTCGAGGAAGATGAAAATCCACGCTCCTTCTTAACGTGAAATAGAGTTTAGTAATGTGTGATTCACATTGAAAGTCTTATCAATATTGTATAAAACGTATATCTATGAGGGAGCTAAATGCACACCAGTTAGGACGAAATATCGTTTCAGAGATAGCCTTTGCCCTCTCGAACTCAGTAGTGCGATATGTTCGAATGTTGTATTTAGTGGCAGTGCACACTTCACAGGATACAGTCCTTCGAGCCAGATAAACGGGAGACACGGGCGTATAAACACACATTTCAAGCAAGGTATATGTTACCAAAATTATTTTCAATCATAAATCAAACCCGTTGTCGCAATTCAATATAATTTCCTGGTACAAGCGAGTGCAGGCAAAATATCTTTTAACAGCTGTCTAATAATCGAAGAAAAAATGCCATAATCAGCCAGGTTCATTCTGTAATTCATTTGTATCTTCATCCTCTCTGCAACATGTGTACTCAATTAATTCAAATTTCTTTGTTATAAAGAAATGAATAGTATTTTCATTTGATATGAAAAATAAAAGTTTAATGTAAAGAACATTCAATTTTCAAAGCTGGTGCTAGGTTAAACTAACGACGCAATGACACAGACCAGCGAAAACAGAAAAACATATAAAACCAGTGGTTTTCTGCCTCCCTGCATATTATTTTCGGGCAAATTCATACAACCAATCACAGCTTACACACCCAGTTATTGTTACAGACGTGCATGTCTGCACACGTGTTGGTGAGTCTCGTGAAATGTTACCAAGCAATTCACTCAAAGCGGAATGCATCGTGTCGTGCTTGGACTTCTGGCGCTGATGGCAGGATTCTCAAGGTCGTTCGCCAACTACACAGGTGAGTTTGACATCCAAGTGTTAGAACGAAGCAACACATTGGTATTTAGGGTGTTCATTGATTATTCTCACAGTTACTTATATTTATTATGAACCTTAATTACTTTTATAGCCTATCCAGTCAAGGAATATACAGCAGAATGGGAATCGACGTCGCATTTGGAGTCAAGTCATCAAAAGTTTACATAATCAGTAAAATTTCAGAGGTGATGAAAAGAGGGACATTTAATGTGGTCTCCTGTTTAAACAACACTTCCATTTCTTGTCAGGCTATTAGTGTGTCCGGTCATCTAGAAAATGTAAATCCCTTTCATGCCATTTTAATCAATGTATTCATAAGTGACTCTAGTATTCTAAAACTAATGTTATTTGTGTAAAAGCCAAAAAAGAATACTAAATGATTCAATGATCAGAACTCAATGATTTCAAACCTTTGCAGAGGAAAGCTGCAAATTTAATTAAGTAAAACAAATGTTGATACCTGTTCAAGGACCGTTTTTCCAGTAGTATGTTAAATATGCAACGATCCGTTAAGTTGTTATTTGCACGTCCTATCAGATTCAGTTATTGTCTTGCAAACAGATCGAAGTCTCTAAACAAACCATTGGCAAAAAACCGACACCAAGACACTTTCAAATGGCTCAAGATCAAATTTCAGATATCAATTCTGTTGAAAAAATATATTATTTTCTATTTGACCACCCACATTAGAGACAGCTCAAGGCCGAGTGGGCTGCTTCGAGGACAACGCTGAGAGGGTCTGGAAGCAATGGGACAACCATCACGAGAAGAACACGGTGCCCTTCTGCAGGAACATGTGTCAGGAGTTCAAGTACGCCGGGGTGCAAGCGGGGTGAGAGAAACAGTTCCTAGTTTGATCAATATTTTAGAGTTGTCGTGCTGACAACTCATTTCCATTTCAACAACGATTTATGCTGGGTATCGCGTCATTTTATCTGATCATGGAGCTAGATGATGACCGACCGTTTGTGCTGTCAGCCGAGAGTGGGCTGCGTTCTATGGCCGGGTTCACCATCGGCTCCCTCATAGGGAAAATTATCGCCAGTCTGTCATTCACCACAGCCAAAAGACCAGGGCCACAGGGACAGCGCCAACACAGTGTGTCATAGGGACAAGGCTAAGCGGTGGCCGGCCCTTGGTGCTGTTGGACGGTAGCAGGCCTTGGTGCCGGCACCGGGTCCACCCTCGGCTCCCTTCCAGGGCAGGCTAGCTTCATCATCAGCCTGTCATTCACCGACAGCCAATAGACCAGTGCCACAGGGACAGCGCCAACACAGTGTGTCAAAGGGACAAGGCTAAGCGGTGGCCGGCCCTTGGTGCTGTTGGATGGTAGCAGGCCTCAGTGCCGGCACCGGGTCCACCCTCGGCTCCCTTCCAGACCAGACTAGCTTCATCATCAGCCTATCAACCAATAGACCAGTGCCACAGGGACAGCGCCAACACAGTGTGTCAAAGGGACAAGGCTACGCGGTGGCCGGCCCTTGGTGCTGTTGGACGGTAGCAGGCCTCAGTGCCGGCACCGGGTCCACCCTCGGCTCCCTTCCAGACCAGACTAGCTTCATCATCAGCCTATCAACCAATAGACCAGTGCCACAGGGACAGCGCCAACACAGTGTGTCAAGGGGACAAGGCTAAGCGGTGGCCGGCCCTTGGTGCTGTTGGACGGTAGCAGGCCTAGTGTCGGCACTAGGTTCACCCTCACCTCCCACCAAGGTCGACCTAGCTTCATCATCAGACTGTCATTCACCGACTGCCAATAGACCAGTGCCTCAGAGACAGAGCTAAAGACAGAGTCAAAGAGACATGGCTGAACGGTGGCCGGCCCTTGGGGATGTTGGACAGGAACAAGCTGCAATACAAATTATTTATGGATAACGTTCCCAGAGCCTTCTAGTAATACACGTGGTCATAAAATGGCAATGTATAACAGCTCCAGTTAGAAGGCTGTGCAATGGTCTAGTGTACCTATGCATCAGCGCAGGGTTCACGCTAGTCTCCATTGCAGTTGAGGCTAGCTTTGCCAATAGGCCAGTGCCAAAGGTCAGCGCCAAAGGACAGTGCCAAAGGTCAGCGCCAAAGGACAGTGCCAAAGGACAGTTCCACAGTTTAAGTACCTATTGGCGTGCCTTTGGTTCTGCACGAGGGAAGTAGACAAGGTGTCAGCACCGGGTCCACCCTCGTCTCCCTCCAGGACAAAAGAGACCCGCGTCCGATCTCAGGTCGCAATGTATGTGCGGGGACGAGATTCCTCTCATCAAGCTGCCAGACTCCCGATGCAGCTCCTTCTGTTCGGGCGACCCAGAGCAGACCTGCGGCGGAGGCTGGGCGCTGGAGATCTTCCACGTGGACCCGAAGCCAGGTAAGTTCTGTGCTCAAAAGAGCCTATAGCAATAGCACCTATAGCAATGAAATCTAAGAGTGATCCCATTGCTAGGTTAGGTCTAGATTGCTAATGTAGATATCTCGATTGCTAGTCTAGATCTCGTTCGCTCGTCTAGATCGCGATTGCTAGTCTAGATCTCGATTGCTAGTCTAGATCTCGATTGCTAGGATATATATATATATATATATATATATATATATATATATATATATATATATATATATATATATATATATATATATATATATATATATATATATATATATATATATATATATATATATATATATATATATATATATATATATATATATATATATATATATATATATATATATATATATCGGTTGCTAGGCTCATCTAGATAGCTAGTCATATATATCGATAGCTAGTTTAGACCTCGATTGCTAGTCTAGATCTCAATTGCTAGTCTAGATCTCGATTGCTATAGTCTAGATCTTGATTGCTAGGCTAGATATCGGTTGCTAGGCTGATCTAGATTGTTAGAATAGATAACGACTGCTATTAGCTTGTTATCAGTAATGTATGCATTTGGAAAAAGTCATTGTGAGCATAAAGGAGCATTACCAACATCTAGTGACCTAACAGATTTAAAGAGCGGTCTCAATACAGCTGCAATCCCATTGTGCATTATTTACGTGTGTATATCGATTCAAGGCATGCCTTGAAGTAATTCTACAGCGTTCTCATTAAAAGAGTTCGACAGCCAGACTGCAAAGTCCCCTGTGTTCCAGTGATGCTGGGCAGGCACCTGGGCTGCTTCCAGGACGCCGCCGACCGTGTCTGGAAGACCGGGAAAATCAGACTCCAGAGCAACACTCCCCAGCGCTGCATGAAAGCGTGCCGCGGGTTCCGCTATGCAGGCGTGGAGGCGGGGTGGGTAATACAGCACCATCAATTCGAATATTAAGCCCGTTTTACACGGTCACATTTCTCGTCACACTCTTGCATCCAACTCTCGCATGCAATTCCATCAAAATATTGCTCCAGTGAAAATGTGAAGGGCTTGGATGACCCATATACACGATCCAATAATAATTTGACGGAATTGGGAGGTTGATGACACATTGAAGGCGGGGACAAAGCAGCTGATTATAGGGTCAAGTGCCTGTAAGTTATGTCAACGATGAGCGTTCCAGGCTTGAGCCTTCTTTACGAGCGCCATTTTGTGACATCACAGTAACTCTAGGCTGTGATTGGCTGGTTTCCGTCCAAGATGTGATCAAATGTGATGAAATTAGGACGTGTCCTAAATGAAAAAGTTCGATGCAATCATTGAACACAAGTCTGTGATGTGACGGATTTTCGCCAAAGTGTCTGTTCACACCGTACAAGGCGGTTGCATGCCAGGGTTGGATGCAAGAGTGTGACGAAAAATGTGACCGTGTAAAACGGGCTTTAGCAATCAAGTCTAATGCCTCGTTTATACCTCGTTCACACTACACGAGTTGATCATGATCAAGTCCTCAACTCGATCAAATATGGCGTTGATTGGGTTTCAAAAATCAGTTGGTGTTCACACTGCAAAATGTATTTCACAGTCATTGGAACAAATCCATTTAGAGGGCCTACAATTGGCAGAATATGGCCTCAACCATGACCAGAAAGCCGGAAAAACCAATTGCATTGTAGTGAGAGAAAAGTCCAATGTCCCAAGATTATAGGTACAACCAATTTTGGCATAGACATGGAACACTCTTAATAAGCTTGGACTATGGTCAAACTCGATGCCCTCAGTGACTGGTGTTCCTGCGGCAACACCCTGCCCACGACGCCGGTGCCCTTGGCGAGATGCAGCATCCAGTGCTTCGGGCTGACGGGCAAGACGTGTGGGGGCTACTGGGCGCTGGACGTCTTCGACATCAGCGAGACGACGCCGCTTTGGCCGGGGGCGGTAGCGCCGACTGTGGCCCCCAAGATTTGTCCCGAGGTGTGCAAGATCATTTATGTTCCCCTTGCATAGCGAAGCTTTGCTTAGAGTGGCGCCTGACTACTTGATGAGTTGTGAAAGAGGTCGATGTATGCTACTCAATTTGATCAGATTTTGTTTTGGGGTATCATGCAAATCAAACTCTTGCGATTATTTCTTTAAAAAATCATTCAAAGAAGATGATATTTTCAGCACTGAACTGCCATTGTCCCAATTTCATGAAGTTTCGTCGAAAAATAGCAATACAATCTGTTTATAATATTATGAAGGAGAACCCCAATACGGCGTTTCCCAAGCCAGTCTGTGAACCACCTGACCCCACCCTACTAATTCGAAAACTTATTTATTTTAACTTTGACCCAAACCCCTCCATCTTTTTAGGTGGTCCCGTGCCCCGTGTGCCCCACCCGAGCGCTGAGCTGCCCGTCCAGGTCGTCGGATGCATCCCAACGGATTACCAACAACAGTGCATGCGTTTGGTCTTCCACCTCAGCAATCATTGCCATTATCTGGAACTTCGTTTCGCAGTGTAGTTTCTTCAAAGATGGTTGTCAAAAATTGGAGCGATCGTTTTCTTTTATCTCTATGCCTCTACTGACGTATGTAAAAGATAGTCCACTTCACCTATACATTGAGAATATTTGCGTTAGTCACTGAGCAGTTTATAATAGTATGACATTCAAATCGGCATTGACATCGACAATGTCAGTGACATTGGCGTTCTCATCCCATTTGACATTCAAATTAGCATTGCTATTGACAGCGGCAATGTCATTGACATTGACAACGTCATTGACAACGTCATTAACATTGCCATCCACTGAATCCCATTTAACATTCAAAATTATCCTACAAAACAATCGAGAATGTCATCTCAAAGATTTGCTTATTCATACAGAGGCGATCTCGGCACCTACAAGCTTTACACTCAGCGCAAGAACTGGGACGACGCTTGGCAACAATGCGAGGACGACGACGCCCACCTGCTCATCATCAACTCGGAGGAAGAGGCTGAGTTCGTGCGCAGCCTGTTTGCGCAGGTGCCTTCTGAGACGCGCATGCACGCAGGGTTCCACGACCTGCTGCGCAAAGGGACATACCGCACTGTCTTTGGTAAGAACAGGCCGAGCTTGCTTCGGTTGCTGAAGCTACATACCGATATGATGCTTTTTCCACGCTTTGGAGCCCTAAGGGCTCCTCAGGGCAGTCGGAGGCCGAAGCGCTCTGAGAGGCCGAGAACGAGACGGATTCGCAATACACACTGCACTTTAGAATCCGATGGGCTCAGTCTACGGGCTCGAAAGCGTATTTTTAAGAGGCAACGAAGCGCTAGTGTTTTCGTCGTACGCGGAGGTTCACGCGGGAACTTCTCCTGGCCACAAATTCTAACACAGAGTTTAGGAAAAAAAATACAAGCGTAGTTTAAGGGTTTTTGAATGTCGGATGGTGTGTTAGGTTATTATACTTCAAAAATGACAGAGGTGTGCATTTTCAAAAAGTGCCTAAAATTCACGGCATTTTTACGTAGCTCGTATGGAAAAAGTTTACCGTAACTTATATTTAAAATTACCATCCGTCTACCAGTAATTCTTTAACGGTCTATGGTTTTTCTTTCCAGATTTGTACATTAATAATTGTTAGTATGGGAAGTTCCCGCGTGAACCTCTGCACCGACCCCTGGCCACGCAGAGTGGCATGTGAATCCAATCGTTTTTAACGCTCGTAAGGAAATTTGCAGTTGTGTTTTAACTTTGTTCATCTCACCAGGCGAATCCCTATCAACCACTGGGTACAACGTCTGGTCAGCTCAGCACCCGCAGTCGCCCAGCGCAGTCAAGCACTGTGGCGCAGTCGACGTCCTGGCGCAGCTCGCGCAGATCGACGACAACTGGGCAGCGCAGGCGGTGTTCGTGTGCGAGAAGAAGTCGGACTCGCCGGATTCCAACGGCCGTGCGTTGGACATTAACCCTAGGGGGGCGTCTTCTAGTCAGGGTCTATAGGGTTTGTGCAGCTTGTGATAGTAGGAAGTGGTTTTACGGGTTGTTTATATCATTTGATGGACCTATGTTCTGGCATGGCCTATTGTTAGATTACACCAGGCCGTCGCAATCGAGATGGGAGATTTATAGTTGGTAGTTTTCCTGTTAGATCGCTGCACTGACTGTTGGGGGAATAGTTCAGGTCAGTTCGGGCCCCGAGACGGAAAAGCAACATGGCGACATTGGCTCGTACGAAACGTCAACATTTTTTGTTGAAAGCATTTAAGCGCAATTTATTTCGATTCTCAACCAAGGAACACTATTTTATGTACCAACATACTTTTCATCGACATAAATTCCAATGTCCAGTTATATTTATTCATACCGTGGCTGTAAGTAATCATTTTTTTTTCCATTCACATTTTTGTGTCGCCATTTTGATTTTGGATTCAGAAGCACTTGGAGCTAGCACATTTCCCCCAACAGTGCAGCGGTCTGGCGGGAAAACTACAAACTAAACAGCCAGACGCGCGATTGCGACGGCCTGGTGTTATATAACAGTAGGTCATGGTTTTAAACTTTTAATATAGCCCACTGTTATAATATCTTATAAATATTGGTAAATTATGAGCATAATGACATTATTATACCTTTGATAACATACTTTACTTAGAAAGTCACGTGTATTGAATAGGTTACAAAGCTTTTTATTTAGTTTGACAAAGTGTCATAAATTTCATAAAATTTATTCCGTGTATTTTCTGTAAAATTAAATTCACATTAAATGTTCCCTTGACACTGTGTTGACGTTGTTAGAGTGTTGGGCGTTCTTGTGCGTTTGCGTTCTAATTAAACGGCAGCGTCGAATAAGACGTAATTTGCTATACAAATTTTTTGCACTTATATCTCGTGCACATTTTCAGGGGGGACATCCTAATGGTTACCCTATTTTAAATTACGACTAATTTCTTTTTTAATTGCAAAGAAAATATCGTGCTGTTCACGAGACAGTTTTAATAAAGTAAAGCATATTAAGAAATGTAGCTTTTCTGCCGGTTTTTATAGCGTGTTTTTCGTTCTCTTTGTTTCAAATTCGCCAATAATGTATTAAAAAACAGTTTGATAACAAAACGTCGTGAATAGAACATGAATTATTTATATATATATTTTTTAGTAGCCATTAGTAGCCATAATTAGTATACAATTCTTTATTATTTGCAAAAAAGACCATGCAAGTACATGGCGAGGTCTAGATTTTTTGCAATCAGTTCAGTTGTTTTGGAGGTAATTTTCGAAATCGAATGTTTTCCGTTGAAAGTCGCTTGTCCTGTGCTTAAGCACGGGGCTTTTTTCTAGGGTTGTTTATAAAATTCTGTTGCGTTGTCACAGTCTTTACCAAAACGAAATCTCCAAACTCTTTTTTCTTTTTTACATGCAAGTCCCAAGCATGAAAAGCTTGCGGCTATGAGAACCCCGGCAGGAAAGACCCATTATAAACATTTTTCTGTCCGTGTTTTTGAACATAAATGAGGTACTTCGTAAGTCTCATCTTCGTTTGCTAGGAGATATTTAGTAAACAAATATAAATTAACATAACATTATGAAACCATGATCATAATAGTTATACAATCCGTGTAATAAAAAACCCCGCAGGACATATTTTCAAAAAAATACACGTTCTTTTCAGCTTCATCATTATTAGAACGTAAAAAATTGTGAAATCACTAATTAACAGAAATGTTACCTGTCCTCATTATTAAGATTGAAATTCTTTTCATGTTCTTGTTGTAATTTTATGGTGCTTCAGCTTGTTATTTCCCGTAATAGTGTAGTGTATTAATTGTATGAATGTTATATGAATATATGCAAGCCAGTCAGTAGACGCATTGCAAACTTCCTGCTATAACGTCAACCACAGCTCTGATAACCAACCGCCTTTGACTGACAAACCAATACCACTCTGCACGGATCTGTTTATCTTTAATAATGAATTGCACGATCTTCGATTAGTACCTCGCTAGTGAACGCTGGAGGCAGATCTGCAAGACACCTCCTGGGAACAGCGTACAAGGAAAAAGGTATGTTTCTTTTTATATGCGAGGAAATATATTTACTCGCATGTATATTCATCTTGGCATTCATTGAGGTAGGAGAAATAGTAAAAAAGGTGGGGTTTTTTGTGAACATAATATGATTCAATTTTGACAATCAAAAATCGAAATGTATGAGAATCACAGAACTCATAAAACCACTATAGGTAAGCGTTTTCATATCTTTTATTACAAAATGCTCCATATTTAGGTACCAAAGTAGGTAACCAAATTTTTTTTTATAAATTGTCCTCACAAATCGTTACAATTTCTCAGATGGATTCTGAAAATCGTTTCGTTTTCCTTATTATTATTTTTGTTGTTGTGTACTTGCATAGTTTTCATTTCACAATATTGTGAAAGTCTTTACTAGAGCTTCGCTAACGCAATTTAAGATTGCATATAATGTGTGAAATGTCTATTTTTTCACAATAGGCCTAGGAAATCTTAATTCAAAACAATTTTGATTAAACTTTGTATGAAAGAAAAATGTTTATAGCAAAAAAATAATTCACATACTAACCTTGCCATAGCTCATCATGAATCTTGAACTGGTCACTGCAGTAGTAAAAATTTGCTATAGTCAAGTTAATAATATAACTTTACCATTTTTATAATACCCAATAATCAAACAAATGATTGCGGAACTAACCTTAAAGTAACAAGAACGGTGCCAGCATTGCGAGCAGGCGCATAGAAAAAATTTAATCACCGCGTTCTGTAGATTATTGTATAATTCGTTCGAGACCAAAGAGTTTAAACACGTGAGATTAATCTAGATATTTTGATGCTTTACTTGCTTAGTCAAGTACCACCTGCACAGTAATTAAGTATTTGTTAATATCCTAATCAATAGGAGAGCAACGGCCATGCTTCATCTCATTTCATTTCATTTATTTATCTAGTGGGCAAACACAGTTTTGTATGGGAGATTTGCAAGCAAAGTCCGACCTCTTACGAAGACCATAAAGGAGTCATGGACACTAACAGTTGAAGAACCACTGATCTGTGCAATGTGTATGTATCCAGAGATTAAATGCATTTGATCTAGATGAGTTGCACTTAAAGCGAGCTCTTTGTTAATACGATTACTTTTGTGATTATTTGTGAAAATCACACGTGAACGACAGCATAGAAATCATTGTCCTTAAATGAACGAGCTGAAAGAAACCTTGTCCTAGCTTTTTATTTATATGATGTGAGCCTGTAACGGCTTTTCTATTAATAATTTGTAAACAGTGTATTTAAAAGGCTACTTCAGTCAAATTTATGAACATTAGTGTGTGAAAAGGAAAGTTCTAGGAGCTTCTTGATCAAGTTCGTAACAACATCCTGAAAAATCTCATGAAATCGATGAGTTACAGAAGAGTCAATTCAATGGAGACACATCGTATTTAAATAGCAGGGACTACCTAACAGTATTCCTTGATTATCTCGAAACTTTGTCAATGTGACCAAGGTTTCTCTTAAAATGTATGGTTCATAAAAACTACACGCGATCGAATCCATTATTGTTTTGAAACTTTTTCAACTCTTTTGAGGCTCAAATTACAGATCCTTAGCGGCTTGTTACGTACTACCAACGATCGTTACACCCACAATATACACTCCACGCTCTGGAGCCCTTAGGGTTGAGCCCGTCGGATTCTAAAGCGCAGTGTGTATTGCGAATCCGTCTCGTTCTCGGCCTCTCAGAGCGTTTCGGGCTCCGACGGGCTCTGCCCATTGGCTCGAATCAGTCCCATTCAAAATTGTGAGGATACCTGGCAAACTAAAAAACCAGCATCAATATGATCGACTGAACTTCCAAGAATTTCCACCGACAGCTTCGTCGTTTTCCTACTAGGAAAACACGAGCAGATTTTCCATGAAGCAACCACACGTGCTTGGCTTGCTGCTCCTGGTGGCAGGGTTCTCAACTTCGATGGCAATCAACTCAGGTGCGTATAATGTGCGTGTGGCATGTGGCCGGATGTATATTATTAAATTCTAGGGCGTCGCGAACGCAATTTTTGTTGCGTTGAAGATGAGCGTAGCGGTTTGAAGCGGGTAAACGAGTGAAGGCAGAACGTCGAGAACAGAGGGCCAATGCGTGAAACCACTGTTTCGTTATGAAGGATGAAGGAAATTCTATTTCACACATATTTTGACTGAGGTTTGCTTGAAAACCACAAAAATTTTCTTTAAAAAAATGATTAAATATATTGATAACAAGAAAACTGAGAGACTTAAACCTTCAGAAATGATTGGTTGACAACTTTTGGCTGAACGGCTTGGACAAGTTTTTCGGAAATCATACACTTTTTTTAAAACTCTGAATAGTTGAAACACTATCCGGTAGATTTTGCTGAAAAGAGCAGAGTGTCTAAGTGAGAATCTTGCAAAGGATCCATGCAAATTTGTTAAAAATTGGTTGAGCCGTTTGGCCAGCAGACAGCGAACAGACACAAACACAAACAAACCAACAAAAACACATAAGTGATTTTTTGGGGCTAGTGAAATTGAAGATTTCCCTCCGCTCGCTTAGCTCGCTACGCTCATGAACAATGTTTGCATAACCTTGAATAGTGTAAATCATTATTCATATTTTATGTCGATTGGATCATTTCCCATTTGAGAACAGACTGTCCATCAAAACATCTAGTAGAAATCATTAACTAATGCAGTACATTTTTAAAGGCGCTTGCGAATTTACCTCATTACGCAGTAGTTTTGAATGTACTACGTTCACGTGGGCGTACCATTTATAAACTATAATTAAGCAGAATACTGCTTTCGTTCCATTTCTCGCCACAGCTGATATAATACCTGCCACCCCTAAGCACTAGATAATAAAACAAACAAAAAACATTTTCCAAATTGGTGACAATTTTTAGGAAATTTTGTTTTCCCGAGTTTTTCAAATCCCTGGTTGAGATCCCAGGTTAAACCCGTTAATATGATGATAGATTTTCATAACATCTATCATCTGTCACCTCTATATCATGATTGACTGTGATAGGTGCCTACCCGATGACATGGGGGTACGTTAAAGATATCATGATAGATATTATGAAATCGACCACCTTGTTAAACGGGCTTTAGAGTTAAAATTGAATTCAGCCTATCACATTCTGCGAATTCAGTTGTAACTATCTTCGTTGCAAACTCAACTAAGAAGTCGAAAAACTTGGTTAAACTAGCTGCAAGTAACGCTGTGTCTGAAAAACCGAGTGCATGAAAAAAAGTTTTTGCCACTTTCATGACTGGTGCAGCCGCGGGACGCATCGGCTGCTTCGAAGACAACACTGAGAGGGTGTGGAAGCAGTTTTAGACTATTGGAGTGAGTGCTTACTCGGGCCACTTACCGCTCAAATTTCACCTCCTACTGTATACCAACTTGTGGCCACACCTTTAGTCCGATCGTAACAAAACCCATGTCTACGGAATCCTCACACTTTTGGCTACAAATTGTGTGTTTTCAAATCTCAAAAAATATTCACTCATCTAGTATTTTCAAGCGTTGTAAAACAACCCTGCTACGTCGAAATATTGAGCGTATCCTCGGGCCGCTTCCCGCGCAGAATTTACCTCCTACTGGATACTAACTTCTGGCCACGCCGTTTGTCCGATTGCAACGAAACCAGGGTCAACGGAATCCTCACACTTTTAGCAACAAATTGTGTGATTTATAACCACGAAATACCAATAGAAGGTTAAAATAAAGCATCGTGAAATAATCACCAACAACCACACCAATAGCCTCAACAACTTCCATGAGAAGAACACGGTGCCCTTCTGCAGGAGCATGTGCAGGGAGTACAAGTTCGCCGGCGTGCAAGCGGGGTGAGTTTAATCATTCCAACAACTATTTGTTTTGCCGTTACGTTTAGTTGACTCCTTTTGTCTTTTCACACGGTTCGCTTACCTAGTGGCAATGGACCAAAGCACTGGGTGGCGATTATGTAAAATTTCGTTTGAGATCGACCAAGTAACATTAAAATGCCACTGGATATTGATTGTTATCCTTAGATACCGACCTCTAAAAAGATACATAATCGCCTGTTTTCTCCCGTCTTGTAGTAGAAAGCTACACAGTGTATATTGCCATTGAAGCATCCTATAGCGTCCCGAAAACAGGAAATAACAGGTGGGCAGACAAGCTAAATATTTAAGGAAAAATGACCCAAAATCAGTTCAAAAGTCTGCTCTTGAAATTCCAAGAACTTTCTTCCAAAATCATTTTTCGCTCTAGAGTCAGTCTGCAGCGATGATTGAATGAACAGAAACCAATTTTGTCCGTATTTGCACCTTCTCCTTGAAATTGTAAGCCCCTTCCAGCATTTCGAGAATTTTCGAAATCATTGGACCCTCTGTTCCAGTAATGCTGGGCAGGCATCTGGGATGCTACCAGGACGCCGCTGACCGCGTCTGGAACACCGGCAAGATCCTCCTGCAGACCAACAGTCCACAGCGATGTTTTGATTCCTGTCGAGGATTCCGCTTTGCGGGAACCCAGAATGGGTAGGTGTAAAGCTAGTCACTCGCAAGGGTCAGTCAGGTTCATTCAGTTTGGGTTCACAGCCAGCCCATGTACTTTTTATTACTGGAATAGTGTATGAGGCCTTTTGCCTACTTGGTTTATTTGGAATTTGAGTGTCGCAATTTTTGCAGAACGAAGCCCACTCTCATTCTTAACATGAATTGGAGTTAAGTGTCTAGATTGGACAGTAACGCTACAGCATCACGGAAGGAATATCATAGGAATACGGTCGCGTTGAGAACAAGCACAAGATAATATACAGCTTGGAACGAAATGGCAACAAGAATTGGGACGGAGCTGGACCACTTTGCTTATTTAATAATTTGTATTCCCAGTCCCGAGTGTTTCTGCGGGGACACCCTGCCACCGACCCGCCTGCCCCCGTCAAGCTGCAACTCTGAGTGCAGTGGGCTGCCCGGGAAGACGTGCGGGTGTCCCTTAGCCCTGGACGTTTTCGAGATCAGCGAGGCGCACAATCCGGTGAACGTCGTTGGCTGCATCCCCTTGGACTACCAGACACGGTACACTAGGGTCCGAATGCAGATTCAACACTGAGTGCGCATTCACACTGAGTCCGCACTCAGTGCACACTTTGTGGGCATTTGCAATGATAAATTGTCCCCAAAGTGCGCACTGAGTGCGGACTCTGTGGGAGTGTGCACACAGTGTCAACTCTGCATTCGGGTCTAGGATTAATTTCAGTTAACCAATGCACAGCCTTCTCTATTAAGCTTTTAATCATTGGCTCTTGTGGACTTTTTGTTGGCTGAATGCGGTGGGAAAGCGAAACGTTAACCGTATGAAATCCGGACTGTACTGTGTAATATTCGTTGCATTTTTATAGGTTGAGATAATGAAATAGGTAGATGCCCAGAAGTTTCCCCAGTTTTCTGCCACCGAAATGTGTGGTGCGGTGATAAACCGCACTATGGCACCAGCGCCATAGGGCGCCAACATTTTTTTGTGTTGCCGTCGTTCGGGAAATCAGGCAAAACCAGAAAGAAATTTAACTAAAAGTGTTCGCATTCTAAGGTTGCAGCACATAAGATGCCGAACTGCCCATGCTAAAATTGACCACGCGAAATCTTGCATGTTTGGAGCTCTAGGATTGTTTTCAATTATAGCAAGGTAAATAATTGAGAATTTACTCAAAATAGATGGCGCTGCAATTAAAGTTGCACTAGTTCTGTCGTTTGCCTCTAAGCAGCGCACTGTGTCACAATCGTTTTGTCATCGCGATACTAAAGCACTCTACAACGAGGATTATCACCTACAAACACCAAATTTATTTTGAGTAATCTTAGTTTATCTGTTAGACTATCTTTAAAAGATAAATCTGTGTCTGTATCTCTGCAGACGAACCCTCGGCACCTACAAGCTGCACACTCAGCGCAAGAACTGGGACGACGCTTGGGAACAATGCGAGGACGACGACGCCCACCTGCTCATCATCAACTCGGAGGACGAGGCCAAGTTCGTGCGCAGCCTGTTTGCGCAGGTGCCTTCTGAGACGCGCATGCACGCAGGGTTCCACGACCTGCTGCGCAAAGGGACATACCGCACACTTTTCGCTGAGTCGGATTTTTGGCCGGAAACAAGCCATTATTTGCCAATTTTTACATAAGAGTAACATTTGAATGTCTTAAAAGGCAGCGAAAGCAACTTTGGGAGAATATCTGAGGTTTCATTTGTTTTTTATGATTTAGGCTTCAGTATCTGTTTGAAAAAATGCCAAGAATTTCTTTCAGGAGTAAATGAAAGCAGTAAATCAAGTTTTTGTTCAATTTCATCGTCGTCCTACCAAAGTACTATGTTCTTACGTTTCCGAACTTACAGACAAATCACTTCTTTCGCTGGCAGCATCAGTTTCACGGTAGCTCCAGATTTTGTCAGCCTTTGGACTGGATCGGAAATTACAAGACTGGTTGCCAAAACTGCGGGAAAAATTACTACTAGCAACTCATTTCTTAGGCTTCCTGTGTAACAATATCCGGTTTTCCCGCCCAGGCGAGTCGCTCTCAAGCACGGGCTACTCCGCCTGGTCGAAACAATACCCAAAGACGCCCAGTCGAATGCATCACTGCGGCGCAGTCGACGCCCGTGCGCAGCACGCGCAGATGGACGACAACTGCGCTGCGCAGGCAGTGTTTGTCTGCGAGAAGAAGTCGGACTCTCCAGACGCCACTGGCCGCGCTTTGGACACGTTTAGGGTCAAGTAGGAATTTAGAAGTCAGTGAAAAGACTGTGTCAGAAATCGATTTGTTTGGTATCAAATTTTGTCTATAAATTTTAAATGAGCTATCGTAATTATACCACTAATTGTTAAGCAACAGCAGCATTTAACTAGAACTCTGATTGAGAGATGAAAAAAACAGTTGATTGCTGAGTCATGTGTAAAAAGCTATAAAAGGTTAACATCTTGGGATGGGTCCAATGCAGCAATCAATTTAAAAAAATTACATGAAGAAAGTGTCATAAAAACAAGTAACTACCGAGAGATTCCATTAAGATTCGTTTGTTAAATCTTGTAGCAAAATGAGATCCAAGTAATTTATTATTGGCGTAAGTTATACTGTAGGATAAAGTGTGGATCCAGTCTTTAAAGATAATAAAAAAATATAGATGACACTGAAAGAGATTTCAGAACCTGTCAGAGACTTTTTGCCGTTAAAATTGTACATCAACCACATTCTTTATTATCAAATAAAAGGAATTTATACTTTGAAGACATATTGACGTTTTTCTATACTCCTAAAGCGTATTTTCTATAGACTATTACCTTCTTCCGGAGGAGTTTGTACAAAATATCTCTGTAAATATAGAACGGTAAAAAAAACTCTTTATTATTGAATATATTGACTTTTGTCGAGGAATGAAAGCAAAATTTGAAAAATATTAAATATCGTAAATAATTTGAGCCCAAATGAATACCGACTGTTTTAGTGAATCCGTAGTACTTATTCTTTGTCCTTCAGCCACTACGAACCCACTTTACTTTTCCCAGTGAGAAAAAAGCCGAGGTCGTCGTCCACTTCCCAGCTTATCCCGGGAAATAAGTCCATCGGCCGACATGGAGCCTCAATCCCGCATCCCTTCAATCTTCCTGTCGAACGACAGGCGCCGAGTTTCCCACATTTCCCGCTTTTCCAAGACGATTTTTCAGCAGCTGGATCTTCCAGTGGCGGGTTTTAAGATTAAACACGCATTGGAAAGTTACCCTGAAGATTTCGGATGTTGCCTACGGTCCGAAATATTCCGGAAATTTTCAAGGTCGTATTTCACTGATGTCGAATTGAAAATTAATAAAAAAAAGGCCAACTTCAGTTTCCTACACTCATGTCTACTATCTCTAGCACTAGTTTTGAAACAAAAACCATTTCATTTTAGGGTTTGAATGCTAATAAAGGACTTTTATTTAGAATTCAACACCCAATTTAAAACTGTTTTTTCATGTGCTACTTTTGTTATTAGTGTTTGAGATTTGTATATAATACTGTAAAATACACGTCCAAAGTTAGCTTTTTTGCTCTTTTCAGATGTGTGCAATTTATTTACTAAACAACCTTAACCTGCTGCCCAAAGTGTTGGCATATTTACTTCGTTGCAACTTATAATTGGAAAAAATGTAGAACAAATTTTGAAGAAAAATAAATTACTGCCTTTTAGTTTTGTATTACAACTAGTAAAATTGCTTTTAAAAAGAAAACATTTTAACGGACCAACAGTAAAAAAGAATCTCATAAAATAGCTATCTTTTACAGAATTGCAAAGTGTATTGCGTGACGAATACACAGGGAAGAAGGAAACAAATTACCAGAGCTTGACTGGCAAAAAGTGTGGATGTGTGTAATGGCCGCTTAGGGAAATCAAGCATGAGTCGCGTGGTCTTGTTGTGATGACGGTGTGGATTATTAAACTACGTTTCATATGTTTTTTTTTTTACAAGACAAAGATAACACGCCTGCGTCGACCTGTGAATGAAGACGTGCTGGCGCCCAAAACAAGTTTTGCCCCTCCCATTTAAAAAATAAATAAAATGTTTCTCTCTATAATTGCCTGTCCGTTATTAAGATCAGTAACGAGAACATTTAATTTTAATTAAAACAATAATTTTTTATTTAAAGGGATTTTTTTCTCTTCGTTTGTTTGCGGTTTTACGTTTTAAACGATGAAGAAGCAAGGGTGGAACCCACAATCAAAAAAATCGTAGATATTTCGAACACAGCACAAGGCTACTTGATAATGTGAAGGTAGCAAGGATTGGATTGCTATGCATTTTATACTTTGACTTTGGTTACATGCTATTGTGTTTTTTTTTAAATATCAACTTTTAGTAAAACTTTACCTTTGCTCGACGCGCTTAGCCAAGATTATATGCTCGAAAAGTTTTTATAAAAAAGGTAAAGATATTATATTTGAAAATTTATAAGACTCGTGCATATTTTATATGATTTCAATTGACTAAGCATTAGCTTTCAAAACTTTTAAAAACCGATCCCTTTTTAGCGGTACAATAGCGGAGCACGAAGAAAAATTCACCTGAAAGTACGCCACTGACCACCTGCTGCGATGAAGGGACAAATCACCCTCCCCCCTCCCCAAACCACACACCCTTACCGCCCCCTCATGTGCTAGAGAGAGAGAGAGAGAGAGAGAGAGAGAGAGAGAGAGAGAGAGAGAGGTGAGAGAGAAAAGGGACAGAGGTAGGCGGCAGATAAATTTATGTAAATTCCTTGTCTCTTTCGAAGATTTGTCCACAAATCGCATTCGATTTCGAATTGTTTTCGTTCACTATGCCCGTGAACAGCACACGTAAAAATAGATTCCGATTTCGGTGATCGACCAAAACGTTGTGTGTGTTTGTTTTTCTGTGACGGACAAGAACGCAATGCGCATTGCTGTGCGTGGGCGAGGGTGGGATATATTTTTATATGCTAATTAACGAATCCATGGTTTATTTTTGGCAGTTGGTGATTTATTTCATGCATGTGATTCAACATTTTTATTGATGCATGTAGATTCATAGTTTATATGAGCCTGAAAACAACAATTTTGTCAGGATTGTCCCTCAAATAACTCCTCCCAGTATGCATCTCAAGGACGAGTGGTCGGTGTTCAGGACTGACAGGCGCTTGGAAATTAGTATTTGATATAATATCATCAGATAACTGATGTTCAAACTACCTGTTAGCGGTAACTGCTACTTGTTCCTCTTAATAAAGGATGTATTCAAGTGGAACATACGCTAGCTACATTTCAATACCACTGGTTCAACAAAAAGTCAATTCTGTTTGTATGTGTTTTATCTCGCATGATAATGTCAAAAAGTTATATCTTTGATATTTATTACAGTTTCATTCAACTTTCTTTGGTTCTCCAATTAGGACAACTATGGAATTAAATGTATTTTTTAACTAAACGGTTTTGTAGGCGATAAAATTTTACGGAAATTATCAGACTTTTCACAAAGCTTCTTATTTTAGTGTACAGCTTAAGTTCACATCATTTATTTCTAGAATCCTTATTTAAAAGTTAAAAGTGTAAAAAAACACTGAAATCGTATGCAACTCTAGAGCATTTAGATCCGTGACTTATTCAGGCATCAATTTATCCTTGTTCTTCTGGCAGATTTTAGCTAATTTTTCTTGTGTTTCATGCTTTTTTTAACTACCACTAATTCGATAACGCAGTGAATGTGCCAACCACGAAAGCGAAGCAATAATTTATGCAACTTACACAGAGAAAAAAAACTTGGCAGGCAAAGCATTATTCAAAGCTAAAGATAAGAGATATTTACTTTGAAATCTACGATACTATGCCCAAATCCACAAAGCAAAGTTAACACCTAACCCTCGGGGTAAAATTATGAACAGCCAAAAACAGACGCCGCTTGCAGATTTTTATGGGTAGTAACCATGTTGATAACAAACTTACCCCTGTTTTAACCCTAACCCAGCTTTGTGGATCTTGGCCCAGGTGAGCAGAATTAAATTGTAGATAAATGGATGAAAATGAGCCCACGTGTACATTTCTAATCACCGCATGCTTCAAATAATATCGCTTTCGATTGCAAAGTGTCGCCCCCCACATTCCTTTCTGCCATTAGAAATATTCAGTTTGAAATTGATTAAAGCGATTTCCGTAATCCTATTGCCCTTCCCGGCCCGAAATTCACCTGACGCCAAATCAAACACCGTTTGATTTCTACGCGTCTGCGTCAAAGTTCAAACGGGTGGTCACAATTTTCCGCGCGACAGAAACGTATCGGTGGAAATCTTTCAGGATTTCCCCTTATTCAGGGGTCGGAAAAGTAACTTTCCTGCGACTTGACGCTCAGGATAGTTTTAGATAATTATTTGTAAGAGATTGTAGATTATGCATGTTTGATGCAAGTTTCTTTTAATTTTATTCCCGTAGATGTTATAGCTGACACTGTATGTGCCTATCAAAGCAGTTGACTGGGGATTTGCTGTAGTAAAAATAATAATAGCATTACTCATTAAATAATCATTTCCTCATTTTTAATCATTTAATCATTTAATCAATAAATCATATAATAAATTTCGATACTTTTACGATTTAAAAATTTTTGCCATCTTGTCTCAAGAAAACAAGTATTTTTATTTTAAAAAATGTGATTTTTCCAGAACAGTGAATTAAATCAACATTCGAGTTGGAAAATATGGTTTTGTAGTTGATCTACATAACAAGGATAACAAATTTAACAAATCAAATATATTGGTCACAATTTTGGACACGTTCACGCAAATATCACAGCAAGCAAAATACATCAGTTTATCCTTTTTTGTTCACCCCCGCTCTTAACAGCCCCAAACACGAGTGAGCAGACTCCAGGATTTATTCGCAGCATCCATGCGTCACGAATTATCGTCTGCGACAAATCCTCTTTGACACAATCCCCGACTCGTGGTCAATCGGGCGTCAAGCATTTCTTGCCTCGTCCAGCGCCAGTTTTTTACATGTAACTCGCTGTTACGTCGGAGCGATTTGCGTTCGCATGTTCAAGTCTTTTTGATATTATGCTGGGTCCTGAAGGACGAGTACAGTATTTGTTATAAAAGCTGTTTTTTGGGAATAAACCATGTCAACATTTTACCAGTTTTTTGAGAGTTAGACTAGAAAACATGTCTTAAGACCCGATTGCTTGTGCCAATATTTATATTGAAAATATGAATTTTCACGACTGGATTTGGCAAATCACATTTTCAGCCAGACTTCACAATATAAATTTCTCTCAAGAGAAAGCATACAACAACTGTGTTTGTTAGGATACGCTGGTGATTTTTTTTTTCATAAGTACAAAAAAAAACTTTACCACGACAAGGTTATCTCTGTAATTTTAGCGTGAAAAATAATAGGGTGACATTGACAACCTTTTTGGTCTTAACGTTAAGTCTAAACACTTCGTACAGTATACTCTGCTAAAATTGAATCAGTTATTTTGTATGGCATAATGATGTGGGGACAGGCATTAAAAGGTCACATGGCACAATTAAAAATTATACTGAATTGATCAATAAAATCAATGATACCTGCAAGACTTAACCTAAGTTCCATGGATGTGGCCGATCAATATAGATACTGTGACCTTTACCTGATCATACATTCAATCCTTCATATATATCGATATGTACTGAAATATTATTTTTGTGATAAATTTAAGGTGTTTGAAACACACAGCGCCAACACGTGTCTCCAATTAAATCCTCGATTCAAAACACTTCTTTTAATAATAAGTGTGGCCGAAGACAATTGCCACTAACAATCCCTATGATATTCAATTCTCTGCCATATAATTTAACACAGCTCGATAATTATGCTGAAATCAAAAAAATATATACATATTGACTTTTTTAGCCCAAGATTTGTAATTATTGGTGTACTGGTTCTCTATTTTAGACGTTATTATTATTATTATTATTCTATCTTATTTATTGCTTTCTTATGTCTTGTTTGTCTTGTCCTGTCGCAAATCGCGTCCAACTTTGTTACATATTTGTGAAAATGTTTTCAAATATTTTATAACCTTGGAAGACATAATAAATGCGATTATTATATTAAAAAACATTATGAAGCCACAGGGTCCGAGCAGGAGATAATATGGTCGTACCTAAAAGTAAGTAATGGGGTCGTTCCCCATCATTACTAAAGAGCATGTTCTTCCGACCTAATTACTACAAGCAGTGTGTTGTTCGTTTTCCGAACAAGCTAAACTCGGCCACTTATTTGGGCCCGCGTGCACAAGAAAGGTAAAATATTTCATCTTTACCTGCGCTCTGCGTAGTCTGTGCTAGCGTGGGGATATGTCAAGAATCAAAAGTCTTGTTTGACAAGGCAAGTATGCACATAATTGTTGGTGCAGGTCCTTGAAATATACTGACTACATAAATTATAAACTGATATACAGAGAGAGAAACTTGATTTGTATTTATCAACTCTGCCACGAAAGTGGTTACCACACGGACACAGAATAACATTTTAAATACAATATAATATTTTTATTTTATTTATTTTTTCCTCTCTCATTTCCTGACAGGTAGAAATTAGCTTTCAGGCATACCTCACACACCAAGAGCTGCCATTTCTTGGTGTGTCTATACTTTCTAGGGGTTGTCTATACAATTAATTATTACTCCTCTTCATGTTCTTTTTCTTTTGATAAATATACAATATAATTGATGAGCGTAGCGAGCGAAGCGAGCGAAGCGAAATCATCAATTTCACTACTGCTAAAAAAAACACTTGGTGTGTGTTTGTTTGTATGCGTGTTTGCGCGCGCTCTACAGGCCAAACGCCTGCTTCGAGTGGGATGCAATTTTCAGGGTGTCTACTTTTGTTCTCAACTTAGACCCCCTGCGTTTTTCAAGAAAATCCTCCACACCCTTCACTTTCAAAGCAGAAAAAAGAGCAAAATTCGACAATTGGGCATGTTTGGAAAAGTACGGAAATTTATTTAAAAGTGCGTATTTTTTTCAAATGTTCCCAATTTCGATTTGCCTTTAGAAACCATCGAAACCAAATCAAAACATCACACCAGATTTTTCCCAATAAAAACCAACCCAAGAAAACCCAATAAAAACCCTTGGGCATGAGTTACATCTATGTATTAACATGCACAATGCTCAATGATCTCAAAATGAGCATATTTCCGCTACCCGACAGCTCGGACAGAAACAAAGAAAGGTCAGAATCGTTTACATTTTCAAGTGATCAGAATTTTTGAGAAAGCATTGGTCCGGCTTGCTGCTCCATGATTTGCATAGGCTTCTTGCCTTAATCTTTTTTTGCGCTATATACAAACCGCTACGCTCATCTTCAACGCAACACAAATTGCGTTCGCCCTAGTATATTATACAATATAATATAAAAAAGAAATTAAGTGAATGATGAATTTATTAATTAGGGTATGAATATAAAATGTTAAGCTTATAAATTAATACGCAGCCCATAAAAGTGGTTGCATACTTATATTCTGATATACTTGATATAGTCAGTAACAATATATTCCGATTTATAACAATTTCAGTTTTGCAGATTATTTTACCGCAAGCTGCAGCTGCTCTTTAGCAATACAGCTGTGACTGAAGTGTGCCGCTATGTTGGTTTTGTTAACTCAGCGATTCTTCTACATGCACTTTATGTCGTCTGCATTGCGCCAAGGTTATTGCATTATGTTGATAGCGTCTAATCCTTTACTACCGGTCAAGCTGCAGTCTCATCATGTAATGCATCCCTTTTTGGCAAGACTCTTGTCAACGAAAGATGTCTTGCTCAACTGTGACCATAAATGTAATTTTTTAAGAAAATCACGAATTTAAAGTTTTACTGGAAAACTGAAATGTTGGAAAAGCAAGCCTCAATAATGCAGACTAAGCTTTAACAATCGGCAAGGAGAAGCCGTTCAGTTCTGCAGACTGTGTCCACCAGTTTTCACGGGTACAAGTACACTTTGCTCTGCGGGCTGCATCTTAAGGGTTTAAGAGTGGAGGAGCCGAGTTTGCTCTGCGGGCTGCGTCTAGGAGTTTTAGCGTAGTGAAGCGTAGTGTAGGAGTTACATAAATAAATTATACAAACAAATTAAAATTGTAAAAACGGACAGGTACAGGTTTTCAGGGTCCCATTTTAAAATGTTATTTGGCTTTTCCCCTAACTTCGTCTATTTCCGAGCAACGCATTTTTTTACAAATCAATTATGAGATGCGTTGCTGAATCAAAAACCAAAAAATAAGATTTTCGTGACAAAGGCAAGTCGCACAATGGAACTGACATGTAATTAATATTATAAATTGATAGCTAGTACTTTTCCCCGTAATAAGGGTAGCAAGAAAGTCAATATATTTTCTAACGTCAATAAAAGAGAAGAACTCCTGTATCTCTTCGAAGGGGATGTTTAGTAATAGACCGATAGGTGCCAAGCATTTCCATAAAAGTGATGTGCAAAACGGAGATATGTGATTTCTCCAAATTTTGAACGACACGTGTAACGAAATTGGAAAAGATGCACTGAATTGGTTTCCTACTTGCGGTCATAAGCGCACGTGCGGATCTTTTCCAGGAATAAGCAATCTTCCTGATGCTGTTTTAGCTATATAAGGAAAATCAAATTATATATGTTCTCCTTTACAAAAACAGAAAATATATAATAAGGTAATTGCGTTTGCATGGTATGTGAGGTTTATTTTTATCAGCACAAGAAAATATGTTTTGGATATTTAAAAGCTTTATTTTACTGACATTGAGTGGTATCAAAATAAATTTAGTTGATTTCTGAGAAAATCGTTTAGCCTTGTTTCATAAAGATTCTGTTTTCAATGTAAACTTAATTTTTGAGATATGTACGAGAAAGGGTAAAATAAATTAAATTGTAAAAGTACTAGAAAATATTTTGTATAATTTACAATAAAAGCCAGGTTTTTTATTGAAGTCGAGTGAGCCATGCCTCGTCGAAACGTTGAAAAAAAGGCCCTCTTTAGGGCCGGTAATCTAGTTCTATCATAAAAAAAACCATGAATTGATAAAATTTTTCCAACGTTTTTAAACCATGGATTTCAACAAAATTGAGACATAATTTTTTAGGAATCTAAAAATACCTACGCCTAGCAAAAAACAAATCAGTGCACAAACGTCCTAATCAGAGATGACCTCCTTAATCATTGATTATAATTTTGTATGGTGTTTTACCATTGAAATCATCAAATTAAATAGAAATTAACCTCAAATAGAATTTCTTTATTTTTATTTATGGTAATTTTAGTTAATATAATAATACACTATTCCATTAATTTTATTTGACGATTTCAATGGTAAAAAAAAATACAAAATTTTAATCAACGATCAAGGGGGTAATCTCAGATTAGGACGTTGGTGCGACTGGGCATCAGTAATACAAAATTTCAAAAAACTGTATCATTATCATCATTTTCATTAATTTCATTATCATCACTTTCACTATCATTGTTATCATCATGGTCTTAATTTTGACCTTTATCCTGGCTTGTTGATAAACTAAATGAACTTATAATTACTTCACGGGCAGTAAGTAAATAAATAAACACTTTCACAGCAACAACGGCACATTTGTTTCGCAAAGAAAGCCAACACACTAACATAATATTTCTGTCAACAATAAATCTGTTCACACAGCATAAAAGCTGAAGCAATAGAAAAACTTTCCGCCAGAAGGTGTTTGCAGTTCACCGCAACACAACACCCCGACTAACCACGTTCCTGCCACGGTTCGGCACCAAGTCCCTCAGGAGGGGAGAAAGTTTCGCCAAACTTTCCCCGTCCGCAGCGAAGGTTTTTCCAGCGGTAAAATGGAGTCTGATCTCTGGGGACCACGGGAATTTCACTCAGAGCAGAGATTTCATGGTTCGGTGAAACCAGTGCACGATGTTGCGGTAAAGTCTTTTCATTATTTGAATCCCAAGTTAAAATTATTGATTTTGCCGGCTTGTATCTTTTAAACGTTTTGAATGACAAGTTAAGATTTGCACAATGCCAAAGTTTACTGCTTTGCGAACAAATCAGTATATTTTAAGAGCATTTAAGGCATTTGAAACTGTAAAATATTAGCTATCATATCAATAATTTTACAAAATTTTGCACAATGATCTGAACGGTATCACATTGCTTTATGGCCGGTACAAAAATATGTTTTAACTCTGAGTTAGGTGTCTGCCCTCTAAAACCGAATTATTCCACGGCATCCTATTGGTGGTTGCCATAACAAATAACTGCACTCGTAAAACCGGCCCATAAAATATACTTAAATAGTATATATCATTCAAATTACGGCAGCAATAAGTAGTCTGACCATCACCGTTCTTTCAAGGTCACAAAGGTAGATTTGGGGATATAGAAGACCCCACTGGCTTCAAAACTAGTCCACGCAAGTGTTCACATATTTGGTTACACGGCTAAAATAAAGGAGTACCAATTTGAATTGCAGGCTTCAAAACCAGTTTACTACATCCGTTTTCCATGCCAGAATATACTTGTCGGCTGTATCTCTCTAGATTTTTTTTTTATGTTTATGGCGTGCGAAAAACACAAAAGCGCCGTAGCATTTCCACATCTTTTATCATCAAACGCTTAAAGAAGTTAAATTGATTTTTGCTTTAACAAACATTTTTATCAGTGACTACAGTTAAAGTATCTACCTTAATGCGATCGTGACAATTTATTAAAGAGAACTTTATAAACATTAACGAAGACATAAGATCAGATCTTCAGTGTTGTCAGCTTTCAAAAAAAAAAAGCATAAAACTTAAGCACTTTTAAGATCTCACAGCGCAAACGTTACGAAATTTTAAGTAAAAAAATGCATTTGTAAAGAAATTAAAAGGACTGGGGCCACGCGATGCCATGGAATGTTGAGTTTAGCAAACTACTCGGCGTACGTGATAGCGTACTCCCAGTGATAACGAGCGCATTAAACCCACGTGCCACACTGTCTTTGTAAAGAGAATACTGATAGACCATGATAGGCAGTGCTGTTGTTATTCTAGTGTTTCTCTTCCGTAAAAATACGTGTTACATGTTGTCGATATGCCCATGTTAAAAGGGGCGTTGTGCGTGACAAATAAAACATTTCAATACGTGTTTCAATGAACAAAACGTACTTGCGTGTGTGGTAGATCCAGTGGACTGGTTTTGAAGCCAGTGGGGCCTTCGATCTCCCCTTTTCTACCTGTGTGACCCACTGATCTTTACACACTTGCGTGGATAGCTGATCCCGTGGACTGGTTTTGAAGCCAGTGGGTGGCTTCGATATTTCCTTTCTAGCATTAACTACACACAATCTTTCTATAATTAAACACTTATGAGTGGATGCCATCGTGTACATCTAGCTTCTGCTATCCACGTTGGTAGTTAGATTTCAGTGAAATTTTTTTTGATATACTGTTTTGCGATTTATTTCTCAATGTGTAAGTTCGTTTTGGTCTCTCGTTTGCTAAAGAACTGCTGTAAATTACATGTGTTTAACTTTTTGTGTGCAATATATAGAAATTGAAGAGTGCGTCAACCCAAACTTCTTCATTTTTACTCGTAACATGTGATATTTTGTATATTTCATATCAAATAAATGGAATCTCTCATTAAAGTGTAAGAGATAAGCCAAATATATAAATCTTGGCTTATTAGAAGTTTATGAAATGATGTGGAACAGCGATGTTGCAATGGGGTTAGGGGGGGGGGGGATTGGCGTTCCGGGGCCAACAGTTAGGGGCCACCTTTATGATGGGATTATGGAAGTTGCACTAACAATTTGAGTATTACTCTCTAGAGTCAATATTAAGTAAACAACTTAGAACAACCTATTTTAATAAAGGTGATGAGTATATAAAAACTTACGTTTTACTTAATTTGTGACTGAAACATGGCCTTTTATAAGTATCGCAACTGAGTTAAATCAAGCAATATTTGGCTTCGAGCGGCAAAATACCGGGAACAAATTGCGAAATTCATGGCGAGGCAGGATAATTTTTTGTGCCTCTTAACTTCATTTAAAACCCGTTGTGCTACATCATTCCAAAATGACCAACCGACGCTATTTTCATTCAATGTGACCGACAATGACGATTGTTTATACAAGGAGAACATTTGCAATAAAAATGTGGATCATAATTCTGTTACAGATGGCTATAACCACATTTGAGTACAGTCTGTTAAAACATTTCGAACGGGAATTTTTGTCCAATTCGTGTTACTTCGTCACTCTGTCCCTTTGTCACTTTGTCACTTTGTCATCACCCAGGTCAAAGCCCAACGGCGACATTACTCCCTAAACCGATCAATTACTTACAAAGGAAATCACTTACAACCATAAGGAAAGTGCTCGTAGCAAACCCGGTGATTAAGAGATAACAGCGCGTTAAACTTTCAACGTTACGTGCCTTTAAGGCCGTGCTAAAATGACGAGTACGACAAGTCACACCAATGTCTTCTTGGTCCAAAGTTTATCTCAAAGGTAACGACATACTGCGCGCTGAGAGGCGCAGGCTAGAGCCATTAAAATGAGTTTTAAATGAGAAAATCCATTTCAATCAAGTTTGCAGTTCAACAGTGGCGGAACGGACATGTCTTATCCACATTTCACACTAGAAAAGAGAAGAGATATACATTTAAAAAAAGTATCTGCTGCTAGACATGAGCTAAAAGTTGATTTCGCCTAACATGCCTCTAACTTTTTTCTTTTGTCTAGAAAAATATAATTCTCTTAGACCAGGTTTCTAACATACATGTTAAATATCTAATGGTCTGTTAACTTGATATTTGCTTAGCAACGTCCAATCAGAGCATTTAAGTTTCTTGCTAATGGACCGTTAGTATCTTAACGGGCCTCTGAAAAACCGGCACTAAGAGAAAGTAAATTCGCCTTCTAACGTTAAAGTGGAGCCCACGATAGATAAAAACACAGCAAGAAAAATAAAGTGATGAACTAGTTTTTTAAATCAGGTTTAAAAAATCGTCTGCACAACAATATTACGGTGGAGGTGCCGTCACATTTGCTCTGCGGGCTGCGTTCAGGAGTCACGAACTTACTTTCGCTCTTTATCGCCCTCCGCTCTATTTCAGGCGAGTCTAGTGGCAACATCTACATGTCTTGAACCAAAAGCGCTAAGAAGGTCAGGATAAGAACATGTAGTAATAATAACCTTCTTTATACTCTTTATTTTGTTCCTTACTCCTTACTTCCTTATTCCTTACTTGAGTTATTAGTTCTTATCCAATGCCGGAAAGGTTAATCCAATGCCAGATCATCACCACGGCTTTTCTCACTCTCTCTCTCTCTCTCTCTCTCTCTCTCTCTCTCTCTCTCTCTCTCTCTCTCTCTCTCTCTCTCTCTCTCTCTCTCTCTCTCTCTCTCTCTCTCTCTCTCTCTCTCTCTCTCTCTCTCTCTCTCTCTCTCTCTCTCTCTCTCTCTCTCTCTCTCTCTCTCTCTCTCTCTCTCTCTCTCTCTCTCTCTCTCTCTCTCTCTCTCTCTCTCTCTCTCTCTCTCTCTCTCTCTCTCTCTCTCTCTCTCTCTCTCTCTCTCTCTCTCTCTCTCTCTCGTCAGTGCCAGCGCACCCCAGCGGTCACCGGCACAAACATCCGCTAGCACGAATTTATTTTTTATAACATCCAACATTGTAGCATTCAACATCCAATGAAACATCCACTCAATATTATTACGTCGAAGTACGAGGAAAACCTGGGAAGAAGTAAATAATATAGAAATATGGTGGAACAGTAAGATGTAAAAAGAAATCCAACCTTTGCACCATTTCACAGATTATTAGTGTATTTAAGAGATGATTTACGTATCTCTCCGACTGCATCCATGATAACAAGTCGCTTAGTGGTCAAAATCCAATGTCGATATTTACTGTGAGTATGTACATACATATTTTGATGCTTTTCATGGCATCCTTTCAAAATATATACTCAGTTATAGGACCAGTACCTACGCCACTGATGCGCAACAAGGACGTTTAATTACCACATCACGCGCATCTCAAAGTGCATCAGAATACGATGGGGTGAGGTGGGAGGAAGGGGGAGGGTTAATGGGGAGGCCTGGGGGTTGGGACTCGCGGGGATTGAAATAATTGAGCTCGATTATTGAGTTGGTCTCTGTCGCTAGATAGCTCGGTGCCAGGTATTCACGAAGCTTTTCACGAAGCTTTGCAATTATTAGTCGCTCTCTCCGGCGATGATAACTTCGTGAATGGCCGCCCAGTGGCACACTGAGCTTTAATTGAAACTCCCGAGCAATTGAAATCACTTATTCCGTGCGCTCTATAGAACATTCCAGCTAACAATTATTATTTTGCGCCCAAATGAATACAGTGAATGGAGGTTCTTTGATGATTACATTTTGAAACAAATTAACGTTTGTCTGGATTTGTATCATGATAATACCCTCTTCAGTTTCTTGTTATTTGCGGAATCAAGTGGCTATTCGGCCTCTAGGAGTCGGGAGTGCTTTGTGTTTTGAGTTTTGATTATACATGTTGTGGTTTGCAATCCCTGTAGATTGTTGAGTGAACAATGAAATTAGAAAATACAGACGATGGTTGTGTGTAGGTTTTGAGAACCACTTTATATACTACTCGACGATACTTTAGGATTTCAGGAACAAATAAGTGTATTTAATTTAAGAGAAATGTTTTTTTCGTGTACAGTTTATGCATGGTCTAACAACACTAATGACCAAAACCAATACACTTTTTCAGATTATTAAGTTTGTCCTATCTATCCTATCTATCCTTTTTGCCTTTTCTTTAGCACTATAGTTTTGAAAACAAACTATTACAACATGGAATGTTAGTAATAAATAAAATTGCGCAACATTGTGGAAGTAACTTCTTGCTAGTTCAAGAGTGACTGACGCAAAAAAACGAAACTTTCGGATGAGATTGCGTGCATTATTAGCACTACAATATTTAAAGATCATAGCAGCATTTGTCGGCAGTTTGCATAATTTTCACAAATATTCAAACAGGAGTGCCTACACCATTTCGAATCCCTGCCATATCTTGCAAGATCGTTGTAAGAATTTTCAGGAGGGTACTTTCACTTCCATCAAAATTTTTTTTGAAATAATTTTAGATACTCAAATAGACCCCAAAAGCTAGGGGAAAATGGAAATTTTAGCAGCTTTGGTGAACAAGTGTAGTTTATAAAATATAAAGGGCTTGTTTCGACATATTACAGAATCGCAAAGTTGCAAAAGTTTCTAAATTGCCTTTACCTAACCATTAGTAGACTAAAAAACCTCCTTGTATTTCCTACATCGACAGCAATAAGTTTCGCGTTTGGCTACCTCACAAAGCGTGGGTAGAGCGGAAACTTTGCGAACCATTTTAATCTTGTGTGAAGAAATCCGTTAAAAATGTAGATCCGCTTGGGGAATGAGTTTTCATCAAACTTTTTTAAAGATAACTTTATGTTTCCTTGGTTATAATATTTGGTTATATCATATGAGAATAGTCCATACTTAGTAAAATTCTACTTTGCTCTATTGCATCATAAAGAATACGTGAACAGAAGCGTAGGTATAGGGTTCTAGGTTAGGCTGATAGTGCAGGGAGGCTAGGCAAAAGGCATGAAATGAGAAATTTCCTGTAAACTAAAGGCAATATGCTCATGAAGTCATTCATTTATTATTGTTGATGGTGATTGAATATAAAACTGTATTTGCATATTCAATGAAATTGTGAAGAAAATTAACGTTCACATTTACAAAAGTTTGGTTACGCAGACTTATAAATAATTTTTCGAAAACTCTAGGAAATATGTAAAGGTTGAATTTTTTCAAGCTCATCACTGAGACCTGTTTAGATAAGTTTCCATTTTTTTGTATCTATAAGTTTAGTCACGAGCTAATTGTGCAAAGGAATGACGTCTATAACTTTCCCTTCTAAGTTATGCCATCCAACGGTATCTTACGCTGGGTTTACAGCTAGCAATGTCAGTGACACGATGTATTCAACATTGACATTGAACCAATCCGCGGTTCTGGATGTGCATGACGTCACGTCATGCATGTTATGCTCATGACTACGTGTCACTGACATTTCCATGTGTAAACTCAGCTATAGAACGTTAAAGGCCAGGCTGAGAGTTTATTTTAGGCTTTCAGCTATACTATACATAGTATCGGACTTTTTTAAAGAGTTTACAATACCCAATCATTTTTACCTTAAAATTATGTATCTAGTTTTCCAATATGATTTTAATAGAAAAACATGGCAATTCAATAAAGTCCATGGAATTTCACTGCCAGATTTCCAGCATGTGTATCTCAAGGCCCTACTGCTAGCAAATGGAAAAGGTCAAATAGCAATGGGCAAATGCGCTCTGCAGTGAAATGAAGTAATGGTGAGCTATTTTTTAGTGTAGTTAAGGTAATTATATCGTAATAACCACTGTAATTGCCATTTGAAACAAAGACTAATTTTACCCACACCATTCTCCTAATACTCCGGAAGCGTTTTTCACTTGAGGTATCAAACAAATTTGCCTCTCATTAAATTTGATTATCCCTAATCAACTCCCAACAATTTCCCGCTGTAATCGTGCCTCCAAATTAGTTCATCACAACAGAAACAAGCCAGCACTCGCCTTCGTCTTCCATTATTTATTAATTAGTCATTCGTCCCAGCGGCAAGCTGAGAAAAGCGAAAGAAAACGTGATTAAAATGAAATTTCCTCTCGACGATTTCCCGGCGTTGAGTCGCGTGAAATTATAATTAAAAAGTAAGACACTGTAATACGAAAATGCGCAAGGGCCGTGCGTATATTTAAGACCCAGCTGGAGGCTATTTGAAAAATCTAAAATGCAATTTAAATGTGGTAGCGTGCCAATGTTTACATATTAATTGATTTGTAAATATGGGTTTAGCTTTAGAGTTATTTTTAGTGTACACTATTTGATTCAATATTGAAACTTGCGAATTCATTACACAGAAAAGTAAATCATATGATTTTCTAGCCCTTTGAAGCCGTTTTGAAGAACGACCTCTAGATAAAAGTTATGTTTGCACTTCACACTCTTCCCAGCTGGGCAAACCCATTGCTATCCCTACAGTTCTGAACTTCTTCGAGTTGCTTGCACACAATCGTCATCCTGTAAGTTACGACGGGATAAAGAGAAAGAGTCGCGATTTTATTAATTTAATTGCAAATTAATTTGTTTCACATAGTAGCATAAGTTAAAAAATAAATAAAAACTAAAAAGTGATGTGATATTTTTCCGGTAGTAAAGATCTTCAAAGTACTAGATATTGCCAAAAAGAAGTTTTCTGTGTCTTGAATTGATTTATTGTATTTGATGTGAAGAGAATTTTGACCCTTACTATACCAACTATTTGGGTATAAAGGACACATTCAATGGTATGGATCCGAAAATAACGTAAAACCTTTGAGATAGTATGTCAAAATGTTGCTCAATATCTTTCCAAAGCGGCTTTCGTATCATTGATTCTGAGAATTCAACAGTTTTCTTCGAAACGTGCTTACTATAACACCATATTGAGAATATTAAACTATTTTTGTTACAAAATTGTATAGTTATTTTTAGAACCAAACCCGCCAGACAGGCACAGAAATGTAAAAAATCGTTTTTTATTTGCTTTTGTACGATACAAGACAAGAGACACAGATGTTGACATCATTGGAGTTATTTGAATATACGAGTTTACTCTTCACATTTCATTTTATCTTGTACGCCTTAAAAAAGGGAAATATATTTCGCCACGCATCTAAAACGAATAATGAAAAAACTTGTATCTTTCTTTCTGTGTACCCAACGCTTCGTCGCAGGAATCTGCGGGAAGTTTCTATTTGTGAGCGGCGAGAATCTAATAACACGATGCGAAGGGTAATGGCTCTAGACCCGCGCCGGAAAAACTATGCGATTTCCTTGTGGCTCATTTTCTGAAAAGGAAAAGCGAGCATGTGGTTTGTGTTTTCTTATTTTTCAGCGCTGCGAGATAAGTTGGAGTGCTTGGTCGTAAAGTTACCCCGAAATGCCTTTCAATAAGGGTAAATGTTGCCCCAGAAAAAGGATTAGCTCTGAGAGATGAATTTTTCTCGAACATAACTGCACAAGTAAGAAACAATTCGAGCTGTTGTCCCGAACAGAACAGAAATGAAATGAAAGTTGTATGCTTAAATTTTTTTGCTCTGCAATTTACCAATGCTTTCTAGCAAAATTTGAACCAAAATAAGAAACAACTACAATAAAATTAAAGCTAGAGTCATCATAAAAATGTGATCTCGTGTTCTGTGGGTCACATGATTTTGAGCTCGTTTCTTGTGAGATGAAATATGAGCTCAAAGGGGCACTCATCACTGGCATCGTATACTAGTTAAATGCATCAACTTGATCTCGTTACGAAATTCCATAAAAATCTCTTCCTATCAGCATCTACCAGTCACATCAAAGAGGGGGAAATAAAGTTGTAGGTAATTCATTGGAAAGAGATTGTTTTTACTTTTTCCTAATTTTTAAAGCCCAAAGAACTCTAGGATGGAAATTCTGTGTTAAAGAGAGAAAAGTATAGTAAAAGTCTGCAAGAAAGCCTCTAGGGACCCCAGGCTGGGATGGAAAGGCTGCATGAAATGGAGTGTAGCCTTCAAAGTGTGGGCAAGAAAGCCTAGGGACCCCAGGCTAGGGTGGAAAGGCTGCATGAAATGGAGTGTAGCCTTCAAAATGTGTGCAAGAAAGCCTAGGGACCCCAGGCTGGGATGGAAAGGCTGCATGAAATGGAGTGTAGCCTTCAAAGTGTGGGCAAGAAAGCCTAGGGACCCCAGGCTAGGGTGGAAAGGCTGCATGAAATGGAGTGTAGCCTTCAAAATGTGTGCAAGAAAGCCTAGGGACCCCAGGCTAGGGTGGAAAGGCTGCATGAAATGGAGTGTAGCCTTCAAAATGTGTGCAAGAAAGCCTAGGGACCCCAGGCTGGGATGGAAAGGCTGCATGAAATGGAGTGTAGCCTTCAAAGTGTGGGCAAGAAAGCCTAGGGACCCCAGGCTAGGGTGGAAAGGCTGCATGAAATGGAGTGTAGCCTTCAAAATGTGTGCAAGAAAGCCTAGGGACCCTAGGCTAGGATGGAAAGGCTGCATGAAATGGAGTGTAGCCTTCAAAGTGTGTGCAAGAAAGCCTAGGGACCCCAGGCTAGGATGGAATGGCTATATAAAATGGAGAGCAGTGTTTAAAATGTGTACAAGAAAGTATAGGGAACCCAGGCTAGAGTGGAAATCCTGCATGATATGGAGTTCAGCCTTCAAAATGTGTGCCAGAAAGCCTAAGTGTGACCCAGACTGAGTTTACAGGTGCAAAACTTTTGTTCCACCTGTTTTTTTTTAATTAAACAACATTAAGCGGCGTGAGGCAGTTAATTCAATGCTTATTTACATTTCAGTCATCCAGCCAGTTCTGCATTGCAAATATTGAACAATGACAAAGATGTCACCAATCTGTTATTCTGTTTATTGCCCGCGGGAATTATTCAAATTCCTTCTGATGATGTCAAAACGCTGACGGCATCGTCAGCTGTCACAGTGACGTGACGAGTTTTGACACCCTGCGTGTCAAAATGTCACATGGAAAGTCAAAGCCAAACCTCAGTCGTAACACCCGTTTTGGCTTGTAAACAGCCCATTTGTCACATGTCATAACACAAATTAACAACCCGGTTATTAATCGAAGTAATGAAAATGAGCTCATATACACACATTATAATATGTTATTATATTAGTTATGGTATGCCAAACTTCATTGGCAGCTTGTTCGCAAGGGAAGCAGAAATCTAATTGAGGAGCTCTCTTTCAATAATTTTGCGTAGCCATATATCAAAATAGACATGATCAATTGTATATATAAATTATTACTTTTGGTTTTATCATAGTACTGAGAGGGTGTTTTTTTAAAGGAATGTTTACAAGTCACTGCATAAGGTAGAGTTTTGTTCGTGAAATTGAGTCGCACAATAAAATATCTTTTTAACACAAAACAAAATAGTGTTTCAACATACGGGAGGAAACAATTATGATTGCGAAGCCAACTTGAGATACACATTGAAATCTATGCCTCTTACATATTCCCACACATCAAAGAGTATTTTGATCCTCCCCCCCCCTCCCCCCCCCCCCCCTTGTACGCTGTTGCCTCTATTAACCACTAGCACAAGTGCCTAAAGCCAGTGTACCCATAGCGAAACAAAGCTTTTGGATATTGGCTGTTTGGATATTTATTACGGCAACTGGCAACAATTTACGGTCCAAAGGAATTCATAAGTTGAGGATTAAACCTTCAACGCAGAATTGATACTCTTGTAATTTAGAGGATGAGTAATTCATCTCAATTCACAATACCCCAGTGGTTAGCCAGAAACACAAACCCCGTACCCAACACAATTTTTCGTACGGAAAAACTAAAACTGAAGTTCCACATTCAGCGCTCTAAAAGTGAGAGCATTGCGTCTAGGATCTTTTTAAATAACTCATCTCAATTCACAATACCCCAGCGGTTAGCCAAAAACACAAACCCACCCTGCCCACCACTGTTTTTAATACGTAAAAAACTAAAACTGAAGGTCCACATTCAGCGCTCTAAAAGTGAGAGCATTGCGTCTAGGATCTTTTTAAATAACTCATCTCAATTCACAATACCCCAGCGGTTAGCCAGAAACACAAACCCCGTACCCAAAACAATTTTTCGTACGGAAAAACTAAAACTGAAGTTCCTCATTCAGCGCTCTAAAAGTGAGAGCTTTGCGTCTAGGATCTTTCCAAGTAATTCATTTCAGTTCACAATCACTGGACGTCTCGGCCGAATGTCTCCGGATCCGCGACGCCTCCCCAAGGGTCCACCACGTCTTGACGCGTGATAGTCCGGGTCCAAGGGTGACAGCCAGACCGTGCAACTGTAGCCCTTCGCCAAATAACGCGACCGTTGGCTAGCCTTCGCCAAATTACTTAGCGGAACGGTGGTGCAGAGATGGAATCGTGGCGTTGGATAAGAATTCTCCGCATCCCGTAAATTTGGTCGCGCTTCCTTCAGGATGAGCACTCCTGGACTTTAAGAGGTTCATTGGCGCCTCCATAAAAAGAGGGTGTGTCGTCAATCTGTTTGATATATCTTCAATCATTGCTAGCCGGGATACGCAACTAGCTCAGCGCTCGCTGTAAGTCGTGCAAAGTTAGAGTATAGGCCTTACCAGCTGTCAACTTCGGTCAGATCAACTCAATGACGAAGATAATGTCGTTATGTATTGCTAAATTGAAAGCTGAAATATTTAATAGTTCAATCTTAATAAGTAAATTGAATCTAAGAAGTTGCTAAATAATCCCAAAGTTTGTTTGTACAAACGTTTATCCGACTTTAAGATAACGTGGAAACAGACAAACACATCATGTGTAAAGAAAAGCAGGCTCGGCATACTAGTTGCCTATCCCATACCGGAGCAGATTGCTGTGGTGCGCTCGAACTGTCTACGTACTAAACATGCCAAATGAAGATTCAAATATTTAATTGTTTTTATTTACATTTTTTAAATTTACATTTAAAACCACATCAGCTGACATATTAATTCAAAAATATGCGACCAGCTGAGTCTACAAAATTACGGTACATTATATTTTTATATATATATTTTATTATTTTATACCCAAGCTATCAATATACCATCAGAGTTGACGGTGTGAATAGAAGGAATATTGCCATTTTTAAAAACGGAAATGTAAATCTTAAAATGCTTTTGACGTTTCTAAATAACTTGAAGATGACTTTCTATTAAAATAGAGCGCCTGCAACAGCAGCCTTCTTTAAACTCACTGGTGGACAACCTCAATGTTAATTCCCATTTAAAAACACATGCCAGTATGCTGTCCACCAGTGAAATAACATGTATTGCAGGAGCTCCATTGAAAGTGCAAATGACATGAATTTTGACTTTGACTCGTGCTCATGGTGTCGGCTACATGTTTGTGAAAATGATGAGAAAAGCGCGTGCCACCCCACGAACATTTGGGATTAGATCGCTGTACACGCTCATCAAAATGGTAAAACACTTTCACTGCATCTGGCAGATTCTCTAATCTTAATCCTTCTCAAATATGTTGCGGACCAACAACATTAAAATACGACTATGGAGGAAAAGCCTCAAAATTATTTTTGATCCAGTAAATCCTAATGCCTGGTTTTACCAAGTTTTTCAACTCCCAGTTAAGACCCCAACTAGGAGTTTCAACTGGATTCAGCCAATCACATGCAGCAAATTCAACTCTAAAATCTAGTTGGGATGTCAACTAGGAGTTGAAATATTTGGTAAAACCGGGCATAAGTATACTGTGATAAGTTAGTATTCTGTGATAAACTGGAGTTCCATTTAAGGAGTAATCTTGAAACATGCCTCATGTATCCAAAAGCACAACTGAGCCCACTGGTCGCCTCACAAAATAAAGAAATCATATTTCTGTGGTCACGTGGTCTCTATCTTCTCTAATGTGCCGGGAACACAGATATTGGTAACACAGAGAGTCCATCATGAAAAAGAAATAACTGCATATCAATGATCGGCAGAGTTAGAGCCGTTTACAAGTTTATTTCCAATCTAATTGACAGTCCCTAGTGAACCAGTAGAGGATATTGTCATTAACTCTACTATCTCTTATCTCTTAGTATCTACTTGCGGGGACCACTTCCAGCCAAATGTCGCGTTGCCAATTTTAAAATTGTCGTCGACTGTCCCTGTACGCTTCTATTTAAAAAAAAAATGTCGTTTTTTCCTGAGGAGCGAGTCCGTTTTTCGCTCCAGTAGCGTCATCTGGAGCTAGTGCAATCGGACAGATGGCCCGGAAATGAAAGGCAGAAACGGCCAGCCATGGTATGAATTGGCCAGTGGTTCGCTCACCACCGACATGTGAATGCTTACTTGGATAGCGCGTTTGCGACGGCAGCAATCGATGGAGCAATCAAGCACTATTGACGATTTGCTATGCAGAGAAACCCCAGTATTTATAGCTTTGTCTTTCATTATATATTTTATTTTTTTATTTTTTTACTGGGAAAGCTTCGATGGAAGGTTCATACCTAGGTTGGTATTGGCTACGCAAAATTTTGAGGAAAGAGCGTCACACAAGGAAATTCTGGCAATCTAATTGCCATCATTTTTACGTAAAAATGAAAATTCAATCAAGGAATTCTGACAGTAAATTGTATCTGAAAACACATGTTTTACTCTCTTTGCCAACATTTGCTACATACTTTTCTCTTTAGTGTAAGTCACACGGACATAGCTAGCACCAATGTTTCGAGCGTAGTCATTGCCCCATATGATGGACGTTGGTTACTATATTAGTGGTATATTTTTATTTCAATCAGTTACTAGAAACAATAAAAAATTTGAAATAACCTGTCAAGCAGTGGAAAATTATCATTAATCCTTACCCAACTAGCCTTATTTTGTGCCATGGTAGGGCAAGGACCAAACAGTCCGTTACAGCGTGTAATGTAAGTTAACACACTTTTAATTCCTTAACCAGTCGTTAGGCAAGTGGGACTTGAAGCATAATGAAGTAGACTGTCAATTGTGACACTCCATGCTGAAAATGTATGTACTCTTTGTACATTTTTAACAGTCTCTGAAAGTGCTTTGTTTCGTTGCTTCGATTTCATTACCCTATTCATCTTTCGTTGTTTCCCTTTTTAATGCAAGAGTTGATTATAGTATTTTTTTAATGACTTACCAATCAGATTTCGATGCGTACAGTTGATTGCGCAGCACTGATTATGTCCTGCCCACAATACAGAATCCCAATCCTGAAACAATGCAAAAAGGCACAATATGTTAGTACAATATTTACACTCACTTTCTTCCAGTCTATGCGTTCTTGCACTCACTTTAAAGGCTACACTTCTTCCATGCAGCCCTTCCACTCTAGCCTGGGGTCCCTAGGCTTTCTTGCACTCACTTTAAAGGATACACTTCTTCCATGCAGCCTTTCCACCCTAGCCTGGGGTCCCAAGGCTTTCTTGCACACACTTTGAAGGCTACACTTCTTCCATGCAGCCATTCCACCCTAGCCTGGGGTCCCAAGGCTTTCTTGCACACACTTTGAAGGCTACACTTCTTCCATGCAGCCTTTCCACCCTAGCCTGGGGTCCCTAGACTTTATTGCCCTCACTTTAAAGGCTATACTCCGTTTCATGCAGCCTTTCCACCCTAGCCTAGGGTCCCTAGGCTTTCTTGCACACACTTTGAAGGCTACCACAGGGCCAAAATGGACGCGGTTGTCACAAGTCACAACTGTGTGACAAAATGGGTTTAGTTTAGTGTTTTATAATGAAATACGTTCTATAGCGAAGTTATTGAGATTTTTACGATTGATACAGTGCTATTATAACATTGGTGAGTAGTATCCTAGTTTATGTTATACGAATAGCATGGCATATAAAAACACAAACTGGTTTTCATCAGTTATCGGAAAAATTAAACGAACTCTGCTCTTATTTCGAACCCTAAAAAATAATTGAAACGTTCGTGTGACGTCGATACATCAAGCGAGTGCAAGAGAGAAAAAATAGAAAACAGCATTCTACTTGTACGGGGTGGGAGAGAGAAACAGAGGGCAGGCAAAGGGAGAATACTGGTTGTACATCGTCCAGCACTTTGTGCCCTCAGACTCAAGTACCCAATGGAGTGGTTTTACGAGGGTGGGGGGGGGGGGGGTAGAAATGATGAAATGGGCGACCAGAGAGAGAGAGGGGGTAAAAGAGTCTGGGGGGAAAGAGAGAGAGAGAGAGTTATGATTATTTTTTGACTTCAATCGGATTTTTACTTTTTATTGGTACAGTTTCCAGCAAATAACCACGATATTTCCGAAAACATACATGTAATAATTATAACCTTAGGGCCTTATTGCAAACAAACCGTAGGGCAATATATTTCTGACATTTTGTCATATTCCAGAGTTGAACTAAAGCGTAGTATTTTTCAAAAAATATGGTATTCAAGGACTTGTTGCGAAGATCTTACGGAGAAAAAGAATGACAGAGAGAGAAAGAGATATAGAGAGAAAGTGTGTTTGTAAAAGAGAAACATATTGAATTTATTGCAATAGTCTTGTTCGATAATGCAATATTTCGAAATCTTTCAAGGGTTGCGTTGTAAATAAAGTGAGCGAACTGTCACTGCTGGTTGGAATTGCCTTGGAACTGTGTCAGCTATCAGACACAAGCACTTAGTGACATGAGCTTATCAAATTCCACTTGAACTTCTACGTCAACTTGAATTTATGTCTAAGGCAACAAACGCGCAAATACAAACTTAGAGATACTTTCTAATTTTGCTTACTATATGATAATGTTATCATAAACGTTAGTCGCTTGGCTTTTGAAACTCATATGCCGACACTAATATTATGGTGATAATAAGTTATTAGTCTTCTGCTGAAAGTTCTTCGAAGTTCTTCGAGAGAAATTCCACAAAACCAGGCAGCTTTGAAAGCAGAGCTTAGTACCCTAAGAAGCTGATATTGGCAGGTATGCATAGGTACTTGCCTACCAAAGTTTCCCTCGAAAGTATTTAAACAAAGAAATTATGAAATTGAAATTGTGCCGCGTAAAATGTTGGATAGTTACGCATTTATAGGGGAATTGACAAGCTTCTACATCAAACATATTTTGGCAAAGAATTTCGAAAAATTTTCGAAAAAAAATACAAATTTCGTTAATTTTTATTGGTTCAAGAACTTTCAAGTCGATTCTGCTGAAAAGGCAGGGTTCTCAGTTGAAAAGAATTTGAGGTTCTATGAAAAGTCCATCAGAATCAAGCCAGCCGTTTGGTCTGAAGCCGTTTAGTCTGAATAGCTCGAACAAACACTTGCACACACACACAAGCAGGCAATATTTTTTGTGTAGTGAAATTGAAAATTGAAAATTGACGCTGACAGGAGTAATTTACAAGTCATTGAAATCAAACAGGAACCAGCATTACTCTTGACATCAACTTTGAAACTGGATTAGTAAAAAAATGAAGCCATAAAAAAAATCTGTTCGAAACTCAACTCATTGCCAAAACAAACGCAAACATACGCAAACATACGCAAACATACGCTCCAATTTTAGAGCGTATCGCAACAGCTATATACATGAATGCGTAAAACCACCAGACTAAACTTTAATTTCAGAAAACCAAACAATAAACTTTTTATCGTCAATTATTTCATGTGCATGCCGTTATTTACACAGATTACTGGACAGGTATATATGCATATATCTACACGAATCAGGCTAGGGATGTCCAAATCAATTTTCCGAGTACATAATATACTCTTGGAAAAACATTATGAGAGCGCTATGCCTGTCTATGCATTCGAGAGGTCCCAGGTTCGATCCTGGTGACCGGCTATCCTGGTAGTGAGAGCGCCATGTCTGCCTTGCATTGGGAGGTCCCAGGTTCGACCCTGTGGCCGCCAATTCTGGGCAAGTGAAAGTGCCATCTCTACCTTGCATTTTGAAAGTCCACATTTCGATCCTCGTGAGCGCACACCCAGGATCTTCTACATCCTGGCTAACTGCTATCTGGCTATCTTCTATCTGACTATTTGCTATCTGGCTATCTTCTATCTGACTATTTGCTGTCTGGCTATCTGCTATCTGCAATCTGGCTATCTGCTATCTGGCTATCTTCTATCTGGTTATCTGCTATCTGGCTATCTGGCTACCTGGTTATCTGCTATCTGGTTGTCTTCTATCTGGTTATCTGCTATCTGATTATCTGATTATCTGCTATCTGGCTGTCTGATATCTGGTTATCTGCTACCTGATTATCTTCTACCTGGCTGTCTGGCTATCTGCTATCTGACTATCTTCTATCTGGCTATCTGATATCGGCTATCTGCTATCTGGCTGTCTGGCTATCTGCTATCTGCTATCTGCTATCTGGCTATCTTCTATCTGGCTATATCTGCTATCTGCTATCTGCTATCTGGCTATCTTCTATCTGGCTATATCTGCTATCTGGCTATCAACTATCTTGCTGTCTGCTATCTGGCTATCTACTATCTTGATATCTGCTATCTGGCTATTCTGCAGACCGGATTTGCATTAGTGAAAGCGCATAACGGTGGGTTGATCTCTTGCGCTGCGAAATTCTACCAAGTAGGTATTTATTTATTTATTTTACAGAAACACTATTAGTGACAGCCCCACTAAAATATAAAAGGACCAAGGTAATTTATGATGCTTGCAAACAAAGGAATAACCATTTCTTAATTGTTTATAGATATTTTAATTGTGTTCGTAACTATGAAAATCCTTAATTTCCAATTTTACCAAAGTGATTTAAAGTTACAGAAACACTTCAGCATACCTATTCATAATCTTAAAATTTCAACCCCTCTTTAAAGCGTTTATTTCCTTTTGGGCTGACACTAATAGTTTGTCTATACAAAATAATTTGGTGTGTGTTCGTAGGCCCGGGAGGTCATCGCACCACATTGTATTTGGTAAAAGATTAAGGGCCAGTTTTTCAAGTGCCTCAACCCAGAGTTAAAGTAGGAGTTAAGTTACTTGTCATGGCAACCGCCAATAGGATGCCGTGGAATTCTTCTGTTTCTGGGGGTTATACGCTTAACCCAGAGTCGAAAAATATTCAAACATAAAATATTCTAATAAAAATTCCTCATAAAAATATTCCTCGAAAAAATTTTCCTCATAAAATATTCAAAAATAGTCAAACCGGCCCTAAGAAAATGCCAATCATTACGATAAAATATTAGAAAACTTAAGGAAAATTAGTCTACATTACGGCCACCCCTGATCAGCGTGTTACGTATAATGATGACACGGTATTTTCCACTCCACTCCAATTTTATTTCTCACCCCTTGTACAGACCACCGCACTGTGACGACCAGAGCGTGCATTCACTAGCCAGGCTCAGAGTGCAAACAAACGCGAATGAGCACAGAAATTGTCGTAACTTTCCCAGTGACTCGGAAAATGCTTTTCCGATGATTTTCACCAGTAATTTTCCAGTCGCACACAATGCACGGCTTGACAACTATGCACGTGAAACCGTGTCCACAGTTGACGAGTTTTCCACAATGGCGGAAATTTTCCCGCACTACCGGAAAGTTTGCAGTGCAAAATTATGGCGGTGAAACCCCCGCGATTATGACGTAATCGCTTTCAAAAAGCTGCCTAGACCGTCAGAAAATTTGCTCTTTGCTGAAAGCCCGATTTTACCAAGTTTTTCAACTCCTAATTTAGATCCCAACTAGTATAGTTACAACTGAATTCGCTGCTTGTGATTGGCTGAATTCAGTTGTAACTCCTAGTTGGAATCTCTACTAGGAGTTAAATAATTGGGTAAAACTGGGCCTCAATAGATTCTGTTAAATTCGTGAAATATTGTGTGAAGATACGTTATAGATAATATGTCTAAATTTGCGTTTGTTGTTAGCCTTACTTCCTTGTTACTCATAGGATAAGTTCATTTAACTTGTTTTACAGATTAAACTGCATAAAACCGCAAATGCATGGTTTTTTTAAATGTGCATTTTGGCTTTGCCTCAATAAACAAACTACCAAAGAAAAACTTTGAAATGTTCATCAACTTCATGTTTTAGTGATCTTTACTTGACTGCAAATCTATAATTTAGTTGTTACTTGAGCGTTTGTATACTGCATGTAGATATTAGCTTCAGTTAAATTAATTATTTCATGATTTTATTGAAAGCTGAAAAAAATTCGTTTCTTCGCTTTTCCTAAGCACTTTTCTACACAGATGAAACTACCTCAGCCATCAAAGCAAACATCAAAAATTTTAAAACTGTTGTGAAACTTAATAGAACGAATGAAACTTGATAGAAAATGAGCAGCTGACATTCATTTACCAAGCCAGAGAAAAATATAAAATATTATACCTAATTAAGGAGATAATTAAGAATTATAACAGCCAGCCGATCCAATTACGGCTAAAAACTAACAGAGAAGGAAAATACAGCTTTTTGCGGTGAATTGTGAGGGTTAAGCACTGTAGGTACTATGTTTAATTAAGGAAATATTTAATATTTAATCTAAAATTGGAATTATAAATCTAATTATTGGTGTAGTACATCAGATTATATGCCATCCAAATGCTGCTTGAAAGAAAGCAGTCCGCTTTCTTTTTATTTCACTACAGTATTTCTCCAAAAGGATGGCAAAACGCTGTACACTGTATTTAAGCATCTGAGTGATTAGCCTATAAATTAGTGAAAGTGTCTACGAAAATGTTTCAATTGAGAAAGTACTGTGACAGTAATATGTTGTCTTGCTTGACAGTCGAGAGCAAATTAAGAGAAAAGTATTTTCATCTGCTGGACTTTGCATGAAAAATTAATATTACCTATATTTCAAACATTTTCAGCGGAGGAAAAATTAAACGAACTTTTTCATCGAATATTTCAAACGATCTGAAAATAAACTCTATTTGCGTGTAGCTCATAATTGTAAATACCCTTTGAAGTAGCAAAAAAGCAGGTTATTATGCAATTCACATTGCTCCTATAGGCCCTACATCATTCATACTTGTTTGTACGATACCAAGTTGTTTCAGAAAATATATTATCCATTTTGCTCCCAATGAGAGCTGATTACATGAAAGGGAAACAAAGCTGAAAATACGTCAAACCACACCGGCTGCATATTTTGCCTGCTTTGCTTCCCTTCCATACAGTGCATTCTGGTATCTGCTTCAAACAGGAACAATTGGCCTTGTCTATCACGTGTGAGTACAACAACATTTGAATCGGTTATTAATGAAAAAAATAATATTTTTTGTTGCTAATTACGCTAATATTACATTTTTGTCTGTCGTTCTGTTACCATTTTGGGTGATAGTACAATTATCTATCTTCGTCTCATTTTTCTATGCGTTGGATTGCCACTTCAAAATCTTATTAAAGAGCTTATAGCTGGATTACTGCTAGCAATGTCACATACACGATGTCATCAACATTATAGCTCTTCACCAATCAGAAACTCCATTGCAGAGTCGCGAACATGACGTCATGCTCATGCAGAGTATCTGATTGGTGGAGAGCCAATGTTGATGACATCATGTCACTATCATTGCCAGCAGAAAACCCAGCTGACGACAATGTTAGCACTAGCGGAACATCGTCTGTGACTCGGAATTCTGCTTAAAGTAGACGAGCGACATTTTTTATTTGAGTTTAATGTTTTTACTTCTTTATCATTAGTTTCCTAATTTTAAAAATGCATTTATTAAGGATTTTAGTACAGTTTTAAAGTAGGGAAATATTTCGATACACAGAATCGTTTTTAATTGAAAAAAGGGTTGGTATTGAATATTTTTTCAATTTATTATTACAATCTTAAATCGCGAATTAACTGACTGATAAGAAACAACATTATTTAAACGTAAGATAAGAAGATTTCCTGATAATATTACAACTTATTGGTGAAACAATACTTTAGTAACACCGGATAAACTCAGAATTAACCTAATTGGTAATCACTATGGTTCATACTAGTTCATAACATAACTACAAACAGTAACCCCGGTCACAGGGCTGGACACGAACTAGGATTAAAAACTCGGGGGAGTAGGCGTTCGCTAATCCACTAGTGATTGCAAAATACTCTGTATGACGAAGCGTAAATGGTGTTGTCAATTTCTCGTTGAATTTGCTGTTTTATGGATCTAAAATTCTAAACAACGGGCAAAGCTGGGCCATTCGAGATTTGGAACAAATATCTACGTACAATGGTAATGTGAAACATGGATACGAGAACAGACTCAAACTAGAGGTAGCCTAATGATGTTCAAACTTCAAATTTAATCTTGCATATTTCGAAATGTTAGCATTCTTTTCATAACGGCGTGTTTGATTAAACATTTAGTAACATTAGTTGTTATGTTTCATTTAAAATACTCAGTATTATAAATATAGAACTAAGTTACTAAATTTCTCTCTAAAATGAGTTTTAAAATGCCTGAGCTATAAGATACTTTATACCTGATTGGAATGAACTGTGTAGCGACATATTTTAATTACTATTGTCTATTTTGCAGAATAAATTTGCTTTTTCGATACCTATCCGTCAATATTTAATGGAACTTTAATTATGTAAAATTGTGTATTACGATCTATACATACCTAAGCACACTTTAGCTGTGATCCCATACAATTTTCAGAAAAGTTCAAACTTGCCTGATTTTGTAAAGATAATGATATCAATATTGCAGGTATTAATGCAATGAATCAAATAGCTACATTTGCGGCAATTGATAGATATATAACTTAATTAATTTCAGCTCAGCAAGTGGTAACTATACAAGAAAATACATAAATAATTGCCAACGTCGCTTAAGTTAAACGAAACTTTAGAAGGAGAAACTTTCTGATAATGATGTTTCCGAACAAACGATTGTAATTTGAGCGTCTCAAGCATCCCATCCATAAGTTCGTCCTGCTTTCTCTTAGTCGTAGACCAATTTCGTTTGAATACTCTGAGAATTAAGTTTGCAATTTAACAATAAATTAACTTGGCTGAATTCTGTTAACTTAATTAATTATACAACAGGCCTTTACACATTGAATTAGTTGTTAAGTGACTTTATCCGTTTGAAAATATCTGCGTCCAAAATTGTAATTACTTGACTAAACAATGACGCTTGGCCAAGTTTCTACAAATACTGGAAGGCAACAATATGGACCAAGGGTGACCAAACATCTTTTCCTTGGATCGAAAATGCCCGCATTGAACTCGGAGATGGGTTTTGAAATGGTTCGAAAAATAAATAATATGATTATATCAGTCGTCAAGTTTACTATAATGGGTTGCATTACTTAATGATTAACTTCCAGTCGAAAATATGAGTTATAATTGCGAATTTCCCTATAATATAGCATTTGCAATCCAATTACCAAAGCTGAAAAAATTTGCAACCCAAACGGGAACCAAACCCGGGACCTCCTGATTAAGAATTATCTGAAAAAGTTTGTTGTATATCGGCCACAATATTAACCAGCCAGTTGCCACTTTTCAGCAATAATACCAACTCTTGCCTACCGCGATATAACAATTTCACTCTCACAAAATACGGTTTAATTAAACAAAGTTTGCAACCTGATTCCCGTACTTACGAATTCGACACCGAAAATCATTGTCCTTTGATCAAATTCTCCCAAACGGTCCCCTGGTGTGTCACAAAACGATCTCATCGCCCCTAAACTCAGCGGTAAGTGGTCCTTTGTCGACCCCAGCATCTTCAGCACGAAGACGCAACAAAGGCCTCTTATAATAACACATCTCTAGTAACCGCTGCTTGCTTTGATCGTTTCAGGTATAAGGTGTATTGCTAGCGGAACCCTCTCGATGGATGGCGTTATTTGTAAGCCCTGTTTACATGGTCAAATATGCTATGGAATTTTATTTTTATGTACACAAATTAGCCTCCCAAAAATGTTGACCCGGGTTCAAATCCCGGAATGGGCAACATTTTTGGGAGGCTAATTTGTGTACATAAAAATAAAATGCCTAGCCAATTACGAGCTTTCGTAATTTAAATAAGATTATAAAGAGAATGCTATGGAATTATTGGTGCAACAATAGTATAGAAGGGAAGAGAAGCTGGGAAAATGTGCTACCGAACCGGGATGCGAGCCTGGTACCTCCTTATTGCTGGTCAGGTGCTACACCGTCTGGGCAAAGCGTACTCCCGCTTTGCTGGGTGGGAAAAGGAGGGGAGAGGCCGACATATAGCATATAACATGTACATCTCAACGTTAATTTCCTCTCAACGCTATTCAAAATTAATTACCGCTTACTGGTTTCTGCTTAAGTCTATTCACAAGCCCCAAGTATCACAAAAACGTTCAGCAAACGTTATTTCGAACGTTCGGTGGACGTCGAAAAGAACGGGGGATAACTTGCGTTCAACGTTAACATTCGCCAAACGTTCGATTAGGTTATACCCTAACGTTGACCGCAAGTTGTTCTCCGTTAGCTTTGATTAAAAGTTAAAACCAAATCATGGAAGAAATCAGCATTTGCAATAAAATAATCAACACAGAAATAAGGCTGCAGTATTCAAAAGCTGTGAATACAATACTGGCAATATCAGTAACACGTTTCAGCTATGACGTGTAACTTTGGTGCACTCTTTTTTTGGTGAAAGGAAAATTGGAAAGCCATGCATATTTTTATGGTAAAGAAAATCATAGGCTCAAATTTTCTCTTCACGACTGAAAAATAACTCTAAGCAGAGAGAGTTTCTCTAAAACAGCAAGAAAACACTAAAGAATGAATCGTAGGAAATCAATTCTACTGATCCATTAACTTGGCCAGAACTTTACAGTGAACAAGGCACAACAAAAAAGTACACTAAGATTATTATATGTATTTATATACTCATAAAAAATCTTCCCAAACTCTCTGTAAAAATTGAAGTCAAGACATATTTCAGCCCGTTTTATTATCCCTTCAATACAGGTATGGAGAAATCGTTGAGTGAATTCAATAACATCAAAGTGGTAGCACTTTGGATGGAGAACTCAAGACGACTTGGGCACTTCAAGTGAATTCGAATGCTAAAAACTCTGGTGGAACGTTGTGCAGGTGGAGGAATATGTATTGGGTTATGTCATTCGGGTAACCCTTGGAGATTTTCGACCCGTTCTACTTTGCAAAACACATTACTACATTTCTGGGATATTTTCGTATGCGGCCATTTTTCGGATATTGCATCCTTAAAATGGGTGTTATCACCAGTGGCGGCAGTGTATGGTAGGCTTATTGCGGGTTTTGTGGTGTAGGTTTTGTTCAAAATCCCATCCTAAACAATATAATTAGTATTTACAGTAAAACCATTTTAATTAGGTTCATTAATATCGATGTATTGGCAGGATTGATTAAAATGTACCATTACAAACCCTAATAATACTTTTTATGTAGAGAGAAATTACGTATGTGCAGAGAACCCACTGCTGCTATAAACATGAACCAAATGTTTCAAAGCTGCTTATAGATAATGTTGTCTTCTTCAGGGCATCAGCTGTTGTAGATACCTATTAAATTTAGAAACTTAATGCTTCGGTCATGTAAAAACAGTTTCCAATCTACTCTTCCTCTATTGTGAAGAGTATTTTTGGTAAATGAATATGCACATGGCGGGTTGGCCATTTTTAAAACTTATCTAAGCGATGAGATTTAGAAAATCCTTACTGCTAATATTCGCTAATGCGACAAAACCTATACCAGACAAAAAAAAATTCGAACCCATAAAAAAACCAAAAATTTTGGAATCGATTCTGAATGAATAGCCACTTTTTGAAATGAATTCCCCTGTTTGAAAGGTTTTTTTTATTTTAAACTATATGATTTTGTTGCAAAGCTGTCTACAAAACTAAACAAAAACATGTGAATCATAATATAGATGAGAATTGTTTTATTGTTCCTTACGTCTATTTCCTTTGGCGATCGTGTAAAGGCCCGCGCACAATTGAAGTAAGAATAAGAATAGTGAAATTACAATAAGAGTAAGCACAGGTACAAGCTGCTAAAAAACGTGGAAAATGTTCACTGACAGCTGTCAGTGACAGGAAAACTTCAAACCTTTGTCGTGACAACAACAGTTTGATTGTTGCACCGTGTTTTTTTCAAAAAATACTTATCTCTGATTGGTTGAAGTAAGAATAGCGATAAGAAAGTTGGAATATTCCATCTCCTTATTCACTATTCATATCGTTACTCCCAACACTTTACGGCTTGCGCCAATTGTGTGCACTTGCATATGTTTCCCTATGTTTTAACTTTTTTCTTCGTTATTCTTATTGCTTCTCTTATTCTTACTCCAATTGTGCGCGGGCCTTAACAGTAATATAAGTATCAGAGTTTACAACCACAGCCTTGCTTCGCTGAATGGCATCTACGCCTCGAATTTTGCCAGAAGGCTGTGGACAACGGTAAACGCAGAGCGTTGTTACCAGTTAACAATGGAACAGCATGCTTTTGACATATTCAACTCTTGTAAACGTTCCAAAAGCCGCCACTGGGCGAGGAAATGTCATGGGACACACATCTTGGCTCGAAGCGTCTATTCCAGCCTGCCTCTATTCCACATTTAATCACGAGGAAAATATGACCTAGGCCAAAAACGATAAGTTATCACAATAGTGTATTGGTTAAAAGTATCTTATAAAGCGAAGGCATAAAAATTGTATGAAAAAATATGGTTGGCATGCCATGTTCATTATTTCGTTGGTCTTTATTGATTTTCTTTTCCTCTCTGGTTGATATACCGTAACCACCAAATTTGAAAATTACCATATTTCTCTTGACCATGTTCTCATTTCAACATTTTTTATTTATGCCCGTCTACAGCTCTCAAGCCCACCATCTTTCTTCCACCTCTCTTGGCACCTTTTATGAAATCCATCTTCAGTAAGATTGCCAGTCCGTTTTTTTATAACCTTGTTATTCACGAACTAAAAGATTCAAAACTTAGGGCCCATGCCTTGAGCTGGACAACAGCATCTTTTCGTTTGCAATATTTTACACCCACTGCCAACACATCAAGTTGCCTTAGAGCATGCAAAAATCTCCTTCTGATAAATAAACTTGTACAGAGTATAGACCAGGTAAGACATAACAACTCACTTGGTTTACTTATAAAAAAAGTTATAAGAACAAGAAAAGGAATTCTAGTTTCTGCACAGAAGTCACGCTACAATTGCTTTTGGAAAGTATGCTGCAGGCTACTGCAGGTCCTTTGAGATATAAACATGGGTCTTCATATAAAATACATTTTAAAAACACTTCCCTCGGAGAACGTGATGCAGACTTGTTTGCACCAAAATTTTACAAAATCTTAACCCTTACCCTTACTGAAGTGTTTTACAACGCAAGAAAGAAGTCAAAAAATTGCTTTTCAGAATGGAAGAAATTTTTATAACGTCATAACTAAGAAATTATAAGTGATGCATTTATAGCCAATCTTCTTAAATACATTTTTGTGTTATTCTTTATATTGCAGCCCAGAACAAGCTTCGTCTTATGTGGGATTCATTCCTGTATCTATATTTATTTGCTTTTATTGTGAACGATGTAGTTTATCAAATCAGAATGAATAAAAATGAAAAAAATGAAAAAAATGAAAAAAACTCTAAAGAACATTACCTTCTACGTCCACAAAGGTACCTACACAGAATGCAGTATGCATGATAATAGTATGTTACCTTATACGTCCGCTATGTTCCTCAGTATGCTCAGAAATCCTTCCCCTAACAAACAAGAAAGCTTGAGTAATTATTCATTGTGTTTCACTCGGGCTTTTAGCTAGCTGGTACTTACTAAATACACTGCATGCAATGCATACGTGCAATTTATTTGAATTATTCATAGACCAATGCATCAGTGCAATGCATAAAAATGTACACTCGCGGAATGTTGTTTTTAGTATGCACCAGACACGATAGAATCGTGTATAGTTATGTATGCATGCAATTGAATATTGCCAAGCTTAAACAGTGAACGTTTTAATCAAAGCTGATTGGTGAGTGGTTTAAATTTGTTGGTACGGAAATTTAATTAACTCTTCGTGTTTTTGAGTGAAATGATATGCCGTTTACCTAGAGCTTGCCAGCTATGGAATTTATTAGTAATGCACATGTTTATTATTCTATACATGTTACTGTTGTTGTACCAACATTTCACGCTAACTAAACAAATGCCTTATAACCTTTCTAGTGCCTTCATGAACCAATTGGTTATTACAAACCCTAATGATTCTGAGTTAACGAATTTACCTCAGGTTTTTAATGCAATGTAAATCCATTTTCAATACGTATACAGAATACTTCTAGCATTTCGTAACCTAGAGTTAAAAGCCAATGATCATTAGGAGGCTTAAGGGTACTCGATATTCAATATCAGCTTTATTCATGGATATTTTTGTTGCAGATCTTTAAATCAAGTTAACTATGAGATGAGCGATAGGAAAAATATCTGTAAGCATCACGCACGTGCAAAAATTGTCTGAATTCGGTCCAAATTTGTGGTTTCTGGCCTAGATCCCTTGAAAAATATTCGGATATTCGGATATCAGGAATGATCTGTAAAAATTTTTGACTTTGCTTTGCTGCGTTCATTCATATTAACTCTACGAAAAGGATCTTGGAAATGTCAAACCGGCAATTTTTTTTTAGATGACAACAGTAATAATTAACTGATAATTTCGCGTCGATTAAGTCGCTGCCACGGGCTTTGACTGAAATATTTATGATATTCGTTAATGTTAAATAGCTCACCACCAACATTTTGTTTGTGGGTAGCCTTTCCTTGTGTATCCTAATGCACATACAAAATTAATCAGTTAAGTTTAATGCCCAGCATGAGTTTCAAATTCATTTTATACTTTAAGCAATTTTAGGCCCTGGTTTCGTATAGTTGCTTAAAGCATTTAAGCTTCGACCAAAGAAAAAAATGCGAAAAGTGGTAATGTTAAAAATTGGATCACACAGGATTTACCCTATGGAGGTGTAAAATAATGTAAACGTGGATATAATTTTACTTGACAGCATGATCATATTTTGAACATTTGGCTTCAAAATTCAGTCGTTTATTGAAGGACGCTGACGATTTCATGAAGCTTTCTTTGAATATTCAGGAGAAATTTCAATATTCTGACATATTAAATTGGTTGCCAAAAGTGTGAGGATTCCGTAGATAAATGTTTCGTCATGGCTAAGATAACGGGTGTTGCCTGGAAAGTTTATACAGTTAGAGGGAAATTCTTAGCTGGAAGTAACCCGTAGACACATCGTTCAATGAACTAGCTCAACAGGGTTGTTTTACAACTCTAGGAAGTAATAGACAAGTGAAATCTTTCGAAATTATAGGGTGTCAATTTGTTGCCACAAGTGTGAATATTATAGGTAAAATATAGGTTTCGTCGCGATCCGACCAAAGGTGTGGTCTGGAAAGTGTATCCAGTACGAGGTATAGGAAGCGGCCCGAAATCAAAGCTCAAGCAACCAGCTTACGAAATTTTACCAAACTAAAATAACTTTTGGTCTTACGAGATTTATAGCATAGAGTTTGTGTAACGGAGACAAAAAATTACAGAAACAAATTTTTGATCGCTCGTTTCAATCACAAAAGTATGTTGTCGTTATGTGGTTATCCAATAACATGCATATTTAACGATTTGGTTTTGATAAAAAACAAACAGGAAACCACCTCTATTGCATTTCATGCAAGAAAACTGATGCATGCTATAAAAAAAACAAATGGATATTTACGTCATGTAGTGCTTGTAATATTTAAACATAAACATTATTTTTACATCGACGTAGAGCAAAGTTATTTGAAATATTAACTGGTAGAAATACCATGCAAAAAATACATCAGTTAGGTTTTATTACATTTCAGAACATTTAATTTCGCTCTAAATCTGTCCGTATGAATTGTATGTATATTTAAATCGGAAGCGAAAAATGAAAATATTTTGTTATATTTTTCAAAATTATTATAACATTATAACATATTATAATATATTATAATAAATTATAACATATTATTGAAAATGTACGAAATTTGTTAAAAGCTTCTTAACGCAGCCAGCATAGCAAGAAATCATGGCTCCTCCATCCACGGCATTCTATGTAAAACAATGCCAAGAACTAAATACCTTAACAGTCAATTACTCAAATACCTACTTGGCCCTAAAACTACCCAAGAAATACCCATAAACCAATTGAAGCTGTAAAACAATTTGATCAAGAATCTCCTAGATGCAGCCCACAAAGCACGGCAACTTGGCTCCTCCACTACCTGAATGCTTAGGTAAACACTAAAATGTATTTTATTCCATCCAAGTTAATACCTTTAAGACCTACAACTTCATTCATATAATTAATACATACTTCCTTTAATACTATGATGGCTTGAGTCCAAAAATGAACCCTGATTTAGTTCTTGCAAACTTACATGATCCCGCAAGCAGGATCATTCTTTTCAAAACCACATAGAAATGAGAGTAAGTTAAAGGCCGTTTGATATTCATTTGTTGTCGAGCGGCTAAATTGAGTAATCTTATTGTGGCTAAACGATATTTTCCGCATTTGCTCCAGTTTAAAATCTCTATAATGGCTTTTAAAACGTGGTTCCGTGCCAGCTATTTTCTATATCTGTAAAAAAAGTTGAACAAAAAAGTTAAGCTTAAAATCCCTATAAAATGTAGTGCATGATAAAAACCAACCCGTATCTTGTTTGGATTTTCTTGGAAATCATTTTTCTAGAAATTTCCTTTGATCTATTTTTTAATATTGCTAGAACTAAACGGAAATAAGCAAGTACCTCTAAAAAATCCACACCAGTTAAATTGCAGATCATTTTTCTAAAATTGAATGAAACAATTAGTTCCAAATAGGTACTCTTTGCCCCCAGACAACTGTTCTTTAGCTTGCTTTTCAAAAGGTGGAAGAACTGTCCTTTGAAACCCGTGTCCATACATCTATTTAATCTGGGCGTACCAAAAGTACCAAAGATCACATGTTTCACAAAAACAAAAATAAAACATAAACACAACACATGTTGTGTTTTTACACATGTTTCGCTAACGAAAAGCTATCCATATTATATTATATACAATGGGAGTTGATTTTTGTGCAAAATATTGCAATATTGTACCACAAATTTTCAGCAGGCGTAAGGGAAGCCAGCAGTTTCCTCGGCTAAAAGGTCAGTCAAATGATCTTCCATTCCCCTAACCGAAAAGATAAGTAACTGAGAAATCAATCGAGGGATTCCGTCACTGCTGTTATTAAATGTGTTTCACTTTCTCTGCCGATCATCGATATACAGTGATTTCTTTCTTAGTGTATTGGTATGAGTCATACCCTGTTACTATTGATTCGATGTTTCTCATGTCACAGGCAAAATCGTCGGATCAATGGATCTTCTCAAAAGCATTCAGCAATACCAGGAATTATGTCAGGAATGTCAGTTTCAGTATTCTGCTTCTGACAGTTAGCAATGCTAATCAGTATTTTATTCGTAATAGATATAATGGAACCCATTTTTGGGACTGCTGAATCAAAATCTGTTTCCTTCTGAAACTAAGAATCGTTTAAAGTTAGGAATCAGTGGAGGAGCCGAGTTGGTGGAGGAGCCGTGATTGCATTGCGGGTTGCATTCAAGGAATGAAGTTCGTAATAATTTTTATGAATGGCCTGCTTCACAACGAAGAAAACGCGCTTTAATTAAGTTCGATTGATCGTTTTTTGTGCAAATCGGCTAGAAAATAACAAACGTTTTGAAAAGCGTTTGTGATAGTTCAGATATCAATAAACACAAATGACCAGCATCATGCATTGAAATTTGAAACCCAGATGAATCTGAATGACAGATGGCTTAATCAAGCAAAGATATTAAAACTTTTTAATCCGTCCATACGTGCCTTTTGTCTGCAGCCAGGAGAGTATTGTAAGAATTGTAACTTCTGATTCGCGCATCTAACAGCAGATTTTCTACATATAAAATACAGATGTACTCTTTCTTAAAGGATGAAATTGAGTTTTTTTTTAACAATATCTTTGTGTGTTACATCAAAGAACGCCCCAGGCAGTCTCAATCCCAATGTGCATCTACATTCTAAACGTAATGCTGCAGTTGATACATCAAAGCACACAGCTTCCAATATGGATTCGCGTTTCCGAGCAGTCATCTGCCCGTTTTGTCGCTGACGGTCGCTCGTAAAGCGGCAAAGGAGGCAAAATGGGTCAGATCGCAGCGATGGAAAACACATATTCGTCTCACATATGGGAACATGGATATCCCATTTCGATTGTCTTTCCCGATACCCGTGGTTTATGTAGCATTTCCTGTCTATTCGTAGCTCTCTATAGGCTTTTTAACACGCTTTTCAGGCTGGACTCCATTTCATGCTGAATTTGACCCTAGCCTGGGGTCCCTAAGCTTTCTTGCACACACTTTGAATGCTATACTCCATTTTATATAGCCTTTCCACCCTTGCCTGGGGTCCCTAAGCTTTCTTGCACACACTTTGAATGCTATACTCCATTTTATATAGCCTTTCCACCCTAGACTGGGGTCCCTAGGCTTTCTTGCACACACTTTGAATGCTATACTCAATTTTATATAGCCTTTCCACCCTAGCCTGGTGTCCCTTTACTTTCTTGTACACATTTTAAAGACTACACTCCATTTTAAATAGTCTTTCTATCGTAGCCTTGGGTCTCTGGGCTTTCTGGTACACATTTTAAAGACTACACTCCATTTTAAATCGCCTCCACCCTAGCCTGGTGTCCTTATACTTTCTTGTACACATTTTAAAGACTACACTCCATTTTATATAGCCATTCCATCCAAGCCTGGGGTCCCTAGGCTTTCTTGTACACATTTTGAAGACTTCACTCCATTTTAAATAGCCTTTCCATCCTAGCCGTGGGTCTCTGGGCTTTCTTGTATACATTTTGAAGACTACACTCCATTTTAAATAGCCTTTCCATCCTAGCCTTGGGTCTCTGGGCTTTCTTGTACACATTTTGAATACTTCGCTTCATTTCATGCAACCTTTGCAACCTAGCCTTGGGTTCCTACGCTATCTTGTACACATTTTGAAGACAACACTCTATAGTCTATATCATGCAGCCTTTCCGACCTAGCTTAGGGTCCCAGGCTTACTTGCTTACTTTGAAGGCTACTCTTTATTTCATGTAACCTTTCACCCTAGCCTTGGGTGTCTAAGCTATCTTGCAGTTGTACACACTTTGAACAGTCTACCTTATTGCATGGAATCTTCCATCCAACCATGCAGTCAATAAACTCAATCTTTAATTTTCTGTTTCTTTTAACCGTTTCTTCCAGTTTAGAGTTTCAAGGCTATGATAAGTTAACTTCCTAACCTAGAATTCACAAGTGATTACCAGTGGGTTTATATCAGTTTATAATACATTGTTGAATAATTACGCAAGTTTTAATTTTCCAATTACTCTGAACGAAATGGTTCATACATTGTACAGGCTGCCAGCGGGCGGGGCCATTCTTTTCATGATTTACGATGCGTTCAAACTGTAATATGACGCTGTGGAAATGACACGGATTGTTGAGACCCCTCTGAGGCCAAAGAGAAAAACAAGCAACCTTTTAGATGCATTCACTCCCTGCTGTTTCAATAATGGACAAACCTCGAGAGGCTGGCATCCTAGTCTAGATTTGTTTTGTTGTCGAGAAGCGGAGAGTTATTTATTTTACAATACGGTCCTTTTCAATGAGTCAAGCCAGCTGAATGGCACCTTGACCTAGAACATATTTGCTCTTGAGATACAGAATCCTTGTAAGTTCGACTACCTGCTGGTTTTAACGGGCCTAACTATCTCGCCAACATCTCTAGTCTGGAGCTTTTATAGAGATTTGAGCCTGAATTGCATATTATGGCATTGAGAACGAATTTCCTTTGCGATTTTTCTTAAATTTAACAATTTTAGTTTATGACACTTTCTTCACATTACATGTTGCATTGTGACAGCTTTGAAACCTTGATGCACAATTATAACAGTTCTTGTTCCCAAAGACCTAATGCACTAGAAACTGGCTTCTTCTTTGTCTTGCTAAAACATCGTCAGCAGTACAGTTTCACAGTTTGAACCTTGAAAACCCCACTTCTTCTCAAGATACAATGAAGAATAGCTCCTAAGTCTAAATAAAAAACTATAGGGTCTTGGTCGGCGATATATGAACGTCAGCAGGATTGACCCCCCCCCCCCCCCCCCCCCCCCCCCCACCCCCCAAGCACCACCAACACCGACTCCCCCGCCCCCCCCCCCCCCACCCACACCACTCAATGGTTTATGACTCAAAACTAGGGCACCGGCGCCTTAGGGGGTCGATCTGAGATTTGTAGCGAATGGCTTTTTTTTTTACTCCGTTTGCGCCAAGCGCCCGCTAGTTGGAATATATGTAAAGTTTGTACAGGAAATTTTACTCAAGTTTGCGAAAAGTGTTGAAAGAGATTTGAAGAAAATGTGGAATATATCTACCTACAGTGTATATTAAAGGGGGAGGAACAGTTTTATGTTCTTTGAGATATAAAGTTCGTTTTTTTTGGATAAGAATAGAGTTAAACTTTTGCATTTTTAAACAAAATATATCCACTTACACGTAGTGAGTACTGAGTACTATGGATTTACTATGGCGTAAAGGTTGAAAGCGATGAATATGATAAAAATAAGCTCTTAGCGAACCGCACAGAAATGCTGAGACAAACTTAATTCGGTTTCTCATTCACCAAAATCCAATTTCGCTACATTCTAGAAAGGACTAGAAAGGATGCCTAATTTTTCCATCTGTTTCCTTAACCAATAACGGTCTAGCATGTAAATGATATGCTAAAAGACAAGGAAATTTATTGTTAGATAAATTATCATTTTTCCTTTGAAAGAAAGCATTTATTTTTAGTCTTTAAAAAAAGTATTTTTTTCGTCTGTCCTTATTTCTAGTCGGTGCAACCAAACTTTACGTGGAATTGGCAATCATAAAATCTGTCTTAAGTGCACAAACGAATTATTCTTCATTGACTATATCATTACTTATTACACGATTAATAATATTTCTGAATGAAACATGAATAGCAAAAAGAACTAAACTAAAAAAACTTTGAGAAAAAGATGTTTTCACATAAGGAAAAGACTTGCAGCTAAAAGAAATTAGGTAAATTGCAAAAGATACGTACCAACGCATTTCACCATTTAAGTCAGATATGTTTAGCACAAACATATTATTAAATTATATTTGTTGTCTGTATGGATACAGTACATTTATTATATGTATGACCACATTTGTTTTAATTGTTTAATTGCATGATTTGTAATTGGATAGTAAAAATAAACAATTTTAAACTATAAACAAGGACTAAACGAGGTTTATGATTATTTCACGTGTTCTATAAACATATTATTTTTACGATAAAATTTCACAACACATACCATTATGAGAGATAGGGTAAATATTACAATTTTCCCTAAAAAATACGATCTTTCATCCAAAAATAGTGAAAGGCAAGAGGTCATAAACCATAATAAAACGCCATGGACAGTACGGATCTGAGCACCAATTTCATAATGAACACATCGCCCAAAAAGCCGACCTAATTAAAATGAAAATCCCAAAAGGAATTATAGTTCGTGGAAATGAGAGAACATCTAAAAATTCAGTACATATTCTCCCCATACGTTGGTACTCCTCCATGCAAAGCAAACATCAATTTCAAATAAACCCCCCAATTTTCTCAACAATGTTCGTTACAAAAAACCAAGTTGAATACCTTTTCCATCCAATATAGAAATTGGGATAGGCCAATTTTTCTCTGACGTTGGATACCCATTATAGATACAAAGTTCCGAGTCTGTTTCAATTTCGCTATAACGACAAAGGCACAATCGTTTTCGGCTACTGGCAAAAAATGAGTGCAAATGAAAATAGGTTTTTTGTTTTTTCTACCTCTATATTTGCAAAAGTCAAAGTGGAATTGTCCGGAGTCGAGTCCCATTGTTTGAGAAATAATTAGCGTTATTACTGGGCATTGTGTTAGTACTTTCAGTTGAAACAATGGGTTGAGGGAACTGACTTTGTGACGTGCTATAGTTCATTCAACGTACCCATAACCTTAAGGTTTAATGATTCCCTCGACCTACGTCAAGGTAGGTACACCAACCATTGTCCATTCAGATGCCGTGCATTTCTTTTACACACTCTACAAGGTGCACCTAATATCGTTACACACTAGAGTTCTTCCTGTTTCTATTTCCTTGTTTACTGACCCAATACTACTATTTAAAGCCATTCATTGATGGGTGTTGAGGTTAATTGAATTCAACTTTTTATGGATTTCCAAGAGATATTTCGAGGTTCTGAAATATTCAATTGGTTGTCCAAAGTGTGAGGATTCTGTAGATATTTGTTTCGTTGCGATCGGATAACGGGTGTGGCCTGGAAAGTGTATACGGTAAGAGGTAAATTCTTAGCTGGAATTTACCCTTAAGTACATCTTTCAAAAACCGGCTAAACACATGGTTATTTTAAACTCTTGTAAGTAATTAACGAGGGAATCTTGCGAAATGAAAATAGTTCAATTGGTTATCCGAAGTGTGAAGATTCCGAAAATATGGGTTTCGTCGCGATCCGACGAAAGGTGTGGCCTGGAAAGTGTATACCTTACGAGGTGAAGGAAACGGCTCGACTTGGGAGCTCATTGAACAGACTTAATGGTAAATATACACGACCAGAACACATGGCCAGTTCTGTTCGGTTGAGAGGCTGGGCGATTTAAAGTTAAGCAACACTGCGCGGAGTCAGATGTTGAGTGGGTAACCACAAGTTACTCTGTGGAGAGTCTGGGGGATTTCAAGTCAAACGCCAATCATATGTAGCAAGGTTGGTGACTTCCACATATAGGTCTCAGACCAAGACCCAGGCCCAGATTGAAAAAGATGCAGTCGCGGGCCTTTCAGCGAACGTTATTTCGAACGTTCGGTGGACGTCGAAAAGCTAACGAAGGATAACTTGCGTTCAACTTTCACATTCGCCAAACGTTCGCTTAGTTTCTACCCGAACGTTGAACGCAAGTCATCCCCCGTTAGCTTTTCGACGTCCACCGAACGTTCGTGAGAACAGTTTTTGTACTACTTGGGAGCTTGAAATGTCGAAAAGTGAGTACAGCGGGCTTTAAATAACGCCAAATACAGGCCTTAATTCCTTTCAACAAAACTTTGGCGCTTGGTAATGGCGACTAACTATAGCAGAGTAGCGAGGCCACGGTATGAGTCGATTAGTGAGCCTTTGTCGGCCGTACTCTACTTTCGTTGAACTTTTTAACGCCAAGTTTACATCATTGAATCATGGATGGAATTCCCGTAGCCATTTTAATTGCTCTGGCAAGGATTTTGTCCTGTTTTAGAATTCATTGACGCTGACAAAAGGGATTCAGAACTGTGGGACGTCATCACAAAGAAGAGTTAAAAGACGGCCGTGTTCGTTTTGTGTTAATTAATCAGTTAGCAGTGATGAAGGGCCAAAGTGCGTTTGAAAATATTTAAAGTTTGTTATTTAAAATTAAGTTACCAAAAAGTTTGATTTCGAATTCCCCACCAATTACACGAGATTCAAAGGAACGCAATTAAATATCTAAAATTGGCACAATACTTGTTTTGTTTCAAAATTACGCCTGAACGGGCATCATTCTTTGTAACAATAAAACTCATTTAGTAAAATAAAACGTTATTGCATAATGTGTCTGTGAGTGTTGAGTTTTAGTGTGGTTCACTTCGGTTGTAAAACATAATATTTACTTTGCAAACCATTTAATTCACTATATTCGGTAACCTATTGAAATTATTGGTTTGTGTTATTGGAAAAGGTAATGCAAGATGGCCCACATTGCACAAACCATATTGAATATGCATCGAACCGAAATTAATATATTATTATTATATATTAATTAATATATTAATAGGTTCTTTTGGCAGCGCCCTGGTACATAGGTAAGGTACTGCAACTTTGCACAGCCTTTGCTAAAGGTAGCAGTGGTTCGCTGCCAGCTCCATCAAAAATGTTTGGACGAAATGGGCTGCTACCTGTTTCGCAATGAATTTAAGCCTTTTTACCAAAGATAGTTCGCACTGATTATGTGACGTTAAATGCGAAGAATTATTAATACCGGCAAAAAAATAACCTGTACATGATTTTGAAATTTAAAAATCGTAGCAGAATTAAGATTTCGTAAATCACTAGGAATATTATTTTGACGACTGATCACTTAGTTTATTGATCACTCATTAGATTTGTATAGGTGTGCCACGATGCTATGTTTAATGACCAGCCCGAAGTGATCAGACGTCAAAATAATATCCGTAGTGATTTACGAAATCTTAATTCTGCTACGATTTTTAAACTTCGAAGTCATGCACAAATTATTTTTTGCGGGGAATAATAATTCTTCGCATTTTACGTCACATAATCAGAGCGAATTATCTTTAGTAATAAAAACGCTCAAATTGATTGCGAAACAGATAGCAGCTATTTTTTCCGAACCTTTTTGATGATGCTGCCAACAAACCACTGCTACCTTTAGCAAAGGCTGTGCAAAGTTGCAGTACCTGATAAATGTCCCGGGGCGCTGCCAAAAGAACCTGAGACGTACTAAATACTCTATTGGCCGATGTCCTGAGAAAAAGGACAAAAATCATTTCTTTCCACACAAGTTATAGGCAAACATTGAGGCGATAATACCTATAGCAAAATAGATATCGAATATTATTATCACCGATAATTTCGGTCTCCACGTTATGTTTAGTTTCACGGTGGACGGCCATATTTTGCGGGGCTTTGTAATTAGTTGTGAGCCGCGGTCGTTATACTCAATGGCAATGCACCTCGCACTAGATTGCAGTGCAGCGTTCAAATCGACAAACATTTCGGTGATGAACCTCGAATGCGTTCACGCTGCTTGTTTTGGATGCAATTAACTGCGGGTATTCTGAATGACCGCATGCTCTAATCAACATTTCCCTCATCTATACACCTTTTCAGCGACGCACTGCAATATCTAAATATGGTTCGTGTGTGGCCAGCTGTGTCCATGTAATGTATCTAATATGATGTGTGGTGAAAAGCAATATCCTAAGGGATCACAATAAATTGCTGTTAACACAAAATTCGATGTAAAATTTTTACACATATGGCATTCTGTTTATGATTTATGTATATTTTATGCAACAGATCAATTATGTTTACCCATGGGATTTTCGCAATGAAATTAATTATACATTTTGATATTTCGTTTTTGATGTTATTTATTTTTCTTCATTTTGCATTTTTCTATTGATTTATAAACAGATTGCTCTTGTGTTTTAACAGTTTGCAACATAAACATGATGTGATTGGTTTAAAAGACACACTTTAAATTATACTAAATACCAATGCACGTCGTTTCCACATACTATGCTTCTTGCAGCTTTGTTTAACAATAGATATATTATTAAATAAATCAAAGTATGATATTACATAATGAGGGATACAAATGCTTTTAAAAGGTTATTCTGATCTAGATACATTTTACATAAATATTACACAATGTATAAAATTTTGGAAAAGTAGCCTAGAATTGGAAAATATGTTTAGTAATCTCCTACTGGTATTCCAATAAATGTGTTTATTTTTTCACTAGACTACTCGAAAATACAGTCTACCTATGTGATTTTTTGTATAGATTTGATCACTTCAAAACTGATAGGAAAACATTTTAATGATTTTGCCAGAGCGTTACTGTTTCACACACTGTTTTGTTAAAGCTGGATTTTCTAGAATTACGCAGCAGCTGATTCTTCGGTACACTAGCCTAATACATACTGTAATTACACCTATTCATTGCTGAAAGGGAATTCACACTTTATGTCAGCCTCCTGGACCGAGCGTGTTTTGATGAAGGTGGCTTAGGATAATCATGGGTGAATCGTTCGCCATAACAGCAACATTGAGCGTATTAAGGACAGTATGCACTACATGACTGTTACCAGTTCACAATTGGTCAAAAGGTTTAAGGATTACTGATTAGTGTTTAACAATAAGGTTTAACAGAAATTAAATATACGATTTGCGTGTTACCGTTCACAATAGGGTCATAGTGCTTAAAACGGTTTTTAGGTTTAGATATAAGGATTAAGAAATTAAATAATTTCATTTCTTATACCTTAAACTTTGCGACGGCTTATGACCGACCAATCCAAAGCAAGCAAAAGTAAAATCAGCAACTCTATTCATAAAACCTGACTACTATTTTAACGTCATTTAATGACATTAACCTATAGCAAGGCAAACAAACGACCGAAAATGCGCCTCATCTGCGAACTTTGGATTAGTATAAATATGATTTTGAGACATTATAAAAGATTGCAAGTGTAAATATATGCGCAATATGAGCAGCAGAGAAGCATCATCAGAAGAAAATGTCGCATTAGATACAGATGAGTTCCACAAATGTGTTTGTAAAGTACAGATTTGATACAGACGATGGATTTTAACGTATAAATTTTAGTGAACAAGTTGTCCATGGCAACCAGTCAACAACCACTATTGTATGGACCATTAAAAACAGGTACTGCGAATCGCAATGAGATTTTAAACTTAAACCTAAACCTTAAACACTAATCACTAATTCTTAAACTTAATGACCAATTTTGAAGGGCTTTAACCAACATTGAGAGGTTTTTGCGTAGGCGTTGTCATTAATATAATGGCATTTTTTTAAATCAAGTGTTTTTCGTAACATTATTATTTGTAAAACAACATCGACAAGGTGTGTATGTCTTCTGTTCCATTTCACCTCGACAATCATTGAATAGAGCTGTTCTTTGTGTCTGTGCTTTGACGGTTACCTTCTAGCGCCTGACTCGGCGCAGCTGCTTAACTTCAATCCCAACAATAATACAAACACAACTTAAAATGTACTTTGCGGTCGGTCACCAATCTCAACTAATCTTAAACAGCCTACAGTCGGGTTTACAGCGAGCAATGCGATGTCAGTGACACGATGTCATCAACATTGGCTCTAGACCAATCAAAGACTCTGGGTGTGCATGAAGTCAAGCTCGCGACTCTGCCACGGAGTCTCTGATTGGTCCAGAGCCCAGGTTCTTGACAATGTGTCACTGAAATTGCTAGCTGTAAACCTATAGCCAACAACAACCATCATCCCATCCACAAACATCCACGACGGTCACCCAACCAGGCAACCCATCGAATTGTTGCTTAACCCCCCTCCCCCCCTCTCACCATCACGACCTCTCCATATTTTTAAAATATGTTGAATAAAGTGGTCAACGCTGTGCTATACCCGAAATTGAATTCCACCCAACATGGGTAAAGCCTCCAGTAACTACACTAATGTCCTGCGTCATCCGCTAATCGTCGAGGTCATTACCACCAAGCCGTTGATTGCAATTGAGTTTCGGTGGGTAAATCGATCATTGCCGATTGGGAACCGTATTATCGGCCTTGGCCACTGGAGGAAATGAATGTCGACGGCGCGCCGACCGCGGTTCGAATCACTTGCTGGATTTATGCTTATTTATCGCAGCTCTGCTATGCGCGATTAGCGGATGATGCATTACGAAGATTAATTGATTAGTTTTGATTTTGATTGCGTAAGCTGTCGACCAGATTTTCAGATACATACATATAGTTACTTCCGTTGACCGTTAGTTAGGTTAGTTACCGATATTGACCGTTATTTTCAAACATGCTTCTGAAAATGCATGGTTCTAAAGTACTTATTCAAACGAATACAAACGAATACATAACGAATACCAGATTTTCAGATATGTACATATAGTTACTTCCGTTGACCGTTAGTTAGGTTAGTTACCGATATTGACCGTTATTTTCAAACATGCTTCTGAAAATGCATGGTTCTAAAGTACTTATTCAAACGAATACAAACGAATACATAACGAATACCAGATTTTCAGATACATACATATAGTTACTTCCGTTGACCGATAATTACGTTAGTTACCGATAGTGCCCGTTATTTTTAAACATACTTTTGAAAATGCGTGGTTTTGAAATACTTAAGCTGACCCCTGTGACACTAACACAGAAAAAAGGACAAAAAAGTTCTTGAAAATGTTTGAACAATGTTTTTGAACATGTTTCAGGTAGGTAAAGGGCATTGATACTTATGGCTTATGTCTGGTAGCAGTGGGTCATTTAAAAACAAATTCAACTTTCCCTGTTTCAGGCGAACAGTTGAAGAATTGCCGCCATCTTTGTGCAACAGCTGTTCGTAAAGTTCACGTTCTAGCACAGAAAGAGATTGGCTACGTGCCTATCAGTATTGACTACAAGAAATCTTCGAGAAATTTGCCCCGCAATTGAATGCGAGAATTCCCCTTCACCTACAGTGGTGCTGTAGAACAAAATGCAATCTTTGGATGCCAGCACCATGATATCGGTTTCATTTGCTCTGCCGATCATTTTTTGGTATACATTTTTCTGCTCGATTCCTTTATAAATCTTTTTTTTATGTGAATAACCAGCCCTTCATTCATTTGATCAGCTATTAATCATGTATCAGATATATCTGTGGTATTTTCAAAAACCGGCAGTTGGCAGAAATATCAACTGAGGTCTTCGTAAAAGTATAGATAATGAAATTGACGTCGCCTAGTAAGGTTACATGTCGGTACCACGATACCGACCCTCCCTTTTAGGCAAGATCAGGTTCATCGTTATCCTATAAATCACCCTATTAGAACCATTAGACCAGCGCCACATTGCCAATCGTCAAAACAGAGCTTCGTTAAACACCCGAAATCACAATCGTAAAGATTTTACAGTTTCACTTAGGCATAATTTACGTTTACGTTGTAGTCTACATCGCATTTTCATTTTCGCTAAGTAAAGAACTTGCCCATGAGCTCTGCCCATTAAGATATACAATTCCTTTAGATGAAAGGGAGTCAAGACCAAAATCTGGACGTCCATACTCCTCTTGCCTATAGTATGAATACCTATAGCACAATGATGGTTAAAAAACATGTTTGATATTCCACTCGAATATATCATGAGAGAGAGAGAGAGAGAGAGAGAGAGAGAGAGAGAGAGAGAGAGAGAGAGAGAGAGAGAGAGAGAGAGAATAATGTTTAATGAATAATGTTTGGCTGAATGTTTGGTGTTTGGCTCGTGAAACCCAGCGTGGCAGGATTCAGAATTCAAGAATCAGGAGGATCCGATCCTTCTAGGAAGATTGAAAAACTCACAGTTGTATACGAATGAACGATGTGATTCATTTCGAGCAGTGTTTATTTGCTGGATTTGTTTTTCGATGCGAGCAAAACTGGTGGAATGGATCGCTGAACTGCAAGGAAAATTTATTATGACCGTAGTTGATATCATGAACATTGGGTGTTTTACAACCTGATGTGAGGTTTTATCTCTAAAGTTATAGGTGGCATCTACATTTAAAAAATGTACAGCTGGTACGTATTGCTCTTTGATTAATAAAGTTTTTAATGGACAGGCAAGAACCCCAATCATTTCGTATGAGAATGAGTCAAGTTATCTGTCATGGTTACCAACAATAAAGTTAAGTTGAATTTTTGTTTCTGAGGGCTAAGCCAAGAGTTGAAAAATCCTGTTTAATACTGACCTTCGGTGCTGGTTTTTCAGTGGCCCGTTAAGATACTAACGGTATGTTAGCAAGAAAAGGCTCTGATTGGATGTTGCTATATATTTAACGTGCCATCGAAATCTATTTCGAAATTGAGGAACAGGTAATCTGTACCTAACCGAAAATATCCTGGGAAAAGTGTGCGCGAGTGTTTTGATTTTTCAACAGCAGAAGATAGTGTGTCTATAGTCTGGTCCAACAATAGACGAACAATTATTGTCAGATTTTTAATTCCTTCCAAATGTCGGCACTCAAATCTGCTCCAAAACTTTGACCTTTTGTCTGCGTGCAAAAAAGAAATATTTATGGATAAAGTGGAGCCGACTATAATGAATCCACACTTTCTAAATGTAGAACATTTGATGTTAGATAGCTAATGTTAACTTTAAAGTAAACATGATATAAATAACGTTTAATGTTCTTGATTTGTACAAATTATTTAGTAAACCAATTTTAATCTTCGATTATACAAGATCCGATCCAAAAATATATTGAACGTAGAAACATCCACGACTACAGTGCGTCTCAGGTACATTGGCATCACCCAGGAGCATTGGGCATATACTAAATCATTGTAGAATACCAGCTTGCTGCTGACAACAGATAATGGGACATACTGTGGTCCATGTGTCTAGATTCAATTCTCGACTATGTAGGGTGGCCATGTTTGGGTTTTGGGTTTTGGGTTTGGGTTTAGGGTAGGCTATGTTTTGTGGCCACTTTTAGCACTTCAGTCCTGGGCAATACCAGTTTTTGCCTCTAATTTTCACTAATATCTTTCTGTTTTTTTTCCTGTTGCACATTATGTATTGAACCACATGAAAATGCATTAATAGCAAGCCTAATACCCACAGAATATTTAAAAAAAATTATCAAACATGAAAATTCAAATTTCACCAGTTTTGGCCACCTTTGTACCAGATGTGGTCATAAGCAGTACCATTTCTGGCCATATCATTTAAAGTGCATTTTCAGGAGTAGACAGAGAAGGGAATACAGGGCATTTTGAAAGTACAATATCATTTCAATGTTTTCAATTTGTTTTAAAATATATGTATTTTCAATGGCATGTGCTTTGGTTTTTAATCACAAGAAAAGGTTACTTATATAGGTAACCAAAAACAAAGTATAGACTAATAAATTCGGTAGGTATACCTATGTTCTAGAATCGCAGCTTCCAACCTTGACTACTTATCTCAATTTTAGTCGCAAACAAAGATTCAAAATGTGACATTATTAGTTTTAATGACATTAAAGGCCAGTGGATTCGGGCGAAATCCCTGCCAATTTGTTTCTCAGTGTTGTCCGTGGCACTTTGAATGTCTTGCTTGCTTTTAATACGGACATTCCGGAACATACTTCCTTGAGAGCACTATTCAGCTTACTAGGCGAATAGCTGAAGAGTGTTCTCTTCACTGGAGCCATGGCTTCACACTGAAATTAAAGAAAAATAAATGTCCTATGGCCACAAATGGTCCTCATAGGTTCCTCAAGTAGCCACCTTATGGCCGAAACTGGTACATGCGAGTAATCCAAGTGCTGGTTTTGGCCATGTAGCCTATAGCAAAACACATTTCAATAAAAACACTGCAAATGCACTAAAACTACAGATTAACCTATATCGTAATGTATTAGAGATGAATGCTTACAATAGTTTGCTCTTAATTAACTGTAAATTCATTGAGAAAATGGTGCTGTTCTTACCGACTTTGATAGCAATAGTGGCGAAACTGTCGCTCCATGTGCTCAGCACTCAGCCATCTTCATATATTCTGTTAATTTCAGCCAATCACACACCACCTTATAAAGAACATCTTAAGCTTCATGATAAGTTTACTCCCATTGGTTCACTGCTAGGCATATGCTTAAGGCAGGTATTTGAAAACCAAGGTGGCCAAAACTGGTGCTATGGCCACTACTGGTACAACCACCCTATATGTTGTTCGCTCAACTGCAACGATATCATAACAATGTAAAAGAGAAGTACACCTATAACAATACATTCTTTTTCACAGCCAATAATTTACACGTCATGCCATCTGGCAATGCATTCCCACCGAAAACACGTATAAATAATTTAGCAAGCAAAAAATTTTAATCAATTTCTCGCGAAAATCGATTTCAATTAAATGAGAACAAACAGATTTCAATTCCAAATAGTAGAACCTTCCAATCAGAGTCTATTCAAGCTCTCAGATGAGCTCGGAGCAAAGACCCAAGTTGAATATATTAAGCTATCCTTGATAGTTAAGACCTCTCTGCAAAGGAACTTCCTCACATAATTGCAAACTCCAGCAGATATGCAATCAAATTATTCAATTAACAACCTGGTTTGAACATATCAGCTGGTATCCACGGAAAGGTGCCTAAATTTGGATTTGTTTTCCTCGCCGCAAACCAATACAACGATCGTTCTTAAACTAACTTATTACATAGGCCATGAAACAAGCACCCTGTCACGGAAATAGCACCCTGTCACGGAATGTCCAGCTCAGAGGCGACGGCGAGTGTCCGCTCCTTTGCGGGGAGCGAAACAAGCACCCTGTCACGGAATGTCCAGCACAGAGGCGACGGCGAGTGTCCGCTCCTTTGCGGGGAGCGAAACAAGCACCCTGTCACGGAATGTCCAGCACAGAGGCGACGGCGAGTGTCCGCTCCTTTGCGGGGAGCGGAACAAGCACCCTGTCACGGAATGTCCAGCACAGAGGCGACGGCGAGTGTCCGCTCCTTTGCGGGGAGCGAAACCAGCACCCTGTCACGCAATGCCCGGCACAGAGGCGACAGCGACTGTCTGCGTTTTTTGTGAAGAATGGGGAGCGAAGTACGCAAAGCTGAATACACCCTTAAAATAAACTGTTGATGCCTCCGTAATTTGAACATGCTACCACACATTGCAACGTGAGATAAGAACCATGCTTATCTAAGAGAAAAACAAACTCTTGTTTTTGTTGCAGGAAGGATTGGGTATGAAAGCTATACTGGGCTTCATTTATCTTATCAGTCACTGGCCAAAAAGGGGTTGCAAAAACAGCGGAAAGTCCCACATATCATTGAAATAGGTACGAGTTTGCCAAATAGTTTATTTCAATCAATGTGCATTCAATTTGCTAGCTATCGCATATTCCCCTGAATGGAAATCGGACGCTCTCTGGAATATTCTGCCAGACTCCACTGCTTGCTCAATATCCCATCATAACCCAATAAAGATGGCTAAACTCAGCGAAACGCTCATGAAGAGCGAACTCTTGGAATTAGATTTCGATAATATGCCATTATGAACTATGAAACGTCTTAGAATTATCAAGATCATCACTAAGCTCTTTGGATAGTCACATGGATCAATCTTATTACACACAGCCATGTTTAATCAGACTGAAGTCAAAAGCCAGCCATCTTGTCGGTCTCAATTAGCAAGTACTTGGAACCTCCCGTGTTTCAAGGTCACACAGGTAGAATTGGGGAGATCTAAGGCCCCACTGACTTCTAGACCAATAGGGTCACACAGGTAGAATAGGTCACAGAATCCGTGATCCACGCAAGTACGATGAGATCAGCAGTTTCGGGCCAATTTCGTCCCGGTAGGAAAGTTTCGAGTGATTTGCAAACATTTGACGGCGCCGGATACGGAAGTGCGAAGTGTGGGTTCGCTGCGCAAGGCGTTTAGCATCTCGGGCGCGCATTCTGTTTGCACTCGTGTAGGGAGCATGACGTTCCTGAAGGGAGGAGGGGGAGGGGGGTATTTCAATTTGTTTTTGACAAAGGTCGAGAGCTTATTAGCAAAGTGCGTGTGTAGCTACCAGTAGAAGTACAAGCATATGTATTATATTACAAGCATAGTATTATATTCGAGATTGCGAGAGTTATTCTATCGGCTTACAGTTTGAATTGGCTTTTAATTGCTACTCATAAACGTTACTTGCGATCAAGACTTCGCATAGCTTGGAATTTTGCGGGGCAATACAAATATGGCCACCTAGATAACCCAGTGAAAAATTACCAAATTCAGTACTTCTGTACTTTTTCCTGTACGGGAAATGATTTCCTATACCACAAATAGTATATATGTTCAGAGAGTATTAAATCCCAATTGACATGGGAGTAGCTTTGATTGAAAATAATGGTTATTTTTACTGTAACATTTATAAGGTTTTCCCTCTTCATAATGAGAAAAAATACATGCAGATTTGGCGTTTGTTCTATTACATTTACAGCACAGCGTCATCATCAGCATAAAAGGAGTCAAAGTAATTTAAGAACTAGTTAATGCATTGTTATTTCGTCTGTTCCTTAACTGTAATCAGCATTGCATTGTTTTTTGGAAGAGTGGGCAAAGCGAGCGAAGGCTTTAATTCAACCATCCGGAAAAAAGTATCTCTTTTTTTTCTGTGTGTTTGTATGCTCTCTACTGACCAAACGGCTCATCCGATTTTGAAGAAATTATTCGAAATAGCGGTTAACATAACAGTTGCTCCTAAACTTGTGGTTGTTTCAAAGCTAAATTACGCCAAATTTGATTTAAAAAAAGAAATAAGTCTTCGGCATGTTACTTTTCTTGACTATCGCTCATCCTTCACATGATAACGGAAGTTTAGTGAAGCCCTTTATTATTTTCATTCCCGTGTGATGGTTACAAATTTTAACAACAAAACAAAGTGACGATTTTCAAACTGGACACCAAAAAAATATAATAACGATCGAAAAATATCCAATAACACAATTTTTCTTCATTGAACATCGTATATCATTTGTCAATACGTTTTTTTGTCGCTGAATCATAAACTGATAGGTATTGAAAGATACATTGCAAAGTAAGATGTAATATTCAAACATTTTATTGTGATAAAATTTTTTTTTTCAGCCCCAAGCCAAGCCATACAATTTCAGAACTCCTATCACTACCCTAGGTTTAATTTTTAAATCAGATTATTTTCATTTAGAATAATACCTTTGGCATTTTCGAAGGGAGAAATTGAAATGCTATCATCTCATTTAGATTCCGAATTCCGTTTAAGCACGTATACATATTGTGAACGTCTACGCTTGCTGTTAGATTATATTTCACAATATAAATATTTTTGAAATGGGAAACTGAGTTTCCATTTTCATTTTTATTCCAAGCTGTTCTTTCTTGTAAACACAGATGGTGTGTGCATATGCCATGCGTTTATTTAAATGTCAAGCTGTTTTTGTTGTTAGATTGTCTTAGAAAACAATAAAAACTACATGGGAGCAGCGCTCTGCTGTGCTTATTGCTTTAAGACTCCGGTTCCGGTTCCGGTTCCAATTTCGTATTTTCAGCAAATTAATAATAACGGTCACGTACTGCCTCAATGAAAAATGACGGTGCTTTTGGGTAACTGCCGCTAGTTCCGGTTCAGAACACTGATTATATTTTATTTATTGAAAGATATATTAGCTTCCTTCAGCTATTTACATTGACAACATATTAATACTATATTCTAATATTATCAATACACATTATTTAAAATATTGTTCTCAATTCTCTAACATATGCTGCCCTTTTTGTTAATGTTAGTTATGGGTATACTTTATATTGAATGGTTTAAATCCTGCACAAGATATAATGTCAAAAACTTGTGTAGTTAGGGCTACACAAGGCGATGATTTTTTTACCTTTTTTGAGTGAGTGATTGAAGCGAAATAAGTATTTCAGAAAGTTGAATATATTTCCACTTTATTATATATTGTTAATCATTTTTCTTTTAATTCTTGATGATTATATCGTAGCTTATATCTATATATACGATATAGATTTTATCTATTTTGTAGCTAAAGAAGGTCATGTTCTTTTTGCCTGCGAAAGCAATTTCTTCGTAAATGAACACGGTAGGAGTACCTCTAGTAACTACAAACAACGTGAGTAGTACAAAGACGTAACCCTCTTATAAGAAACTTTGTTCAAAACCCTTAAAATCAATTACTGGAAATAATTATTTACCAAAGGATCTTGTCTTAAATGAAAATTATATAGCCACGAGAAAAAAACATTGTGTAGGATTTGAGATTGAAAACTGTGTAGAAATCACAGACTCGCAAAAATTGAGAAAAACGTCGTTGTCATAAGCTTTTTAGTACACAGATTGTGAATAGCTCATCAAATTTTAATTTTAACATTTTGCTAATGGGACAGTTTTCATTTAAACATTAAAGGGTATTTATATACGTATTCTATTTTGTACTTGCTTCTCTCATTACATGAGTGAAATGAAATGCATTTTTTGATGGCCACAAGCTATGTTATTTCTGCTGGAGTTGTGACTACAACAAAAGTGCACAACAGTGATTATGGCAAATGGTAATTATAATTATAATTAACAGTAATTAATTAAGTAATGCACAACATAGATTTTAATGTTTCATAATAAAATATCATAATAATCATTGGGCTAAAAACGGCTTAGGGCAAAACTGGATACATTAAAGTTGGTTGTTAGTGACCATTATAATCAAAGGCGAGACTTAAACGAGCAAATTTGGAAACACCATCGACATATTCAGTAACATACGTGAAATTTAATTTAAATTTCAAAGTAATTCAGGTGTAATGGTAGCCATCTAGCCACGAGATCATAGGTCAGAGGCCGGACAGCGCAAAATTGGGCAAAAGCATGTCAAGATTATAGCTAGCATCATTGCTGGCCACATAAAACTTTAAGAACGGAACCTTTGAAAGAAGACTAATTTTCACTGGTTAAATTATAATTTTTATATTTAAACACTGGTTATTCATCTAGGGTTAAAACATTTCTCGTTTTTTTCAGATCCTTCTTAAGGTCACAAGTAAGTTAACACCAAGTGAAAACATGGAAACTGAAGGGTTTGCTGCATCTTTCAAGCCCAAACCAAAAAGAAAATGACTCGAGAAACTGAACACATGAACTGAACGAAGACACTGAAAAACGCCAATCACACCAAAACAAAATGTTAACCTTAACATAATACCTCTGCTTTCCAATTTATTCAAGGGATTAACTAAAGATAAAATTAGCAGTGGTTTTTCGTCACAATGGAATTACGTATATATTTTGGTGCTATTATTGAGACAAAATAAAGATGTTCAATCGTAGGCGTGCTCAGGGTCCCAGATTAGGTGGGGCCAAACGGTAGCATTTGGGGGGGGGGGGGTGATAATCTTCAACCCACAGATTTTAGGGGTTCAGTAAAGTATGTTTTTCGAAACTTGAAACATAGCGGTTTCATTATCAAGCTTATAAGCAGGCGAGTAGGAACCTGACTTGAACCTGAACCGAGGGGCAGGTCTGGGGGACAGGGTCCTTAACAAGAAAGTGGGACAATTTTGAACAATCAAAATAATTTTCAAGCAAATCTACGCGTTTCAGAAAATTCGTAGGGTGGGGCCCAGGCCTATGTTCGCCGACCCCCCATCGCACGCCTATGTGTTCAATCCCCTTAAATTCGATCAATTTTAACATTAGAATTGCGTTTAAAATAATTCTGGATTTTTTTTGCAATCATGACCGAATTCATTCAATACAAATTGATAAGTGCATTTTTTTTTTTTTTTGGAACCCTGATCTTATCAAGAAAACAAAAAATGTTTGATGTCCTGATGCAAGCACGTTGCATGAACATGTGTTTGGGTATAAAATCTTGCCAGGACATGGCTGCAAACGAGGCGCAGACCCATGGTCAAATTTCTGTCCAGAAGCCGCAAAAATTTCACTTTAATCTCCATTTAAGATTATTTGTCCATACCTATTTGACAAGACAAATTTGATTATGGAAATTTGATAATTGTATTAATCGATCGGTCATATTATTGCTCTGCAATTTAATTTTTGCTAGGAATCCTTTTCTCGGAAGGAAATAATCATAACAACAAACCACAAAAAGTAAATTGTCCCATGAGTTGGTTATTTTCGTCTGATTTTGAATCTACTTCCGGATTCACCAAGTTTGAATCAACTATTCAAAAAATAATGCATAAGCAATGATGTCAGCCCCCTCTCAAAACTTCTTACCTTTTCCCAAAGCGTTCCTGTTTTCAGTGTCCTCAGCGTACGTCAGGTTCAATTCCACACAAATCACTCGCATAAATTCACCAAAGTAACGATCACCCACGAACTGTGACAGTTTCAAATCGTCACTTCTGCAACAACTAGAGCACCCTGTCGTCAGCTATCACGAACTACTGCTGGATTCAAATCCGCGAGAAAGTTTCGAAACTAACCGAACACGTATTGCAATGACGTTCCGTTATTTTTGTTGTCTTTCACACTCACTAGAACACGTATTACCGACCCGTTCCAAAGTTTCTACCGCAAGGTTAGATTTGCTTAATAAACACGGAAATAATTGCAACTGCACTGCACTTGTTGGTGCATGTTGAAACTAGTTAGTACTTTAATTATAGACTCTGGTAGATTAAGTAGAGAAGGTTTCGTTTATTTCTGCACAAAATTGTTCACGTAGCAGCATGGTGATAGTATAAGAACTCTTCTAGAATTAGAGAATGGTTGCCAGCATATTACTTTAGTCTCAGAAATAATTATACAGAGCATAGGTAAAGACGTTAATTTAGTAAAAGTTTGCTTTGTACATTTCTAATTTGTCATTTTCTTATTCTTAAAAGAAAATAATCATAAAACCAGTAGAGTATGCACCACCGTACCTACTGTTCTAAAATATAATAATATCCTAAAAATAAAAAAGTTTACACAGCGGCATATTGAACAGATGCTATTTTAATTACAAGGAGAATAATGTTATATTTCCCAGAAAGCAAAGTCGAGTTTATGCATGCGGAATTTATTGCATTATAATATATTTGGCTTTAGTAACGTGATGTTCGTATTCCAGTAATGAAGTAAGAAAATAAAAAGTTTAACTGCTGGTTACATAATTGAACAGCGTTGTCAGTTGTCACGAAAATTTCTTTAACGCTTTCAGCAGTTCATCAGTTTCGCAAATTCTGAGGCGAAGCAGATAAACTGAGATATGTAAAATTCTTACAGGCATTTTTCTTTTGCACAGTGTTGATTTATTTACCTATTCGGAGCAATTGCGAAACGAACTCGAAATACGAAAAAATTAAATTTTAATGCTTTCTTAATAAAAACACATGCTCCAGTTTATATATTGAAAGATTTATCCGGTATCGTATAAGCAGGATCATGTTGAAATTAAACTTTTGAACTGCGACCCGCAAAAAGCGCTCTTAAATTCCAACAAAGCTCGAAGCACTCTAGATCCCTTTTAATAAAAATCACAACACAACATTTTAATGAAATCTGTTCCACGTTCTACGCTCAGGAATATTATTAGCGTTCCCTTTATCAAAACATCAATGCATCCCAAGACTTAGCATTAGGCCAAAGAGTGCTCATGTGCTGATTCTGATTAGTGAACAGTGTTGTGACTTATCTAGATAAAATTATCTAGATAATTTTTTAAATCTATTATCTTTATCTAAATAATATTGGGCACTGTCATCTTTATATTTATCTAGATCAAAAAAAACTTTATCTAAACTCCATATTTTAGATAATAGATAATAGATGATTTTAGCCAATTTTATTCCAATTTTTGACATTGTTATTCAGATTGTCATTAATTTCCAAAACCATTGCCATCCCAATAAAAAGTTTCAAACATGTCTAATCTTGAGAGTAATGATTCGGTAATTGGGAATCCGATTCCAAGAGCTCATGCTGTACTGTTAGGTAGGTGTAATATAATATTGTCAGTCACTTATGTGGCCTAATGTGGCTTTTGGAATTTCGCAACAATCCTACATCATTTTCCAATATTCCCAATTTCAAAAAGTGTCTATTATCTAAAGAAAATTTTTTGGTGCAAATCTATGCGTCTAAGGGATGTTCGACCATCAATTTACCTTGGAAATTTGCTCATGTGTAAAAGATAAAAGGAAATTTCAAATAAAAATATTTTCCAGTGAGAATTGCACGTTGAAATATAATAATATATTTGGAGGTGGACCGCAAAAATATGAACGCCTGGCCATGCAAGCTGAGTACCACTGATCTGGATCAAAGTCGACAAAGTGTACACGTCTAAAAGCATAGCTTTGATCAAAGCTATGCTTTTAGACGTGTACACATATAGTTCTAGGCCGATGATTTGAGATACCATATACGATGATACCGAAGCCAAAATGCCGCAATTCTGCACCTTCCCAATTAGGAGAGCTAGCGTCGAGGTTACACAGTATTGTGAAGGGATCGCATAGCAAGTCTCACTGGCTTCAAAACCAGTGTTCACAAGATCCGCTATCCATCTCAAGTGCGTAAATTTAGTAGCGTAAAGCTTTCGTGGTTGAAATATTATCTGCTTATGAACGCAAGTGCGATGTTTGTTTATATCTTCCCCATTCCCCTTCTACCCCCCCCCCCTCCTTCACCCACCCCACTCTTTCTCCTTACCCTTCTCCCTACTCCTTACCTCCAAATTGGACCATTCGCTTTTACTAATATTATTCGGGGCTAAGAAAATAAAGGAGAGGGAAACTATGGAGAGAGAAAAGCGAACTATCTTCCCGTAGTGTGCGCCCTGCTCCCCAATATTCCTGACGGGTGATATTCCGGAAGTGTGTCACTTTATGTCAAACTCAAGTCTCAACACAGATATTCGAAGATAGATAGGCCACGGCTTCGGGACCATAAAATGTCAACCGAGTTTCACTTCCTATCCTAGATTTGTATCTCGTGAAAGCTGTCGTAATTCATCATGAAGCCCGAATTAATTTCCTCGTTAAGTTTTCTGATAAGAACTTTCATCAATTTCATCGTTTCATCGTACAACAATTTTTACTGTGTACTATAAATTGATTTCATCTTCATTGCATTTATGTGATTTTTTTGTGGGCCAGGTACCCGATTCAAGCAATTCTTTTGAAATTTCGGAGCTAACATCTATTCAGTATTAAAAAAGGTAAAAGGAACTGAAAGCTTGGACCTCACATCAGAAGGCTATATAGTTTTGCATCTGGCAAAAGTCTCTCTTGTTCAATTCTTACTACAACATTAACTGTAACGCCTATTGTTAATTTACAGCGACAATTGATTCAATTCAACAAGCCTATAACATTAATTACCGACATGACATCGTAAGTTTTACTTTCTTGGCATTGTCTCACGGATATGCTCGTTTTCGATGAGTTTAGCGACCCTAAAAAGACAACTAATCCAAACAGAGCACTATCGTGAAACACATCTCACCACCCACCAACCGCTCTGGAAACCTCCATCAAAACATGTCTCGAATAATAGAAACATCCTCTAGTTTACCTGCTAATTAGAACGGAATTAGGACTATACCCTGGAGTAGCGAATTGGGATTTCAGTTACAGCACACAGCCTAACTAAAGCGTAATTGTCACCATTGACTGCATGTTAACCAAGCCACATATTGCCTCTACTCTGTCCCACCACACCACCTTGCCTTAAAACTGAATAGAGAGGCTCTCTGCAGAGTCCTGACCTACAAAATGGCGGCCATTGCGTCGATCAGTGGTTAGCGAATGAGTTCGTTAAACCGTCCGCTAATTAAATGAACCGAGCCATAGAAGGGATTAGTTCGTTATTCCGCCACTAGCGCGGTTTCAGTAGAGCGTTACTGGCAGCGTGGTTGTATGGTGGTGGGATTACTGGTGGGCATGTTCAGAATGTAGCGCGCTCTATGGGTAGAGAGGCTGCTGAGAGTGTTGGGATATCTTCTAGAGATGTCCACTCTAATTTGGGTTCCTGAGGGTTGTAAGATCATTCCCGCAAAAAAAAAATTGTAACGATATGAGCCTTTTTTTATTTATATATGTATTTAAAATAAATAACTATAATTGGTTTTGAGCTGGGCAAAAACTACTTGAATTTTTACATGAGCTTAACACTCACGTCTGAGTATGAAAATCTCAAATATTTTCCTCAGCTTTCCGTTCAACGAAATGAGGAATAAATGTTTTTTACATTGGCTTATCCGAGTGGAAAAGAATATATTTGCGTTGGCCGTTCAAGATTATGGGATTTTGTTGCCAAATCTTCTTTAATTGTTATATATTTCGGATGTAAAAGTTTCATAACTTTTCAACCACTAACTGCCACCGTTGTAGTGAAACCCACACACTGCCACCAATGAAATTGTCTATTATTTTAATTCGAAGTTTAACATTTTTCATCAGATCCGTTTCAAATCTATTGTTATCTTTCAAGAATAGCACAATTTTCTTCGAACTGTCTAACTAACAGAAACTAAAGAGTTTAAGAAATGCAATTAGTGTTCCAGGAGTAGCCTAGCTTCATTAGAAACATAAATAAATGTCCATCGAAATTTGAGGCAATTTGGTTGGGCAAATCCGAAGTAAACAGGGACCAAAACTGATCATTAATAACTTGGTAATAACTTCTTTTGAAACTTGCAGACTGAAAGACTGAATGTAAACTTTTAATGACAATTTCATCCCCGAGTGGCGCAAAGTAACTGAAATGACGAACGACATCATTAAAAATAATACACTTCGTAACTGCCAGTAAAAATACATCAGAGGAAGACGTAATTAAATTTATCATAGCAAAGAATAATTTCTTCGTTTAAAATGAGCTTTCATATTATGTTTTTGATGTGCAAATGGAATGTACTTCAGATGGACAGGCTCGTGTGATGATTTCCTTTTATTGGTGTGGTTCAGTGAAATTTTAAGATAACATATGTCAATTGGTGATTTTTGGTCACCTCAGGTCATATAACATAGATTTCGTTCAGTTAAATCTTCCCCTACATGTACTTTATATTGATTATAGTCGCTTGTTCTACGGCATACAATGTATAAATTAGACTTTTTGATACTATTTAATCCCAATGAACCAAATAATAAACGCGTCTATCAGAAAATATTAAATTCGAAATGATCAGGAAAAAGAGAAGCTTAATTAAATAACTTTTCTTACAAACCGTATGAAAAATTAGCACAGGAAAAGTGACTCTCTCAAAACACAAAATAATTAGACTTTTATATAACAGAAGTTTAATATTATTTCATTTTCGTGCGTATTCGACTTTCTTGTGCAAGTAGGGTATGAAATATTCTAGTCGAATTCAATTTACAAGCATTAATTTAGTCGATTTTATGACTATGTAGAAAATGTATGTAAAGAAGAAATATATTCAATAGCAAAATAGTATCGGCAGCTTCGAGTTGAAATATCAAGAAAAGTTAATACTAAAAAGCACATTGGTTTCTCGCTCCGAATATATCAATCTACGTATACCTTTCGAAATTGGAATCTGCGCACCACCCACGCAATTCAAAACAGGCTACCCCCGCACATGCCTTTGATTGATGGATGTCATGTCTGACAAATGACAATGTTGGTCAATCAATGCAGATATTATCATTTCGCACCATGGCTACGCAGTAACAGTGTTACTAGTTAGGTAGTCGTGGAAGAAAGAACTGTGCAGCGAAATCCGGCAGAGAAAATGACAAATATTTCGTAACGTTGTGTCACCTTCAAAAGGTATTTTCCTGACGTAAATAAAAACTTAACTCCACATGCTTTTCAGAGCAGACAAATATTACAAATCCTGACCTAGTCATGGCGTGTGCCAAAAATATTCACAATCTAGATATCAAATAGCATAAGCGATTGTTCTTTTGTAGTAATTACACCAAAAAAACGAACCATTTTCAAAGTCCGGAATACCAGCCAAGAAATGTAATGAAATGTTTTGTTCATTTTCAGCGGTAAACATATTTTAATCCCATTATTTTCACGGTCGTTTTCACGTAAAGCACCGCAACTGTCACAACAACATAATGTTGATCTGGCAGCCAAATAGCGAGATTAAATTATTGAACTGTAAATTAAAAATAGACTTCCAATCAAAACCAAAGTTCACTTAGTTCATCCAAACAAGCTGCACTCATGATTTATCATCAGAGTGGATAATTTCAATTTTTTTCTGACAACAACGAAGATACTTTGGCCAATTTCATTGTAGGTCATAAGGTTAAACCATCTTGGGATAAAATATCGCAAATAGAATAGAAACCATGAGCGTTTGTTGACAACCGTATGCCATTAACTTGACCCAAATTTATCTATAATAGGTAACCTGAAGAGTACTCTAGACTCGGGAAAGAACCCTCAATAATTTTTTCAGAACGACGAAAAATACAACGTAATAGCAAATGTTCCAGCACTTATTTCAAGTGTTTGTTTACACAAATGCCATAGTATAACCACACATGCAGCAAATGTCATTGTTACTCCTAGTTGGGATCTAAACAAAGAGTTGGAAAACTTGGAGCAACTGAAAATAAGTAAAAAAAATTTTATGCATTCTTATCTTTATCCTACCACCATGCAGGATGTACTTTGTCAAGAATCCATGAATTTACAAAAACCCGGGGCCACCTTAATATTATGTTTCTTATCGAAGTACCCAAATATAAACACTGTATTAATCTGTATTCAGACCGTTATCATAAACATCTCGTACCTTTAGTAAGATAAACGACGATTCAATACAATTACCAAAGGCAAGCCACACCAACAGATGCTGACCTAGCCAAGGCCAGGCCTATCGATAATATCAATCGAATGAACTATTAAATTTATCTAAATATTTCACATTAAAAATCACCGTTTCACAAAATCGATCGAAAATCGCTAATCAACAAACGAACCCGGCACGAACCCGAACTGGACGACGAACACCAGCACGCCACGAGCACGCGGTGACGGTAGGCGAGCACGCGACGACGAACGTGTGCACGCGGGAGTTGGACGTCGAATGGCCGGTACAGACGCTAGACACGAGACGGAGATGAAGGGTGCCAACGCGCAGGATCTCCGTCTATAGGGATGCTGCGTGCTGCGAGCGAGACGTGGTCTTGTTATCAACGATTGTGTTTGAGTACTATGTGTATGGTTGGGTAATTATTGTTTGTTGTTATTTGGATTTGGCCTCGGTGTTTGTTTTGGTTCCGGATAAATGAACTATGAACTCTCAGCAACTTTGTGATTAATGATCGAAGATGCAACCGACATTTTTTTATTATTAAGTCGTTAATATAGTACGTATCGGGTTCTTTTGGCAGCGCCCCGGGACATAGGTAAGGTACTGCAACTTTGCACAGTCTTTGCTAAAGGTAGCAGTGGTTCGCTGCCAGCTCCATCAAAAAGGTTCGGGGAAAAGGGGCTGCTACCTGTTTGGCAATCAACTTGAGCGTTTTTACTAAATATAATTAGCTCTAATAATGTTACGTTAAATGCGAAGAATTATTAATCCCAGCCAAAAAATAATCTGTACATGATTTTGATATTTAAAAATCGAAGCAGAATTTAGATTTCGGAAATCACTAGGAATATCATTTTTACGGCTGATCACACAGTTTATTGATCGCTCATTAGCTTTGTAAGTACTTTTGCCATAGTATTATGTATAAGACCAGGCAGCAAATACCGCACCAAACCGATTACTGATTAGAAAAAAAGTTATCCAGACCGACATCGGCCAACTCAACACAATGGGAGAGATATATAAAATATAAAATAATATTTATATTTCGCGGAAATATAAAAAAATGCTCTGTGGACTTCCGAACCTGAGACGTATTATAGACCAAGTAAAGGTTGAAATGGCAATGGTGTACAAGCAATTTCACTATAGGGAATGTCGGGTTCTTTTGGCAGCGCCTCAGGGTGCGGTACTGCAGTTTTGGCAGACAGGGTTTCTCTGTCAGCTCCGGCAAGCAAGATGGAAAAAAGTGGCTGCTTCCTGTTTCACAAAACATTTGCGCGATTTTACTAAATATATTTCGTACTGATTAAGCTAAGATCATTGCTAAAAATTATAATTCCTGACAAAAATAATTTGGGAATATGAGATCACTAGGGATATAATGTTATGTTGCATGACAATATTGATGGTATAGCCGGTAACAACATTAAATTTCTTGATGTTTGCATAGTTTAATGTGATCAATGTGTTTCCCCATGTGAGATGTAAAAGATAGGTAATATAAAACTCTATCATGCATAATTAATTCATGGCCACTTGTATTATCTCGAATTATACCCGATTTACAAAACTAAATGTATTGATCGTTCATTAGATTTGGAAAGGTATGCCATTAACACCGAACCGATTAGAAAACACAAGTTATCCCGACCGAGCGTCCGCCAGCTATACACGATAGAGTAAAGGGCATAAAGAGTAAGGGGTTTTGCGGAAATATAAAAAATTATTTCTGGACTTCCAAACTTTAGACGTTCTTGTGACATAGTAATGAATTTGAAAAGTGCATTTACAATTCATTGATTTGAAGTCGGAAGTGCAGTAACTACACTGAATTTCACCCCTAAAAGAATTAGAGAGTGTATGCGCAAGCAACGTGAATGTAGCCTGGATTCATCGTTATTTCAGTGACTCCAATAACTTTTCTACTGTGTAATAGAAAGTTCGAGACCAACAACGGAAAACTTGAAAACGTGTTTTTTTCACACATAAATGATCAATTTTTCACAGTTATCAGCGCCATGCCAATTCTTATAGAGATTCACACAGGCAGTGTCCAGTGCAAGGTCAATTGTACTTTTAGGTGCAGCTGTACCCGTAACAATACAGATTTAATTAATACGTATTAAGTCCGAATATTGATAAATGTTCTAAACCGCATTGAGGTTAGTTCGAGTGCAATATCATTATTGTAAATTTCAAATTAACTGCAGGTTCTTTTCTCGCACTGGACTCTCGAGTTTCTGTTTTGAAAGTTGGTATACGGGGATTTCGTGGCGGCAAATGCCGATCAAATTGTTAATAATGATAAAATAATAATGATCCTTTAGTTCCAAAACCCATCGAAAGACAATCAACCCCGGCTTGCCACTCAAATATTTCGTCTCATCAATCGAAGCCAAATGGACAAAGGTTCTGAGGTGATTTGTAGTAAAGGCAAGAATAAAGGCAAGATTTTAATTTTGTTGTTAAAATAGTTAAGTTGATTCTCTTTTAATCTTATTTAAATTACGAAAGCTCGTAATTGGCTATTCATTTTATTATTATGTACACAAATTAGCCTCCCAAAAATGTTACCCATTGTAAATGTCCCAAATGTAAATGTTACCCATTGTAAATATCCCAAATGTAAATGTGGTTGCAGTATAGCATCACGCGGTACCAGAGCCACTATGAGTATTCGTAGACTCTGGACCATACCCCCCTGGGGACATTCAATTCTCACCCTGTATGCAAATTACTTCTCCCAAAATTTCATGGCCCGTTTAGCTCAGCTGGTTAGAGCACCAGCCGCGAAAGTTGGGGACCCGGGTTCAAATCCCGGAATGGGTAACATTTTTGGGAGGCTAATTTGTGTACATAATAATAAAAAGTTAAGTTGATATTTGTTACAGATTTCGTTCGTTGCATCAGCTGATACACTCCAGATCAATATTCTCTCGATGGTTTTTTATCGGAGAGAACTTAAGAGAGAAAGAAGATGTTATGTGAACCTCTCCCCCCTGCTGCCATCACCCCCGCAAAGGAACCAGCTGTCGCAACATCTCGTCCCATGTCACTTCGTTTACAAAAGATAATATCAAATTGGCAACGTTGTTTTTGAAGAAATATTATCATGGCTGGTTTACGTAGTCTCGTTTGTTAACAAATTTCTAGTGTTTAACGACCCACCGTTTTAAGCCAATCATATGGCACGAGCAAAGTCTCAGAAACGTGACAGGGACCAGCTCTATATAGATTCAGAGAAATGGTCTCCCCTGGATTACGCTCCCATTCTAACATACCAAAAGAGTACACAATCCTTTTTTATGTACTCAATACTGTTCAATATAGTTTATACCAAACCTCTATTTCACTTTAATAAGGAGAATGGTTTTGGATTTTTCTCAAGGACCCACTACTGCTAGACACTAGCTAAGAGTTCCAAATCTGCCCTTTTGTCCAGCTCAAGACATGGCTTGTGAGTTTTGAAACTCTTGGCTCGTGTCTAGCAGCAGTGGGCCTCGAGGAAGATGCAAATCCTGTCTTCTTCTTAACGTGAAATGGATTTTATACTAAACCAAGAAAAATAGAAACTAATCTCCAGAACATTAGAAATCTCATCATTTATATGCACACGCATTTCTTTTCATAGTTCGGAAAGAAGCCGAAAAATAAAATCTAACAAGACACAAACCAGATATTCTTGCGATGAAACAAAAAGAATACATGCATATCAGCTGTTTTGACCAACGCTGTACAATTCTAACACGGTTGCAAAATTAGCATATCCATGACTCTTTCTTCCCTTCCCATCTCATCCGTGCCCATCCCCAATCTTGAAGCTTTCAAAACGCCCCCCCCCCCCCCCCCAACCCACCCAAGTAAAACCCGTTGCGTCGTCACTGTCAAGCGCTAAGAAGTTCGGAAGCTCTGAACGTGGAACAATGAAGCTAAGTCCATATATTCCTGCTGGAGATCACGGATGGCTGGCTGGATTTAGAAACGAGACAAAGCTTAAAATTAAATATTTAGTTGAAAAGGACTCTAAATTTTGCATGATCCTGTGGGATTGTGATTTGAGAAACTTGCAAGATCATAATGATCAATACTAAAGTACTAGACTAGATCAAGAAATGTGTTCAAAAAGTATGTTTAGAACCAGAAATATTCGCAAAACATGGGGGGCTAGTGTGTTGCATGATGGGGGCTCAGCTTTGCGTCAAGTAGCAGCGTCAGACGGAAAAACTATGAACTACGTGCACTCACATAGTTCGTGATCCGGGCGTCAGATGCCACTGCTCCTGCTCACGTGGCACTAGAAAATATTACATGTTTTTTTGTTCTTTTCTATGTGTCTGGAAAATCGTTTATATTCTTTCATAAAAATTGATGAGCGTAGCGAGTGGAGCGAGTGGAGCGAAATCTTCAATTTCACTACCCCAATATAATAAATGCAAATTAAAATACAGTCCTTAAGAGGCCAACTATAACTTCAGATGCGTTTTATTTCCGTAAGCTTATATTTTTTGTTGGAGAATAAAATTGTGAAAATTTTTATTTTAAAAGCCATCAAGTCAATTTCCTAAAAAAGTAGCATATGTACCAAGTTGAGAAAAAGGGTGTTTTTTCTGAATATTTAATCAAACTCGGATCAATTGTCAAAGATCTACAGAGAGAGCGCAAACACAAAAAACAACAAATAAAAAATGTCACACACCAGTTACCTAATTTTCTTAGACTCATGTCTACTACATATGTATGGGTAACCAGTTACCTATTTCTGGGGCAAGTGAAATTTTAGATGTCTCACTGCTCAAAACGTACAGTACAGTCAATGGTGGCTGTAGCGAGATCGGAAATCGACGTGATGTTCGGCATGAATTTCTGGACTTCCCCGGCTGGTTACATCCCCCGTTGTAATAGAAGTCGATGTGACCATCACGTCGACGAAGCCGAAGCCTAATTCCTATCAGAATTTTTACAATTTTGAAGTGATCAGAATTTTCGTGAAGGGTTTGGTGTGGCTTGGTGCTCCATGGTTTTCATCGGCCTTCTGCCTCCACTTTTGTATCCGCTATATACAAACCGCTACGCTCATCTTCAACGCAACACAAATTGAGTTCGCGAAGCCCTAGTTGATTGATGAGCGGAGCGAAATCTTCAATTTAACCTACCCCAGAAAAAAGTCACTTGTGTATGTTTTTTTTTTTTGTGTGTTTGTGCGCGCTCTACAGACCAAACGCCTGAACCGACATTGATGAAAATTTCTGAGTATCTACCTCTGTTCTCAACTTAGACCCCCTGCTTTTTTGAAAAATATCGGGTTAGTTAATTTTTTATAAATCAATTTTTACGAAATTTTTCGATTTTTTCAGAATTTTGAACCCCTGTAAATTTCAAAGTTCTGAACATAACTTCACCAAAACTTCTAAACATGTTAACCTTATACATATTTATCATGCCTGCAAATCTTAGTTCGGTAGGTTTTTCCAATTGGTTTTTATTAGCATTTTTGTGGTGTTTTTTTCGTGATTTGACGGCTGATTCAATACGAGTCCGGTTTCCTTCGTTTCCTTGGTTACTAGGGCTTCGCGAACGCAATTTGTGTTACGTTGAAGATGAGCGTAGGTAGCGGTTTGTGTATAGCGGATTAAAAGGTGCAGGCAGCAGTCACAAGAAAACCATGGAGCACCAAACCTGACCATTGCCTTCTCGAAAATTCTAATCACTTGAAAATGTATACGGATTCTGACGTTCCTTTGTTTCTCTTCGAGGTCAGCAAAGCTGGTAACCAAGGAAACGAAGGAAACCGGACTCGTATTGAATCAGCAGTCAAATCACGAAAAAAACACCACAAAAATGCTAATAAAAACCAATTGGAAAAACCTACCGAACTAAGATTTGCAGGCATGATCAATATGTATAAGGTCAACATGTTTAGAAGTTTTGGTGAAGTTATGTTCAGAACTTTGAAAGTTACAGGGGTTCAAAATTCTGAAAAAATCGAAAAATTTCGTAAAAATTGATTTATAAAAAATTTACTGAACCGATCTTGTAAAAAACGCAGGGGGTCTAAGTTGAGAACAGAGGTAGATACTCAGAAATTTTCATCAATGTCGGTTCAGGCGTTTGGTCTGTAGAGCGCGCACAAACACACACAAAAAAAAAAAAAAAAAAAAAAACACAAGTGACTTTTTTTTCTGGGGTAAGTGAAATTGAAGATTTCGCTCCGCTCGCTTCACTCGCTACGCTCATCAACCAGCTTTGTTGACCTCGAAGAGAAACAAAGGAACGTCAGAATCCGTATACATTTTCAAGTGATTAGAATTTTCGAGAAGGCAATGGTCGGGTTTGGTGCTTCATGGTTTTCTTGTTACTGTTGCCTGCACCTTTTAATCCGCTATACACAAACCGCTACCTACGCTCATCTTCAACGCAACACAAATTGCGTTCGCGAAGCTCTAGTTTACAAAAGGAACATATTTCTCCCGACTATATGCTACAATATTTTCCATTGTTATGATCTGTATGTGCTTTATTCCTTAAATAACTGGCATAAATCTACCAGTTACATGAAAAGAAGGAAACTGTCATTTTGATATTTCTGGATTATTTTGTTTCAAGGTAAAATTGTCACAACTATAGCCTGTCATCTCTACCAGAGTGTACTATGCCGGCTATGCTGATTATTGAATGCTTCTCGCTGTTAACCTGAGAAAATGGAAACGAGTTCTGAAGTTCCAACTACTTTACTAATAGATCTGCACATAATAAGTCAAAGTATTAGTCCACTTTATTAGTCTTACTAATAAGACTAATGGGTCTTTCTAATAGGTTAATAAATATGCACATTAGCTACTAGCCTTGATTTCAGGCTTTGGCCGGTAATTGCGATTGTCAAATGTTCCCAGTGTTACAATTTAAACTTATTCTATCTTATTACTTACTATATATATATACTATACTATATATATATATATATATATATATATATATATATATATATATATATATATTACTTATTATATATATTAATCTTCTTATATCCCTATTATATTATATTGGGAAAATTGAAAATGCTAATGTATATATTGAACACAAGAATAACATGCTATGGTTTTTAATTTTTGACGAACTTCTATGCTTGCATGATGTTTTATTTATCTTTTTAAAGCACACACTTGCCAAAGAGCGTGTAGGTACGTTATTATGTACAATGAATGTGAGATAAATACAAAAAACTAACACATGTTTAACCATACCGTTCCGTTAACTAGAAGACTTGTCCATGGTCGTTTCTATAAACATGCAGTACCTGTACGTCATCTTCATCGCCTGATGGAAAAAAAGAACATAAAGTACAGAAGTATAACAGAAATATAACAAGGGTAGGATTTATCAAAAGATTTATCAGCTCTTCGTGGCATTGGGCCTATTACTTTATACTATTGTAGAATATCGGTTAGCTGCTGAAAAAATAACCTAAGAAGTACTAAACCTAAGAGTATAATAATGACACAATTACTTCGACTAAGGTAATACTGCTACTCAGAAAGCGTATCTGGACCTAATTCTGAATGATGCCGCCCATAAAAGAGTGGGAAAATACAGAATATATAATCTACTAATAAATAATAAATCAAAACCAAAAAGAGATTTGAGTGTTCCCTAATGGTTATTTCTAAATTTAAATTATCTATGTATTAACATGTAATGGTAAGGTAAATTATCAAATGATAGACAAGACAGAAAATAGCAACTTTACCTAGCCAGATTGCGGAATTGTGTGCAGGGTCTTATGGACATAGCATTTAAATTGCCCTTACTTTTGCTGCATTATCGGTGAAGCACACAAAATCTATTTTAAATGTGCAAACGTCATTTCAATACTCCTTGATCATAAAGAGTTTATATTTGAACTTCACAAGACTAACCAAACCATTGACCGACACACAGAAAATCAATTCCCTAAAAAAAAACGTCATCCGGCTTTTTTTCCAAAAACCCAATCCCTAAAAAGACGTCACCCGCTTATCAAACTGTCCGATCCCTAAAATGGGTCATCCATATTAATTACGGGGGGGCCCAGGACCGTCCTCCCCCCATGCGCACGCCAATGGTAACTGGCCACCTAGCTCGGCAAAAACATGCCCACATTGATGCTCTTAGTTTTCCAATTCCCACGAAGTCCAATTCCCAATTCCAATTCCCACGATTAGTACGTATTATCAAAGCATAGTGCAACCAGAGGGGCAGAATAACAGAATTTGTGTATCATTTCTTACGTCATGAAATGTCTCCAAGTTCAGCGGAAGGATCCCAGCGATCCTGACAACCAGAGGTCGATTGGTTCGTGACAAAATGATAATCAAGGACCTCTTGAGACTCCCTGTAGCCTCGAACCAGTCGCACCCGTACACGGTCTCGCAGACTGCTTCATCCTGCGAGTGGAAAAAACATGGCGATTTTCGATGGGTCTAGAAAAACTGATGTCAACTGATGTCGAAACTCTGCCATGGAGTCTCTGATTGGTCTCGAGCCCATGTTGGCGACATCGTGTCACTGACAGTGATAATATCGAGGACACAAAAGCATGTTTACCTCGTCCGTGAGTGTCTGGGATAGCCAGCAATAGGCGGCTTCGTGAAAGGTGACCACGGCAAGCATGGCCAAGTACATAAACAGTTTGATGTCAACCACGGGGTCCTGAAACACATAACGGGAATGGCCGTTTAATGTCGGTTCCAGTCAAGGTCCAGCTAGATAAATCGAAGATTTTGCTCTTCTCAACAATAACCCCATTGACAGCATATTCATAGCTCACATGTGTGATGTAGACGATGACGAGCGTCGTTGGGAAAAGGAAGCAGATATATTCCCCTGCCACGTAAGGCTCGAGTGCAGTCTCCAGAGCCCTCACAAATCTGGAACAGCAGACAAAACACGCACAACCGGTCACTCAATCAAAAGAGCTTCTGCAATAGCGGTCTTCCAGAAAATCACAGATGGATGGTAACCTCGATGGTAATTGGCATTCAAAAATTTTTGGCAATTATGTTCGTAAATAATGTTTAACACGAGCTTCATTGTGATCGATTTTCGTATTATCTATCATTTTATCTTTTACGTATCCCTATATCAACTAGTAAATGCAGAAATGTGATGACAAAAGACTTTCAAGATGTGATACAAGATGTTATGAAATTTTTTAGATTCCACCCGGTTCCATTGCTGTATCTACTGGTAATCAAAATTTCAAAAATAACCAATCAGCTTTCAGCTATTGGTAGCTTAAGAAGGCGTTTCCCAAGGTTTGTTTAATATACTACTTATACAAACATAGTATATTAAACAAAGTAATACATAGTATATTTATATAAGTATACACATGGTATATTTATATTATACAAATATAGTATAATATTATAAAAACCTTAGGCGTTCCCAAAGAAATTTAAAAATTTTATCTTTCCACTGCCATTTGAAGATCATAACGACATGATGCTGGCAATTGGCAGTGTTTCTGTCACAACCTTGTGTTTTTAACGTTTTTCTAGGACCGTTTAAATACAATAATACATTTTCTTAAAGATATTTACAAAGATATCGTGATAGATGTAATAACAGATGTCATGATCGACTTAGCTGTAGAGTTATTCACGGTATCATCGTGTTATTTCTCATTCCTTTTAATTATTAATTATTCCTCATATTTGTACAAAGTAAATGAACCTACCTGATTATTGCCTCGTGATGAGAAACGCACTGCCTCAATCTTGCACGAGCCTCTCGGCTGACTCTCAACTGAGTAAATAAGCTTTTATTTTTCCGTCTGCGTCTTTTGAGGTTATCCACAGAGTACGTGTATGATGGATCAGGTTTATCGCCAACTCCAATCTCTTCAAACCTGCGATTAACAACACTGGCCGTTGTCTCTTTGTGTTTGAAGCTGCTGTCAACACCCAAAGTCATTGGAAATCTGAAGTCGTCCAGCAAGAATCCGTTAAGCGGAGAGAAAACTTGAGCTAAATTTCGGTTCAAAAGGCGTAATTGACGAAAAGCTTCAAAGAGGGTCGCCAAAAATAGGGAACTCACAACTGAGCCTAATAAGAAAGAGAATGTTACTGCAATTACTACAATCGCAAAGTTAATCTCAAAGCAGGGAGATAGTTGCATATCGCAAGGAAACCAGTATCTGAAACAGAGGAAAATAACAAATACGGATAAGAGTAGAATAATATACGAGCCTTTTAGTCTTGGAGGCCTCCGCTACAGCCCCAAATGATTTATCTTTAATTACAATTTAATTGAGTATACTTAGAGATGTGTTTGATTTGTCATGTCAAATTCTAGGTTATAGTTTGTAGCTTCTTAGGTTAATATTTAACTTGATCTTTTGCAACAATTTGAGTCCCAGTAAAGCCATAAATGTATACTCTTCAAAATCACAAATCGGAAAGCCACAAATATCCATAATTTAATTTACTCTAACTGCTTAATACTGCCGATGCTTGAACTCAGTAGACGAAAACTAAATGAGACGAAAAAGAGCAAGCTCTGAGTTAACTTACACAAAAGGAGAAATCCTTAAATAATAGTAAAACGGTATCGCAACACTGGCAAGAAAGATGGTAATAAAGTACAAAGCACCCAAATTGCCCAATACAAGTAGCGAAATTGAATTGAAGTCGTGGGCATCGCTCTTCGTTGGTTCGATGACGTGTTGGAAGGACTTCAAAGCGTCCAGAGCGTCGACCATTTCGTGAAACCGGTCTGCCAGGCAGAGTAGTGACACTACTTGCACGAGCCCCAGGCAAGTGAGAAACATTGAGATAATCGAATCCATCAGAATGTTGAGCTTTTGTCCCCAGAACTGGTATATGCTCATGGGGCTGATGAAAAATGTCATATACGCCATGAAAGTACCAAATAACCACGGGTACCAGCGTTTGAAGTATGACTTTTTATCGAACGCCTCGCGAGACCAGAAGCCTGTTGGAAGACAATCATCAGACTTGACGCTTTGTTGGCCTTGCAGAGACTCCGGCGGGACACCCGACATTAACGACCTCATTTACTTTAGAAACTAAATGGTCGTGTCTTCAGGAAAGTATAGTCATTTCCCCCTCTTTTTATCTCACATTTAGAGATAAGAAAGCTTTCCTTAAAACACTAGCATGTTTTACTATTGGGTGAAAGGTAGTTGGTTCATATCTCTCGGATTATAAGTTCCTGTTTAGCGATTGAAAATCGGTGTTTTATGAATAGCATAGAAGCACAGATACAAGGTTACCCAGATTTTCCACTCCCATACTAAAGCAGCTACGCGAAAGCACTCCGCCAGCAATAGTAGTTTCGCCGGCAGTCAAGGGATAGTGCCACTGTTTGTTGTTATTTTACCTGTAATTAAGGTAACTCTAACCACCTGAGGAACGTTCTGTCCCTTGATAATAATTGACCTTGTGCCATGCACCTGTTGGTTATGTTAATACAGGTAGCCAACGCACCCCAGCGATTGCCGGCGAAATTACTAGCACCAAATTTTACAGTAGCCATAGCTGGGTATGGTAGAATGTCTGGGTAAACTTATAACTGTGATTGACGTTCGAGTTAATTACAATGATAGTTGCTCTGACTAGAGGCTAAAGTTATTGAGGTTGTTGTGGGAGATTTTTTTAAATATTAAACAGTATTTCACAATCATTAGTACTAACGCATGAAGCTTACCTAGAAATGTTAGTATTTTTAAACACAAGCCCACAGAATCAACGTCCCTGGCTCGCCACACTTGCAGTTGTTTAGCAAGATGCTTCATTTGGGAAAGCATTACAACAATGTGTTGCTTGAGGTTTATGCTAAAGACTTTTCTATTTACTCGGGCGAACAACAAAATGGCATTCTTCTTTGCAAACTGAAAGAAAACGGTCTTACCTTTCAATTCTTTCGTGATTGAAAATAATAGAGTTAATACAAATGCATGTCAATTGACACGAGTTGCGACAAATGTTTAAAATTTCATTATTTATATTTAGTGTCTCCCTCATTTCGTGCACGCATGTGTAGTATATTATACCATATGAGCCAATCTTATATCCAATCGTATATCAAATTTACACAATGTTTAATTTTTACACAACATTAAAAGTTCATGAGGTAAGATTGCCACACCTTGTCCCACCTTAATATTTTTTTCGAAGCCTGTGATGCAAAACTCAATAATTTCAATGAACGAGGGACAATTTACACGATGGTTGTTTCAAAAAGTGCTCTCCTCAAGAACCACACAATTTACAAAGAGCAGATTGCTGTTAACATTGTTAGCCTAAAATTCATGCTACAGGCTGCGGTTTTTGCTTTGTCTGGTTCAGCTTTTCGGAAAGGAGATGCGATTTGCGAGCACAAAAACCAATCGGATTTTTTCATTTTTTTATTATTTTTGTATGGTTCTTATAATTACACATGGTTTACATATAGCAGTTTCAATTTTCCAGCGAAGGCCTTGGTGGGCTTGTCAGCTGGTTGCTTGTATAGATTAACTTAATAAAACCCGTTTCCTATCTGCGCAATAAATATTACAGTTCATTTCAAAAAAACATTTAATATAGGTATTGTATATCTGATTGTATATCTGATTTGTATATCTGATGGGTAATTTCTGGTTAACTGACAATGGATTAAAATTTTTAACGAACATCCTTTGGCAAATGCTTAGAAAGTCTCTGTGGTAAATGGACACCCATTTATTGACAATCTTCCCCTAAAACTTACTTACAACTTAACTTAACTTAAAACTTAGTTAAAAAAAACATAAAAAAAAAATCTGCAGCTTCTGCGTTTTCTTTTGCTTTTCCAGGAAAACAAAGGACGAAACTGAGTATCAATATTTCTGTGTAAACAGTTATTTATTTTACATTTTATTAACTTATACGGTTAACAAATTCTTGCCACATACATAAGTACGTATAGAATGCCCAATACAACACTGTGTATCAAATTAATAAGTAAAAAATACCACTACTCAGATATTCCATGTGATGATGAATAGTGGCAACACATCTTACCGATTGGGCTCTGCGAAATAATTCATGTCTTACCTCCACTGATGAAATTCAAAATAAACCCTTGAGTTGGCGGCAAAATAAATTAATATTTTAGTGTCACAACGCAAAATGTTTTAGTGTCATTCCCAACAACAAAGTAGGTATCGATTTCCTCTCGCCCAATATTTAAATAAACCCCGATGGATATTTGATGAGCAGTGCGAGCGTAGCGAGTGGAACCAAGTCTTCAATTTCATATCCTTACAAGTCCCATATTTATTTATTTTTTGTTTCCTTGATTCCGTGTTTGTGTTTTGTGCACGTTTAAATGTCAGAACGCTTGCTAGATTTCAAGACTTTTCAAACGACATCCATGTTCTTAAAGTATTGTAGACCCCATGCGTTTCTAGCAAAATGGGATCAATTGTTTCAGGCCCAACAAAATTTTCCGATATTTTGCAGAGATATGCAGCAAGTTAAAATGTTCATAACCTGAAAGTCTTTTCGTTCTCTTGAATTGCCTTTTTAAAACATGTTGATTTCCTTTTACATGGTTTTTATTAGAAAGTCAAGGGAAACTCTTTCGATTTCAGATAAAATCAGCCCATTACCAAAAAAATTGTTTCTTTACAAAAAGCATATCGCTTAGAACGCTACAATTGCTACGCTCATCATCGCAGTGCGTATATTGTCAGGGGCCAGCTTTAACGCATGCGCAGATGAATTTCATGTCTCTATATTTTTTATTTAATTTTATATGCTATGGACGAGGTGGAGCAGGAAGGCAAAGATGTACATTCTAAATACAATACAAGACAAACTATTATTGATGGAGCCCTGCCACACAGGCTAAGAGCAACAGAAAATTCAACAAAATAAGCAGGAAGAAAGTTTTTAAAGAAATTTCCACATTCACTGAAAGTAAACACTAGTACTAGCTTCAAGTGTATGTAAAAAGATGGTTACTGACAAATTTTTTTACAGCACAACGAGTATTTAGAAAATGACGGCAATGAATGAATATTTTACCCTATTTTTACATATAACTTGTCCAATATTGCAAACTTGTAATCAATCGGGATTAATAAACAAACTTTTATTTTTATTAGTATTATCAACGTTATAAAAGTAGCGTTGGCGTCGCCCTAGTTACAACTTATATCTTATTGTTGGCTTGTTCATAGTCGTTGTAATGAACATGAAATATGAGTACGTCAACCGCATCGTCTGTTGAGAAAAGAAGGAACGAGTGTAAATGCAAAACAAGAAACAGACAGTGGTGTTACCGTAACTACATAATGGCCTTCAGGGATTTATGAGAACGACGCCATTCAAATAGTGTGCTCAAAATTTAGACTATTATACTAATATTTTAATATACTATCAAATAAAATATGCTTTAGTCTATACTATTTACTTCACAATACTATACTTAATTTTAGAAGTACAGGGACCGGATCCACAAAGTCGAGTTAAGACTTAACCCTCGGGGTAAAATGACGAACAGCCAATCACAGACAGCGTTTCATGATTTCAGGGGTAGTAACCATGGTGATATCAAACTTTCTCATTTTTTTCCCCCTATCTTTGTGGATCCAGGCCCTGTGCAGAAGAGCAGTGCAGAAACTCAGAAAGTTGGAATTCTAACAAGATATTAATAAGGGGTATTTAAATAGAGTTCCAACTACGTAATAATTGAGCGACAAATTTTGAAAGCTTATCAAAAATTATAGATCATAAAACTGTTTCTCACTTGAAAATACGTCTCCATGTTCAGGGGAACGAAGCCAGCGATCCTGACGACCAGAGGCTGGTTGCTGAAGGACATCATGATCCTTAAGGACCTCTTGAGACTTCCCGTAGCCTCATACCAGTCGCACCCGTACACTGCGTCGCGCATTGTTTCATTCTGCGGATGGAACAAACGAGATTAATGGCAACATTGCAGAAGGAAAATCGAGATATTGCATTTGGGACGTTAGGTATATATTGTATTGTATTGCATTTGTATTTGGTCTTTACTGTAGTCTATAATGATACATTTGGATGTGAGCACAACGTCAGTGTTTCTAGAAATATACATGTCAGTAAGTCATCTGTTTGAATAAGTCATATGAGAACATACGTCATGAGATTAAGTCAGATATGAATAAGTCGTACGAGAATAAGTCAAATGAGAGAAAAGAGTTGAGGGAGAATAATATTATTTATTTTGTAATACATATCGTCCAAAAGATACTGCTGTCAAAGAGTTTTGAAATTTTCTGCATTTTTAGCCGCTTTGATTTCGGTAGGCAGCTTATTGATGAGGCGTCGGCCAGATTCAAAGCGCTGGAAGTTGTTGTTTTCTGTCAGCTAAACTCGAGGGCTTCGGTGTCAGACCCCCTCGTCTGATGCTGGTGGGTGGTCTTGGGCTTTGTGAAAAATTTAAGGTTAAAGTAGGTGAAGGAGCAGAAAGCTCGAATAGAACAGACAAGATATATACAGACAAGGTGTAATAATTAAAATATAAGTTTTTAAGCTTGCATCAGCTGCGGTCTTTAAAATAAACGATGTTATACTGTCTTTCCAATGTTTCGTCACCCACGTTTGTTAACTTTCTTAAAACTGACTTATATTTCGGCTTGACCCAAGCTCCTCAGTTTACACTCGCCAATGCATATCCAGTTGAATATAATATTATACAATTTAAAAATAAACGGTAAGCCTGATACTTTAAGTGAGGGAGCTGCATACAATGAATAAATATGAATGAAGTGCCAACTAGGCTCGAACAGCATCCGGAAACGTTGTACTGTGGTATTTGGTACAATAGGTTCAAATCATAGGTATGCGAAGGGTCCCTGATTAGATGGGGCCAAACAGTAACGGTTGAAGGGGGTGGGGGCAATGTGTAATCCACAGAAATTGTTTCGAGGAAAGCTTGTAATGTAAACATGGAATTCAGTTTTAATATCAAGAGTATAAGCTGGCGCGACGGAACGTTTTTCAATTAGGGGAGGTGCATGGCTTGACTTGAATCAGAACCGGGGGGTTGGTCTGAGGATACAGGGCTCTCAACATGAAGGGGGTCCGGGGCACAGCCCCCTGAAAATATTGAACTATCAAAGTTATTTTCAAGCAATACTACGAGTTGCAGAAAATTTATTAAGTGGGGCCCAGGTCTAGGCTCGGCTCCAGGTGAGCTCCATCCGCACGCCACTGGTTCAAAAATTACGAGAAAAAAGGCTCCCCTATACCTTCAGGGATGTAACTACAATAAAATCGCATGGTGGTATGACCTATCTCAAAAGGTATGGCCAATATATGACAAGCAAGTTTGGTTATTCTGCGTTTGTTTAAATAAAATTTTTGATTTTGACACCATTGGAATTAATATTTGAACAAATATGTACTTTGTTATATATGCAAATTTGCTTTGCGTCTTCATGTTTGTCTGTCGTCTCTTGGTGACATAAAGCGTTTTATCTGTGATTTTACCAAAAATTGCAATCAGAATCTATACTCCGTTTCACGTTAAGAAGGAGAGTGGATTTGCATCTTCTTCGAGAACCCACTACTGCTTGACATTAGCCAGAGTTCCAAAACTGCACATAGAGCCTTTTGTCCAGCTCAAGACGTGGCTTGTTAGTTTTGAAACTCTTAGCTCGTGTCTAGCAGCAGTGTGCACCTCGAGGAAGGTGCAAATTCTGTCTCCTTCTTAACGTGAAATGAAGTTAAGTCCACATTTACCTCGTCCGTCAGTTTCTGCGCCAGCCAGGAAAAGGCCGCTATGTGGGTCATGACTCCAGCCAGCATGACCAGGTACATCAACAGTTTGATGTCGAACACCGGGTCCTGAAGAACAGTGTCCGGGAACGAGATTTACTGTCCGAATTGCAAGACCACCGAGACCAAAACTGCATAGTAGAGCGAGTGTGCGGGATTTTGACAATGCAGTCTCGCAGACTTGGTCTCGGTGACTCGCCTGTTATCAAATGGCGGTCGGAACCGTTAATATGTCAGTTAGCAGAAGTTATCAATTCTGTTCGAATATGAAACAAATTAAGTCACCATGATGAAGTAGGCAAGACCATGACCATATACGCGAGACCAAGATTATTTTAATTCAGGCTCGTCCTCAGATCTTAAGGAGACGGATCAGACCAAAAGACAAAATATCTCAGACCAAAGTTGCCGAGTTTCTAGGCCACATCGTTAATGTTATCATTTCAATATTTCAGTATGTTGTTGAAAAAGATGTTAAATTGGGTCCCAATGACCCTTTTTATCGCAAATTTACCCCTGGAATACTAGAACCACCCAGAAACTCTTCATTTTCACCCTTTTTAGACCCATGTATACGAAAGTGCAAAGAAAAATTTGGGACAAATGCCATTGGCACGTATTTCTTTGTATTTTAAAGCAATATGGCGAATATTTCACGAGTTCCGTTACTTAGGCCCAGTTGTACCAAGTTTTTCAAATCCAATATCCATTACTAGCAGGTACAATTGAATTCAGCTAATCGCAAGCAATAATACTTCAGTTGTTGCTCCAAGTCAGGATCACAAATAGGGGTTAAAAACTAGATAAAACCGGGCAATTAAGATAATACATTTTCAAATATAATTAATAAATTAAAATAACAAATAATAATAATTAAATAGATCCTCAGCAGTTCTCGAACATTGATCATTATTGCTTTGTGCCGAAATTATAGAATATGTATATAGATCCAGCTTTTTCGAATGCAATTTGTATGCAAATGCAAAAGATGATTAATAAAACTATAACTTCGAACTAAAATCACATGAATGTTGCTCACATGAGTGACATAGACGATGATGAGGGTCGCAGGGAAAAGGGTGCAGATGTATTCCATGGCAACGTAGGGCTCGAACGCTGACTCCAGAGCCTTCACAAATCTGAAAATAAATTGCAGAGAAAAACCCGCACATATTTCAAACAAAATCGATAACAAATACACTGGAAGCGAATGCCGAGTGGACATTCAGTGCACAATCACACTGGGTCCGCACACATTGCGCGCTGAGGGGACCTATTTTCAGAGAAATTCCCCCCTAAGTTTGCACTGAGTGCGGACTCAGTGTAAGTGCACACTCAGTGACAACTCTGCATTCGGCCATATTAGAAGGCTGTGAGAATGTAAACTGAAATAATATGCCCATTATACAATGCTCTCTTCAGAACTGGTTTTGAAATAAACTATTTCAACCGGAGGTTATTATAATAAACAGGTTTTCTACAACGGTCAGTTAAGTCCTTCACCTTGTCTTACAAGTTGTTTATGGAGAATTTTGGCCTTGCCCACTTTTCTCAACACTACCCAATGTAGGCAACCTGTTTATTAAAGTAACATTGACCTTGATTTAAAACTGGGTTTCGAATGCAAAATGAAAGTCTCACTGCCAACAGATTTTTTTATCTCCAAGGTCACAGCCAGTAAGTACGATACTCTATGTTTATTTTTATTAACTCACAGCTCTTTTTGGGGACAGATCAGTTCGCCGACAGTGGCTTTCAGACCCATAGTTGCCGAGGTCTCTAGGCCGCATCGTTGAAGTTATTATTTCTACATTTAAGTATGTTGTAGAGAAAATTCGTAATTAAGGGGACCGACCCATGGCCCTTTTTTCAAAAATTTGTCTCTGGAATAATAGAACATACCATGAAGCTCTTTAATTTTTACCCTTTTTAGTGTCATTGTATTCGAAACTGCAAAGAAAATTTTGGAAGAGGGCAACCTTTATTTACATCTATTATCTACAACATACTGAAAAATTGGAATAATAACTTAAATGGTGTGGCCTTGATATGTCTGCAACTTTTGGTCTGTATCAAAAACTTAAATTGATCAATTTTCGACTTAGGTTACCCCTTGTGAAAGAAATAAGACAAGAGAACTTGGATTATTTTACACTGATTCCATCTACTTCGGGGTGTACCAAGTTTAAGTTAACTCTTCAAAAAATTAACAATCGGAACTGTGTTGGAGCCTTAACTTGAGAGAGCTGGGTAAAGCCGATTCCTGCTGGATTCGAACATCACAGCTAGAATCAAGTCTGCGATAGTATTTAGATACCCTAATTGCAAAATCTCGTATCTGCATGTTTGGCAAAAAAACTATACACATCATCATACAATTTGAAAAACAGTCCTTTTTCCTTTCTGCAGACCCTCGAACTTGAATAAATAATCAAAAGAAGACACTTCATTGCCGGTTTACTTTTTGCAGATACGAGGTTTTGCATTTGGAGCATCGATTTGGTACCTTGGTACAAATTTGTACAAAGCACCTACCTGATAATTGCCTCGTGATGGGTTATGCACTGCCTAAGTCTGGTTCCAGCCTCTTGGTTAACTCTCAAATAAGTCACCGGGCTTTTGTGTTTTCTTTTTAGTGTTTCGAGTGATTCCACCGAGTTTGTGGATGATTTTTCTTCGTCTACTTGGATATCTTCGAGCCAACTATTTACATTACAAGTCTTTGAATACTTTTGTGTCGACTTGCTGTCAATCGCCAGCATCAATTGTGATCTGAAGTCTCTCAGCAGCCGTCCGTTTGGTGACAAGAAAACGTAAGAAATGTTGCAGTTAAGAAGGCGTAACTGGCGGAAAGCTTCGAGGAGGCACGCCATGAATAGAGAACTTACACTGCCGACAAGAACAAATATGAATGTTATTGAAATTGCCACATTCGCAAAGTTGATCTCGAAGCAGGGAGATAGTTGAAAATTGCAGGTGAACCAGTAACTGAAACGGAGAAAAATAACGGACTCTGATATCTATGGATTTTATCATTAAATCCAGATCAACCGTACCGTTCAAACTTTGGAACATGAGCTCACCAGGGTGGAATTGGCCCAAAGGCGACCGGGCAAATGCCCGAAGGGCCGGTAGGGTTTGAGTATGGTTTTGGGCCGGTTTAAGTTAAACCCAGAAATGTTGCTTTAAAAACTAATTATTTCATGTGAAAAACACACCGATGTATAAACACATTGCCCTGTTTGGAAGTGAGGGCCGGCTGACAGCCGATCTTTGTGGGCCGCGGGCCGGCACCAAACAAACCATGGATGGAAGGAATGGCCCGCCTGTCTTTTCTTCTTATGGTAAATAACCGCCTTGACAATGTCTATTATCCAAGACAATGGAAAGACAATGCTACTATTTCGATTTGGTAGCATAATGTATATAAACAATAAACATTCAGTAAATAAATTTAATAAAGATCAGCAGGGGTAGGTCAAATTCAGGCCCTCTGAGGGTGAGACCCCGGTCCGTGGTCACATCTTAGCATGAAACGAGCCCTTAAGTGTTTCAAAATATTTGCCCACATAGGTGCAAATTTGGCCGGTATATGTTTTAAGTTTGAATTTAAATTTAAGGTACGTGTTTTCATTAAATGCTTGTTGATTTGCATACTAATTGCCTACCATTAATAACAGAATATATTTCTACTGTTTGAATACTATGTCGGTGAATTTTCCCTATGCTGTTGCTACTATTTTTGAAAGGGTTGGTAATGAATTCCTGAACCATAGCTGTTAGCCTGTATATGAACTTAAATGGCTGAAACTACAGTTCAAACGACTCATTTTCCACTAGAGTATCTCATGGACTGTAGTCGGAGTCTTTATACAGTTTTTAGAGAGCAAACTAAGAAAAAAAGCAATTCGCTACAATGGTGTCAGCGTGTGGGATTCACTGACCTTCAAAAATAAAACATTGGTTTTTGCTCATAATTATGATACTTAATTGTTCTTGCATAAGGATATTGCACACTTGTGTTGATTTCCGGAAATAATTATGTACTCTTTTTCTATGGTGCAAGCGGTGGGATTTTCCTAAACAACAGAAAACATTGTCCCACGCCCTTGCATTTCGTGCATTTTCGGCTAACATCGCATAAACACAGGAGTTCTCCCTACCTCAAAGTGAAAGAAATTTACTCCCCCACAAAAATAACATGAAAACTACAATTCCAGCATGGCAACAGCAAGCACGACACTTCGAATAACATTAGAAAAAGAAAGAGTATATAATTCATCACACAACTTACTTGAAAGGAGTATCCATTATATAAAAATAATACGGTATGGCGGTGATGGACAGGAAGATGACAGTCAAGTACAAAACAACCAAATTGCACAGAATTAGCTGTGAAATAGTTTTGAAGGTGTGCGCATCGCTCTTCGGTAGTTCGATGACGTGGTGGAACGACTTCATAGAGTGCAGAGCGTCGACCATTTTGTGAAACCGGTCTGCCAGGCAGAGCAGTGACACTACTTGCACGAGCCCCAGACAAGTGAGAAACATTGAGATGATCGATCCCATCAGAATGTTGAGCTTTTGTCCCCAGAACTGGTAGATGCTGATGGGGCTGATGACAAATGTCATCCAAGCCATGATTAGACCAAGGATACGCGGATACCACCGTTTTGCGAGCGGCTTCTGGTCGGAGGTCTGCTCTGACCAGAATCCTACGAGAAAACAATGGGCCGCCTGAGTCCCCACAATTTCTGATATTCCCGGCTTTCTGTTGAACATTGGTAGGTTATATAATATACGCTGGTAACTAGGCAATTGACCAAGAAATGTTTTACTTATTTGGCAAATGTTTTACATAGGTATGGAATAATAATATATCAGCTAGTTTTAGTATAGCATGTCGACCAATTAATTAATCCAAACCATACTTTATTTGTTATATAAATGCATTTTAGGTCGTCCAAGCGATCTAACTGAACATAATGGCTGCGATCCTGGGTTTACCAGGACTGACAGGCAAGTTAACTTTTGAACTGTTCATGAAAGTACTATCCCTTTACGAGTGCCATTGGGAAGTAAGTAAATACATCGCAAGTGCTTCGATTTATAAATCAATAATGAGCCTAGCTTACCTAGACTACCTAGAATTTTCAGACTCAAGGCCACGCAGTCAACTTCTTCGGCACTAAACTTTTTAAGTTTATCAGCCACACTTTTGATATGGGAGTTCATTGCGGTCGTTGTTTTGAATATGTTGTGTGCACAAGACTCTCTATAAACTGGAGTTTTCGGCACAATGGCTAACATCAAAATAAATATTTATTTGAAAAAGAAACAATCTCCCGAGTGGTGATATCAAATAACTTCGTATATCGCGCCACCAAACACTCGTTATAAGCATAGGAAACTTTACGATCTCTCCCTATAATATAACAATACACACTAATCATTTGAATTGAGTCATAATGTTGCATGTATAACGCAAAGTTAACAAGTAGTGTCTTGTTTAATTTATTCTTTGTCCAAACCGCGGTTCAATCCACAATGTATATAATTGGGTAGTACTTCAGCAAGGAACATTTGCCGTCACGACTACATAAAAGTTACATGATTCCACGATTTTATGTAATAAGTACTGTTTTTATCAAAGGGATTGGCATAAAATCATAAATCCACAATTACCATAGAAAGAAGCGGTGAATAGGTTATTTGTGTATAACTTGGAGAATAAGGAAATTGACACAACCATGGCCTATACCCGACCACAATTTCTATGTTGACTGATATTATAAGGTTATTAAGGTCCTATGCTATTCCTATCTCCATTTTATATATTTTGCATCAGATTAAAAAAATATATTCAATCTAGGAATTAAATGCTTTGTAAAGTTTATATGATTTCCTGAAAATACAAAGCAATTTCAGTGGATTTCCAGCATCCTCGAGGATCCACTGCTGCTAGACACGAGCGAAGAGTTTCAAAACTTTCAAGCCATCTCTAGAGCCAGATCAAAGACTCTATGGGCAGTTTTGGGACTTTATTCACATCTGAAGAAATAGGTCCTCGAGGAAGATGCAAATCCACTCCCCGTATCTCAGTGAAATGGAGTAAAGTTTATATATTATATTAAAATAACATTTTCATAATTATGTGTATTATATTTAATGATTTCGCAAGAGTTGTGTCTAGGTTTAGTACCATACTTAATGACTTTCCGTTTTTTTTTTTTAATTCTTTTTTGATACAGTTATTTTGTATCAGTATACTGCAACGCAAATCTGCAAGAACTTTCTCAACTACACAAACTTGCATTCTTGGGCGAGACTGGCTGTCATTGTCTGGATCTCCCGTGGCATGGGCTCTATTGGGACTGGCTGCTATTGGCTGTATCTCTCGTGGTATGGGCTCTATCGGGACTGGCTGCTATTGGCTGTGTCTCTCGTGGAATGGGCTCTTTTGAGAATGGTTGGGGTTGCCTTATTTAATGAGGCCAATGGGCGCCTAAAATGCATTTACAATTCGTCATTTGACCTCTTCGATTCAGATGAAACTTGTTTATCATTTAAATTGAGTCCTGAAAATAATCCAGCCACTTCCGGTCAAAAATGCAAATTGCAAACCTCTAGGGGTTACCAAAAGTACCAAGAACAAATGTTATATATATTAATTGAAAAACTAGTATTCATAAATTTTTTTGAAATTTAAACAATTTTTGCAAAATTAAAGCTAAAAGCTTACATCATCTTCTTCTTCAAGTAACACAAGAATCCGCATATCATCCAAGTCTTTGGTCCTCTGCGTGCGACCATCTGGGAGCCAAGTCAAACAAAATGCAAACTGATATCATTACCTATATACTGTCATATATCTCAGAACTCCCCATAAATGTCTCAGATTTGTCCCAGATACGTCTCAGAACTCTTTGTGCATTGTTCATGTTTGCATGCGTCCAAATATAGTACACAAAAAAGCTTTACTATGATGCCAATATATTTTCATTTGGCTCCGAATTTCACGAAATACACAGCATAAAAAGTAGGAGCATTCACAAAGGTATGTGTTATGTACAAGAGCACATGATATTAAAATATTCTTCAATATCAATTTTTACCTCATACTCAAAAATTTCCTGTAAGATTTCCAACGTGATCGTGCTAAATTCCAACGTGATCGTGATTAAAGAAAGAATGTCGTGCACATCAGCAATGCTACATTGTACTACAATTGTACGTGTACAATCGGACTCGAGCATTCTCAAGTTAGACCTTGTAGAGAGTTGATGACATTAATTTCAATTGCGGAATCTTGAGAATGCATTGCAGACAATAAGTAGAATCACAGGTAGAATACTAAATGCAGCTATCAGTCTTCGAAGTTAGATGCTTCAATTGATGATACGATTATCCATAGTGTTTACAACGAACATGTAATATGTGTAGATCATCTGCATCATCTGTCCAGGAAATAAGAAAAGTAACCATTATTTATAGCCTTTACCTGAGATTTAAAAAAAGCTTTTAAAAAATACACCCTTAATAAGACAAATTAATGGGCAGTATTGGGTATATTTACTGTTAGGTCGGTTAATAATATAATGTATTAAACAAACGAATTATTTCCATGGTTAATCATTTATCACTTTCTATCATCGGAGAATCATTTATAAACTAACTGTCGGACTTCTTAAATAAGTGGAATGACTGAAAAATACCTAGTTTCTAATGAAACAGCGATTGATTCTCGACACAAAAAATAAAAAGTTTACTTAATGAAAGTTTGAAAAGGGGATTTTAATAAAAACCCATTTAACCAATCAAGAAAATTTTCATGATGAATGAACAGTCAGAAAAAACATTGCTTACATAATGAAATGTCTCCATGTTCAGTGGAACGAATCCAGCGATCCTGACAACCAGAGGCTGGTTGCTACGTGACATCATGATCCTCAAGGACCTCTTGAGACTTCCTGTAGCCTCGAACCAGTCGCACCCGAACACAGCGTCACGAACCAACTCACTCTGCGCATGGCAAACAAAATGGCCGAATGACGTCAGATTAGAACAAAAACATGACCACAGGTCTTCTTTAGAAGTTGAATGGCGATTAAAAGATTGCTAAATATGGCTGAAAATGTGTGAAACCTCTGTGGCCGCTATGGATTCTGGCTGCTGTCTTCGACACACAAGCATGATAGCTCTATTAGCATTATCCTGCCTTGCCACCGTATGTGCATTTTTTAGGTTTTGAGTTAGTTACATTTTCAGAACACCATGTCCACATTATTTCACGTAGCTGTTCAAAGGCTGTACTTAGATAGAACACGGCAGACGAGCAAATTTTTGTATTTCACTTGTATAATATATGCAAGTACGAAGCTAGAAAATTATGAATTAGTGAAATTATTTGTAAATTTCTAGTAGCCAATACACATCACGCTTTCGAGCCCGTGAGCTGAGCCCTTCGGATTCTAAAAGCGCAGTGTGTATTGCGAATCCGCCTCGTTTTGCGGCCTCTCAGAGCGTTTCGGGCTTCGACGGGCTCGGACGAGCCCACCCCACGGACTAGCAAGGGTGGAAAAAGCATAAGAAATGTCATAAGCGCGGTAAACGCGTGTTGTGTATACTGGATTTATTAACAAATTCCGAATGTTCTCCGTAGTCACGGTAACCAATTTATCATGTATAGGTAACACAGCCAGTGACATCATTTGACATAAAAAAAATTATGAAGTAACTGTTTTTTCTCCTCGCTTTTAGCTGTGATTCTCCATCACATCGCTCTCAAATATCCATCTTATAAAACTACCTTGCTGAAAATTCTTATCAAGATCGTGTGACAAGGTCTTGATAAGAATTGAAAAATATTGACTCAAGATCGGACTCGAGATCTTACCTTAAGATCGGCCTCAAGATCTTATATCAAGATCTTGCAAGATCCTGATAAACAGACGTCTTAATTATCCCAATCTTGCCATCGTAATAAACATACCTAAGTGCTGTTATAAAAAATAATAATTTTTTATCTTGGAAGAAAACACATATTTTAGGACAATATGACCCCAATATATAACCGCTACCGTAGCCACGGTAGCCAATTTTTCATTTATAGGTAACACAGCCAGTGATATAATTATCATTTGACATGAAAAAAATTATAAAGTAACTGTTTTTTCTCCTCGCTTTGATTCGCATTTTAGATGTGATTCTCCATCAAATCGCTCTCAAATATCCATCTTATAAAACTACCTTGCTGAAAATTCTTATCAAGATCGTGTGACAAGGTCTTGATAAGAATTGAAAAATATTGACTCAAGATCGGACTCGAGATCTTAACTCAAGATCGGACTCGAGATCTTACCTTAAGATCGGCCTCAAGATCTTATATCAAGATCTTGCAAGGTCCTGATAAACAGACGTCTTAATGATCCCAATCTTGCCATCGTAATAAACATACCTAAGTGCTGTTATAAAAAATAATAATTTTTTATCTTGGAAGAAAACACATACTTTAGGACAATATGACCCCAATATATAACAATTCCTCCCAGCTCCTCGTGAATTGATAGTTTGTTCATTTGCAAGTTTACTTATTTCATTGTGCTTATTAATTAATTTGGTTCAGATCAGTTGCCTGACGAAACATTTATAGCAAACAGGTTAAAATTACCAATTTATCTTTATGCATTTTGATTTTTCAATACTCAAAGATGGTTCTCATGAAGTCTTGAACATTTCGAGACATGGAGATGTCAATTTAATAGTATCTCATACCTCGTATGTGAGTTGTTCGGCGAGCCAGCAAAATATTGCCTGGTAGCTAGTGATCACCAACAGCAAGGCCACAAACACAAGCAGTTTGATGTCAAAAAAGGGGCGCTGGAACGCAAAAGATCACTTGAATTCACAACAACGAATTAAAAAATTAATATATTAGAATGTTTTTTTTTAAATAAAAAATCTGTAACAACAGTATTCAAATGAGAATTCACTGGCCCTTTTAGAAAAAACGAAACTGTGCACTGCAAAATTATATCAAAGGCGGATTGACTTTTTAAAGGTCACTTGTTTGTCTATTTTTTGCTCAAGTGACTATTTTTGCTGGAGGTGATATTGAAGAGTTGGTGTTTTTTCTCTGAATTTGCGAGCAGTGATTGCTGGCCAGGCTTACATATATAATATATACGACGCCAAGCGTGGCTGGTAAAATGGTGCAGATGTACTGAATGGTCAAGTAGGGCTGGAACGCTCTCTCCACGGCTCTCACGAATCTGGAACGATAGCTGAGAACTAGACACTTAATCGCCATTGGGGTGCCAGCGACTTTATTAAAATGGAAATATTTCTGTCTTAGAAATGAAATTGTAAACGTAACTCCCTCATGGTATTTGGAAAAATTGCTTTTTTCTTCACAAAAGTAAAAATGCGTGTTCCTATGCACGCCACATCAAATCGTTTCACAAAAATATGCTTTACATATCGATCAGTCAAAACAAACATACACACACACACACCTGCCTTCACACGCTCAACATTTTGCGTCCATCATATTGACGCCGTGTGAACGAAATGAAAACATTTCCCGTCAATATTTTTATAATGCATGTTGGATCGCTTCCCGTTTGCCAGCTGTTCACATTTGTTAAGGCCCCGATTTTTGACAGCTTCATTTAAAGTGTCAAAAAGTGTGGAAACTTGGATCATGGAGCTCATTAAAATACTTTTACATAATTGGAGTACAACTATTTTGTTGTAAGATGTAACATCTCCGGATTACATCAAGCACGCCAAGATTTAAAGATTTTGATTGCTGCAATTATTAAAATAATTACCACGTTTTAATTTTGATGGTATGGTTCCTGGTTGAAATGTGTGCACTGATATCTGACTGACAGCTCAAAGTGACAGACACCACGTGATAAAATGGAGGCACGTGATTTGCTGATAGCCGTCAATATTGACGAAAAGTTGCACTTTTTCAACTTTCTTTCAACATTTCTCATCAATATTTCCCTAAACTTGATCGTGTGAACGCTGACTGGCAATTTGCATGCTGTTTAACCTGGGCCAACTTGATGTCAACATTTCCCGTCAATGATGAGTCAACATGTTGACCGTGTATTTACATTTTTAATGTAATAACATATTTACACACTGTGCATGCACAATAAAGAAATGAAATGTTCATTATTTAATGTACATTTTGTCTGAAATTTTCAATGTAATAACACATTTACACACTGTGCATGCACAATAAAGAAATGAAATGTTCATTATTTAATGTTACATTAACAACAGTTTTTGTGGAAATTATTTTCATTTGGTTAGAACTCTTCTGATCGGGAATGGTAGGTTTTGAATGGGGGGGGGGGGGGGGAGTGGGGATAAAGGAATACTGCTGTTTATTATGTGTAACTCAAATACTTTTTTAAACATTCCTGCTTTCATATTATATTTGCCAATTACCTATTTGATTGAGATGAAACTTAAATGTAATTTAGATTTAATACTGACAATTGCTACCTTCAAGGTTTACCAAAAGTAACCAAGAACAAATTTCTGATATATTAATTGATAAACTGATGTTTACTACATTTATTTTTAATTCACTTTTTTTTTTTGCAAAATTCAAGCTAAAAGCTTTCCCTTTTAAAACAATGTATTTGTGGTGCAATGTAAAAAAAATAATAATATGATGATAGGATATTCTATGATACCGCTAATGTCAGATTGTGTGTATGTGTGTATGTAAGTCTTTTGGCTTTGTGTTATAAAGAAAAATAGAAAAATAATCATATATTCTATACAAGCGACACAAAAATCCACATGTCACCAAGTCTTTGAAACGCTGCGAGCGACCACCTGGCAATGCATTTGAGGTTTTTAACAAAATGCAACCTGCTATTATTATACAGTGATATGTCTCAGAACTCCCCAGAAATGCCCCAGATTTGCCACTGATTTGTTGTGCATTGTTTATGTGTGCATGCGTCCAACTATTGTTCAAGAATGCAACTATTTACCATGCTGCTAATATTGTTTTATTTGGCTCCAAATTTTACTTAAGACACTGCATATAATAAGCAGGGGCGAAGCGTCCTATGAGACAATGAGACAGTGTTTACCCTAAAAATTACGTGATGAAGTTTTTTTACCGATCTTTTAAGTTTATTTAGCGAGTGGCTTGAACGAGCTCGGTGCGAGCTGCATATGCATTCACACTCGCGCGCCAAGCTCGGCTGTAACGCGAGCGCAACCGAAGAGCTACGAGCGATTTACTATTCGAGCACCGAGCGAGAGACATAGTTGGAGATTGTCTCCTCACATAGGGTCTTGTACACTGGCCCCCGCCGCCCGCCGCCCGATGCTTGATTTCCGAGTCACCGCTGCAATAAAATCGCTGCGTTTGAGAAGCGTCTCGGCTCTGTGACTCCGTGCCGTCCTGAAAATATGTGCTTCGGGAACCGCGTCTCCGTAGCACAAGCACGCTCCGTGGCGCGGGATATTTTTCAGGTTTAGTAGTAGCGCTTACTCATGGAATAAGGCGCTTACCCAGCTTTGAAAGCGATTAGCATTGCTTTCCTGCTCATCGTAAACCACAGCACATGCAAACTTATTTCGTCCTAAATATTAGGTAATTTAGTAACGATAAGGTTCATATTTCCAGCCAGCATGAACTGAATGAACATGACCGTACGATCGAATTTCTATACACATTTTTTAAAGGCACTAAGACTGATATTAATTTCATTTACCGTGCTCCAGAGAGATAATGGTACCCCTACGCACGTGCCACTGCCAAATGTACGTAATATTATGAGTGTCTCCATAAAACAGCGACTTGTTCTCGACACAAAAATAAAAAATTTCCTTAATCAAGAAACCATTTGTATCAATCAAGCAAATTTGCATAATGAATTAACAGTCAGCATACACATTGCTTACAGAATGAAATGTCTCCATGGTCAGTGGAACGAATCCAGCGATCCTGACAACCAGAGGCTGGTTGCTACGAGACATCATGATCCTTCTTAAGGACCTCTTGAGACTTCCTGTAGCCTCGAACCAGTCGCACCCGAACACAGCATCACGAACTAACTCACTCTGCGCATGGCAAACAAAATGGCCGAATGACGTCAGATTAGAACAAACACATGACCACATGAATTCTTGAGATGTTGAATGGCGATTAAAAAATTGCAAAATATGGCTGAAAATGTGTGAAACAACTGTAGCCGCTATGGATGCTAGCTGCTGTCTTTGACAATATAAGCATGAAAGCTCTATTAACATTATTGTTGTATTGAATTATTTTTTTATTGTTATTAGCATGACATGAGTCACATATTGTCACACACGTTATAATTTTGATGCATCTTTTGGTGGGAAAATAAGTAACAGATCGAAATAACGCCGATTAATGATGACCGAGAGTGGCGAAGCGAGCGAAGCAAAATTTTTTATTTCTCTTGTATGTGCAAGGACGAAGATATAAAATTGTAAATTACTAAAATGTAAATTACTATAAGCCAATATACACATCAGGCTTTCGAGCCCGTCGTATTGCAAAGCGCAGTGTGTATTGCGAATCCGTCTCGCTCTCAGCCTCTCAGAGCGTTTCGAGCTCCTACGGGCCCAGCCCTGAGGGCTCCAAAACGCAGTGTGTATTGCGAATCCGTCTCGTTCTCGGCCTCTCAGAGCGTTTCGGGCTCCGACGGGCCCAGCCCTGAGGGCTCCAAAGCGCAGTGTGTATTGCGAATCCGTCTCGTTCTCGGCCTCTCAGAGCGTTTCGGGCTCCGACGGGCCCAGCCCTGAGGGCTCCAAAGCGCAGTGTGTATTGCGAATCCGTCTCGCTCTCAGCCTCTCAGAGCGTTTCGAGCTCCGACGGGCCCAGCCCTGAGGGCTCGAAAGCGCAGTGTGTATTGCGAATCCGTCTCGCTCTCGGCCTCTCAGAGCGTTTCGGGTTATGATGGGCTCGGACGGGCCCAGCTCACGGGCTCCAAAGTGTGGAAAAAGCTTAAGAAATGTCTTAATCGTGGTAAAAACTACTTAATAACAAATTGTCAGTGTTCTCCAGGGTCACAGCAGCCAATTTAGCATGTATGTAACATTGCCAATATCATATTACCATTCGACATGATTAAAATTATGTTGTTACTGTTTTTTCTCCTCGCTTTTAGCTGTGATTCGCATTTTAGCTGTGATTCTCCAGCAAATCGCTCTCATATATCTATCTCATAATACATCCTTGCTGAACATTCTTATCAAGATCGTGTGACAAGATCTTGATAAGAATTGAAAAATATTTCCTCACGATCGGAATCGATATCGAAACTTAAAGGACCATCGAGGCTAGAACTATCGGAAATAGATTTTGTTGGTGTATTATGACTCATGATTCAATGACAAGTATTCTAGGATTTTTTAATCTTTTTCAATAATCGACTACAGATCCAGATCACTTATTTATCACATCAAGATCGTGCGAAGTTACCTGGGAAATCGCAGTTACCACTTTGGCAGTGGGCGGGCTGAAATGTTTCCATAGCGACGCCAAACCGGATGCCTATTTTCTGTTAAAGTTAATGTTAAGTTGGAAAGGTAAAGTATTCTCCACTTTAGAGTAGATAACAACCTTTAAAATTATGAAGACTTGAGCATACATTGTTGGCTTTATGAAGAGTAGACAATGCATCTTTGAAGCCTCGTCATTTGTGGCCACGCTCATTCATAGTATTTACAAGAAACATGTAATAGGTGTACGTCATCTTCAACATCTGTTGGGAAAGTAAGACTTGTCAATGTCATTGAATAACCCCTCCCACCCTCCCAATGATAGGGACTTCAGCTATAAATTAATTCATGTAGATATTTTTGATATAAAAATATAAGAGGAAGGAGAAGAAGAACATGAATAGAATTAACAATTAAAAGTACAGAAGCACCGAGATATGGCAGCTATGCTATGGTATGTTTGAAAGGAACAATTTCTACCTGTTCCTATCAATATCAGATGAATAAACGAAGTGAAAAAATCATAACAACAATGATAATGAGTTGGGTCTGTAATGAGTTCCGATAAAAACCAATTAAAATGGCAAAAAAAAGCCAATATGTTTTACCATATTTGATGGTGGTTTGTGGCTAAACAAAAATTAGATAGTGCCAGCAAACATAATACAGTCCCCAGAATGTATTGATTTGAAAGACCAGAGACCATTTCCTAAATGGTTTGAGGTTATACAAATTATAACTGGGTAAATAAATAAGTAAAATTTAAGAGCTTACCGAAACGATTTAGAATATTCAAAAACTAGTCCACGCAATTTACGTCTCCGTCACGTAACACTTTCATTTTTAAGCTAAACGCATAATTATGGTTGACATCGAAAATGTCAATGATCCAGATATAAGGTGTCACAAGTCATGGATGGGTCAAATGAAGCTTGCAAAAAAAATTGAGGTACTATACATGTCGCTATTAATATCCCAATTTAAAAATATTTTGAGATCGGCATTCGTTGTGCCGAAAATAGCTTCGTTCGTGCTGGTTTGTACTGTAGATTGGTTCGTTCGTGTCATAAATATAGCTTTATTTGTTCTGCGCTACGCTCATCAATCAGTGAAGAATTTAAATTCTGGGGCCCAGCGAGTAAGTATTTCTTTCTTTACAAACAAAAGTATTTCGAAACTACAAAGAGGATAAATGTAATATTCGAACAGGCAGTCACACAATGTTTACTTCCATAAACCAAATCATTAAAAGCTCTTAGAATTAGAGTAAGTGTCAGTAACGCAATTTTGCAGCAACATTATTTTAACATTGGTTTAAATAATCTTGTTTAAAACTCAGCATATCAGGACACCAGTACTTGATGCTATCCACCAGCGTATGTGTACTATCATGTAATTACATTAACAAACGTATACCGTTAACATAACAAACGTATACCACCACAAAAGTGGACATTTATGATTAATGAATGCCAGGCTTGTTCATAGTCGTCACAAGGAACATGTAATAGGAGTAGGTCATCTTCATCATCTGCGTTGAGAGAAAGAGAAAAAAGTCAAATGAATTCACGAGGAGGATTATATCCAAATAACAGTTTCAGTAAATCGCCTGCTATGGCATGTGCACATCTCGAGCAAGATACACGTTTAGAACTATATATGCAGTACACATTTTTACAAGTTTGGTCGAAAAATTATTTTCAGGGTGGCCAAAATCGCACAATTTACACGTTTTCCTCGGAACAGACAAAAAGTTGACGAGTTCTCACGGCCACACCGTTGAAGTTATCATTCCAATATTTCAGTATGTTTTAGAAAAAATACGTTAATAAGGGCGACCATGGCCCTATACCCCTATTTTGCTTTGCACTTTCTTATACAATGGCTCTAAAAAGGGTTAAAAATAGAGATTTCCGGGGTATGCTCTAGCATTCCAGGGGAAAATTTTCAAAAAAAGGCCATGTTCACCCTTATTTACATTCTTTGTCTACAACATTCTGAAATTTTGAAATGATAGATTCAACGATGTGGCCTTGAGAACTCGGGGCATCTTTTTGTCTGAATAGCCAATTTCTGGCGAACTGATATGTCTCCTTAAATAAAAATATACTACTAGACCTCGACATTTGGAATCGAAATCTGAAATAATGTTTTATTTTAAAGTGTCGAATAACTTCTGTATAATGCCTGCATTGAAAGTTTGAATAATTGATAAAGTTTCATGAGAACTATTTCACACTATTTGTTTAGGGGTTGCTAGAGCGTCCAAGAACTTAACGTTGCCATTATTTTAGGAAAAACTATGATACTCCCCAAAGCGACCCCAAATACCCTGTAATAAGCGGCACCCTATGTAATTCTGAGTAAATTTGAATTTAAACTTTGATCGAGCTGTGTCTTGTAAAGTAGGGCACCTTCAATCCGCTTAATGCATAGAAAAATGTGCTATTGTTGTCATCTAAAATTTATGGAAAAATAATTACAATTGTTCCTGAAATCATTGTTTTTCCTTCCTCTGAGAGTGAAGTTACAAATATTCGCTTTGTAATTTTCCCAATCAAACCTTTGGCATAGAGAGTTTCCGAAAGTTTCTCAGTAACCACTTCGGCCACTGTTTTAACAATAGAGAAAATCTGAATGGTAAAAAAAATACCGTCTTATTTAAACACTGATTGCTTTGAGTAACAACTAACGAAATTTGTTTCGGTACTCCCGTCTGTGTGCAAATTCAGAGTCTTTGAGCTAATTTGAACGTAATCATTCGGGAAACGGCATCATTGGTATCTTTTATTCCATTCTAATTCTTACTACTACTTATACATGCGTATACATGTATATACTTATACTACTTATACTTATACATTCTTACTACTATTTTCATTCTTACTACGTATACATGCAAAAACAAAATAAAATCAAGAAAGAGTGTAAGAATATTATTTCTTACGTCATAAAATGTCTCCATGTTCAGTGGAACGAATCCAGCAATCCTGACAACCAGAGGCTGGTTGCTACGCGACATCATGATCCTTAAGGACCTTTTGAAACTTCCTGTAGCCTCGAACCAGTCGCATCCGTAAGCAGCCTCTCGGACAGCTTCATCCTGAAAATGAAAACATTACATCTAGGTACTGTATCTCAGTTCTGTCAAAGCTGCAGCTGGGTTTACAGCCGGTAATGTCAGTAACACGATGTCGTCTACAATTGGCTCTGAACCAATCAGAGACTGTATGGCAGAGTCGCGAACATGACGTCATGAACATCCATTCTCTGATTGGTGGCAGAGCCAATGTTGATAACTTTGTGCCACTAGATTTAGTTTCCGGCTATGCAACAACGATTTTATATTTCAGTCTATAATATAATATATATTTTATGTATATATATTATATATTAGTTTGTATATCAGTATTATAATAATATATTTGTTACTGCGTCCTTACTTCATCTGTGATTTTGTTTGAGAGCCAGCAATAGACCGCAGTGTGTGTGTTGGCCACCGCCATCATAGCCAGGTACATGAACAGTTTGACATCGAACTCAGGGCTCTGTAATCATATGTGTTAAATATTAATGGAGCTACTTCGAACTCTCGTTATGGCACTGAAGGATGATAAAACCAAAAGAAACAACTTTCTTCTTGACAATATATTATTATATTTGGGGCTATGAAATTGATGATTTGAAAAATCTTGAGTAAGACAATAAGGAAAAACAAGAAATATCAATACAAAGTCCAAAGAAATCAACTAAAACCTACGCGTACATCAGAGATTATTGTAAAGGACATAACCTTACCAATTCAAGTTTGCTTATTTCCATTTGAATGTCACCAGCAAACTCCTTGCATTTTGCTTGCATGATTGTAAGAAATGTTTAAATGTCAATCCCAGTAAAACTCGAATAAATTGGCCGAAAAGCCCTCTCCTTAACATCTCAAAAAGCACCAAAGGGGCCCATTTACAAAATCGTTCCTTCCGAAAGACAATAGAATCTGTTTACCAATAATTCATACTTTCGGTTGATCGATAAATAAATCTGAGTAAAGCTGTTGCACTGACTTGAATCCCTCTTAAGTTATCTCTTATGTAGAACTGGACAAACATATGATGGGTATCCAATAAGACATTACATAATAGGCAAATGCTACAAACAGACCACCAATGACTCTAGGAAGTGTGATTTTAATGATTTTGACAGTATATTATAATACTTGTATATAAGCAATTTGTTTCTCTGTATAACACGCTATGTTAAACTTAATATTAATGCCGTACCCAGCACATTGTTGCTAACTAGGGCTTCGCGAACGCAATTTGTGTTGCGTTGAAGATGAGCGTAGCGGTTTGTATATAGCGCATAAAAAGATTGAGGCAAAAAGCCTATGAAAATCATGGAGCACAAGCTTTCTCAAAAGCTTGCATTCTCAAAAATCCTAATCACTTGAAAATGTAGACGATTCTGACCTTTCTTTGTTTCTGTCCGAGCTGTCGGGTAAAGGAAATATGCTCATTTTGATGTCATTGAGCAATGTGCACGTAAATACATAGATGCAACTCAAGCCCAAGGGTTTTTATTAGGTTGGAGATATATTTCTGCGGCGGACTTACTTTAAAAAACTTGCTTTCACGAAATTGACAAAATTTCTGATATCTGTCAAATCTTGAAGTCAACTTCAATCCAAAAAAATCTGGTGTGATGATCAGATTTGGTTTCTATGGTTTCTAAATGCAACAATCGAAATTGGGAAAAGTTTAAAACAATACGCACTTGAAAATAAATTTCCGTACTTTTACAAACTTTCTCAATTGTCGAATATTACTATTTTTTCTGCTTTGAAGGGATGAGGTATGGAGGATTTTCTTGAAAAAAGCAGGGGGTCTAAGTTTGGAACAAAAGTAGACACCCTGAAAATTGCATTGCAATCGATGCAGGCGTTTGGTCTGTAGAGCGCGCACAAACACACATACAAAAAAAAACACACTCACACACACAAGTGCTTTTTTTTAGCAGTAGTGAAATTGATGATTTCGCTTCGCTCATCAAATAATGAATACGATATGTTTAGCTTACGTGGGTCAAGTATACGATGACCAGGGTCACAGGAAAGATGGTGCATATGTATTGCTGGATTAGACACGGTCCGAACGCCTTGTCCAGGGCATTCACGAATCTGGAAAGATCCACAGCAATTAGCTCCACCATTTAGATGTCAGTGTAATTTAAACGCTAACTGCTAATACTCTTTTAAAATCTTAATCTTGCAATGAACATTATATTTCTTTGACTCATGTCTACTCTCCTATCGATAGTGCGATAGTGCGATAGTGTCTACTCTCCTATCGATCGATAGAGTGCGATGAAGTAATATGTTCATTACTTACTTTTACGTACTACCTACAGTAGACCAGGGGGCTTCTATATAGCATTCAAACCCCAGTTTGAAAGTGTATTTTTATCATTTTAATCATGCAATTTTAAAGTTGCCAGGTGGACAATACCAATATTATTTTGACCGGTATAAGGCCCATTAAGCTCCAGAAAAGCTCCAGATAAGAGAGTTATCTCACAAACAGACTAAGTATAGATAGAATTTCCCTTTCGGAATGCCGGCACACGGCTATGATATTGAGTTTTACCTGATTATAGCCGTGTGATGACAATAACACATTCGCAATCTCATCCGAGCTCTTCGGAGTTGTATGATCTGCGCCGTTAGGATTTTGTTTGTATGTGCACAATCTATTTTTACTGCTTTCACTGAGTTTGTAGACAGTTCTTGAGGAAGTCTATCCACCATACTAATAGTTGTATTCACATTCCAGCTATTTTCAGTGTCGATCTCTAGCGACGATTCTTCGTCAACTAAAATCCGTTCGTCATCAAAGAAGATGTTGGATAAATTGTGGTTGAGCAGGCTTAACTGCCGCACGGCTTCAAGTAGGCAACCCATTAAGAGAGAACTGGCAACATTGACCAGTGTAGACGTAAATATTAATGGAGTTGCTATTAGAAGTACAAAAGTGAATTCAAAGTACGGTGACTCTTTGAAATCGTAGGGAAACCAATATCTGAAAATATGTAAAGGAAACGAATATTTTATGGGGAACATTTCAATTCTTGTGGATCTTGGCTACAAACTAGGCATAACAATTACAAAAACGCGCCCCTTCCGTAATATGGAAGGGGCGCGTTTAAAAACCATCAAGGACAACAATAATTATTGTAAAAATAAATTACAATAGTAAAATATGCACACAACATAACACTTTGCAAGCAGGGCGCTTTTTCAGTTTGATATTTTTAAATGGCAAAATTTGTCAACAAAATGATTTTCTTCTATATACTTCTCTTTTATCAATACTTGACATGTTTTTTCAATATTTTTTGTAACTAGGGCTTCGCGAACGCAATTTGTGTTGCGTTGAAGATGAGCGTAGGTAGCGGTTTGTGTATAGCGGATTAAAAGGTGCTGGCAGCAGTCACAAGAAAACCATGGAGCACCAAATCTGACCATTGCCTTCTCGATAATTCTGATCACTTGAAAATGTATAAGGATTCTGCCGTTCCTTTGTTTCTCTTCGAGGTCAACAAAGCTGGTAACCAAGGAAACGAAGGAAACCGGGCTCGTATTGAATCAGCCGTCAAATCACGACAAAAACTCCACAAAAATGCTAATAAAAACCAATTGGAAAAACATACCGATCTAAGATTTGCAGGCATGGTAAATATGTATAAGGTCAATATGTTTAGAAGTTTTGGTGAAGTTATGTTCGGAACTTTGAAATTTACAGGGGTTCAAAATTCTGAAAAAATTGAAAAATTTCGTAAAAATTGATTTATAAAAAATTTACTTCACCGATCTTTTTCAAAAACGCAGGGGGTCTAAGTTGAGAACAGAGGTAGATACTTAGCAATTTTCATCCATGTCTGTTCAGGCGTTTGGTCTGTGGAGCGCGCACAAACACAAAAAAAAACACACACACACACACACATACACAAGTGACTTTTTTCTGGGGTAAGTGAAATTAAAGACTTCGCTCCGCTCGCTTCGCTCGCTACGCTCATCAATAAACGTAAAAAAATATGAACAGACTGATAGTTTGTTACTTCAGTAAAAGCTTTCAGTTCCCATCTCAAAATCATATCTCAAAGCTTTCTGGTTCCTAGATCTCCAATGATTGGGGAGTTAAATTAAATCCTGAGTGGCCACATTGACCTGGACTAATCCCTTTTTAACCCTAACAATCCGCATAACAACCCGCAACAACTTTACGACAGTTCAGTATTCGAAAAGGTACAGTGTTCATGCAGTAACTTACTCGAAAGGAGAACCTCTCAAGTGAACATAATACGGTACTGCAACCAGGGAAAGTATGAAGATGACCAGAAAAACCACATTCATGATGTGTACTATAAGCAGTGTAATCGACTTGAAACCATTTTCGACACTCTTCGGCAGTTTGTGCGTGTATTGGCAAGACTTCATATCGTTCAGTGAGTTGACCATGTCGTGGAAATGATCAGCCCGATAAAGTAGCGATACAGTTGTAACTAGGGACTGTCCCATTACGAACATGGAGATGATGGGTCCCATCAGAACGGTTAACTTTTCACTCCAAAACATGAAGATGCTGACCGGACTAACTACTAGCGTCGAACAGCCTAGTAGCAGACAGATTACTCGCGGTAGCCAGTGTTTGAGATGCGACCTTGGGTTTGATGTTTGGTTGGTCCACAATCCTGTAGGAAGAAACCCTCATTAGTATATAACTACTAATATAGGGTTTACTATAGGGTATTTAAGTAATTCATGACGAAACCTTGAGACATCCCCGTAAATTCCAGACCCGTTCCTGGTCACAAGGGTACACAATTGTCGTTTTTTTATCCAAAATTTCAATCCGTTTATTTCATCTTACAATATATTATAACCCCCATTTTATTTAGGGTATTGCAGATCATCAATTTTATTTTGTTGTTATTTATTGTAGGAACTTTACAAATTTGCATCGACATTTAACTATCTTTCGTGAGCTTTTTCAACTGTAATGTTACTTTTATTTTGTTTCTTGTTTTTTGTTTTTTTTTGTTTTTTTTTTTTAAATCTTGGGAATTCCAACGCTGTACACGTACAGCAGAATGTACGGTCTATAAAACTAAATCTTATTATAGATAATTAATGATAATAAAAATTAATAACATAGTAGTACATGATTTGAACATAATTAGAAAAACAATTATGGATGCAAACTTAAACTGGGTATAAATTTTTTTTTTTTTTTTTTTTTATCTTATTTAAATTACGAAAGCTCGTAATTGGCTATTCATTTTATTATTATGTACACAAATTAGCCTCCCAAAAGTGTTGTCCATTCCGGGATTTGAACCCGGGTCCCCAACTTTCGCGGCTGGTGCTCTAACCGTTGAGCTTAACGTTGACTTAACCGTTGACGTAGTCTTAACCGTTGAGCCGCGAAAGTTGGGGACCCGGGTTCAAATCCCGGAATGGACAACACTTTTGGGAGGCTGATTTGTGTACATAATAATAAAATGGGTATAAATATATTTTTTTAGAATAAACTAACAGTCTATTTAGCTCAGCGGTTAGAGCACCAGCCGCGAAAGTTGGGGACCCGGGTTCAAATCCCGGAATGGGCAACATTTTTGGGAGGCTAATTTGTGTACATAAAAATAAAAAAAAAATAAAAAAAACTAACAGCTTATTAAACAACAACAGTTACAGTGGTAGTGAACGTGAAACTTAAATTGAATGGTCATTAATTAAAAATATGTAATTAGCTTTGTATACATTTAACCGTTGAGCCGCGAAAGTTGGGGACCCGGGTTCAAATCCCGGAATGGACAACACTTTTGGGAGGCTGATTTGTGTACATAATAATAAAATGGGTATAAATATATTTTTTTAGAATAAACTAACAGTCTATTTAGCTCAGCGGTTAGAGCACCAGCCGCGAAAGTTGGGGACCCGGGTTCAAATCCCGGAATGGGCAACATTTTTGGGAGGCTAATTTGTGTACATAAAAATAAAAAATAAAAAAAAAACTAACAGCTTATTAAACAACAACAGTTACAGTGGTAGTGAACGTGAAACTTAAATTGAATGGTCATTAATTAAAAATATGTAATTAGCTTTGTATACATTTAACCAGTTTAAAACTTACCAAGTCGTCCCAGTATGTTCAGACTCAAGTCCACGCCCTCCAAGTGTCCTGCTCGCAACTCCATCAGATGTTCAGTGAAACGCATAATAAGTTGGCGCATTTTCGCCACCAGTACAGGAGAGCTCACAAAAAGCTCTTTTTTTAACTGTGCCTTGGAGTATCCTATGCCACAATTGTACCAACTCGATAGATGCAAGTAATTATTTATCATTTGGTGCAAGTAATTTAACATTCAAAACGTTATTTTCACTCGCATGTCTATTTCCCCTGGCTCAAATCATTTTGTGAATAAGAATACCGCAACTAAACGAACAACTTTTTCATAACTGGCACTCCATAACTCAAAGTTTCCATTAGCTTGCTGAGTACAGGACATAAATCTTTCAATGATAAGAAGAATACAAAGTAGACGAAAACTTTTTCATACTATATACACACCAAATTAAAAAAACTCGTATTATTATTGTAAATTGTCGAAAACACTAGGTATAGCATGTTGGCGAGCAATATATCTCGGAGTTTGATTTGGAATAACTCTCATTCGTAAGTTCAAAGAGAAGTATTGATAATTCAGCGTGAACCCATTTTTTTTTTATCCCTTTTCATTATAATATTGCCTAGAATGATGATAGACCTGGCCTTTGGTGATCATAAATAACTTGTTTTCTAAGCGGATACCTAAGGTGTTTATACCCTACTCAAAACATGACATGCTACATACAGTAATGATAACTTTAAGCGATCGATGTTCCTTCATATCAATAATTAAATGTGCATCGATTATTTAATTTCGAAATCTCTCACTAAATCAGAATAAATTTTCTTGATGAAAACTCTTAAACTCCAGTAATTCTCACGTTCTGTTGTCATCAGTGAACCGGTACTCTAAAATGTTACCCTGTCATAGGCGTGAGCATAGGTCCAAGATTGGGTGGGGCCAAGCAGTAATGGTTTGGGCGGGGGGGGGGGGCGATAATGTTCAAGGAAGTTTTTCGAGGAAAACTTGGAACAAGGAGGTTTCATTATCAAGCTTGTAAGCAGGCGCATAGCAACGTTTTTCATTCAAGGGAGATGCATGGCTTGAATCGAATCGGAACCGGGGGGCGGGTTCGGGGGGGCACGGCCCTTGACTTGAAGGGGGTTCCGGAAGGAGCAACTCCCGGAACATTTTAAAACTATCAATGTCATTTTGAAGCAAATCTACGCGTTTCAGAAAATTCGTTAGGTTAGCCCAGGTGTAAACTCGCCCCCCCCCCCCCCCCCCCACCCAAAGCCCCGAGGCCACTGATCTCAAATAGCCTCGATATCTGTTGCCATAATACGGTTTCGAATTCAACAAGCAACAAGAAGGAGTCCACAATTTTGAGCCTCCCCATAAGATCCCATAGTAATTTAATTGATTTAACTAATCATTTTCGTAGCTTTTTATCTGCAGAGAGGCTTTTGAAATGTATTTATTGATGGTGCTTGCTTGATGCTTAGGCTCGAAATATGCGCGAGAATAGCACATAATGTACCCGCTGTGAAACAGTGTGAAAATTCAATGCCGGAAACAGGCTCCAATAATCTAAAGAATAATTCATAAAGAAATTAATTTTTGAGAAGTGCTGCAACTAAAAATCAAATTCCATAATATCAGGCATTATTCTAGTGCCGGTTGCTGCAACTTTGATGTAATAATATCGCTGGAAACATGTTCAAAAAACTCCCTAATTAGCATTGAATTCATTGGGAGTCCACAGATTGAAAGGCAGGGAGTCAAAAAATGCGTCCACAGGGCGCAATTGTAATTTATTTTGAAAGGTAACTTTACAAGCGGAAAAACCAAAACAATTCGAACATCATTCATTTAATATTTCGTACAATTGAAAGATTTCTGAAGATTTGGCACTGGGAAAAATGGAAATTAGTCAGAGATATCAAAAGGAAAGCACCATACTCCTTAAATTAAACGTTATATTATTACTTTAGTGAAGTTAATTTGTACATAAGTAGGTACAGTGTACACGTACGCGTATACAAGGGCTATATGATCATTAAACTGGTTTTTTCTTGTTTATTAATTGTTTCTTAATGGTTAATTGTTTATTTACTATACTTTAGTTAATACACTGTTTTACTTATAACCATATATTTGTATTAATATACAAAACACAGCTCATGCAAAGAAAGAACAAGTAAATAGATTTGAAGTTCTTTGGGGTGCGAAATTAACAATTCGTCGACTTTTCGTTAATACCTACCAGTACCATATTATTTGTGTAGATTTTCTTGGAGCTACGTCGGATAAAGTCTCACTTATTAATAGTAGTAACAAGAAACATGTAATAGGAGTAGGTCATCTTCATCATCTGTTGACAAAGAGAGATTAGACATTTACACCTGTCAAACTCCTAGAAAATGAATACATAACATAGTCAGACAGTTTGAAAAAAAAAAATCTTAATGTTGGTGTTGAATTATTGTTAGTATCGTCTTGTAATATGAATGATAAAATTGCCTACAACACGCGCCATCAATGAAAATACAGTTTTTATACAATAATAATGCTGCGAAACGTATAGTTCTAGCAATATACTATAATCGAAAAAACTTTAATTTCCGTTAATATATGGTGAACAAGAAAAATTACATATTAAAGACATTTGATTTCGACAATTTATACTCTTACATCAAGAAAAACTTGAACTACACTTTTTATTAGGTAAACTACGAAAAGTGCTCACTTTATAGAAAGTCTCCATGTTCAGTGGAACGAAGCCAGCGACCTTGACGACCAGAGGCTGGTTGCTACGCGACACCATGATCCTTAAGGACCTCTTGAGACTCCCTGTAGCCTCGAACCAGTCGCACCCGAACACAGCATCACGAACTAACTCACTCTGCGCACGGCGAACAAAATGGACGAATGACGACGGTTCATCAAAGGGATCACTTCAATGTTAGGTCACGCCGTTATCGGTTTCATTTAATAAAACCCCTCATGCAGTTAATGTTATTTTTTTATCACTTCGAATCCGAGAACGTTGAAATCAGAACGTAGAACGGTTTAATACGCCCTAGAAAGTTTACCGGAGAATTTTGGATAGTCCAGGACTTGTCAAATGTACAGGTTGGCTCATGATCCAATTTTCAATTATCTGCTAATCGTAGTTTGGGCTATATCTATTGGAAAAAGTGTTGAGCCAGTCCCTAGGTGTCATAGACACCATGTGGGTCAAGAATGTGACTTGACGGCCGAACACTACGAGCTCGAATCTTATCGCATCTGACGTAATTTGCTTACACAAAAATGCTCGTAAAACAGAGATAATTATAGCAGCCGAGATTGCTTTGAAAATTAAGGAATCAATCGCAGCCATTTGAGCGTCTCCTATTCAATCTAGAGATGCGATTCAAATAAAGTACTGGTCAGATCAGATACAACTCCTGGACTATTCAAAATTCTCCTGTGATGTTTTTAAGGCGTGTTTTTTGTGGGAGGAAAATACAGAGGATGACAAAAATAATTCCAGTAATCAACCCTTAGCTCGAAATGACATTTTTTATAGTCAAGGAAAATGAGAAGGGTTCCAGCTAGGTGGTGTAGAATTTTGGTAATAATATATCCAGCCATTATCCTTCTCCACTGGACGAAAAATACATAACTTTAACTGCGTTTATCTGAGTGCGATTTTGGTATTTTGGTACTTATTTTAGATAATATTGTTCACTAAAATGTTGTCATCTTTGAGGTTCGATTGAAAAATAAGCAATTTTCCCCGTAGAACAATAAGAAATGCTTTTAATATGAGTTGTCTACTACGGCCTTAAGAAGAAGAGGAGATTTTTAACTTCCAAGAGGAAAAACTGCTACAGACACATACAAAGAGTTCCAAAACTTACAGGCCGTTCATCAGCTAGCACCAAGCTCATGCTGGTTTATTCTCATGTCATGAAGCTTTTTATCCTTTTATTTTTATTATTTGTTGTTATTATATTAGTGCCCTTATACCTCATCTGCAATTTTCTGGGCGAGCCAACAGATCACAGCCTGGTGGGTTGTGACCACACCAAGCAAAGACAGAATCATGAACAGTTTGATGTCCAACACGGGATCCTGCAAAACAAATTGTACTTGTTTCTTGTTTATTTCAACCCAAGGTTCATACTATACACAACTATGTATATATTAAACTTGATTTCAACCCCTAAATATTTTGCTTCGCTAGCGTAGCTGTTTCGTTTGTTGCGGTTTGTTGCGGTGAACAGTTAGCTTTGTTTAAATTAACTATTTCTTCTAGACAGGGTAAAAAATTTTAAAAAATTTTTTGCGTTGCAAATGAGCGTAGCTGTTTGTGGTGGATGAAGAAGAAAAAGCAAAATGCTGTTAATAAAAGCCACGTATGAATTACTTTTTCTTTAATTCAAACAGATTTTCATTGAAATCCTATAAATACCACAAAACTTTAATTAATCAAAAAAAATATAAAATGTAAATAAAAAGATAATAAAACAATGTGCAGACCAAAACTGCCAGAGATGCCTTATTTCGGTACGCATCGCATGTCTGCAAAGTTTTGTTCAAAAATTTCGGGAATTTTTGGAGTTATGGCTGGTTTACATCAAACTCAGCAGTAAGAACTAGCAGCAGCAGGAAAGTTTGGTATATGCATGTCTGTAAGCTAGTCTAAAACAAACTCAAGAGTATGGCTTTAACTTAACGTAAGCAAAATGTTTTACCATGCCAAACTTTTACAAAGTCAAAGCTTAGTGGAAAACCAGTCAGATTCACTTAAACCTGTTAAATGATTTCCTCTCATATTTAAGAAAAAGTTAGGTTACGCATTGTTGATTTTGGCACGAGTTGATTGGCTTACCGTAAGAAATTTAGTTGTCATTGTAAACAGTTAAATTAACGTACGAATTAACGTGAGATATAAAGTCACTGCTAGGTTTGTTGTAAACAAGCCTTTACTTCGATGACGAAATTTCGAAAAATATGAAAATTTTCGCTAACTTCGATAATCGATATTGTTGAAAAACGCAATGGTCTAATTTGAAAACAAAAGAAGGTTGTCCAGAATCTTAATAGGAGCAGGCATTTGGTCTTTAGCACTCTACAGACCAAATGCCTGCTGAACACTAATACAAATAACACGCACACAAAAGTCACTGTTTTTTAGTGGGAGTAAATTGAAGATAACGCTCAGCTCTCTTTTGCTACGCTAACTGCGAGCTTTGATTCTAAACTCGTAGAAATTCACTGTCTGTTACATTGTTTAGACACATGTCTCCTAGTTAGGACTCTGTCCTAACTTTAGCTCTAGTTAAAAAAAATATTTGAAAATGGGATTTGAATGCTACACAAATGAATACATTTGAAGTCTGGTAAAATTTATTTACTTTAGATTATTTTGCTCTTTGACAGGATCATAAGAATTTATGAAGTCTAGGTTAAAAAACAATTATTGGTTATGTTGTTCACGTTTTTGCCTCAATCGAGCTATCACCATTAAAGAAGTATGGAGTGCTTTATGTAACGAAACGTCGGGAAACCAGTGAGACTTTTATTTAGCATTCAAATACCAGTTTGAAACAGTTTGTTTCAAAATTCACTGGTGGTTGGCTTACGTGTGTAACAATGACGATACAAAGTGTGGCTGGGAAAATGGTACAGAGGTACTGCATGGTCATGTAGGGCTGGAACGCTCTCTCCACGGATCTCACGAATCTGAAACAATTGCTTGTGAGGAAATATCTCGAAGTCCCACACGTATTACAATGGAAGTATTCAGACTTGAACCAGATAAAGAAATGCCCCGTACAGTTCCGTTTACATGGGAGCCTTTTTGACAAAAGATCCAAAAGTATTATGCTGTCTACGTAATTTATGAAGCCTTGGTTAAAAAACAATAATTGGTTACCTATTCTGTTCACGTCGAGTTATCACCATTAAAGAATTAAGGAGTATAGCATGTAACGTTGCATGTAATTTGCGTTGTATTGAAAATTAAACAGTTTATCACTATTGTATGTTATACTTATATATTATTTAAATATAAATATAATATTTTATGGTATACACCAGTATAATATAAAATATAGCCAAATTATTTTGACGACATAAAAATGCTGTGGCAGACATTTTTTAAAAATGCTCCCATTTAAACGTGGCTTAAGAGTAAAGTGAATGTTTATATGTCTCATTTAGCTAAGAAAATTCCACCAAGGAAACATGAAGCAATTAATTTTCTTAGACTCATGTCAACTATATCCTAACTTTAGCACTAGTTTTGAAAAAAACTATTTCAAACTTGGATTTGAATGCTAAATGAAAAGTCTCACTGGTTTCCCGACGTTTCGTAACATATACTAGTTACTTTATCAAGGGTGAAAGCTTGACTGACGTTAAAACATGAACAAAAGAACCAACAATTATTGTTTTTAAACTAAGCTTCCTAAATTTTAATTATCTTGTCAAAATCCAAAAATAATGTTTCAAAAAAGTTTTGAATAATTATTTCTGGACCCTGACGAGATTTTTACCCATCAACATTTTCAAAACCAACCAAAACCCAAAAAAAAAAAAAAAAAAAAACGACCTCGAAAAATTGGTAAAATACCAGGCATGGGCAACCCCCGGCCCGCAGGGCTGTTTTGTCCGGCCAGCCGATCCTTGGACAATTAGCATGAAAGATAGGCCCAAAAAGTTTCTGAAGAAAAATATTTAAGAAAAAAAATAAAACTGAATTTTTCGGATATATCTTCAATGCTTTCAAGTAGTTTTAGGGCTCATGTTATTCTTGAACATCTCTCTAATAAAATTATATTCACGACTTGCAGAACAGCATTTAGTGAGGTATAAGAAATGTCTATTTTTGACTTTTTCTGATTTGGATGTTTATAGGTGAGAATAATAAACTGTTAATTAAATCACTGCTATATTACTAATTATGCGTGGAAAATGGAAGGTTCGATAGGATTGGGTGCGATTTAACAATGAGGAAGTGGTCCCGAAAATTTACTGTCTTGTATCCCAAGTTTAATAATCTTATTTTTTCGAAAACGAAACGAGAGAAAAACTGCGGTGATGCGTTTTAATACCAGGGGAAATGAGAAAGGCCCTACCCCAGCACAGTTGCAAGATTTAAAAAATTTAATGTTCATTTTGGAGCCGTATCTATGCTTTTTAGGTGAGCGTCTACATTTTTATGGTGCTTCATTTGATGTATATTCTCCCCCAACTCCTCCCATTTACGCATGTGGTCGTCCGACCCGCCGAAAATCCAGAAAATTTGAATCTGGCCCGTGACTTCCAAAAGGTTGCCCTCGCCTGGTTTATTCGAACCTTGAAACACTTGAAACACTTGAAACACCATAATCATTCAAAGACATGTATCTATTCCAGGTTTTAGGTACTAATATTACCCAAGAGTAGCACTAACACCGTTAACACGAACGTTCGCTAAACGTCGAAAAGCTAACGGAGGATAACTTGCGTTCAACGTTCGGCTAGAACAGAATCGAAAATTTTGCGAATGTAAACGTTGAACGCAAGTTATCGCCCGTTAGCTTTTCGACGTCCATCGAACGTTTTTGTGTTACTTGGTATCCATATACCTGATTATGGTCCTGTGGTGATAAATACACAGCCGCAATCTCGCACTGGCTTCATGGTTCACTTTCGATCTTGTTAACATGTTTTCACGTATAACCCTGAGTTTAATTTTCGTGTACGGGTATTGAGCTAGTCGTTCGCTTTCTCCAACAGTTTCAAAACGACGGACCACCAAGCCAGCCGTTGCCTGCGAATGTCTACGACACCCTTCAACACCAATTGTCACAGGAGGCTTGACGTCTTTCAGCAGTCGTCCGTTAGACGGCAAGAAGACGTTAGCTAAGTTGTAGTTCAGTACGCGTAGCTGACGGAATGCCTCGAGGAGACAAGACATCAGGAAAGTACTGACGACGATGGTCAGTAAGAACGTGGATAGAAGAACAATTACCAGATATGAAAAGGTGAACTCAAAGAAGGGTGTCACTTTAAACTCGTAGGGTAGCCAGTACCTGGAATAGAGAAAGAATTCGTTGCACTGAAATGTTCTGTTACTGTTCCTCTCTTTTGCTGACACATTTTTCGCAGAGTGTATGAGTCCTTGCTTAGTACATACAAAATATGTAGTAAAAGTGTTTTTTTTTTGCAAGAAAGCGAGTACGATCTTAATTAATATGACCCACAAAATCTGCGTACCCTTAATGAGGCCTTTTCAAGCAGAGTCTAGAGCCAATGTACGTACTGCGATGAAGAATGATAAATTAACTTCGGGTTCTAAATCGTCATTATACCACAAAATGATTGATAAGTAAATTCCGGGTTCTAAATTGTCATTAAGCCACAAAATTATTGCGAATGGAAGGCGAAAATGGACCCTGCTTTTACGAATCACAACATTTATTACACTAAACTTTTTGCTTGTTCAAACCCGGGAACAACAAGCCTACAGCATCATTATGCCTTTGGTCGTTACTCGCTTAGGGCAGGTCTTAAAATGTCTTGTTAAATGTTAACTCCAGCTAAGTTTGTTAACTCTAAGGTCACAGCCAACCCGAAACCTCCGTTTTCACTTAAAATGACAGTTAACAATTTAAATGGACATTTAAAAACCGGCTCGAAAAGACAAACTAATTTATTTTTTTTATATTGACGTGCTCATGTTTATGTTTATGTTGAGGATATATCCAGTGTCCTGAGTGTTGACCCGGGCTAATATGTTTACTGTTAAGAACTCTTGGTTCCGCCTCGGCTAAATTGTGGCATCTTGGGTTAACTTACTGAAACGGTGAAAACCTCAAATAAGCATAGTACGGTACGGCGAGTATTTCAAGAATGAAGACAATAAACGCCACAAAAAACATTTGAGAGACAAGCAGTAGGGACAGTGTCTTGAAGCCGAGCGCGATATTTTCAGGCAGTTCGATCATTTTGTGGAATGGCACTGCCCGGTAAAGCAGCGACGCCAATTCCACTAGACCAAGCCCGGTGACGAACATAGAGATGATTGGGTCCATTAGAATGTTTAACTTGTGTCTCCAGAACATGTAGATGCTGACTGGGCTGACGACCAAAGTGATCCATGCCAACATCAGGCAAAGGATCCGTGGCAGAAAGCATCTGACACCAGATGCTTTATGAGACCAGATTCCTATATTGGGACAAACATTCTTGTTAGAGTTATTATCTCTCGTGAGAGACGGCACTGAGTGCGCACTCACACTCAGTGCGCACTCAGCGCACACATAGTTGGCATTTGCAATGATAAATTGTCCCCAAAGAGCGCACTGAGTGCAGACTCAGTTTCCACTCAGTATTCGGGTCTAGGTCTTAGTGCGATTATATGTTCCACAGCTGTAGCATGTCTCGTACACGATTAAAAGATAAAGATTTAATATTTGTTTTTAAAAATATCAATTTTGTCAGAAAGTGTAAAGCTTTTTCATCGCTAGACGTAGAACGCAACCTGGAAATTATCCAAAAGCTTTGTTATGATTTTCCGTTTTTAAAGCTGAATAAAAGGAAAATGTGCCATCAACTAAAATTGTGACCCACGTGTTTGGAATTGGCTTTTCGGTCGAAGAAGAAACTACTGGAGTCCGTTGCGATAATATTAATGTAGAGTTATGTTTTTGATTTTGATATTGATTTTGAGTTGGGTTCTTTTGGCAGCACCTCAGGGCATTGGTCAGTTACTGCAAGTTAACAGTCCCTTTGAAAAAAGGTGGGCATGGTTTCTCTGAGCTCAGGCACACAAGTTTGGAAAAGAGAGGCTGCTTCCTCTTTCACAATACCGTTGAGCGATTTGAACAAAGATAAAAAATTCACACTAGTAACGAGAGATTAATCATCAACAATTATAAACCCTGGCAAAAAACAATCAGTACATATCTTTAAAATTAAAAAATCGAAATAGTTTGAAAATTTTATAAAATCCCATGAATATGTGGTTACATTAAATGACAATATTGATGGTAATTTTTAATGCTTTTGTGTTGAACGACATTCAATTTCTTGCAGTTTGCATTAATAGTTTAGGTCATCAATGACGTTCTCAATGTAAGGTGTAAAAGAGCAATAATTTGAAACGCTATTAATATTATCATCAATGTTCAATTGTGGAATCTCTCTTTCAATATAGATACTCGATATACTAAATTCTTGCAACTAAAGTACTCAATTTATTGCTCGTGATTAGATTTAATGCCATGGTTTATTTAATGACCAGACAGCAAAGCCCGCACCGAACCGATTAAAAAAACAGTTTATCCAGAGAAGCATCGGGCTGCTCTATTCCATGGGGGTATCAACAACGAGGGAGCTTGTCGGAAAAAATGCTCTCTGGACTTCTAAACGTGTTATAGTGTGTGTGGGGATCAAATTTATCAGAGGGTCATCATAAATCTGTAAGGCAGGTAAAATGAGCACAGCTTACCTAGAGTAAGTATTTTCAAGCTGAAGTCCAAGCAATTTAAGTCCCCGTCAAGCAATGCTGTTCGATGTTTAAATAAACGAATAATTTTGCTTTGCATTGCTTATTCAAACGACCAACAGGCATTCACTGGATACTTCCTCTTTAAATTGGAACTTACATTAAAAATGACTCATTATAATGTTAATATTGTTATTTCCTAACTAAAGTAATTTTCAAGTTATATCAACGTATATCAAACCACGATTGAGGAATCTTCTTGTGCAAAAGAATATATAAAATTCCATCTGCCATTTACATAATTCATACATCCATAAAGTAAAGACATACTTTCTAGAACCAATTCAATTCCATTCTAGAACCAAACTTTTATAATATGTATACTTTATTTTCGTGCAAGTTCCACAATAAATCTATTTATGTATTTTAATCAAATCGAATCGACAACGACACTATAATATATAATGCATTATGGCTTTCAGTTTCAGGTGCTAGGAAATCTTAGCCTACGAAAATCTACCAAACATATTGTGTTCACTAAAACATAAACAAAAGCCTTGCAAAAATAGCTGGGGACAGGTAGTTGGACTGGCTTCCAAAAAGGTAAGAACCATTTTATTAGCCTTGCTTTAAATTGTCACAAAGATTAAAAAAGTAATTTAAATGTTTGCCATGGTAATGGACAATAGTTTGCAGCTCAAATTGGTCCCACCCAATTTTGTTTGTTGCTGTCAAGGTGTTACTAGTGGCTGCATGTAAACAATCATTCGGTAGATATCCAGGGGCGAAGCGTGGGTATATTCACGGGGGAGACACACATAATATTACGTACATTTGGCAGTGGCACGTGCGTAGGGGTACCATTATCTCTCTGGAGCACGGTAAATGAAATTAATATCAGTCTCAGTGCCTTTAAAAAATTTGTATAGAAGTTCGATCATACGGTCATGTTCATTCAGTTCATGCTGGCTGGAAATATGAACCTTATCGTTACTAAATTACCTAATATTTAGGACGAAATAAGCTTGCATGTGCTGTGGTTTACGTTGAGCAGGAAAGCAATGCTAATCGCTTTCAACGCTGGGCAAGCGCCTTATACCATGGGTAAGCGCTACTACTAAACCTGAAAATATCCCGCGCCACGGAGCGTGCTTGTGCTACGGAGACGCGGTTCCCGAAGCACATATTTTCAGGACGGCACGGAGTCACAGAGCCGAGACGCGTCTCAAACGCAGCGATTTTATTGCAGCGGTGACTCGGAAATCAAGCATCGGGCGGCGGGCGGCGGGCGGCGGGGGCCAGTGTACAAGACCCTATGTGAGGAGACAATCTCCAACTATGTCTCTCGCTCGGTACTCGAATGGTAAATCGCTCGTACCTCTTCGGTTGCGCTCGCGTTACAGCCGAGCTTGGCGCGCGAGTGTGAAGGCATATGCAGCTCGCACCGAGCTCGTTCAAGCCACTCGCTAAATAAACTTAAAAGATCCGTAAAAAAAAACTTCATCACGTAATTTTTAGGGTAAACATTGTCTCATTGTCTCATAGAACGCTTCGACCATGTAGATATCATATTTAAGTTGTGTTTCTAGAAACAATTTACAAATACAATATCGATATAACATTATTTATGATACAAACCATGCAATGCTCAAAACCATCATGATTCAATGACATGTTCTCTATGGTTAATATCTTTTTCAAAGGTCGACAACAGATCCAGAGTCGAATCACTTATTTATCACATCAAGATCGTGCGAAGTTACCTGGGAAATCGCAGTTACCAATTGCCATTGGGCAAGCAGTAATGTTTCCATGGCGACGCCAAACCGGATGCCTATTTTCTGTTAAAGTTAAAGTTAAGTTGGAAAGGTAAATCATTCTCAACTTTGGCTAGGCAGAGAGTTCAGAACAACCTTTTAAATTGTGAAGACTTGAGCATATATTGTTGGCTTTATGGGGAATAGACAATGCATCTTTGAAGCCTGGTCATTTGCGGCCTCGCTCATTCATAGTATTTACAAGAAACATGTAATAGGTGTACGTCATCTTCAACATCTGTTGGGAAAGTAAGAGATGTCAATGCCATTGAAAAACCCCTCCCCCCCTCCAAATGTTAGAGACATCAGCTATAAATTAATTCAAGTATTTATTTTGTATTAATATAAGAGGAGGAGGAAGAAGAAGAACATGAAGAGGATTAATAATGTAACACCCATAATTGGCAGCTCTTGGTGTGTGTGAAGTATGCCTGAAAGGAACAATTTCTAACTGTTCCAATCATATCAGATGAATAAATTATGTGAAAAAAATAACTGATATAAAAAGGGTCTACAATGAGCTCCGATAAAACCCATAAAAATGGCAAGAAGAGTTTTTTTAAACTCATTGATAATATCAGAATGGATGATAGGAGGCAGAATACACTTTTAATTTGGCAGTCACTGATCCTCTAAAAATGATATAGGTACAACAAGCGCAAAGTAGAGCAATTTCTTTCTGTAATTCTATTATGAAAAAAAATTTACGCCCTTGAAGGAAAACTTTATGTTGGATAAAGTATTAATACCAAAAGTATTGCTTACGTAATAAAAGGTCTCCATGTTCAGTGGAACGAATCCAGCGATCCTGACAACCAGAGGCTGATTGCTACGCGACACCATGATCCTTAAGGACCTCTTGAGACTTCCTGTAGCCTCGAACCAGTCGCACCCGAATACAGCGTCACGAACCAACTCACTCTGCGGATTGAAAACAAAATAGCCGAATGACGTCAGATCAATCTGATCTAAACCATCTAGCGAATCTCGGGAAAAGGGAAACTAGGCGGACGAATAGAGAACGCACTGAAAGTTGATTACTGATACAATTGTGTAATTGATAACACAAGTACAGTTGAAGAAAGCTCCGTGACTGATGCCTGCTTGGGGACGACTTGTGCTCGAACCCGAACCAAACCAACAGGTAACCTCGTAAAGACTAATGTCCGGAAATACGACCCTATAAAACACTATTGTTGCGAATAAGGATAGAAATCGTTACAACCATGACCACAGATATGCATATGCTACATAGGATATGCTACATAGAATATGGTAGGTGTGGTTTTTCGGTTTGTGCTCTTTTTTTAAAGGACAGCGGTCCTGAAAAGGACCTGTTAATCCGACGTTTCGGCAGAGGTCGCTCTACCATCTTCAGGGTGAGACCAGTAAGACCGATACACAGGATATGCTAAATAGTATATTCTACAAGAAGCATGGTACACGCAAAGTAACATCAGAGCTTGTTTACTGTAAAACGTGCCTCGGATTGTACGAAGTGAGTGAGAGAATGCAAGAGAACTGCGTTTCGAGAATTGGTGGATCGAGTAAATATAACGAAAACGAAAGATATAATGGAAAAATCAAGACTCCGGTTTGATTTCTTTCCCTGTCTCTATCTTCCGTAACCGCGAGTTATCTTCATGGAGATACAACAGCTGTGCATCTTTTATCTGTGCTCTTACTGTCCTTTTCAGGTCTTACCCACTGATCTCTAATAGCCTGGATGGAGCAAAGTACGCAGCTAGCAGTTAAAAATTTTAGTCAGATAGCAGCAAGTAGTCAGCAAGTAGTCATTGTTAGCAATAGTCAGTAGAGTCCCAAAATCTGTGGACTTCCTATCATTCCAATGCTAATTTGAGAGTTTGTTAAACATATGTCTAGCTTTAATACTTCATAAAAGGTGCAGCAACTGGCTCTAAAATAATGCATGAAACAATTAAATTTGATTTTGGGAGGCAGCACAGATCAAAATTTACTCCTTTGTGAATTTGTATTCAGTTTGTTGGGGCCTGTTTTCGGCATAGACTTTTCACACTGCTTCACAGCGTGTACATTATGTGTTATTCACGCGCATATTTCGAGCCTAAGCATGAAGCAGGGACCATAAATACGACTCTGAATGCTATACACACTTCAAGTGAATGTAAATATCTTATTCAAAGATTCAAAAATGGTGAATGCAAACACTAAAATTAGCATGGGATCTAATGGGGAGGTTCAACATTAGGGTCTTGATTGTTGACTTCAAAACCGCACAATGGCAACAGCTATCCAGGCTATTAGAGATAAGTGGTCTTACCTCTTCTGTGAGTTTCTGAGCGAGCCAGCAGATCACAGCCTGGTGGGTTGTGACCACAGCCACCAGTGCCAGGTACATGAACAGCTTGACATCAAGCACGGGGTCCTGAAACACATCTTTGAATCATTGCATTACTCAAACCGTAAATATTTACCCGTTTACCAAAGTAAGGTAGCCTGCGTTATACATTACTAAGACTATGCAGTTGAATACAGTTTTTACGTTTTTTTAATTTTATTTAAGAGACGCATTTTCTTTAATCGAGCGCAATTGCATTTTGTCACATGTTTTGGTTCTTAATTTGCATGAATACATTGTGGGTGGCTTACATGAGTAACATAAACGATAATCAGCGTGACTGGGAAAATACTGCAGATGTACTGCATGACAATGTAGGGCTTGAACGCTCTCTCCACGGATCTCACGAACCTGAAACAATTGCTGTAATGTTTGATGAGGATAATTGAATAAACATTGATTATTGACAACAATTTAAATCCGTAGACTTGCACCTTGAAAGTTTAGTTGGTGTGCATCTTTCTCAAAACATACTTCACTCGATTTCACGTTGAGAAAAAGAGTGGATTTTTATCATTATCGAGGACCCACTGTTGCTAGACACGAGTAAAGACTTTCAAAACTCACAAGCCATGTCTTGAGCTGGATAAATGGCAAATCTGTGTACTTGTACAGGGGCGTAACTTGAGGATATCAGGAATACCAGTTATCGGGGGCCTCGGGCCCAGAGGGGCTCATAATACATTTGTGGGGCCCGCAAAGGCCCAGGTTAATCCGAAAACAAGGCGGCGACCTTTCTTTTTAGGCAATGGCATATTTGAAGCCAAGGTTGGAGACTGGTGACGGGGGGCCTCAGATCTTTTGCTCTAGGACCTCCGATTTAGAGATACGCCACTGTACTTGCTCATTGGATTTTTAGTTTGTGTCCATCTTTCTCAATACATACGAGACAATTGTATTTGGGGCAATCCTGAGAGAGTATTCTTGCAAAGAAAGTGTACATGCAAATGATGTACCGCTTTTTTCCATAATCACCTGATGACCTGATAGTACCTGATTACAGCATTGTGGTGACAAATACAGATCCGCAATCTCGCACTGGTCTCCTGGTTTAATTTCCACCTCATCAACAGGTGTTTCATTATTCCTGTGCGTCGTTTTATATCCTTCTTTGAGTATTGAGATGGTTCTTCAGTATCGCCAACAGTTTCAAAACGACGGACCACCAAGTTAACCGTTGACTGCGAATGTCTACGACACCCCTCAACACCAAGTGACACAGGAGGCTTGACGTCTTCTACCAATCGTCCGTTAGGCGGCAAGAAGACGTTAGCTAAGTTGTAGTTCAGTACGCGTAGCTGACGGAATGCCTCGAGGAGACAAGACATCAGGAAAGTACTGACGACGATGGTCAGTAAAAACGTTGATAGAAGAGCAGTTACAACAAATGAAAAGGTGAACTCAAAGAAGGGTGCCACTTCTAACTTGTAGGGTAGCCAGTACCTGGAATATGTGAAGGAAGTGTATAGATACCACTGTAAGTTTCTGTGAGTAACGATGATTCGAGACCACACTTCAACTAATTTAAAAATAAGAAAATCTTTAAATTTGCAATTCTTAGAACGTGGTTTTGTTTCATCATGTTTTAGAAACAAAAACAATTAAATACTTCCGACTCAATCTTGCAGCTTCAAATTCATCATTTTTCTACGGCCTAGCTTTACAAATACAATATCACAGATAACAGGCTGGGGATTGTTTTCCTAGCGCAGGATACTGTCTTTTCATGGCCAGATAGAGCCATGATCAAATTTATTGATATCGGCTGAGAAATCGATTATTGAAAAAACAGAACAAATTTTACTGTTTTAAATCAACCGACAGAAGAAAAATATTGCCTGTTTTGAAATTTTCCCCATATATCCTTTATGCCTGAAGTATATAGGTTCCAAAATTGTGTGTCGCATCTTGATCGGACAATTGGTATAGACATAAAGCTGTCCCGTAGAAGCGAATGCGAAAATTATACATTTGAAGCTACATGAATGAGTCAGCAGTATTGTATTTTTAAATTATGATTTTATTGTTTTTTAAACATTTTGGAACAAGACCACATTGAAAGTATTGGAAATATTTTGATATTTTTGCATTGGGTACCTACAGTATGGTTTTGAATCACCTGTCGACATCTTTTGCATTATGGCGCCTAGAAAATAGGCGGCTTGTCTTTCGATGAAGATATTGTAATTTTTAAGATAGGTTTGCTTTGGAAAAGTGTGCTTGTCTCAATTAGTTTGATCCCGAAAACGTTTATATCACGTCCGCTAGTAATTTAAAAGTATTTGCATTCCAAAGTCCATTAAAAAAAACTATTTAGGTTGTGTCAGGGAGCTCTCATAACGTATGTGAGATCCTAGGACCAAGTGGACCAGTTTCGCAACGCTGATATCGCCGTTCTCGGTTCCGAAGTCAAATAATTAACTTGTCCAAGGGCTTCGCCAACGCAATTTGTATTGCGTTGAAGATGAGCGTAGGTATACGGTTTGTATATAGCAGATAAAAAGGTGGAGGCAGAAGGTCAATGAAAACCATGGAGCACCAAGCCAAGGACCATAATATCTTTCTCGAATATTTATATTTACTCGAATATTTCGACGATTGTGATCTTCCTTTGTTTCTCTCTAAAGTTGTAAGATAGCCAAAATATACTTATTTTGAGCTAATTGAGTAATATGAACATGTATACGTAGATGTGAATTACGCCCGAGGATTCTTATTTTATTGGAGATATATTTCTAGCGCGTATTTACTTCAATTACTTCCATAAAAGAAAATAACTTATTTCTGATGTATCTGGCAAGTCTTTGCCTTGGACAAACTTGAAGTCAACAAAGCTTGGTCACCAAGGTGACGAAGGAAATTGATTCAGGCGTGAAAAAGTACCGAAAATCACGGGAAAAAATCGTGATATTCGGTCCTTTTTGACGACCGTATCAATTTCCACTACAAAAACAGCACTACAAAAATACTATAATAAAAACCAGCCGAAAAGTCCAACCGACTTCATTTTTTCAGACATGATTAATATCAATAAGGTCAAAATGTTTATAACTTATGAATAACTGTTTAGGTGTATAGTGACGACAAGTAAAGAACTTTGATATCTACAGAGATTCAAAATTTGAAAAAATCGAAAAACTTCGTTAAAATTTATTTGTTTAAAAAGTTCTGACTGAGCCTATCTTTCCAAAAAAAGGAGGGGGTCTAAGTTGAGAACAAAGGTATGTTCTCTGTAATTTTCATCCAAATCGGTTCAGCCATTTGGTCTGTAGGGAAGGCACAAAAAAAACATAAAAACATACACACACACACAAGTGACTTTTTTTGGGGGTAGTGAGATTGAAGATTTCGCTCCGCTCGCTTCGCTCGCTACGCTCATCAACATCAAAGGAATTTTATTCATCAGAGCCTATAACGGCAGAACGTAAAAATTACAAAATCGCTAGTCAGATGCGGTTCGATAATTTGAAAGTATGCTAAGTTTTGCCACAGATAGATGGGTTTACTTACTCAAACGGAGAAAATCGTACGGTTGCATAATAAGGTAAGGCGAAAATGGCAAGTAAGAAGACAATAAAAGTCACAAAAACCATTAAGAAGGCAATTAGATTCGATAATAGCATCACATCGAGTGCAGCTTTCATCGGCAGGTCATGAGTGTGCTTGAAAGATTGCATTTCGTGCAGAGCCTCAATCATGATGTAAAATGGTTCTGCCCGGTAAAGCAGTGATGCCAATTGCACAAGACCGAGTCCCGTGACGAACATAGAGATGATAGGGTCCATTAGAATGTTCAGCTTGAGTCTCCAGAACATGATGATGCTGACCGGGCTGATGATCAAGGTCATCCATGCTAGCATCAGGCAAAGGATCCTCGGCAGATGGCGTCTGACACCAGATGCTTTAACAGAACATAATCCTGTGGAAAAACAAACTTTCTCTTGACAGTTCATTTGTCAATGTCCGCAAATTTTCTCTCCCCCCCCCCCCCCCTCCCTCCGCGACAAACAATTTGAATCACGAACTTGGTATCAGAAATTTTGTGTATTATAATTAGAGCCACAAAAGCAGTTGAATAATTACACACCTCTAGTTTACGCGTCGTAGGGGGGAGGGGGAGGGAGGTCTTTGATTCTCCTTTACTATCATTATTTTTCTAACATACCAATTTAATTATTAATTATTATCAAACAAAACATAGAAATCAATAACTGCCGAACATGGCATCGAAGTTATTAATTATCAAACAAAGTAGAAGTTATTAGTCGTATAACGTAGCATAAAAATTAAAACTATCTAACAAAGCATAGAAATCAATAATTGAAGCACAGGAGAGAAGAATGTTGTAACTCCAGATTTGGAATTTTGGAGTTTGAATTTTGGAGGCTGTAGCTAGGTGTGTTGTGTATTAAGTGGCGGCACCAAACTGCATAAATAACAACTTCATGAGTACAAAATGTATGCTGTACTGTATGTTACGTTATTATAACGTGTATGTACAACATTCTTCTGTCCGGTGCTTCTATTATCTAACGTAGCAACGAAATGTGAGTTCGATAAGGGTTAAGTAACCACAAAGTAAAATAAGTAGTTTCAGTTGATAACAAATTAGGTAGAGAAGGGGAAAACTCTCCTCCCTTCCCTCCTCAGTGCGCTAACAGCCAAAAAGGAAATGGGTTCATAAGCTGTCTCAAGTTTTCTCTCAAACAAACACAACAACAAAGAGGCTAGGGTAATTTAGAAAAATCCAACTATTATGTTTAATTTCGTTCTTTTTCCAAACTTCTCCAATATTCTGATTTGCTTTTACACAGCTGGTTAAAGAATAGTTAATTAGTTCCAAAGCCAATCAGATGCCTTGACTGCAACTTAACGTGCTGTTAAATATTTAACCCGCCACTAAGCAAGCGAGACGAAGTGTGCCAAGGAAATGGAAGACGTGGCATCACAAGATTTTGTGGAAAGCGGTCCGGAGTCCACAAAATCGAAGTTACTGGTCCTGTTCCGAAACCTGCTGAAGCTACTGTGCAGTACTGAGCTCAGTTGAGTTCAGCTGATCTGCGGGCTCTAATGGCCACTGTGATAGGTTTCTGAACGGATCTCAGTAAGATGTGTTACTGCGCAATGGCTTCAACAGGTTTCGAAACATTACCAATGTAAAGGATATAAAAATAGTTCCCGCCCCTTACTCGAGATTTTGAGTGTCTCATCCAAACATAAAGATGTCAAGTCGACTTATTTCCTGGGAAATAGGTTATAATAGCACAGACCTTACCTAGGCAATCCAAAATCTTGATGCTCAATGCCGCACAGTCCAAGTCTCCGTCACGCAAAACTTTCAGTTTTCCAGCTAAACGCACAACAGGTGCGAGTACTGCAACTTTTAACTGTGCAAAAACCCGTTGCTGAAAGCATTCCATTCCCCCAATAATTCCCTTTTGAACCAGTCTCTGTTAAACAAAAAGAGTTCTTTTCATTTAGAAAGTTTGACTACTTTTCGAAAATCCTTGTGTTACGCAATGAAACATGACGTGTTCATAGTCAAACATTTTCCGTGTATGCATGAATAACTGTTATATGGATACATATTAAAACAGAAACAAAATATGCGCACAATTTTCGCCACATTGTGTATAGGAAGGTATCCTATATTATTTGATAATAATGAAGAGACCGAACAAATCATACAGTCAGCAGATTTAAATAATTTAAGACCCTAATAAATGTCAACATTCAAGGAATTGTATTGACCCACCTCAAGCTTGAATAAAAGTATAATGTCACATTTGCGTGTTAAAAAACTATTTAATACCCAACCAACGTTGGTATGGATCCACGAATTTGGGAAGGGTAAAAAAGAGGTAAGTTTGTTAAGGCCGATTCACAATTGGTTATAAGGTTTAAGGATTAGTGATTAGTGTTTAACAATAAGGTTTAACAGAAATGAAATATACGATTTGCGTGTTACCGTTCACAATTGGGTCATAGTGCTTATAAAGGTTTTAAGGTTTAGTTGTAAGGATTAAGAAATGAAATAATTTCATTTCTTACACCTTAAACCTAGCGACGGCTTATGACCGACCAATCAAAAGCAAGCAAAAGTAACTTTTCACCTGGCAAGGCAAACAAACGACTGAAAATGCGCCGCATCTGCGAACTTTGGATGGGTATAAATATGATTTTGAGACTTTAGAAAAGATCGTAAGTGTAAATATATATACAATATGGGCAGCAGAGAAGAATCATCACAAGATTATGTCGCATTGGATACAGATGAGTTCCACATATGTGTTTGTAAAGTACAGATGGTGTATTTTGACGTTTGAATTTTGGTAAACAAGTTGTCTATGGCAACTGGGTTATATAGTCAAGAACCACGCATTAGAAACAGCTATTGTGAATCGCAATGAGACGTTAAACCTTAAACCTTAAACACTACTCACTAATCCTTAAACCTTATGACCAATTGTGAATCGGCCTTTAACACCATGGTTACTAACCATTGAAATCTGAACACGCCATCTGTGTTTAGCTGTTCATCATTTTACCCCGAGGGGTTTAGTCATATCTCTGCCTTCAGGATTTCGGCCCTTGCGTTTAAACAAAGTTATTCGAAAATCACTTGAGTTTTAAGTAAACTACCTATCGTACCAAAATAAATTGAACACCCGTTAAAAATCCTTTAATAACTTTTATTTCGTATAAAACAATTTGAAATAGTTTGCTTTACAATGTTTATTTAATATGGCCAGGTTATGCACAATTTACGATTCGGATAGCAATTGATTCATCGAAAATGGAACTAATTCGCACACTCCAGATCAGACATTGAGCGAGCGAAACTTTACAAGTCCCAAAAAAGATTATTAATTTTTCTTTTCCAAAATCCAGATATGTCTAGGTTGATAACAGAGACATTGTATTACCTTATAGAGATCGAGGTTAATTTCGATCTACCTTCACGAATTTGGCAAATAATATATACTTATAAATAATGTAATGGCGGAATGGTCCATAGCCAAGAACAGATAGTGGTTCGTTGACGGTTGTGCCGGGTATTGCTCTGTTGTCATGGACTTGTGTTATTCTACACATAAAGTTCAAAATAATCTCAAAGTTATGCACATTTAGTACTACGTCTCTTGTATCGGTATACTAATTTGTAATGTCTTAAAGATGCAGGGTTTCGATGATGCATCGGAAATTAACGGGATACCGGCGGACCGATATACTTCATACTTTATCTGGGAATGATGACCCATGATATGGGGAGCAACAACCACCCTCGGTCTTCTCCTAGAGACACCTCAAGCGGTACACCACCCCAAACTAAACCAAACCCCAAACCAAAGATCTACCTTCAACAAAATTGTTTAAGCATGGCGTATTTTTTTAACGATTGTCTATTTGGTAGATTTTCGCATCAATTTCACATTCAAACGGAACAACTCCTGGCTACAAACATTATCGAAATTGTTTGAAAAAAAATACACGTGTTGTAAATGGCGAAAACTATTTTGTTAGTCTTTTTGAAAACATGCCGGTGAAGGAATTTTCAAAAAATGCCTCAAGTGCTTAAAATGGCACTCTTTGAAAATTCCCCCTGGTGTCAGTTTTCAAAATATAACACACAAAATGGTATCCGCTATTCAGCAACTCTTTAGAAGCATGTTTTTTTTTTTAATGTTCATCAATATTTTTCAGCCGGGAGACGATCCGATTGAATGTGAAATGTATGCGAAACTGACCAAAATGACAACAGTTCACTTATCTCTTAAAGTTAATGTTGAATTGAAAAGGCACAAATCGAATCAAACATTCTCAACTTTGACAATGCTGAAAGTTGAGAACAACCTTACAAAATGTGAAGACTTGAAAACGCACTGTAGGCTCCATGGGGGAGTAGAAAATGCATATAGGTTTCTTTGAAGCCTCGTCAGTTGTGGCCTCGCTCATTCATAGTATTTACAAGAAACATGTAATAGGTGTACGTCATCTTCATCATCTATTGGGAAAGTAAGACATGTCAGTGTCATTGAATAACCCTTCCCACTCTCCCAACGACAAAAGCGTCAGCTAGCAATAAATAAATTTATTTATTTTTATTTAAAATTATAAGTGGAGGAAGAAGTAGAAGAAGAACATAAAGAGGTTTAATAATAAAGAGTACAGAATCACCCAGATAAGGCAGCTCTTTGTGTGTGTGAAGTATGCCTGAAAGGTACAATTTCTACCTGTTCCAATCTATATCAGATGAATAAACCGCTTGAAAAAAAATTAGTAACAATGATACAAAAAAGGTGTATAATGAGTTCCGATATAAACCCATAAAAATGGCCAGAGGATCAAACATTTTCGCCAGAGGGGATGATTGGAGGTTAGTAGTAAATATTTACTTTGGCAGTCACTGATCCTCAAAAACGGATGCACAAAAAGCGCAAAGTATAGCCAATAAGTTATCGTTAAATCTACTATGAAATACAATTTACGCTAATGAAGGAAAAATTTGTGTAGGATTAAGTATTAATGTCAAAAGTAGTCCTTACATAATGAAATGTCTCCATGTTCAGTGGAACGAATCCAGTGATCCTGACAACCAGAGGCTGGTTGCTACGCGACATCATGATCCTCAAGGACCTCTTGAGACTTCCTGTAGCCTCGAACCAGTCGCACCCGAACACAGCATCACGAACCAACTCACTCTGCGGATTGAAAACAAAATGGCCGGATGAAGTCAGATCAATCTGATCTAAACCATCTAGCGAATCTCGGGAAAAGGGAAACTAGGCAGACGAATAGGGAACGCACTGAAAGTTGATTACTGATACAATTGTTTAATTGATAACACAAGTACAGTTGAAGAAAGCTCCGTGACTGATGCCTGCTTGGGGACGACTTGTGCTCGAACCCGAACCAAACCAACAGGTAACCTCGTAAAGACTAATGTCCGGAAATACGACCCTATAAAACACTATTATTGCGCATAAGGATAGAAATCGTTACTACCCTGACCGCACAGATATGCTTCATAGGAAATGCTACATAGGATATGGTAGTTGAGGTTTTTCGGTTTGTGCTCTTTTTTTAAAGGACAGCGGTCCTGAAAAGGACTTGTTAATCCGACGTTTCGGCAGAGGTCGCTCTACCATCTTCAGGGTGAGACCAGTAAGATTGATACATAGGTATATTCTACAAGAAGCACGCCCACGATACACGAAAAGTGACATAGCAGCTTGTTTAGTGTAAAACAAGATTTAGATTGAACAGTGATGATACAAAGTGAGTGAGAGAAAAGAGCACGTATCGAGAGTTGGTGGATCGAGTAAATAACGAAAACGAAAGATATAATGGAAAAATTAAGACTCCGGTTCTTTTTTACCTCTCCTTTACCTCTCTCTGAACTTCACAATCGCGTCTCATCTTCATGGAGATACAACAGCTGTGTACCGTTTATCTGTGCTCTAACTATCCGCTTTCGGTCTTACCCACTGCTCTCTAATATTAATAATATATTAATAAGTAAGATCAGTGGTCTTACCTCATCTGTGAGTTTCTGGGCGAGCCAGCAGATCACAGCCTGGTGGGTTGTGACCACTGTCGATATTGCCAGGTACATGAACAGCTTGACATCAAGCACGGGGTCCTGAAACACAACATCTTTGAACCGTTGTTTTACTCAAACAATAAATATTTATGGGTTTACCCAGGGAGCTCCCATATGTTGTTTATGACGGCTATGCAGTTTTCCTATTTTTTTCAATTAAAGAGATACATTTTCTTCAAACGAGCGCAATTGCATTTTGTCACATATTTTGGTTCTAAATTTGCGTGGATACATTGAAGTTGGCTTACATGAGTCACAAATAAGGTCATCAGCGTGACTGGGAAAATGGTGCAGATGTACTGTATGACCATGTAGGGCTGGAACGCACTCTCCACGGATCTCACGAATCTGAAACAATTGCTGTTATTTTTGACGACGATTATTGAAAAAAGCTTTCCTTGTATTTCAAGGAGGAATTTCAAGATTCAGAGACATTAAGACTATTGGAGTGAGTGCTTACTCGGGCCACTTCCCGCTCAAATGGTACCCCCTCTGGATACCAACTTCCGATTGTAACGAAACCCATGCCTACGGAGTCCTTACACTTTTGGCAACAAATTGTGTTTTTGCCAATCTCAAAAAATATTCACTCATCTAGTATTTTCAAGCGTTGATAAACAACCCTGTTTCGTCGAAATATTGAGCGTATCCTCGGGCCGCTTTCCGCGCAGAATTTACCTCCTACTGGATACTAACTTCTGGCCACGCCGTTTGTCCGATTGCAACGAAACCAGGGTCAACGGAATCCTCACACTTTTAGCAACAAATTTTGTGATTTATAACCACGAAATACCAACAGAAAGTTAAAATAAAGCTTCATGAAATAATCACCAACAACCACACCAATAGCCAAAGTGTGAGGATTCCGTAGATAATTGTTTCGTCCCGATCTGATAACGGGTGTGGCCTGAAAAATGTGTCCAGTAAGAGGCTAAACAGGATTGTTTGACAACTTATAAATATTGACAAGTGAAATCTTCCGAAATGCATAAAAAGAAAATCTCTTGCCGGAAGTGTGAAGATTCCGCAAATGTAGGTTCCATAGCGATCCGACCAAAGGTGGGGCCTGTAAAGTGTATCCAGTACGAGGTAAAGGAAGCTGCAAGGGTACACAGCTCAATGAACACGAGTTCGGAAGTGTCCAGACAGTGTTACTGACGTAACCAACAATTTTAATCCGTAGACTTGCACCTTGAACGTTAAGTTGGTGTGCATCTTTCTCAAAACATACTACACTCGATTTCACGTTGAGAAGGAGAGTGGATTTGCATCATTCTCGAGGACCCACTGTTGCTAGAAACAAGCTTTGACTTTCAAAACTCACATGCCATGCCTTGAGCTGGATAGATGGCTCTATGGGTGGTTTTTTAACTCTTAGCTTGAGCCTATCAGCAGTGGGTTCTTCTGTAAAGGGAAAATCTACCCTTCTTCTTGACGTGAAATGACGTGTATGGAAATGTCATTTGCCAAAAAATTGTATTGGGCCAAAAAATTAAATCTTTGTCCTTGCACAGTGGTGTACCTATCTTGAGGGGATCAGGCATACCATTGCTCGGTGGCCTCGGGCCTGCACGGGGGCCTCATAAGAAATTTTTGGCGCCCACAAAGGCCCAGGTTAATCCAAAAACAAGGCTGCGACCTTTCTTTTTAGGCAATGGCTTATTTGAAGCCAAGGTTGGAGACTGGTGACGAAGGGCCTAAGATCTTTTTGCTCTGGGACCTCCGATTTAGAGCCACGCCACTGTACTTGCTCATTGGATATTTAGTTAGTGTGCATATTTCTCAATACATACGAGACATTGTATTTGGGGCAATCTGGAGAGAGTATACTTCCATGCAAATGATGTACCGCTCTCCTGATGACATGATTGTACCTGATAACAGCCTTATGGTGACAAATACACTTCCGCAATCTCGCACTGGCCTCCTGGTTTAATTTCATTATTCCTGTGCGTCGTTTTATATCTTTATCAGAGTATTGAGTTGGTTCTTCACTATCGCCAACAGTTTCAAAACGACGTTTATTAGTTGTACAGTTATACAGTTTCAAAACGACGTTTAAAACGGATTTTTAGTTTGTGTCAATCTTTCTCAATACATACGAGACAATTGTATTTGGGGCAATCCGGAGAGAGTATTCTTGCAAAGAAAGTGTACATGCAAATGATGTACCGCTTTTTTCCATAATCACCTGATGACCTGATAGTACCTGATTACAGCATTGTGGTGACAAATACAGATCCGCAATCTCGCACTGGTCTCCTGGTTTAATTTCCACCTCATCAACAGGTGTTTCATTATTCCTGTGCGTCGTTTTATATCCTTCTTTGAGTATTGAGATGGTTCTTCAGTATCGCCAACAGTTTCAAAACGACGGACCACCAAGTTAACCGTTGACTGCGAATGTCTACGACACCCCTCAACACCAAGTGACACAGGAGGCTTGACGTCTTCTACCAATCGTCCGTTAGGCGGCAAGAAGACGTTAGCTAAGTTGTAGTTCAGTACGCGTAGCTGACGGAATGCCTCGAGGAGACAAGACATCAGGAAAGAACTGACGACGATGGTCAGTAAAAACGTGGATAGAAGAACAATTACCAGATATGAAAAGGTTAACTCAAAGAAGGGTGCCACTTCTATCTCGTAGGGAAGCCAGTACCTGGAATAAGTGAAGAAATTGTACAGATAGCACTGTAAATTTCTGTTTGTGAGGATGATTTGAGACCACACTTCAACGAATGTAAAAATCAAAATCAATATATTTGCAATTATTAAAATATGGTTTTGTTTCACCATGTTTAGAAAACACTAACACAAAAAAAGTAAAAATTATATACTTCCGATTCATTCTTGCAGCTTCAAATTTATCATTTTTGCATAGGATTCTTCGGTTCAGCTTTACATACACATTATTACAGATAACAGGCAGCGGATTTTTTTTTCCTAGCGAAGAATAACTGTCTTGTCTTGACCAGATAGTGTCATGATCAAATTTCCTGATATCGGCTGAGAAATCGATTATTGAAAAATCATGCAAAATTCTACTGTTTTAAATCAACCGTCAGAAAAGAAATATGGCGTATATTGAAATTTGAACCATATATCCATTAAGCCTGAGGTATTTAGTTTCTAAACTTTTGTGTCGCATCTTGATTGGATAATTTTTAGTATAGGTAGACAAAAAGCTGCCCCGTTGAAGCCATTTCGAAAATTATACATTTGAAGCTACAAGAATGAGTCAGCAGTATTTTATTTTTAAATTATGTTTTTATCGTATCAAAAAACATGTCAAAACAAGACCACATTTAAAGAATTGGAAAAATATTAATATTTTTGCATTGGTTGCACTATGAAATTACCTTTCGACATCTTTTGCATTGTGGCGCCTAGAACAATAGCCGGCTTGTATTTCGATGAAGATATTGTAATTTGTAAGATATGATTTGAAAATGTGTGTTTGTCTCAAATAGTTTTATCCCGAAAACGTTTACTATTATCTCGTTCATATCTCGTTTATATGACGTTCGCTAATCATTTAAAATTAATATTTTCAAAGTCAAAGTCAATTTCCAGTATTAGCCAAGTCCAAAGTCAATGAAAAAACTATTGAGGTTGCCTGTGTCAGGGAGCCCTCATAACGCATATATCCTTGTTTACCATATGGACCAGTTTCGCATCGCTGATCTCGCCGTTCTCGGCTACGAAGTTAAATAATAATCATGGACAACAAGAGAAATGATATCAATCAGAACTTATAACGGCATAACGTAAAAGTCACGAAATCTCTGGGCAGGTGTTGTTAGAAAACTTGAAAGAATGCTAAATTCTGCCACAGATCGATTATGTTAACTTACATAAACGGAGAACGCCGTAAGGTTGCATAATAAGGTAAGGCGAAAATGGCAAGAAAGAAGACAATAAACGCCACCAAAACCATTAAGAAGACAATAAGATGCGATAATTTCATCACGACGAGCGCAGCATCCTTCGGCAGATCATGAGTGTGTTTGAAAGATTTCATTTCGTGCAGAGCCTCAATCATGATGAAAAATGGTTCTGCCCGGTAAAGCAGCGACGCCAATTGTACAAGACCGTGTCCCGTGATGGACATAGAGATGATCGGGTCCATTAGAACGTTCAACTTGTGTCTCCAGAACATGAAGATGCTGACCGGGCTGACGATCACGGTTATCCATGCTAGCATCAGGCAAAGGATCCTCGGCAGATGGCGTCTGACACCAGATGCTTTAACAGTACATAATCCTGTGAAAATACAAACTTTCTCGTAAAAGTTCATTTGTCAATGTCCGCAAATTTTCTCCCTCTTCCTCCCCCCCCCCCCCCCCCCCCCCCCCGACAAACAATCCGAAACACAAACTTGGTTTCGGACATTGTAAATGAATAAGAGCTCCAATAAGTAGTAGAAGAATTACACACCTCTGGTGTACTTTCCGGCGCGTGTGAGAGGGAGGGGGAGGGGGGGGGAGGGGTTGCTGATTCTTTCTTCCTAATTATCAATAATTATCTAACATAGAATATAAATTATTAATTATCATTTATCAAAAAAGGCATCGAAAGTATTAATTATCAAACAAAACATATAAATTATTAACTGTCTAACAAAGCATAGAAGTTATTAATTTTCAAACAAATCATAAAAAGCATGAATCGTATAACGTGGCATAGAAATAGCTAATTATCTACCAAAGCATGGAAATCGCTTATTATTTAACATACCGAAGATATTTGTAATCGATAAGGGCTACGTAACCACAGATCGATTAATTAGTGTTTAAATAGTGATGGTAGTAATCAAATAAGTTAAAGAGGGGGAAACCCCACCTCTCTCCCCCCTCAGTGCGCTTACAGCCAAACAGGAATAGGGTTCATAAGCTGTCTCAAGTTTTCCTTCAAACAAACACAACAACAATGACACTAGGGAAATTTAGGAATATCCTACTACTATGTTTAATTTTTTTTTTTTCCAAACTTCTCCAATATTCTGATAATTGTTTTTTCTCCGCTTGCGCAATTGCCGGTTAAAGAATAGTAAATTTGTTCCGAAGCCAATCAGATGCCTTGACTTCAACTTAACGTGCTGTTAAATCCTTAACCCGCCACTAAGCAAGCGGGACGAAGTGTGCCAAGGTAATGGAAGACGAGGTGTCACTAGATTTTGTGGAAAGCGGTCCGGAGTCCACAAAATCGAAGTTATAATGTAAAGGATATAAAAATTCTTCCAGCCCTTACTCGAGATTTTGAGCTTATCCAGACATAAAGATGCCAAGCCGAATTATTTCCAGGAATATAGGTAAAAAATCAGATACCTTACCTAGACAATTCAAAATCTTGATGCTCAATGCCGCACAGTCCAAGTCTCCGTCACGAAACTCTATCAGTTTTCCAGCTAAACGCACAACAGGTTCGAGTACTGCAACTTTTAACTTTGCAAAAATCCGTTGCTGAAAGCGTTCCATTCCCCCAATAATTCCCTTTTTAACCAGGCCTTGTTAAACAAAAAGAGTTCTTTTCAATTAGAAAGTTAGACTATTATTCGAAATGCCTTGTGTTACGCAAAGAAATATGTCGTGATCATAGTCAAACATTTTCCGTGTATGCATGAATAACTGTTATATGGATACATATTAAAACAGAAACAAAACATGCGCACAATTTTCACCACTTGGTGTATACGAAGGTATCCTATATTATTTGATAATAATGAAGAGACCGAACAAATCATACAGTCAGCAGATTTAAATAATTTAAGACAATAATAAAATTCAACATTCAAGGAATAGTATTGACTCACCTCAAACTTGAATAAAAATATAATTTAACATTTACGTGTCACGAAACTAACACTAATTTGATAACACCCAACCAACCATCCACAAAGTAGGGAAGGGTAAAATCGAGATAAGTTTATCATTACCATGGTTCCTACCCTTGAAATCTGCAAGCGCCATCTATGATTGGCTGCTCGTCATTCAGGATCTGGGCCCTTGCGTTTAAACAAAGTTATTCGAAAATCATTTGAGTTGATGGTAAACACCAAAATGGCGGTTTCTTTGGGGGGGGGGGGCCGGGGAGGCCGGGCCTCCCCAAACTCCACAGAAGCAACGCGTTATTATTTTCCAAATGTACGATATGTGTAGAGAAATTAATTTTTACTGAAATGCTTTTATTTCCGCCTGACAAGCCTAAAAAATCACTTAAAAACGCAGTTTTGCTCCTAGCGCATGTACAGTAGGCTGCCCACACCACCCACATGCAGTAGCGCAGAGCATCTTCACATGCAACCTTTCAAATTGTGAAGTCTTGAAAACGCATTGTGGGCTTTATGGGGAGTAGACAATGCATTAAGGTTTCTTTGAAGCCTCGTCAGTTGAGGCCACGTTCATTCATAGTATTTACAAGAAACATGTAATAGGTATACGTCATCTTCAACATCTGTTGGGAAAGTAAGAGATGTCAATGGCATTGAATAACCCCTCCCCCCTCCCAACGACAAGCGCATCAGATAGAAATTATTTTTTGTATTTATTTTTTGATAAAAAATGTAATATAAAATAGTTCTATAATGAGTGGCGACATAAACCCATAAAAATTGTCAGAGTATTTATTTATGACTCAATTATAACGTCTGAAGTGATTATTGAAAAGAGTTTACATTTTATTGTGACGGTCAATGATCCTCTACAAAATGATATACAAGCACAAAGTTTAAAATTTTTGTTAGGTGGTTCTATTATGCTGCGTTTACAGCTAGCAGTTTCGATGACGGCTTGTCACTGAAGGCTTGTCACTGACAAGCCGTCAGTGACACAAATTGTTTACTGCTGTGGCATGTGCTTGACTAGTGTCACGATGACAGCAGGTAGGATTCTTGAAAGAAAGATGGAGTGGATTGAATCTAGAGTGGTGCGAAATCGACGTTGGGAAAGGTATCGTGTAGAGTACGAGGTGTACCGTAGAAAAATTATCGCTCTAGTTTGTTGGAGGTTAATTATGCAGGACAAAAAAAAGAGAGTGGAGAGTTCGCCCATTGTTTGATCGGCGCAAAAGTAAAGGTTATTTCCACAACCTGATAGCAGAAATGCGCTTAGGGGACAATGAAGAATTCTTTAATTTCCATCGAATGAGTGCTGACAAATTCGATGAGACAAATTCTTCCGCCATTTTCAATTACACCACAACAAAACTACGCCCCCAAAACAGATCTCACCGCCAGCTGACAGATTAAAAGGCGGTGAGAAGTCGATGACAAGCCAAAAAAGATAAACCATTTTTATGTCGGAGTGTCACTGACAACCAACGCGATGACACGATCGCGATGACACGACCTTGGCCTCTGATTGGTCCAGAGCAAATGTCAGTGACAAACCGTCAGTGACAAGGCTAGCTGTAAACGCAGCATTATGCTTCACCATTTACGCTTATGTGGAGAAACTTTATGTTGGATAAAGTATTATTGCCATAAGTATTGCTTACATAATAGAAGGTCTCCATGTTTAATGGAACGAATCCAGCGATCCTGACAACCAGAGGCTGGTTGCTACGAGACATCATGATCCTTAAGGACCTCTTGAGACTCCCTGTAGCCTCGAACCAGTCGCACCCGAACACAGCATCACGAACTAACTCACTCTGCGCACGGCGAACAAAATGGCCGAACGACGTCAGTGTTTGAACAAAAGCATGATCACAGATAATATGCTACATAGGCAGTCTATCATAAGAAGCACGGCGTACGCAAAGGAACTAGTAAGGTTAAAAGCAAGTCTCAGATTATACTAAGTTTATCCAAAGAGAGGGAGATACAAATATAGAGTACCTACTTTAAGAGGTTTGTTGAGCAAGTGAAAGAATATTAAGGCTCCGTTCCTGTTTAAATCTGTTCGAGTCCAATTACCTACAGTTCTCCCTTCCCCCTTCCCCCTTCGCACTAATACTGATCTCAACTAATCGCGCCTCTTCTTCATAGAGATGCAACATCTGAATCTCATATATCTGTTCCCTTACCTCATCTGTGAGTTTCTGAGCGAGCCAGCAGATCACAGCCTGGTGGGTTGTGACCACACCCACCAGTGCCAGGTACATGATCAGCTTGACATCAAGCACGGGGTCCTGAAACACATCATCTTTGAACCATTGCATTACTCAAACCATAAATATTTTGCATGTCCGATTTACCTTTCGATCACTGCAGCGTAATCATGCACTGGTCTACGGTAAACCAACGGAAATTAAACTGCGATAAACATTTATAGGACCATGCAGGCGGAAACTTCAATGCGCATTTAAACACTACTGTTCAGAAATGTAATTCGTTAATACGTTTTTCTTTTTCTTTTGCTTGAAGAAATGATTTTCCTTCATTGAAGCAAAAATTAATTTTGTTTCGTGTTTTATTCTAGATTTAAGCGGTAACATTATGATTGGCTTACATATGTCACATAGAAGACAGCAAGTGTGACTGGGAAAATGGTACAGAGGTACTGCATGGCCATGTATGGCTGGAACGCAATCTCCACGGATCTCACGAATCTGGAACATCTCACAGTTATTGAGGTCCATACGTTTCGATTCTGTAAAATCTATGAGCCAAACACGGAAATCCGTAGACTAACACCTTGATTGTTTCATTGGTGTGCATCTTTGCACATATATACACACTCCAATTCACGTTGAGAAGGAGAGTGATTTTGCACCTCTTCGAGTACCCAGCGCTGCTAGACACGAGCTAAAAGTTTCAAAGCTCACAGTTGCCATGCCTTGAGCCAGATAAATTGTTCTGGGCAGATTTGGAACCATTCGCTTGTGCCTAGCTGCAGTTGGTCCCTGACCCAAATCCACTCTCCTTCTTAACATAAAGTGGAATTGCGAAAATTGTCTTTGGCAATAAAATTTGTCACTGGTCCAAAAATTGAAATCTTTAGACTTCTGCCTTGGATTTTTAGTTTGTGTGTGTCTTTATCACTACATACTAGAAAATTGATTTTGGGGCAATCAGTATACTTCCATGCAAATGATGTACCGCTTTTTACCATAACAACCTGATGACCTGATTGTACCTAATTATAGCCTTGTGGTGACAAATACAGATCCGCAATCTCGCACTGGCCTCATTGTTAAATTTCCACCTCACCAACAGGTGTTTCATTATTCCTGTGCGTCGTCGTATTTCTTTTTCTGAGTCTCCAGTTGGTTCTTCATTATCGCAAACAGTTTCAAAACTACGGACCACCAAGTTAACCGTTGCATGCGAATGTCTAAGACACTCTTCTACACCAATAGTCGCAGGAGGCTTGACGTCTTCTACCAATTGTACGTTAGGCGGCAAGAAGACGTTAGCTAAGTTGTAGTTCAGTACGCGTAGCTGACGGAAGGCCTTGAGGAGACAAGCCATCAGGAAAGAACTGACGACGATGGTCAGTAAAAACGTCAAATAAAGGGCAGTTAAAATATATGAAAACGTGATCTCAAAGTAGGGATGAACGTTCAACTCATAGGGTAGCCAGTACCTGAAATGAAGGAAGTATATAGACTCATCAGTATCTTAGTATAAAGGTACTGTATAAGTACATGATAGTAAATTGCTCTTCTCGATCTATTTGCATTCTGGCGCATATGAAAATAGGCGTCTTGTATTTCGATGAAGATATGATAAGAATGATAGGACATGAATTGATGAAGATATGTAAGATATGTTTTGAAAAAGTGAGCTTATCTCAAATCGTTTTATCCCGAAAACGTACGCCAGGATCTAATTCGTATCTCGTTCATCTCGTTCACGTCACGCTCATTTCTCGCTCGCTAGTCTAAATGTGTTGTATTGTCATTGCGAAGTCAGTGGAAAAAATTATTTTGGCAGTCTGTGTGTACCAGGTGCTGTTCGATAACTTGAAAGAATACTACGTTCTGCCACATGATAGATTATGTAGATACTTACTCAAACGGAGATATTCGCGCGGCTACATAAAAAGGTACAGCGAAAATAGTAAGAAAGAAGACAATAAACGCCACAAAAACCATTAAGAAGACAATAAGTTGCGATAATTTCATCACATAGAGCGCATCTTTCTTCGTCAGATCATGAGTGTGTTTGAAAGATTGCATTTCGTGCAGAGCCTCAATCATGATGGAAAATGGTTCTGCCCGGTAAAGCAGTGATGCCAATTGTACCAGACCGAGTCCCGTGACGAACATAGAGATGATCGGGTCCATTAGAATGTTTAACTTTTGCCTCCAGAACATGAAGATGCTGACCGGGCTGATGATCAAGGTTATCCATGCTTGCATCAGGCAAAGGATCCTAGGCAGATGGCGTCTGACACCAGATGCTTTAACAGAACATAATCCTGTGGAAACATTTCTTTGTCAATGCCTGTAAACTTGCTCCCCTCCCCCCCTACCAAATCAGGAACTTGATTATCGCACATTGTTTATTAATAAGAGCTACAATAAGTAGTTAACGAATGGTACACACATCTTATTAAGGAGGGGGGGGGGCGGTGATCCTTCTTACTTGGCACGAATTATCTAACTATTATATGGTGATCAAATTTTGCTACTTTACCATCAAGTTTAAATTTGTGTTCAAATAGTTTCAGTTGTAAACAAATTAGTTAGAAGGGTAAAGCTCTCCTCACTCCAACCCTCCCCTCACCAATAAGGACACCCACTAAATCCAACCCCACTTCACCCCTACGAGGAACAGGGTTCATTAGCAGTCTCGAGTTTTGCCTCCAAATACAACAAGCAGTTTCGGAAGATTTGGCCGTACACTTACATTTGTTCAGAAAACCGATGTTAAAATTATGGATATAATTAGAGAATTAGAGACCTTACCTAGACAGTTCAAAATCTTGATGCTCAATGCCGCACAGTCCAAGTCTCCGTCACGCAACTCTTTCAGTTTTTCAGCTAAATGCACAACAGGTGCGAGTACTGCAACTTTTAACATTGCAAAAATCCGTTGCTGAAAGTATTCCATTTTTAAAAATTATTCCCGTTTTGTATAGGCCTTGTTTAACAAAAAGGTTTCTTTTCAGTCAGAAAGGTAGACTATTATTTGAAGTAACATATGTAACACAACAAAACATATGTTTATAGTCACAAACTTTCCGTGCATACGGAATTAGAATAAAAATTCACAGGAACAAATTTGGTGGATACATTTTTAAATATTTACATAATATGCTCACAATTTTTACCTTGTAGGTGTGTGCAAAGACACAATTTTTTTTCACAATATTGTTTGATAACCATACAAATCCAGAACAAATCATACATTCAACAGATTTAAATAATGTAATAAAAAATAACTTTCATGGAATTGTATTGATTCAAAGCAAGCTCGATTAAAAGAATACTGTTACATTTACGCGTCAAAAAAATAACTTATTAAAATTGTATTCAACCGACCTTGCAGTTAAAAATAATTCGAAAACGATTTCACCACAGTTCCAGAATAAATTGAACTCCCATTAAAAATCCATTCATTTTTTTCTGCCAACTTACACTCATGATCAACTGTTGGCAAGGAGAGCACATACGATTCGGATATCAATTGATGGATCCATAGACAGATAGATATCAATAGATAGATCAGAAGGTGAGCAAAAATACTTTACAGGTCTCAACGTATGGAATAGGCAGAAAACTGATTATTTATGTTTCTCATCTAAATTTGTTACAAATAAACCCAAAAAGGTGTATGCTTGTTACGTAGATAGATGACCTAGAGATCTAGGTTTGGTTTGATCTTCCTTCACGAATAGGGAATTATCCTATGTCTTAAAACACGTTACAATCTTGTTTTCTAATTGTAAAAATTAATTATGCACTAACCGACACATGTGGCCAGAACGTCTGAACGTTTCAAAGAAATACAAAAAGTTGAAAGCTGAGTCGCAATTTTCTAGCTCCATGAGCCAGTTTGTTATCACCATGGTGATTATCACCATGGAACCCTGTAAACACGGTCTGTGATTGGCTGTTCATTATTTACCCCGAAGGTCAAGTGTTATTTCTGTTTTGTGAATCTGGGCCCTGGGGGGTGATAGTGTGATTTTGTTATTTCAAAATCATTCGTTTTCATCTTCACTGCCTATGGTTTTACATGGACAGTGATTTGAAATCGAGAGATTTCTAATATTATCGAACAAATTAATTCCGTTATAACTCATGGTGATTATCCCAGAAACTGCAAATGCTTGTCTGTGATTGGTTGTTCAGCGTTTTACCTAGAGGGTTTAGAGTTAAAAGCTTTTAACTATTAACGCTTGTGTAACTGCACAGTGTTCATTATTGGGATTTCAAAAAGCCCCAACACCAAGATTCCTTCAACGAAAAATAACATAATTTGCTATTTTACACTTATGACAGTGTTTTACGGTTTACCAGACCCAAAATATTGCATTTATAGTTCGGTAAATGTAATACCTTATTTTTCTTTTCTTTTTCAAGCTTCGAGTTTTTTACTAAAATCAAATTCTGAACATATCAGACAGAGTACCTTAAAATTTGGTGCCAATGACATAAAAGCTCAACTGGAAGTTGCAAGAGTAATAACATCATCCCAAAAAGATACTACACAACAGGTTATATTTCTTAGTCCAGATTCAACAAAAATCGCTCATAAAAAAGACAATTGCAAAAAACGTACTAACGCGACTAAATATGCAGAAAAATACCGAAAAACGCACTAACGCGACTTTCTAGCCAGTCGAAGTATTGGAAAATGTCACGAGTAAAAATACAATGAGGAAGGCAACCAAAAAAAGAATAAATCTGGGCTTTACAAATGCATACCCCAACGCGTTGGATGATGAGCGAATCACTTCGCGGGTTCGAAAAGAATAATGCGATTGGACCCTGATTATGGTGAAAAATACCAGAAATCAATATGAGCCCGTGCCACACGCGCGTATAATGTTTCTAATTTGCAGGCCACAAGGAAAATAACTAATAGCTCTATTGAATTCGTTACGCCGTCACACTCTCTGTACTTTGACAAACTACACTATTTTGCTTGACCAGAATATTTTGAAAGTGTAAGTGTCTAGGAGTTTTTACTATACATACCTAGTTTTAGTTTGTACTTAATGACAATCCAATGTCATGCATAAAATGTTTATTCATTTAATACAACAAAATTACGATTAAGTTAAATATCTTCTGGTTGAAACTAGGTTGATACTAACCTTTTGATTGGCTGTAAAAAGCTGACATTTTTCCGAATTTCAAGCAGTGAAATTTGATACCACAAGGAAAACGAGACAATTGTGAATTTTAATACTGTTTTTATGCCAAAAATTAATATGTTGTGATATAAATATATTTATCAATGTTATACCTGGCACTCCTTTTTTTGGTGCCTCAAGCACAGTTTAAAAGTAAACCGCCATCGGGCTTATCTTAAAATTTGCCTGGTGATTTGCAAGGACAGATTATATTGACAGCTGTGAACAAATTAACTGATACTGCAAATCAAACACATTTATACGCATTTGCTTTTTGAATTAGCATTTTGTAATTTCAACAATTTAATTGCATTAATTGTTTTATGTCATTTGAATGCTTACAATTATTGTAAACACATGAATTCATTGCATTTCATTGCATGCATTTTGCACTCTTTGCACCTCCACCACTCAACCCCCTCCACTCGACCGTCCACCCACCCACCCACCAATCAATGAGTAACGGCCGCAACAGTGGTCGGTACGCTCCTGCTCCGTCCACCTGTTTATAGAACTGGCCTTCTGACACGAATTCGGCCAGCTTGATTCTGCAGTCCGGCCGGGGTAATTTTCAGCGATGATGCCCATGGCTTCAACTACACTCTCAAAAAACTTCACATGGACCTATGTGATAGTGACATGAAATCATGGCAATGATTGTAATCAAATATGTCGTGGTAGCTTCCCATGGCTTCATGGGAATGATTATCTTGGTTCTCGGCTGCCATTGCTGGAGCCTGCCACCTACGGGAATTTGAGGTTAAGGTGCCCCGAAGAGGTTTTGGACCTTTCATTGGGATGGTTAGCAAGTTTGGGAGCCGATTATGTAGAGTTTCCACTGGATTGCTATAGTTACCGATATCACTGCCAGATACGTCTCGCAGCCTAGTGCCTGTATAGGTACCCTAAACATCCATGTTCAATGGGCCACATGGCATGCGCTCATGGGAATCATTGCCATGGCGGCGTGGATGGCGATTTTAAAATGGATTGATTAACATGCCAATTACTAAAGATCACATCGAGTCGCTCAAGATAATGCATTCACATACAGGCCATGTGAATAAATCTGAGAGTGTACGGGTTTGGAGACGAGACTAGTCACTTCGAAGCTCACGAGAAAATCTTCGGCTCCGACAAGATGTGCGGAGTTTTTAACGTCAGATTCTACGTTGATGGCCAGTGGCTGCAGTAGCTTCTGTGGGCGAGTTCACTGCACTGACGGTGGGAAGCAGGGGGTAGTCTGTATTGTGTACTTTCAGAAGGTCTTAAATACTTGGGTCTCTCGACGAATAGTCTTATCTGAAGATGGTGGAGCGTTCTTCGGAATGAGTAGGTACTTTTTATGGACTCAATTATCTACCATGCGAAACCACGAAGAGTGCACATTTATCACGGCCATTGTATTGTACTTTACTAGTCTTTAAATGTTTTTAAATGATAGTTTATAATATATTATTATGCTGCAATTAAATAAATATTCAGTTTGTGTACCAGAGCCCTCAGAGCGTACGTTTCTGTTGCCGTCTCCCTGTCATTTCACAATCCCATGCCTGCATATTCAGCTATGTGTTCATCAATTACATGAGACATTGGGTAGAACAGCCTTCAAATCAAGCCCATTGATCAATTTTCTTTAAAATGTTGTGTACTAAGGACTAGTATAGGAGTGTCTCCAAATTCAGTAGGTGGATTCAATATTGGATAGAAAAGCCTTTCAGGTGAACCTTCCGTCGTTAACAACCCATTAACTAAGTGTTAGACTTTGATCCAAGATCATAAAGCAATTATTCTAAAAGTTGTGTTTCGCGACTGGCAGGAGCGACTCGGTATTAGGGCGTTGCTATTGACAAAACGACTTTTTAGAGAAATGGTTAACCCAACGGTGCCTGTCAGCTAGTCCGGAGCGACAAATTGCTCTCAAACGGGCATATAACAAAAGAAATCAAGTCAAAGTGCATTAGTTGTGATTGAAAGAAGCAATAAAGAGCATTATTTCACAATATAACACGCCAGATTTACAGGCTAAATAGACAATAACCTAATATTTGATGGGCAATTTGCTCTTGAACTTTTTGTGTGGCAGCAAGAGAAGCCGGTAAAAAGAGGAAAATAGTTACTTAAACACGGTAAAATGCAAGTAGCAATTTTGAGCAAATATTGAGCCGAATATTCATCATTCATATGCGAAATCATTAACTTTTTGAAATGCGGTGCGGCGATGTGTCAGGGCATTATGATTGGGCTATGTGTGGCAGCTTGAAAATGGAACATTTTTTATATTATCGCCACAATATATTAAATTTATCCATAATTTGGTAGAATGGGCTTTGGTCAATACCTTTACAACAGTATGAATCCAAAACGAAAGCAATTAATCCACCAAATAGTCCTGTATGTCATTTTTAAATAAATGTTTGGCAGCAGCACTCTGGCTTATGGAACGAGATCCTGCCACTCGATGTGGTAGAAGCAATTTTTGCTTCTGCCAGTCGTTCTGGTAGAAGAATTTTTGGCTCCTGCCAGTCGTTCTGGTAGAAGCGTTTTTGCTTCTACCAGAACGACTGTCAGGAGACTCGGCGAAAAAATTTGTAGCATTCCTAATAACAACATAAAAAATTATTTCTAACATATTTGAAAACCTCATGACCTCGATGTCTATACTCTACTTTGTTTTGTGCTACATTTGTGTGTGAGAAAATCGATACTTAGTTTTCGGAAATGAAACTAAAACTTTTATCATTAATAAATCAGTATACTGCCAGCACCTAAGAGTTTATGTTCAATTTTATAAATGGAGGTAATGCCAGAATTGATTCGCATAGCTTAAATGGTGGTTTTACCTAAGCAGAGTTAAGAATTAACTAAGGTTAAGAATTAAGCAGAGTTAACCCTCGGGGTAAAATGACGAACAGCCAATCACAGTCGGCGCTTGCAGATTTCAGGGATAGTAACCATCGTGATAAACACACTTACCCCTGTTTTTAACCTAACCCTGCTTTGTGGCCATAAAATTTTACCCCGAGAGTAGTGACGTGAGGTCGCAGACTCCAGCCTCAAATGTTCCATGTTTTCATGTAGACGGCTTGCTATGCTTCTTCTTCCCTTCTCAGTACGTTCAAGTTGAACCTTCTAGTAAATGATAGTCAAGGGAAGAAACATGCAAACAAAATATTCCCTAGTAGGTCTGCAGGTCTCTAAAGTGTGTGCTGTCCAATAGATCCTAGGTCGCTTTTCCCCTCACGTTGTGATACAACTCTCCTGGGACATATTTTCCTACTTTCAAATATTTTATCTAATGAGATACGTCGGTAAATGAAACATGTGTTTTGTATAAATACTATTGATTCTTTCAGTTTGGATTTGGATTTGATCCCTTAGAAACTTTTCGATGAGCATGAATATTTGTTATGATTAAGCAGAAAGTCGTTGATAGGTATTTTGGACAATCACTTTTAAGTTTTTATGACATTCTTAAAATTGTTTTCGGTATTTCGAATATGTAAATTTCATATTTCACAAAATGGTTTCTTCATTGGTAATTTCTCCCTATTTTTCTTTAATTTCCACTATTTTTAAAAAAATAAAAGTATAATTTGTTTGATTTTCCAAAACTGTATGAATTTGAAAAGCTTTCAAAACCCACGTAAGCTCTTCTTGATATTTTGCGCTCATTGCGCTCATTGCGCTCATTGCGCTCATTGCGTTAATGCATTGTAAAATGACGTCAACATGAAATTAAGCCATCAACAAAAATGAAATTGAATTTAAAAACTTTGTGGTAAACAAATAAAAGCGATTAGAAAATGGGGTCTGTCCGACCCCACGCAAATACTCGCGTGACTTTATAACACGCGACTATAATGGGGGGTTAAGGTTGTATGTAAGTTGAAAATTGTGTAAATGACATATAAGCTAGATTAGCGTTTTTTGTGTACGGCTCATGAAAAAATAAACCAACACATGTATGCACGAAATTTGGGGGAAATGAAAAATCCAACATTAAACATTAATCATATATGTCGCAGCTCGAGTCACGAAGGTCACGAAGGTCACGAAAGTCACAAAAGAATTGAATTATAGGTGCGACCGTTTTTTTCCTGTTTGTAACTGAGAATACCATCATCTTGTTCACCTGAGTTAATGGAAAAGTCTTTACCAAAACCTCAAGCCCCTCATTTTTGCAAGGCCCACTCAAATGAAACGTCGTGCTGAACAACTGAAACAGTGGCGAGCCATGGACGTTGATTGCGTGGACTTGAGTTTCAAAATACTTGCATTTCTAGGTAAGCTTCAGGCGTACTACTGATTTCGACAAACCGTTTAATATGAAAAAAATCCCATAACAACCTCAATAGCTTGGGCCTCTGGACAGAGCATCATTCATCGCAATTCACTCGAACTTCTTTGCTACTCATCAAACACTGATTGTCAATTGACAAACAGGGATACGATTGTGCCACTTTTGTGGTTTCAAAATCATTCGTGTTCAATTTCACTGCAACCCATGGTTCAGAATGGGCAGTCATTTGAAATAGAGTGATTTCGAGTCTAATCAAACAAAAAAAGTTACACAAACGCAAAGTAACTTTAAATTGAAACAACCGAGAGATATGGACCAACTACCTTTCACCCAATAGTTAAACGTATGAGTGTTTTAAGAAAAGTTTTCTTACCCTCTAAATGTGCGATAAAGAGAGTGAGAAATGACAGCTTTTCCTGATGACACGACGGTTTAGTTTTTAAAGTAAAAGAGGTCTGAGATGTCTGGTATGCCGCATGGGTCTGTGCAAGGCCAACAAAGCATAAGTCTTTCCACAGGGTTCTGGTCTCGCGAGACCTACGATAAAAAGTCATACTTCAAACGCTGGTATCCGTGGATCGTAGGTACTTTCATGGCGTATCTGGCTTTTGTCATCAGCCCCATCAGCATCTACCAGTTCTGGGAACAAAAGCTCAACATTTTGATGGATTCGATCATCTCCTTGTTTATCGCTTGCCTGGGGCTCGTGCAGGTAGTGTCACTGCTCTGCCTGGCAGACCGGTTTCACGAAATGGTCGACGCTCTGCACGCTATGAAGTCGTTCCGCCACGTCATCGAACTACCGAAGAGCGATGCTCACGACTTCAATTCAATTTCGCTAACTATACTGGGAACTTTGATTGCTTGGTACCTGATTACCACCTTTATTGTCATCACCGGCACACCGTTTTTTTATATATTTTAGGTTTTCTCCTTTTGAGTAAGTTTACTGAAAGCTTGCTCTCTTGCGGCTCATTTCATTTTCGTCCACTGATTTGACGCATCGGCATTATTAAGAAGTAAAATAAGGTTTATTTTGGATATTTATGGCTTTATGAGTCGTGCTTTTAAGGAATTTTAATTTATGGTTCTACTGGGATTCAAATTGTTGCTGCAAATCATGTTATACGAACTTAGGAAGCTTTAAGCAAGAGTTTGACATGATGCATGCACATCATTAAAATATACTCACTTAAATTTAGGTCAAAGATAAATCAGTTGTATAACGAAGGCCTGTAAGACAAAAATTCTTGTTTTTTAATTTACTTAAACTGTATTTTGTATTTTCTTCCGTTGCAGATACTGGTTTCCTTGCGATTTTCAACAATCTCCCTGCTTTGAGATTAACTTTCCGATTTTAACAATTGCAATACTATTTTCTTTCATATTAGGCGCCACAGTCAGTTCTCTATTTATGGCGACCCTTTTTGAAGCTTTTCGTCAGTTACGCCTTTTGAACCGCAAGCTTAAAGGACTTTTTAAGGGGGACTTAAGCTATCCTTTGACTTTGGATGTTGACAGCAGCTTCAGACCTAAAGAGACAACGACCGGTGTTGTCAATCGCAGGCTTGAAGAGTCACGGGCAGGCGAAGATCCTGAACTATCATCCACATATTCAGTGGAAAAACTCGAAAGAATCAAGCGGAAAAGTAAAAGATTAATTACGAAGTTGTTAGTCAGCCTAAAGGCTCGTGCAAGATTGCGACAGTGCATTTGCCATCACGAGGCAATAATCAGGTAGGCTCCTTTACTGTGTTCGAATAGGATGAATAATAATTCAAAATGAATTTATGAAATTACGGAGGAATAACACGATTATTATCATTACTGACTCACCAGCTAGGTCAATTATTGTGACCACTAACATTATTTACGAGCGTAATTGCCAAAATGTTGCAAATTCTTTTAAAATACCATAGGTATACGGACACAGTTTTGTCGATGTTCCTATAATTGATGAGCGAAGCGAGAGGAGAGAAATCTTCAAAATCACTATCCCCAAAAAAGAGAATTTTTATATTTTTTGTTTGTTTGTTTGTTTGTTTGTGTGATTGTTCGCGGTCTGCTGGCTAAACGGCTGAACCGATTCTGATAAAATTTGCATGGGTCCTTCGCAAGTTGTGTGTGTTTTGTCTGCTGTTCCAGATTTGTGAGGGCTCTGGAGTCTGCACTCGAGCCTTACGTGGCCATGGAATACATCTGCACCCTTTTCCCAGCGACGCTCATCATCATCTACATTACACATGTGAGCTATGAATATGCTGTCAATAGAGTTATTGATGATAGGAGCAAAATCTTCGATTTATCTAGCTGGACCTTGACTGGACGCGACATTAAACGGTCATTCACGTTATGTGTTCCAGGAGCCCGTGATTGACATCAAACTGTTTATGTACTTGGCCATGCTTGCCGTGGTCATGTTTCACCAAGCCGCCTATAGCTGGCTATCCCAGAAACTCACGGACGAGGTAGACATGCTTATTTTCTAAGAGTAATGTCTGCATGTTCTATCTTTAGCATTGTAGTTGTCAATAAACCTTTTTTAACCTCGGGCTTGAATGCTTAGTAAGAGTCTCACTGATTTCAATGATTTCTCACTTAAATCATTGAGGCTTTTTAAAAGTATTCAAACCACAATTTCAAATTGTTTTTAAAGCTAACTATGCTCTATTATCATCCAAAAATGCTAGTAGTTATGGGATTGGTCATTATACTTGCAAAACATACCTACGTCCGTATCATTACACCATGACATATAACAATCAATATCACTTATAAGTGATAATAAACTTGCTTTACTATAAAGTATGTTTTCTACCTTATACAAGAAATATAGTAATGTACATTTATAAATGTTATTAATTGATACAAACTGACAAAAAAATCAATACTATGCTTAATTGGCCTGCATTGGCGTTGAATTGGCCTTGCATGTGTTTCAACTTTCGTCTGATAGGATGATTATAAAACCATCTCTCATAATTCCGTTGTAAACTTAAATGCTACGGTTTGTACCTTCCACAGGATGAAGCTCTCCGCGAGGCCGTGTACGCGTGCGACTGGTTCGAGGCTACAGGAAGTCTCAAGAGGTCCTTAAGGATCATGATGTCGCGAAGCAACCAGCCTCTGGTTGTCAGGATCGCTGGATATCTTCCGCTGAACATGGAGACATTTTATAACGTGAGAAATCATACATAGATAATTGATATTCAATACACAACTTCTGATGGTCTCCCCTGACTTCACAACTCTACTGCCAGATTTGCTTGCCAGGCAAATTTTGGGGTTAGGGAAACAAATAGCACAGGAGTAGGCAGGGTTTTGCAGAGTTTCAAAGCCTGGCAGCAAGTTTTTTAGGCTTATTGTGTTAAATTTCAGCTCATATACGGATAACAATTGACTATAATGTCTATCGATTTCGAAAGAATCAAAGGATATCTCTGTTAATTCAAATTTTTATAGAGTGAGGGCGACTTTCATGACACAATCCTAACAATCTTTCCTGTGCAATGTAGTCTTGCCATTTGGGCAAAAACACACCGCTTTGTGAATTTATCTTTCCCTCCGAATTAGTCCATTCTTTAAACTCCTGTCAATCTTCAGTTTTTGATACTATTACAGGTTCACGGTTACACAAATTTAGAAGTAGCCATGACCTCTGAGCGACTTGACATTTAATCATTTATGTTTTCATATCTATATAGGTCTTATTATGTAACAGTAGATTACCCCGAATTTCTTCTATAACCTGTTTTGGTTCGGCATGGTTCAGATGAGTTCCAGTTACGACTTCGGAGTAAAAGTCCTTGTTGTTGTAACATCCTTGTTATTTTTCTTGCATTGCCAATCATACGTGTCATTTACTTTCCCAACAGACGATGAAGATGACGTATTCATATTACATGTTTATAAACACTACTATGGACAAACGATTTTACTGACGGGATGGTGTAAGTACTTAATTTTGCAAATTAATTAGCAAATACGTTATTTGCTAATGACCGGGGTCGCCACATGTTTTAGTCGATACCTTTTTAGCGATAATCAAAAGACTATAGAGTTAGTGAAACTTAAAGCAAATGTTTGCTTAAAGCATGTCATAAATGATTGTAGTCTTAGAATCTCAGCATGAATTTTCTTTTTCGTAAGTAAAAGCAATGCCGGATTTTTAAAAAATCGGGATGTCCTATCGGCAGGATATTTTATTGTGTAGCTATAGTTATATTTTAACATGAAATATGGACAAAGCTCTGTTTGCGTGTGAACTTATAACCTAAACCATTATAATAGACTACGTTTGTGAATGTTATTGAATTCCTGTCTTGTAATGAAATAATATATAATAATAATAAATATAAAATTGTAGTATGTTACAGAATGTCCTCATATGATAATAAATATAAAATTAAACTGACTGTACATTACTCATGAGTGACTGAAGAGGGAAGCACCTAGCAAGCGATGTGATATATCTTTGCGGTGCAGTGAACCAATGAGCATCGCCTAATTAGCAATCAAAATGAACATGCATATCAAACCACGACTCCGAATTGTCTAACGAACGAGAACGAAGCAAAATCGAAGCAAATAGACTTTCACACTGAGTGTTAAGTTAGTGTGTTTAATTTTCTCAACCTTGGAAATGCCCGACCTGGTCAACCTGGGGCTATTCAGTATTCACACAAATCGTGTCCTGAGAAACACTTTGACCATCGTTGATCAACGAAAGTCAAAGTATACATAAAGTTGAGTCGAGCCAGAGGAGAGTTATTATCTGAGTGTCCTAAACATCGCCATCTCGTGGTCAAAGGGTCGAGGGTTTGTTGGCAAAATTGAGATTATTTAGGAAATGGCCACTGTTGAAAATTTTAAGAAGGACAGGCCAATGTGAATTGTCTAATTTTCCTGGTATAGTTCAATTGAAAGTAATAAGTCTTTTAAACCAATTTTGTACGACAAAATATATAGGAGGTCCCAAGTCAGTCCCCAGCCCCCGATTTCCTCGACTCCGGAAAGGTCTCTATACCTACTGCCCACGTGGTGGGGCTGGCATGTGAAGGGAAACTCAGGTAAACGACCTTTTCCTCTGGTTGCACAAGACGATTAGGTCCATGTTTACCTGATCATGGTAAATTTATCTCAATTTTTGGAAATACTACGAGTAATTATTTTTCTAAAACGTAGCAGAGGTTAGTTTAAAGATTTCGAATTAATTTCTGAAAATTCTGATAATTCTGAAAATTTGGCTTAGCTCTCAGTACAGAGCAAGCAAACGGCCGATATAAATCGAGGAAGTAAAATATACGTATTTGCTCGCTTCGCTCGCTCGCTCAACTAATCACTATGAAAATATAATCAGCAAATGATGCCGTTTAAGATGACCTTCGTGCACTACATTGACTTGGCTGAGGTCTAATGACATGCCTTAATTTGTTTGTGAGAATAATGTGTTTTTCAAACGGCTCCTGTAATCGTATGCAGCTCGCCATCATTGTGTATTTATACTTCACAAATCTGAGCGACTTCTCTTTGTGAATCTGAAGCACACACAGAAAAGGTAACTAAATTTCCTGAACTCACGTCTACTTGTCGTATCTTTAACACTAGTTTTGAAAAAAGCATAATTAAAACTGGGTTTTGAATGCTAAATAACAGTATCCCTGTTTTCATACTTTTGTTTTTAGACAGTGAGGCTTTTATCCAGCATTCAAACCAGTTTGAAATAGATTTTTTCATTGACCGGTGATGTTCACATAAAATACGGTTCCGTGGTTAAATTTAATCCATATTGTTGAGTGAAATTACAGATTGACGCAAAATATTTAATTTCACTAATGCCCAGTCTTACCAAGTTTTTCAACTCCTAGTTGAGATCCGAACTAGGAGTAACAACTGCATTCGCTGCATGTGATTGGCTGAATTCAGTTGTATCTCCTAGATGGGATCTCAACTCTAGTAGTGGAAAACTTTATAAAATCGGGCATAAGTAGGTTCCTCCGAAAAGGTAACGTGTACGTTTCTTTCGAGCTGAGACGTCTCGCTGACAGAAGACACGGAGTCTCACAATGAACAGCTGCGTGCTTTGCTTGGTGCTGGTGGTCGCAGTTTCGGTGACGACAGGCTTCAATACAGGTTCGTGCTCTCCGTAACACAGGTTCATCCTCTCCGTAACATAGGTTCGTCCTCTCAGTAACACAGCTATTCCTTGCAATACCATCAATTGTTTGGCATCATATTTATTTATTAGCATCACTTTGTAAAAAGTACATTATGGGTGGACACATTATATCTAACTCTATGCTAATTACTAATTAACGATACACATTATCCCTGAAAAAGCAGACATTTTTTGGCAAGACACACAGATTAAGTAATTTCCTTATTTCAAGCAATGTTTAAGGGTGTCTGTTTAGTAATGGGCTATTTGCATGACTGTCATGTATGAATTCATATTCAATTAAACTAATTCAAATACGTTATCCACGAGAATATCGTAAGTAAATTCATACAAAAAAACACACATATTTCATAATAAACGTTTAAATATATTTTTATCCGAATTCACCAAGTTTTGCAGCTCCTAGTTGAGATACCAGCTAAAGATATTACAACTGAATTCATCCATGAATGCAGTTCATCAGATACCCTTAAACATGCATCAAATGCAGTTGTAACTCGGAGCTGCTATCTCAACTTGGAAATGGAAAGCTGTGAAAAATCGGGCATTATTAATTTTTTTTTCCAATAGGTAACTACCAATTTTGTTCTTAAAGTTATATATCTAGCATTATTGCCACACTGGTCCAATTTGAGCAGCATTGTATGCGCATCACCGTGTGTTTTACTTTTAAGTGAGGTAAACCTTAAAAAGTATCGCCAGAGTTTAGAAATTTGTTTGCTATTTTCCCCACAGAGCCTGGGCGACTGGGCTGCTTCGAAGACAAAGATGGCGCTGTTTGGAAGCAGTGGAACAATTGGCACGATAAAAGCACTGTGCACACTTGTAAGAATATGTGCCAGGACTTCAAGTACGCAGGCGTAGAGGCAGGGTAAGACAACCATTCAATGATTCCATCAATGATTGTATATACAATGAGAATCTTTAAATACAGTGAGTCAAAGTCAGTTCAGCTTAATCTTGTCAAGACACTGGGGTACCGGTAATCAGCTGTCAAAAAAAAACATAAAAAGCAACCTGATCCCACCTTTGAGGGAACTTCCTGCTGATCCATATCAACTAACATATTTTTCGCGTTTAGAAGTATAGAAGAGCCAGAAGTTTCTACATTCGTAAGCCGTCCCAATGTGTCGCTAAAGAGTTGAATGGTCTTAGCTTCTTAAGGTGAAAATTACTATAGCTTCATCATTAGCTTTTCATTCACAGACAGCCATTAGACCAGTGCCACAGGGACAGCGCCAACACAGTGTGTCAAAGGGACAAGCTAGGCGGTGGCCGGCCCTTGGTGCTGTTGGACGGTAACAGGCCTTAGTGCCAACACCGGGTCCACCCTCGGCTCCCTTCCAGGCCAGGCTAGCTTCATCATCAGTCTGTCATTCACCGACAGCCAATAGACCAGAGCCACAGGGACAGCGCCAACACAGTGTGTCAAAGGGACAAGGCTAAGCGGTGGCCGGCCCTTGGTGCTGTAGGACGGTAGCAGGCCTTAGTGCCGGCACCGGGTCCACCCTCGGCTCCCTTCCAAGCCAGACTAGCTTCATCATCAGCCTGTCATTCACCGACAGCCAATAGACCAGTGCCACAAGGACAGCGCCAACACAGTGTGTCAAAGGGACAAGGCTAGGCGGTGGCCGGCCCTTGGTGCTGTAGGACGGGAGCAAGATAGTTCCTCGACTCCCTTTCTTGTCAACGGTGTCTGATTGTAGGAAGTGGTGTTCTTGCGGTGACGTGCTGCTGCCGAATATAGCGGAGGACTCCAGATGCAGTTCCCCCTGTGCCGGGGATCCCAGCCAAACTTGCGGAGGGCCAGGCTGGCTCCTGGAGGTATTCCCTGTCGAGCCTAAGCCAGGTATGTGGCAGTCAAAACGAGTTTAAAACGTTCCTTAAACTCACTGGAATATTCTATCTGGAAGTTGGGATCATATGAAATGTATCTGACCAGGATATAGCAATTAAATTAATTCTGACACTTTTAAATGCATCATAATATTGCTTGGTGACTTCAATAATGCACACACAAATAAAAAGCGTTTGTAGATTTATTACTCAAAACAACGAAAACTTGACACATATTTGAAAAAGTATGAGTGTACAGGTACTTTATATTATTAAAATTGGACCCTTTCTCAATATCAGTGTCAATCGAGTAACTAGGCGGATTGGTTCACATTAAACAAAATTACTTGTACTTTGAAGACTGTATCAAACACAGCCAAAATAAAAGGAAGTAATTAAGCCACGAAGTAAATAAAATAAAAAGTCATAAATAAAAGCCATAAATAGTCGATCCTAGATTATTAGCGATATCAACTGCGACAGTGCTAAAGGCAAGAAAGTGAAAACTTGACTTCAACATTCACTTGTAAACAGTTAGTTTTTAATAATAGAGAAACGGCCATTTTCAGTTAAAACGTTTAAAAAGTTATAAGTAAAGTTTGTATACTAAATAGATCACAAGTACGGAATGCCATGCTAAAGAGTCAAATGATCAATGTTATTTTTATACTTGCCCGATTAATCGAGACCCCGTAGTCTTGTGGAGCACTGTGAGTGATACGAAATGTGTGTAAATTTATTATATCAATCAGAATTAATAAATATGAATAAAAAATAGTGTACATATCCTGATCCACTCAAAGAAGGCGATTGTGTAAAGTTATTGACGTTTATCGGTAGCATATCACATCCCAAATATGCAGGCAACTTTTAGCTATCGATCGGTTGCCCATTAGCTACAGTTCGTTTTTAATAATAGAGAAAAAGCCATTTTAAATTAAAACATTTTAAAAGTAATAAGTAAAGTTAGTATAAATAGATCACAAGTACCTCAGCTACCCTTTTCACAAGTACCTTAGCTAAACTCTTTTCACAAGTTGCCCTTAGCTATACCGATCAATAAATCTTTACAAAATCGCTACGCAAGAAACCCAATCCTTATGCCGCCGCATGTTACAGATGTGCAGGGGACACCACTGGGCTGCTTCCAGGACTCAGCCGACAGGGTCTGGAAGACAGGGCTGATCTACATGGGCAGTAACACCCCTCAGCGATGCTTTAACGCATGCAGGGGATATCGATACGCAGGACTCGAGATAGGGTACGTTCTCTTGCATTACGTGTTTCATTTTCTGAATTTTATAATATAGACGAGTTTGTGTGTTTTTGTCAGAACGCAAAAAATGTGCAAATGCTTAACAAATTAGGACTGAACTGATAGTTTTTAGGATTAAATTAATTGTTTTATAAATATACTATATTATGTAATATAAATAATTTTAAGAGCCTGTGACATTTGTCTGTACATTCAAATGAATCTAAATGACAATAAATAAACAAATTTTGCCAAGCCGCACAGGCTTCAAGCACAAATGTAAGGTTACACAGATACCTACCTAGCTATGGCTTCAGCAAAAATTTGATGCTAGCCATTTCGCCGGCAATCGCTGGGGTGCGTTGGCTATCTGTTTCATCATCTACCAGGCCATGGAACAAGGTCAATATAATCAACGGACCCAAATATTCCACATGTGGTTACAGTTACCTTGTTTACGAGTTGTTACGAGTTGATATAATAACGGTTTTGCCGGCAGTCAAGGGATGAAGCCACTGTTTGTAACCACCTGAGGAACATTGGGTTCCTTTGATTATAATTTACCTTTTGCCATTCCATGTTAGATGATGTTAAAACAGTTTGCCAACGCACCCCAGCGACTTCCGGCGAAGTTACTAACATCAAATTTTTGCCGTGGCCGCACCTAGGTAAGGTAGAATATCTGGGTAACCTGTGGTCTCTGTGGTTTATCCGTGTTGTTCCTGAATTTATTCTGGGGTTCGCCCTGGAGTTACCGACCGAAAAGAGTTCGCTCCGTAAAAGTTTCTTTTTGAACCTCTTCTCCGTCCCTAAGGCTCGAGTGCTTGTGCGGCGACAGCCTGCCCAAGACGCCGTTGACAAACGCCAGCTGCAACACGGAGTGCGCGGGCTACGTCGGCAAGAAGTGCGGAGGTCCCTGGGCTCTTGACGTCTACGAACTGACCGAAAAGCCGACACCCGTGGAAGTGGTGGGCTGCATACCCTCGGAATACCAGGCACAGTAGGTCCCAGCCTAGCGATTTTGTAACTGTTACGTTATACCGTTATCGGTTCTGATGGATAAAATCCCTATTGTTGTCCGTGTTAATTTTGTAACTTTGTAACCGAGAACGGCGAAATATGAGTTACGAAATCGAGGTGCGGTCCCCTCTTCTGTAACTTTTCAGAATGTGACAGGAAATGAATTGAGAGAGAGAACCTCATTTGTTCCATATGATCATATATTATGTTGACATATTTTCCCAACTTTAGCACTCATTTAAAAAATTGCATATTGTATGGATTGCGCCAAGTGAAGTCCAGTTGATTTCCCGGTGGTTAGTTCCTAGGATGTAGTTATAGTTAAAAAGCGTTGGGAAAATAGGACGAAAATTGTATACCTACTTAATGTATTTGTTAGCGATAGAAAAATATAATATTGTAATCATATTCCTCTTGTTCCAGCGGCGACCTCGGCTCCTACAAGCTTTACACCCAGCGCAAGAACTGGGATGACGCTTGGGAACAATGCGAGGACGACGACGCCCACCTGCTCATCATCAACTCGGAGGACGAGGCTGAGCTCGTGCGCAGCCTGTTTGCGCAGGTGCCTTCTGAGACGCGCATGCACGCAGGGTTCCACGACCTGCTGCGCAAAGGGACATACCGCACACTTTTCGGTGGGTTTCAGGGGACAGATCAGTTCCCCAGAAAGTGGCTTTCCGACCAAAAGTTGTCGAGTTTTCAAGGCCTCATCGTTGAAGTTATCATTTCAATATTTCAGTATGTTGTAGACAAAGACGTTAAATCGGGTGTCCGTAGCCCTTTTTTCAAATAGTTTCCACTGGAATACACGAATTACTCCAAAAATGTTTATTTTTTACCCTGTTTAGAGCCATGTATACGAAAGTGCAAAGAAAAATCGGGAATGAAGGCCATGGGTACCCAATTGTATGTATTTTACTTATAACGTAATCGAGTATTGGAATGATAACTTTAACGGTGTGGCCGTGAGAGCACGGCAACTTTAAGTCTCTTTCGATTTAAAAAAAAATTTCTAACTAAGTACGATTTTGGCCACTCTGAAAATAGTTTTTTGACCAAACGTGCTAAAAATGTGTACTGTGCATACACTTGCACTGTGTACTGTGTTACACTTGCATGTGATGTGACTCATGCCGATAAAAGGCCAATTACTAAAAGTACGTTATCTGGAGATGATCTTTAGCCCTAAATCAGTTACCTGAGAAAATCCAGGAAGAAGCTCGTCAAATGGGTCTATACTTTGCCTATACCGGGTACTTTTTCCTGCTGTTCAAAACGCTTTAAAAGTATCTGCTTCTACGCAGAGTTGGCTAGGCAGAGCCTGGCTACAAAAAAAACTAATTATTCTAAATTCTCCTAATTTCGTGGATTTTATTTACTGAATACGTTTTTTTTTCAAAAACTGTCATATGATGTACTTGAAAGACAAAACAATCTTAAATAAGGAGAGAATATATCAATTTCCAGTTCCAGTTTTTGCAGTTTCGAATAAACTGTTTAAAGGCCATTGAGAACATAGGAATTAGTGAAATAACGATAAGAGTAAGCACAAGTACAAGCTGATAAAAAAAGGGAAAATTATCACTGGCAGCTGTCAGTGTCAGCATTATTTCCAAACATTGGCGTGAAAACAACATTTTGTTTGTTGAACCGAGTTTTAAAAAAACTGCTCTATAATTTGTTGAAATAAGAATAGTAGCAAGAAGTAGGAATACTCCAACTCGCTTATTCACTTTTCTTATCACTGCTCGCCTTACTTTACGGCTTGCGCCAATAGTGTGCACTTCCATATAATATGTTTCCCTATGTTTTAACTGTTTTATTCCTTATTCTTACTGCTACTCTTATTCTTACATCAATCGTGCGCGGGCTTTTACATTGATTGTGCTTATCGTCCCAGGCGAGCCCCTATCGTCCACTGGGTACAACGTCTGGTCAGCTCAGTACCCGCAGTCGCCCAGCGCAGTCAAGCACTGTGGCGCAGTCGACGTCCTGGCGCAGCTCGCGCAGATCGACGACAACTGCGCGGCGCAGGCGGTGTTCATTTGCGAGTTGAAGGAGGACTCGCCGGACGCGAAAACCCCGGTGCAACATATTGACGTCAGGCTTGCTTTGGCTCCTCAATTACAGTAGGCAGTTCACATTGGTTGCATTCCTAGACCCACTGGCGGAACTGAGATATTTAGAAGTCTTATGCCCGGTTTTACCAAATCTTTAAACCCGAGTTGAGATCCCAACTAGGATAACTGAATCATGTCATTCAAGTGCAGCAAATTCAGTTGTAACTTCTGGCTAGGCTCTTAACTAGGGCTTGAAAAGCTTGCTTACACTGGGTCTAAGTTGATTTCCGGAACCTATCGCAGCTCCTATGCTATCATATTGAAACTTACTACAACGAAACTGAAAGGAAACCCAGAATTTTGCCTGTCGCCATTTTGTTTTAATCTTTGCCAGGAATTATAAATCACAGCAAAAAATAATATAAACAAGACTTTGCAATTGTAAAAACGAATCAGATTAAAGTTTTTATGCGGAAGATAATTGATCGTTTATTTAATTTGTGATCATTACGTCATATTAATTTTAATGAAAGGTTGCAAAGTTCCAGTTCTACAAAATGGGCCAATGCAAGAGGAAAAGATGTCAAAAACGTCAGTGCTCACCGAAATATCTAAAAAGCTTATGTAGACAACTGGATGAGGAATAACTGGCAGTACATCTTTAAATTTTATGTAAAGAATCTAATATGATAATAAAAGATGAACCAATTAATAATGATATATACTTATATCTGCTTTGTCATAAATATACTAAACGCATTTTGTCACATTTATGCAGATATTGGTCTTTATTTTCAATCCTGTTGGTTTTTTTTCGTATAACATTTTTATTTTTCTTCCACGACCTTTGCAAAAAAATATTTCGCAACTCTCCTCGTTTTCATAAACTAGGGCTTCGCGAACGCAATATGTGTTGCGTTGAAGATGAGCGTAGGTAGCGGTTTGTATACAGCAGATAAAAAGGTGGAGGCCGAAGGCCTATGAAAACCATGGAGCACCAAGCCAAACCATTGCCCTCTCGAAAACTCTGATCACTCGAAATTTTAGACGATTATGACATTCCTTAGTTTCTCTCTAAACCTGTCAGATAGCCAAAATGTGCTTATTTTGAGCTAATTGAGTAATTTGAACATTTATACATGAATGTGAATTACGCCGTGGATTCTTATTATATTAGAGATATATATCTAGTGCGAATTCACTTCAATTATTTCCATAAATGAGAATTACTTATTTCTGATATATCTGTCAAATCATTGCCTTGGACAAACTTCAAGTCAACAAAGCTTGGTCACCAAGGTGACGAAGGAAATTGATTCAGGCGTGAAAAAGTACCGAAAATCACGAAAAAACACTACAAAAATGCTAATAAACACCAGTTGGAAAGACCTACCGACCTAAGATTTGCAGGCATGATAAATATTTGTAAGGCCAACGTGTTTAGAAGTTTTGGTGAAGTTATGTTAAGAACTTTGAAATTTACGGAGATTCAAAATTTTGAAAAAATCGAAAAGTTTCGTAAAAACACGTTTGCCGTTGCTATCACCATAGCTGGATTGGCTTCTAAGAAGGGCATAGCAATGATTGAGCACAAACCCACGCAGATATAATAAACTCGTTGGCCGTTGCTATCACCATAGCTGGATTGGCTTCTAAGAAGGGCATAGCAAATGATTGAGCACAAACCCACGCAGATATAATAAACTCGTTGGCCGTTGCTATCACCATAGCTGGATTGGCTTCTAAGAAGGGCATAGCAATGATTGAGCACAAACCCACGCAGATATAATAAACACGTTTGCCGTTGCTATCACCATAGCTGGATTGGCTTCTAAGAAGGGCATAGCAAATGATTGAGCACAACCCCACGCAGATATAATAAACTCATTGGCCGTTGCTATCACCATAGCAAGATTGGCTTCGAAGAAATTCATAGAAAATGAGGGGTCGGCACTGTGGACTTAGTACACTCTACTCATTGCGTATCTAGCAGCTGACATGATATCGGAAAGAACGAATTACAGCGGCTCCCCAGCGACACTCGGTAAGATTTCCACGTTTGGACTTCGACATACGAAACAGAAGCTGTTGACTCCAACATTTGATAATTATTGTATAATTCATTAAAAGTTATATTGTAGCCAAACTCTTTTAACCTACAGTAACACTATTGTACCGCAATTCTGTGTACAAATCAATTGTGTGCAATTCTAGTCAATAGACTAGGGCGAACGCAATTTGTGTTGCGTTGAAGATGAGCGTAGCGGTTTGTATTTTGCGCATTAAAAGATTGAGGCAAAAGCATTTGAAAATCATGGAGCAACTAGCCGGACCATTGCTTTCTCAAAAATTCTGATCACTTAAAAATGTAAACGATTCTGACATTTCTTTGTTTCTGTCCGAGCTGTCGGGTAGCGGGAATATGATCATTTGAGATCAATGAGCAATGTGCATGTTAATACATAGATGTACCTAACTTATGTCCAAGGGTTTTTATTGGGTTTTATTGGGTTGGTTTTTATTGGGAAAAATCTGGTGTGATGTTACGATTTGGTTTCGATGGTTTCTAAAGGCAAATCGAAATTGGGAACATTTGAAAAAAATACGCACTTTTTAAATTTCCGTACTTTTCCAAACTTGCCCAATTGTCGAATTTTGCTCATTTTTCTGCTTTGAAAGTGAAGGGTGTGGAGGATTTTCTTGAAAAACGCAGGGGGTCTAAGTTGAGAACAAAAGTAGACACCCTGAAAATTTCATCCCACTCGAAGCAGGCGTTTGGCCTGTAGAGCGCGCGCAAACACACATACAAACAAACAAACAAACAAACAAACATACACCAAGTGTTTTTTTTTAGCAGTAGTGAAATTGATGATTTCGCTTCGCTCGCTTCGCTCGCTACGCTCATCAGTAACCAAAGTATTATTGTCATATCGATATTTGACTACTCCGTCATTCCATATATTTATGAAAGTAAATCATTAACAATAACATAATCATAGCTACAGCAGCCACCGGATCTTTGCGTTCATCTGAATCTTGTACCCAATCCTAAGTTGACAAATAAACTAGGGCGAACGCAACTTGTGTTGCGTTGAAGATGAGCGTAGCGATTTGTATTTAGCGCATAAAAAGATTGAGGCAAGAAGCCTCAATCATGGAGTAGCAACCCGGACCATTGCTTTTTCAAAAATTCTGATCACTTAAAATTGTAAACGATTCTGGCCTTTCTTTGCTTCTGTCCGAGCTGTAGGGTAGCGGAAATATGATCATTTTCAGGTCATAAAGCAATGTGCATGTTAATACATAGATGTAACTCATGCCCAAGGGTTTTTATAAGGTTTTATTGGGTTGGTTTTTTTTGGAAAAATCTGGTGTGATGTTTCGATTTGGTTTCGATGGTTTTTAAAGGCAAATTGAAATTGGGAACATTTGAAAAAAATACGCACTTTTAAATAAATTCCCGTACTTTTCCAAACATGCCCAATTGTCGAATTTTGCTCTTTTTTATGCTTTGAAAGTGAAGGGTGTGGAGGATTTTCTTTAAAAAGGCAGGGGGTCTAAGTTGAGAACAAAAGTAGACACCCGGAAAATTTCATCCCACTCGAAGCAGGCGTTTGGCCTGTAGAGCGCGCGCAAACACACATACAAAAAAAAAAATAACAAACAAACAAACACACACCAAGTGTTTTTTGTTTTAGCAGTAGTGAAATTGATGATTTCGCTTCGCTCGCTACGCTCATCAAATATGTGTAGCTGTCATGGACTGCACTCCGCTTACTCCATGCAGCGACGCTTTCCCGATCTACGTCTCCACCATTTTCTCGGTGTCGGTCAGTACCCGGACATCAGCAACCCAGTGGCGTAACTTCAAATCGGGGGCCCCCGGGCAAAAAACCAAATAAAGCCCCCCCCCCCCCCCACTCACACAACAACGTTCCTGAGCACCAACCATTAGTACCGACTATAACTAGGGCGAACGCAATTTGTGTTGCGTTGAAGATGAGCGTAGCGGTTTGTATATAGCGCAAAAACAGATTAAGGCAAGAAGCTTTGCAAATCATGGAGCAGCAAGCCGGACCAATGCTTTCTCAAAAATTCTGATCACTTGAAAATGTAAACGATTCTGACCTTTCTTTGTTTCTGTCTGAGCTGTCGGGTAGCGGAAATATGCCCATTTTGAGATCATTGAGCATTGTGCATGTTAATACATAGATGTATTATATGCCCAAGGGTTTTTATTGGGTTTTATTGGGTTGGTTTTTATTGGGAAAAATATGGTGTGATGTTTCGATTTGGTTTCGATGGTTTCTATAGGCAAATCGAAATTGGGAACATTTGAAAAAAAATACGTACTTTTAAATAAATTTCCGTACTTTTCCAAATATGCCCAATTGTCGAATTTTGCTCTTTTTTCTGCTTTGAAAGTGAAGGGTGTGGAGGATTTTCTTGAAAAAGGCAGGGGGTCTAAGTTGAGAACAAAAGTAGACACCCTGAAAATTTCATCCCACTCGAAGCAGGCGTTTGGCCTGTAGAGCGCGCGCAAACACACATACAAAAAAAATAAAAATAAAAAAATAAACACACACCAAGTGTTTTTTTTAGCAGTAGTGAAATTGATGATTTCGCTTCGCTCGCTACGCTCATCAACAAATAAATAAGTACGGCAACCTTTCACCTGACCGCCAAAATGATTGTACCAAGTGGAGCAAGCCATTGTTGTGATTTTATTTTTTAAATGGTTACTGTGATATCGTGATGTCAACAAAGTACCGGAGTTGCGTGAGTAGCTGAAAACACATTTGCTTTTACTTGACTTCGAAACTATATATATGCTACTTGTGCCTCGATATACTGAATTTTTGTATGCAACCCCGATATAGTTGCAATCCGGACATCGGTATTGGTAATGGTGTTAAGGATTTGTACTTTAAACCATGGGTTTTAATTTTTTGCTTTTATTTTTTCTACAGAGCTCTAAAAGTGCTATAAGAATCGTCAGTAGTCAACTTAAGTGCAAAAATAATGGTTTATTTAACTGTAAGTATAAATTAACAATAAGCAATAATGATAAATATAACGAATTAGTGTTTAATCTTTATATTTACTATCAAAATATTCCTTGGGTAATAATGTGTAACACCCAAGCGTATACACAAGAATAATTTAAGGTATAAAAACAATGTTCGATAAGGTAATTATTATCTTATTGAACATTGTTTTATACCGTTGAAAAATATTTAAACGCCCAAAAAATATATGTAAAATGATACATATTTTGTTAATTTATGACTATGCCATATAGCACTATGTGTCTTTGTGGCTATAAAATTGAATTGAAACATGCATAGCGTTGGGCTGCGGTACACGGACTCGTAAATAAATTACTTTTGAAATTAGCACAATGGCGTAACTTCAAGTCGGAGGCCCCAAAGCAACAACCCCTCCCGTGTTGCCAATTTAGTAAAAGTTGAGCCGAAAAATGAAGGCCGATTACGTTTTCTATAGGGAATTGATTTTTTTAAAGCTAGTACTTGGAAAACGTACTAGATTTCAAAAAGTTATCCCTGAAAAAAAGTCTTCATCTCTTTTTTCGGTTCAACTTCGGCCTCCGCGAGGCCCCTGAGCACTGGTATGCCTGATCCCCTCTAGTTACGCACTGAGCCCGAGGCCCCCGAGCACTGGTATGCCTGCTCCCCTCTAGTTACGCACTGAGCTCGAGGCCCCCGAGCACTGGTATGCCTGCTCCCCTCTAGTTACGCACTGAGCTCGAGGCCCCCGAGCACTGGTATGCCTGCTCCCCTCTAGTTACGCACTGAGCCCGAGGCCCCCGAGCACTGGTATGCCTGCTCCCCTCTAGTTGCGCACTGAGCCCGAGGCCCCCGAGCACTGGTATGCCTGCTCCCCTCTAGTTACGCACTGAATACGCATACTAAAGGTCATGACCATTGGCGTTCAGTGGCACTCATATTTCGTAGCTGTCTCGCCGTGGTTAATCTCTGTTTGCCTGTTTTCTTGAGTAGATACGCTTGCATATTTGCAAGGCGCAGGTGCATCTTTGATCTTGGATAGAGTTTTGTTTTTAAAATTCGGCTATAAATGATGTTTCTCGAATGATCAGTAGCTGCCTGTTGTCTACAATAGTGCCTGGATCGTCAATAAATCAATTAACCTGATTGACTATGGCCACCTTTATGACAGACTGCAGTTACTTTAGTTGGTTCCAGCTGATGTCATTACAAGAACGGAAACAACATGCAGAGACTGATTGCGAGACAGCACGCGACCAAATGTATGACGGCCAGCCGCATCGGTTATCAGGACTCACCTATTTCATTTGGGCTACCCTAGTGTTGTAACATTCCAAAAAGCAGTCGAAGTCATTTTGTCACTTCATTTTCACGAGTTAAGTACATTATTATCGGTAGCAATTAAAAGTCCATCAGCTTTGATGATAGTGCTGTTTGTAGTGCCAAAATACCATGCACATGCATGTGTCAATTAAAATACCAGTCTGCTGAAGATAGCAGGGGCTCGTTTCTCGAAACATGGGCTAAAGTTAGCCTAGGGCTAAAATGGTCACGTGACGCGTTTTGCCCGTTTTGGTTGAAAGTTGGTGTTCTCGAATCCTTGGCCCCGGGCTAATTCAGTTTGCCCGTGGGCCTACTTTAGCCGGACGTTTTGGATCGAGCCAAGAGTTAGCCCGTGTTGTATTTAACAAAAAATGTGTTAAAAATCAGTGATGCTCTAAAAGAATAATTTTTTTGTGAAAATAAGAGTTTGTAACACTTGCAAGAGCCAAATTATTAACGGATATCAACACAAACAGCGTTTGCAAAATACGTATTTGCGGGTTATGTTACCCAGTCAGACTCCAAAAACTCGTGATGACTTTTGAGAGGCAAATATATTATTGAATTACGGCGAGAAGAAGAGTTGAAAGCTAATAAAATGCTCAGGAAGGACTCTTACATCATCCACTTTCATCACTTCTCATGAGCGGAAGTCTGTTGCTGCCATAGTTAAGGGGAGGCTATTTTAAAAAGATCGAGATCGTGCGATCGAGATCCTTTTTCAGTGATCTTAGAACTGATCGCGATCGTTTTTTATAAAATGATTCTTTTAAATCAAGATCGTTTCCCAATGCCTAAACCGATGTTTTTCAGAAGCACGTGCATTAAATCCTGTGTGTTTTTATATGGGATCTCAGCAAACAACATTACTTCCAAATTGACCGTTTATTCCGCGACAACCCGAAACGGAGGCAATGAATCTCCGATTAGTGGTCCATTGACGGACAAAAATGGACCGTTTTCCCAGTTTTTTTCTGTAAAAGATCTTTTAAACGAATTTGATCTTTTTTATAAAACGACATTGAATTTTAATTTATAAAAAAAGGATTGCGAACTTCGATCTTTTGAAAAGATCTTTTTTTGAAGACGATCATGATATTTTTAAAAGATCGATTTCAAAGCGATCTTCCCCAATTATTAGCAGATATATATTTTAGCAGAATAACAGGTAAATCAATGATAGTTTCCAATTTCAGTACGCTTCTTCCTGCAGTCAAAGTATCCGAGCGTACGTTTTGACAGCTGCGGAAATCTCATTCACTGGGACATTGGCTGGCATGTTATGATACGATCACAAATGATGACATCACAACATTTAACTTGATTGAAGACTTTAAATTTCTAATATTTCACAAGAAAGAAACGCAATGATTGATACAAATATCCCGAAAATAAACCTACTTTTGTAATTGTCAAAACAAGTCTATACCCAAGTCAAACCGTTCCATAACGAAACTGGAAGTATTGTGCTCAAACGTTAAAATGCCACTACTAGATCTTAACCTTACAAAAAATGTAGAAGTCCAAAAGAAGTATCTGCCAAAATATATATATATATATATATATATATATATATATATATATATATATATATATATATATTGAAATGATAGTTTTTTGAATTAAACTGTGTAGATATTTTATTAACTCATAAAATAATATAAATATATAAAATATAAAATATAGATATATAAAATATCTACACAGTTTAATTCAAAAAACTATCATTTCAATAACCATTGCTGTGAAAATTTACAATTTCATATATATATATATATATATATATATATATATATATATATATATATATATATATATATATATATATATATATATATATATATATATATATATATATATATATATATATATATATATATATATATATATATATATATATATATATATATATATATATAAAGGGTTGAAATTTATTGCACTTGCTGTCTAAGTCCAAAGATTAAAATGGCGTTGAGCCTTTTCCGGTGCAATTTATAACAGCTCCAGTTAGAGAGCATGGCAAAATCAAATTAATCCTAGTGCAGGTACCCTCGGTACTGAACCGTGACTGTGCACGTTCATCTGGCCCCGGAATTTAAGGGGCCCCGGAATTTCAGGGGCCCCGAAAATTTGGTTATCACTCATGGGCCAAACGGCTTAAATTACTATAAACGCTGAAACGCTGCGTTTACTGAAACGATGTACTATTTTTTAATCTTTATAATTTCATTGCAATCTGCCGCTATTCCCCAAAATTGCTTTTTTGGGGGAAAGGATTGAAACTGGTATATCTCACCTAGTAAGAGCGCTACTAGGTGGTTTGTGCGGCTTCAGCTACAGATTTAAATTTCCATCATGTGAAAAAATGCGGAAGATCATGAATACCTTGGGTCGTCGATTTGCCTTTTTGCTATGGCTGAAAATTTGGCCAATTGGCCAATTGATCATGGCCGAAATAACATTATTGACGAAATGAGAAGAGGAAGTAACTCTAATCGCACCTTACAGCCGTCTTGCATAATGACACCTCCCCGCCTGGACCATGTGTACTGTGCCTATATGAGTAGATAACGACCGAGCTAATGAGTACTTATGTCTTGCTGTAAAATGCATGCAATAAATGACAATGCCCAACGAGGTAAACAAATAATTGATTTGTGCTGAATTTGTATTGCGTGTAAGCTTATCGCAAATAAAGTGCTTTATGGCCACATTGCCCGAGTAATGAGTGTACTTTGGACCTTAAGGTAATACTTAGCATTGACATTGGCAACGAAATAAAGTGGTCACGGGTAGTTAGCGAGAGGGGGGGGGGGAACAAGTGGATTATATTTGAACTGGGCCTTTCGTGTCTTATAAATTCGTCGGTGTCTTATTTACTTGGAATACTTCCTTCCTTGGGTGTAGTTTCAAGTTTCTTCAAATTCGAGGCATCTGCTGACAACGCGTTGAGTTTGGAAATTTCGCTCATGGGCACAGAGAAAAATTGCTGCACCATGACCGGTGAAACTGTAAGAAATAATCCATTGATTAACGTTGCGAGCGGAGGGAAGTCTTTAATATCATTACCCCAAAAAGTTTGTCATTTGTGTGGATTTGTTTGTGACTGTGTTTTTTATGAATGTTTGTGCGCGCTCTACAGACCAAACGCCTGCTCCGATTTTGATTAAAGTTTCTGAGGACCTACATTGTTCTTAGCTTAGATCCCCTGCTTTTTTCAAGAAAATCGATTAAATCATTTTTTAACCAATCTAATTTTACGAAAATTTTCAGGTTTTTAGAAAAATTGATTACGCTGAAGTTTGTTTACGAAACTTTTCAGAGATAAAGAGAATGCTGAAATTAATACATTGAAAGTTTTGGATTTGCATGACTTGTAATTCTCTTTGCATTCGCATTTTTGTAATTAAAAATTTTACTGTTTTCGTACGAAACTCAATGAAACCAGTTTTGAATATAGGTTTCCTTAGCCCATTATGGAAGAAATAGTAGTTTACGCATGAGCTCTTGATAAACGGTCTTCTGCCTTCACTTTTTATCCGTTACAAAACTCTCCAACTCATCATTGTCGTAACACAAATTAAGTTCTGAAAGCCCTAAACTCTATTTCACGTTAATATGGAGAGTATAGAAAAACACTATTTCAAACTGGGATTTGAATGCTAAATCAAAAGTCTCACTGGATTCCCGAAGTTTCGTAACATGGCTAGTTACTTTATCAGGATATAGGGAGAGTATAGATTTGCATCTTATCTTACTCGAGGACCCACTGCTGTTAGACACGAGCTAATAGTTTCAAAGCTTACAAGCCATGTATTGAGCCAGAAAAGAGGTTCTATAAACAGTTTTGAAACTCTTTTCCAGCGGCAATGGGTATTTGAGGAGGCAAAAAATTCACTCCCCCTTCTTAACGTGAAATGGAGATAGCAAGTGACAGTCAGGGCATCGAACCGAAATTAATATTGGTTCGGGTTCAGGTTCGGTAAATTTGAAATTTCGGGTCGGGTTCGGGCTTTTTTATTTTGATGGTTCGGGTTCGGGTTTTTTCACCGGGTCGGGTTCGGGTTCAACACAAAATTACGGCGTTTCGCCCTCTTTTCGGATTTACTTTCCAAAAAATCCATCCCCTAAAATAAATTCTAAAAAAAACGTCATCGCAGGGTGTTGAAAACCCGAGAAAACCCGAAAAATAATACCGGTTCGGGTTGTTCGAGTTGTTTCAGAACTAGACTACGGATTCGGGTTCGGTTTCAACACACAATCACGGTTTTTTTCGGGATACGGGTTCGTGTTCGGGTTCGATTCTCTGGCGACAATGCCTTTCAAAACATTGTGTTTCTGGTTGCAGTCAAAGACGGCCACCGTGGGCTGGACGCCCATCGTTGTCTTGGCCGGAGCTGCCACCACATTGGGCGGATCTCTGACCGTGGGGTACAACGACGCCGTTATTAACACACCCGCCCTTGTAAGATCCATTACATACTTTTTAACACGTGAAAATGAAGTCACATATATAAGGTAATCCACATATTCTACCTTACCTGGGTACGGCTACGTCAAAAATTTCATGTAAGTAACTTCGCCAGCAGTCGCTGGGGTGCGTTGGCAACCTGTTTAAATATCATCTGCCCAAGCCATAGCACAAGGTCAATTATAATCAAGAGACCCAATGTTCCACAGGTGGTAAAAAACAGTGGCTCCATCCCTTGACTGCCGGCGAAACTATTACTGAGGGCGGAGGGCTTTCGCGTAGCTGCTTTAGTATGGGAGTGGATAATCTGGGTAGCCTTCTATCTGCGAGGAAGTTTTATTCTGACGATACGATTCTTACAAGCGATAATTTTGATAGATCGTGCGCAGATTCTGCCGCGCCTCTGTCTCCTCGCGGTACAACCACGAGATGTCAGACGCCCAACTTAACGTTTTGTGGTCGGTGATCGTGTCCATCTACGTGCTGGGAGCGCTCACAGCGTCGCTTTTCGGAGGCTGGCTTGCTAACAGGTATAACAATTACATTAGTATTTTTTTATCATATGTACAATTTTTTTACAGAGAAACTACTATTGTTATATTCAAAAACAAAATAACTAGCACCCTAGATAAATTATCAAGCCATGAAATAAAGTAAGCACCAGTTGTTTTGCTATCATTCGGATCGCTAGAAATGATAAATAACCTTGGTAAACATTTTAATATTACTTTTAGGCAGTTATTCATAATATTCAGCAAGCCTTATCATGACACAAAAATTACTCATTTTTAATTTGAAAGACGGAAAAATTAACTCTATAGGGCCAGCTATTTTGTTTTGGGCAGTCACTATCATAGTATGTCAGTAAAAAATATTGTCTTTATATACCAACACCAAGGGGTACCCCTCACCTTAAGGTATACATTCACCGGTGATAGATCGCGTGGAGAAACATAATACACACGTCTTGTGTCCAAAGGTTTGGACGCAAAGTAGAGATGCGAAAAAAAGCCCGAAAGCCCGAAAGCCCGGCCCGGCCCGGGCCCGGCCCGACTTTCGGGCCGGGCTCGGGCCGAACTCTCAAAAAGATTTCGGGCCCGGGCCGGGCCCGGGCCGAGAATATTTGGGGTCGGGCCGGCCGGGCCCGGCTTTCGGGTTTCGGGCTTTTTCGGGCTTTCGGGCTTTTTCGGGCTTTCGGGCTTTCGGGCTTTTTCGGGCTTTTTCGGGCTTTCGGGCTTCCGGACTGTGTCGATATATTTCGGGCTATATGTTTCATTTAACCATCTATCTATATCACTGTACCTGTTTTGTTGGCTACATGGAATAAAGATTAGATATTAATTAAGTGATGTGAATAGAGTGAATAATAATGTATGATCTGTTCTTGGTCTTGAGAAAGCATTTTGCTTCAGCGCTGATACTCTAGGCTAGAAAGCTCAAAAACCCACGTGTCTGACCCCAGCTGAGTGCATTGAAGTTTTAACCCCGAAGTTTTGACAATGAGCCTTTTTGCTAGCACTTGTAGCTTTCAAAGTTCAGTGTTTACCGCTCAATCTTAAACGCGTTACCTGTCTGCTCTAACTGATTTCCCTTTTGCCATAATGGCATAAGGACCATTGCAATCATTTGCCTACATAAGTGATTAACTCTGGAACTGCAAAGTTTCGTAAATATCCATTTATAAATTTTGGTACCACACTCTACAGCTAAAAAAATATGTATGGGATATAAGTTGAGAACAAGGGTAGGAATATTGGGAATATTCGAGCATTCTGGTGACTATTATATAGTTTTTAAATATTTGCTGTCGTTGTTTCTCGAAATCGCCGATCATCGGCTATTTCTGATCGACATCGCGATCGTATGCGTGATGCTGGCGAGGTTTTTCGGACCTTGTGGCTCTTATACTGGCTTTCGGACTTTCGGGCTTTTTAGGTTAATGGCTCTTTCAAGCTTTTTCAGAGTTTCTCAAGTTTTCGGGTCTTTTTGTACTTTCGGGCTTTTTGGGGCTTTTCAGGGCTTTCGCGGGCTTTCGGGCTTTTTCGGGCTTTCTCGGGTTTTCGGGCTTTTTCGGGCTTTCGGGCTTTTTCGGGCTTTCGGGCTTTTTCGGGCTTTCGGGCTTTTTCGGGCTTTTTCGGGCCTGTCGGGCCGACTGAACTTTCCGGAAAAAAAGTCGGGCCGGTTCGGGCCCAAAAAAAAATTGAGTCTATCGGGCCGGGCCGGGCCCGACCTAGACTTTTCGGGCCGAGGCCGGGCCGGGCCGACGAAAAAAAAAAAATCGCATCTCTAACGCAAAGGAGCAATCGTCATCAGCAACGCATTGGGAGTGATTGCTGCTTTGCTGTTTGTCACCTGTCGCTACGCTAACTCCGTCGAGATGCTGCTCTTAGCCCGGCTCATAGTCGGTCTGTCGGCTGGTACGAATGCTAGTCCCGAGTTTCCTACATGCAAAGAACCTTTTTCAAAAATACATTATTTCAAACGTGTTTTGAATGCTAAAAAAAGTGTAACTGATTTCCCTCGCAAGTAACTTATATTAGTTAATTCCTAAACTGTGATTACACGAAGCTGTCACCTTTGAGTAAGTAACTTAAATAAAGAAAAGTCGTGAAATCAGTGAGACTATTTAGCAGGGATCCGAACCGGAACCGGAACCGCAACCAGAGCCGGAACCCGAAAGAACCCCTACTTTTATGGAACCGGAACTGGAACCAGAACCGATATTTTAAAGAATCAGAACCAGAACCGGAAACAGAACAGTTATATTGATTTCGGTTCGGATCCCTGCTATATATAGCATGCCAAACCTATATTCATATAGATTTTTTTGGAAACTTACGCTAACGACATAACAAACAGACATGAGCTAATTATTAGAAATTGTTAAATCCCTTTCAAATTCGGTGTGTGGAAATGTGAATGTCTTGATTTTAGGTCTGACGCTGTGCACAGTGCCGATGTACATGACTGAGATCGCTCCCATAAGGATAAGAGGCGCGGTGGGCTCTCTTTGCCCACTGGGTTTGGCGACGGGGGTGGTTCTCGGCCAGCTGATGGGATTTCAGATGATTCTTGGTAATGGGATATTTATTTCTGCTCTGTCTGAATGAAAGGTAAGGTAGTGGAACATATTTCCGAATTTTTAAGTGTTCCGCTATTCAAATGTCCAACATAAATCGCAAAAGTACTGTACGACAAATTTCTGTCAGACAAACTTTCTTACTTTATTTCTAATTTTCCTTCTATTAATATTGTCTTTTCAAAGTTACAATTAATTATGAAGAAGCGCTTTTTTCAGGTCACGAGTCAACCTGGAACTATCTTTTCGGGTTCTACGCTCTCCCCATCCTAGGTTGTTCTCTGTCACTGCTATTTTTACCAGAGAGTCCAAAGTATCTCTACGCGATCAAGGGGGAGAAGGAGAAATGTGCTCAGGGTGCGTTACCATCATTTTACGTGGCCGATTTTCTTATATATTTAACATCAAAACAGACATCCTCTTGGATACAAATATTAACGTGACGTTTTGAAAAAATACAAAAGTTGTTAAAGAGTTGCTTGTGGCTAATACTATTTTTATTTTGTGTCTTTTGAAACCTTACAGTGGAGGCAATTATCCAAAGGTGCCTAAATTGGCAAATTATTTTTCCCGAATTGTGCTGTAAGTTTAAAAACAAAAATATTTAAAAGTAAAAGCAATCAAGCAACTATTTATAACAACTCTTGTATTTTTTATTTCTTTATTTTACTTTAAAATTTGTTGCTAGGAAAAGGTATGTTTTAATTATTAAATCTTTGCAAAAATCGACCAGAACCACAACCTTTTGAACACACTGTGAAATGCAATAATTAATTTAAGTTTCATCATAGAGTTGTCACGCATCAGAGGCCAACCTGTCAAGGGCCTTCAAGACGAGTTGGAAGCGCTGCGAATGGAAGCAGAGAACGAACAAGCAACAGCAGAAGTCCACAGTTTGATTTCGGTGGCCAAATCTGGCTCGCTGCGTCTACCTCTGGTCCTCGTCTGCGTCCTCCAGGCAGTGCAACAGTTCAGTGGAATCATCGCGGTAAGATGTGTGACAAACAGGAGCGTTACTTCAGTCTGAGGCGGCAGGTGCGCTGCAGAGGCTCCTTAAACTAGGGATGTATATATGTACTGGGTTATTCCCAGTCAAGGAATTGTTATTTCTCTGAAATTTCTTACAAGTTTATATAGTATTTTTTTATTTTTAGAGTATAAGGGGTGGGGAATCTTTCCGAGGCCCCTTGAGCATTGGATTTTTATACACTGATTAATTCCAAGTCCGTGGATCTTTCATTTTTCTCAAATTTCGTAAAAGTTTATATGGGTTTTTTTATTTTTAGAGTATAGGGGAAGAGGGAGAAGCTTTCCAAAGCCCCTTGAGCATTTAATTGTTATATACTGATTAATTCCAAGTCTGATTAAGTCCAAGTAAGAAATTTTGTGAAAGTTAAAAATTTTTTTTTTTTGAAACAGCCAAACTCCAATCACTGACGGCGTTTGCATATTTTCAGGGGTAATCACGATGGTAATAACCAACTTGCAACCTACTTTGAAGTTCTGCACCCCGATGTTAGGTATTCGAGACTTCAGAGGATGAAGCAGACTTCCAAATAACAAAAATGTCCTGATAGTATACACATTTTCTCCCTTGAATCCGAAAGTACGAACGAAGGTGAAGCCAGTCATCTAATTGTGGTCAGCGTATGAGGCAGTGCCTCATAGGAGAGGGAGGGGGGGGGGACACATTATTTACTTCCCCGGGGGCCTCCGTTAAAAATTACGCATCTGGTCACAAAGCTACAAAAACGTCAGCAGTCAAGTCTTCTGGAGATCGTTATATTCCTTGAATAAATGGCTAAATTAACGTTCGCAGGTTCTCTACTATTCGTCGACTATTTTCCTGGACGCTGGAATAAGCGAGGAGAACAGCCAATACGCCACGTTGGGTACGGGCTGCGTCCTCTGGCTCATATCGATCCTATCCGTCTTCTACGTGAACGTTATCGGCCGCAGGATTTTGCTCCTGGTCAGCCTATTTTCTTGTGCCTCGTCTCTAGCACTGCTCACCATTGCTTTAGTCAACATCGTAAGTGCAAAACACCATAATGAATCTATAACTTGGTTTAAAGCTAAGATTTTCAGAGCAGTTGGGTGGGTATTGGCGAAGGCCAAGGTTTTGTTCTGATGAGAGCGGTTTTTGGTCCTTAAGGCTATGGGTGTGGTTGTTGGTGATTATTTTATGAAGCTTTATTTGAACTTTTAATTGGTATTTCGTGGTTATAAATCACACAATTTGTTGCTAAAAGTGTGAGGATTCCGTAGACCCTGGTTTCGTCGCAATCGGACAAAAGGTGTGGCCAGAAGTTAGTGTCCAGTAGGAGGTAATTTCTGCGCGGGAAGCTGCCCGAGGATACGCTCAATATTTCGACGTAACAGGGTTGTTATAGAATGCTTGAAAATACTAGATGAGTGCATATTTTCGAGATTTGCAAACACACAATTTGTTGCCAAAAGTGTGAGGATCCCGTAGACATGGGTTTCGTTACGATCGGACAAAAGGTGTGGCCGCAAGTTAGTTTCCAGTGGGAGGTAAAATTTGAGCGGGAAGCTGCCCGAGTATGCGCTCACTCCAATAGTCTTTAAAGGACCATAGCTGGTGCCAAGGTCTTTGCGGGAAGTGCGTGAGAGTGACCTTGAAAAAGTTCCAGCTTCCGTTTTTCTGGATGCATGGCCGATTCCACCAAGGTCGGGCTATACCTGGTTTGGACCAGGCTTAAACTAACCTTTTGATTTACTTTAAAAAGCTGAAATTTTTCCCAAATTCATCAAGTGAAATTTTAACACTTTTTTTATCACAAAAATGAATATTTTGTGTTTTAAATATATAACATCTAGCACTCCTTTTTTTCACTTCAAGCACAGGTTGAAAGGGAAACCGCCAAAGGGCTAGGTTTAAAATTTGAAGAAAAATATGTTTTATATGACATAAAAGTGAATTCCGTATCCAACACCGCATTAAAATATACTTTTGAATCCTTTTTTGTGTGTAAATATAATTTTCCCGTTTTAAATTTTTCAAAATGATGAACACTAAGAAAAGTTAAATTGGGCATTTAAACAAGGTTCGAACAAAGTTCAGCCCAACTTTGGTGACATCGATTCCAGAGCGCTTCGATCTGGATGCCGTACCTGTGCATCGCGGCAGTGCTGTGCTTCATCGTCGCGTTCGGCCTGGGAATCGGGCCCATCCCCTTGTTCCTGGCGTCCGAACTGTTCGCGGTGGGCCCCCGCCCCGTGGCCATGGCGTACGGCGGCATGGTCAATTGGGCCAGCAACTTGTTAGTCAGCATGACCTTCCCGCTGATACAAGCGGCGATTGGACCCTACGCATTTATGCCCTACATTGCCGCCACCAGCGTCGTGTGCGTCTTTACATGGTAAATTGGCGAGGATTTTTCTATCACTTTTTAAATATTTTTGATGAGCGTAGCGAGAGAAGCGAGCGGAGAGAAATCTTCAATTTCACTTACCCCAGAAAAGAGTCACTTGTGTATGTTTTTTTTTTTTTTGTGTGTGTTTGTGCGCGCTCTACAGACCAAACGCCTGAACCGACATGGATGCAAACTTCTGAGTATCTACCTCTATTCTCAACTTAGAACCCCTGCGTTTTTGAAAAAGATCGGTTCAGTTAATTTTTTTAAATCAATTTTTACGAAATTTTTCGATTTTTTCAGAATTTTGAACCCCTGTAAAATTCAAAGTTCTGAACATAACTTCACCAAAACTTCTAAACATGTTGACCTTATACATATTTATCATGCCTGCAAATCTTAGTTCGGTAGGTTTTTCCAATTGGTTTTTATTAGCATTTTTGTGGTGTTTTTTTCGTGATTTGACGGCTGATTCAATACGAGTCCGGTTTCCTTCGATTCCTTGGTTATCAGCTTTGTTGACCTCGAAGAGAAACAAAGGAACGTCAGAATCCGTATACATTTTCAAGTGATTTGAATTTTCGAGAAGGCAATGGTCAGGTTTGGTGCTCCATGGTTTTCTTGTGACTGCTGCCTGCACCTTTTAATCCGCTATACACAAACCGCTACCTACGCTCATCTTCAACGCAACACAAATTGCGTTCGCGAAGCCCTAGTATCCATCAATTAGAATAATAAACAGGTAGAATTATACTACCCAGATGCACCCATACTAAAGCAGCTACGCGAAAGCCCTCAGCCCGCAATAATAGTTTAGCCGGCAGTCAAGGGATGGTGCCACTGCTTCTTGTTGATGAGCGTAGCGAGCGAAGCGAGCGGAGCGAAATCTTCAATTTCACTTACCCCAAAAAAAAGTCACTTGTGTATGTTTTTTTTTTTTTTTTTTTTTTTTTTTTGTGTTTGTGCGCGCTCTACAGACCAAACGCCTGAACCGACACGGATGAAAATTTCTAAGTATCTACCTCTGTTCTCAACTGAGACCCCCTGCGTTTTTGAAAAAGATCGGTTCAGTAAATTTTTTATAAATCAATTTTTACGAAATTTTTCGATTTTTTCCGAATTTCGAACCCCTGTAAATTTCAAAGTTCTGAACATAACTTCACCAAAACTTCTAAACATGTTGACCTTATACATATTTATCATGCCTGCAAATCTTATTTCGGTAGGTTTTTCCAATTGGTTTTTATTAGCATTTTTGTGGTGTTTTTCTCGTGATTTGACGGCTGATTCAATACGAGTCCGGTTTCCTTCGTTTCCTTGGTTACCAGCTTTGCTGACCTCGAAGAGAAACAAAGGAACGTCAGAATCCGCATACATTTTCAAGTGATTAGAATTTTCGAGAAGGCAATGGTCAGGTTTGGTGCTCCATGGTTTTCTTGTGACTGCTGCAAGCACCTTTTAATCCGCTATACACAAACCGCTACATACGCTCATCTTCAACGCAACACAAATTGCGTTCGCGAAGCCCTAGTTATAAATCCTGTAACCAAGGTAACTGTAACCGCCTGTGGAACATTGGGTCCCTTGATTATAATTGATCTAGTGCCATGGCATGTTAAATAAAGCCAATACTGTAATCACCTGAGGAACATTGGGTCCCTTGATTATAATTGATCTAGTGCCATGGCAAGGTAGATAAAGCCAATACTGTAACCACCTGAGGAACATTGGGTCTCATGATTATTGGCCTTGTGCCATAGCCTGGTTGATGATGTAAAACAGGTTGAAAACGCACCCCAGCGATTTCCGGCGAAACTAATATCAAAATTTTGCCGTAGCCATAGCTAGGTATATAGTGGAATATCTGGGTAACCTTATATCTGTGATTATACATTTAACGTGCACTAACGAACAACAATGGATTCCATTCCATTATACTAACAATATTTCCTATACCTACTTTTAATTATTTTTACTTTTGATTATTTTTAATAACTCTCATCTTCATATTCTTCGTCTTCTTGTTCCTCTTTTTCTTTTTCTTTCCATGTTTTTTTACTCTTCTACCTCTTCCCACTTATATCCTATCTCTTCTATGCCTAATTTTACTTGTTTTAACCATCTATCTCTACGTCATCCTCTTCTTTTATTTCGTATTTAATATTAAACTTTTTTCTTTGCAATCTCTTTATTATTGGCGGAACTACCTAATGACCTATGCTGTGTGTGTCGACAAAAGTTAACGCTGTGTCTTTCCCAGGTTTTATCTGCCCGAGACCAAGGGGCATACAGCGGAGGAGGTCTACGAGCAGCTTACACTTGGTTTCAAAAGCAAGATAAACAAGACTTGAAGATCAGTTTCCTCAGTTCATCAAATATTATTATACAAGTCCCGATTTTTCCAGGACAGTCCTAGGGCCTTACCCAGAGCGGCCACTCGTAGTCCAGGGATTACTAGCAGTATCCCCTGGCTAATTGATACCACCATAACACCAAGCAGTAACCCGGACCCAGAGCGGCCCCTTGTAGTCCAGGGATTACTAGCAGTATCCCCTGGCTAGTTAATACCACCATAGCACCAAGCAGTAACCCGGACCCAGAGCGGCCCCTTGTAGTCCAGGGATTACTAGCAGTATCCCCTGGCTAGTTAATACCACCATAGCACCAAGCAGTAACCCGGACCCAGAGCGGCCACTCGTAGTCCAGGGATTACTAGCAGCAGTGCTTTTTTGTAAAAATAAAGGTGCCGGAACGCCAATTTTCATAATAGAAAATTACCCACTTAACCCCCCCCCCCCCCCCTTTAAGAATGAGAGTGTTTTCGCATCTTCCTCGTGGTCTCTGCTGCTAGACACGAGCAAAGAGTTTCAAAACTGCCCATGGCCATAGAGCCGTGCGTCCGGCTCAAGACATGGCTTGTATGTTTTGAGACTCAGCTAATGTCTAGTAGCAGAGGGTACACTCTTCTTCTTCTTCTTAACGTGAAATGGAGCATACAATTCTCCAGCGATTGCAGATTTCCCGCCGATATTTAATTTTTCTTTTAGAGTACCGAAAAGAGGTGCCGGAACAGCGTTCCGGTGCGTTCCGGCATAAAAAAAAGCACTGACTAGCAGGATCCCCTGGCTAATTAATACCACCATAGCACCAAGCAGTAACCCGGACCCAGAGCGGCCGGGTTACATAACCAGGCTACCCTGGTAAATAAGCCTCTTGGTAACACCAGCAAATGTCCGCTCTAGGTAAGTCCCCTGGTTTTAGGTACCTGTCCCGGTGGCGAGAAACAAATATATGCAATAACTTATGCACTGATAAAATGACAAAGATTTGCACTCTTTGGTGAGGCTGGCTTCTGTTGGCCAAATCCCTCTTCGCTTGGGCTCCATTATTGCTTGTGGTCGCATTATTGCTTGTGGCCAGTTGCCGCTCATGAATGCTTTCTTAACTTACCATTTTAACCATTAACAACCGCCATTACAGATTATATAAAACTCTGTAGCGTTCTTACGAGGCAAAAATTCCCTCGCCATATCCTCTTCTCAGTCCGATTACTCTTTACCATCATTTAACGTTGAGCAGTGACAATATTTCAAAGCCAGTCTCGGTCAAAAATGCAACCCCGGGTCGTATTTCCTATGCTTAAGTTATTGCAGATTTGTCTCTCGCGTCCCGGTGACCCAAAAGTCACCACCAGGGACGCCGAAATGTCCCGGTTTTCCAGTCATTCCATTTTATTCGTTTGATCATTATCATTTCTAATAATTTGTCCCTAATGTGAAGTGCCGTTTCCAAGCACCCTTTGTACGTGGGCATGACACATGGACTTCAATTAAATAGAGCGTTTCGATTGCCATCCTGCCCAAAGGAGTATATTCCAAATATCCCGGATATTCTTCAAAATGTGTTTATTTGCCTTTGTTAGATGAGGCTCGTTGTGATTTGGTGATATTTATTGGTTTCAGGGCGCGGAAGCAAGGTTTTTCCAGGGTTTTTTGGCGAAATTGTGGTTATTCAATAACACGATTTTAGCCTGTTGAGGAACGTAATGGGGAACTGCATGGTAGCAGGTTTTTATGGTCCAAATATGGCGGCTATGTCATACTAGATGGTGCGTTTTTCGTGTTTTTTTGTATTTATTTCCTTCATTTTTAGATGTTGGGTTTTATTTTTTATTTTCCGCGGTCTGTTTAATATTTTGGAATGTATTTTAATATGATTTTTGGTATTTTCTAGGAAAATCAGGGCAAAATTGTTTTTCCTGGATACTAGGAATATTCCTGTTGCCTTTAAAGATGAGCGTATAGCTGTATGCACTGCTGATATAATTGTGCACGCAGAACGCCTATGAAAACCGGGGATCACCAAGTCAGAACATTGCCATCTTAAAAATTCTTATCACATCTAAATTTACACTATGCCATTTTAATTTTAGCACATTATTATAATTTTATTAAAAATAACTTTAATTGAGGTTGCGGGGGGCTTTGGTTTTTTTGAAGTATGGTTAATAAAATAAATTATGTTACCTTTGAGACCGATCATCTCTTAGGCTGGTGGTCACCAAGCCTAATTTCCCCATCCCATACCTTCCTTGCAGCAAGCCCATTGCACTGGCATTGTTAATATTAGATTCATTTATTATAACTTTGTACATTATTTTATGATAAATGCACTTCATTAGCGATTAGAGCGTTGCTTCTGTATTTGCCTCTGTTATTTTAAAGTCAGTAACACTAGTTCACCTGTCTAACTGCAGAGAGCAGGTATTTCGCGAGTGAAGGGTTGCGACTCTCGCCGGGACCGCCGAGCGGTCCGAGAGACACTTCAGGTCGTTTGGATTGGTCAGCCTCTTCGTGGTGACCAACATCGCGAGAGAGATCCCGAACTCGGCTCAGGCCATTCGGCGAACAAGTGTTGTCTTTTGGGACTTCGGTCTGGTTGTCCTCTTCGAGGCAACCAATTAACTTCATCGGCTTCGGCCACCATCAAGTGACGTTCGTGAAGACGCCGTTTGCGACGCCACAACTGGACGCTGCGACCGACGCCTTGCTGCGACCGACGCCTTGCTGCGACCGACGCCTTGCTGCGACCAACGCCTTCGCTGCGACCGACGCCTTGCTGCGACCGACGCCTTCGCTGCGACCGACGCCTTGCTGCGACCGACGCCTTCGCTGCGACCGACGCCTTGCTGCGACCGACGCCTTGCTGCGACCGACGCCTTGCTGCTACGCTACGATCGGTTTCGCTGAACGTACTCGCCGGTATCGTTACTCTTATTTGTACCCGCTCTCTGCCTTTTGTTGTTTTGTTTCAATGTAAATCCATTTTGCCTTTAACTTCTTTAAATTACGTTAAATTCAGTCTTTCAATTGTGTATTTAAGCTCTTTTCGGTTATATTTCGGGACCGACGGCTAGCTACTGTCGGTAAGAAATATCGTTTGATATTGTGCATTGTCGTGCTTTTAATTTCATTACACGTCATTTAACTTCATATCTTGGGTTCTGGCTTGCGTCCTACGATCCTTCCCGACCCACCCTAGTCTTAGATTAGTTGACTGCACCAGCCGACGAGCGTCGTCCGATCACCGTTCAAGCTGGTACGTCACACCATTCAGCTTTGATAGCCAAAGCAGCTAATTTTTCCATAGGACGATAGTTATGGGTGAAAATGAGCTCCATTTAGCTCAACGTTGTGGCCACTAGCCCCGAGGGCTGCTGTCATTGGTAGTATATACTATAGTATCTAGTACTTATTACTAAAGTTATCTGCAGAATTATCAAAAATACCTATGCTTTTAAAGCCAGATTTACATGGTGATCGATTTTCGTAATATCTATCATGTACCAAAATGTACCAGATTTACATGGTGATCGATTTTCGTAATATCTATCATGTACCAAAATGTATGAAAAATATATGTAAATATCTGTATCTAAAAACTACATGTACCAAAATGTCACCATGTAAATGGAAAAATGGGATGAAAAGATCCTATCACTGTCTATCATGATTGATATTGTGATAAAAGATTTGACGACATTTTTTCAATAAGGCCCTGTTTATTTTCCGTGATAGATGTGATGAGATTAACCAATCAGCTTTCAGCATTTGAAATAACTCAATTCTCAAGATGGCGCCTCTCAAAAAGTCTGTTGACATTTTAAAAAATTTCTGTGTTCGGTGTATAAATTTACCGTGTAAATCCCATCATACCTTTACGTAATATTTGTTATCAAAGATATCATGATAGATGTTATGTTATCAAATATGCCATGATTGAAGTCATGAAAATCGAACACTATGTTTAACGGACTTTAAAGCGGGTATTTAATTGCGTAGTGCACTGACTATGGTATACAGCCCGCATCAACGGTTAATTTTCGAGTGTCAGAGACTTTTTCAAATGATGTAGTTAAACTTTGGATATCTTCCACTTTTAAAACGCGAACACTTTTCCTAATCTACAAACCAAAGCGGCCGGGAGGCCAAATATTTCGTAGATTGGCCAAGGCTGATGAGCAAAATTACATGCAGTAAAATGATTTGAAAATGGGCACGGTGTAGAGTCTGTATGTTGTTCGAAAGTGTTTCCAACAAACTCAAATCAATTCCATAACAATATAAAGATACTTTGGATAATAATGTTAAGAGTGACTTAGATTCATTAACATTAAAGAACCTACAAAAAACCATGTTATTTAAATGTTATTTAACTATGTAACAACTGGCAAAGCACAAAACTGTACGGAAAAAGACAAACCTTGCCTAGCCTTGAAGGCAGCCGAGATTGAACCGGGTGCTGCTTGGCCTTGGCTGCTTTCAAAGAAGACAAACCTTGCCTAGCCTTGAAGGCAGCCGAGATTGAACCCGGTGCTGCTGGCTTTGCCTGCTTTCAAAGAAGACAAACCTTGCCTAGCCTTGAAGGCAGTCGAGATTGAACCCGGTGCTGCTTGGCTTTGGCTGCTTTCAAAGAAGACAAACCTTGCCTAGCCTTGAAGGCAGCCGAGATTGAACCCGATGCTGCTTGGCCTTGGCTGCTTCCAAAGAAGACAAACCTTGCCTAGCTTTAAAGGCAGCCGAGATTGTATCCGGTGCTGATTGGCCTTGGCTGCTTTCAAAGAAGACAAACCTTGCTTAGCCTTGAAGGCAGCCGAGATTGTACCCGGTGCCGCTTGGCTTTGGCTGCTTTCAAAGAAGACAAACCTTGCCTAGCCTTGAAGGCAGCCGAGATTGAACCGGGTGCTGCTTGGCCTTGGCTGCTTTCAAAGAAGACAAACCTTGCCTAGCCTTGAAGGCAGCCGAGATTGAACCCGGTGCTGCTGGCTTTGCCTGCTTTCAAAGAAGACAAACCTTGCCTAGCCTTGAAGGCAGTCGAGATTGAACCCGGTGCTGCTTGGCTTTGGCTGCTTTCAAAGAAGACAAACCTTGCCTAGCCTTGAAGGCAGCCGAGATTGAACCCGGTGCTGCTTGGCCTTGGCTGCTTCCAAAGAAGACAAACCTTGCCTAGCTTTAAAGGCAGCCGAGATTGTATCCGGTGCTGATTGGCCTTGGCTGCTTTCAAAGAAGACAAACCTTGCTTAGCCTTGAAGGCAGCCGAGATTGTACCCGGTGCCGCTTGGCTTTGGCTGCTTTCAAAGAAGACAAACCTTGCCTAGCCTTGAAGGCAGCCTAGATTGAACCCGGTGCTGCTTGGCCTTGGCTGCTTTCAAAGAAGACAAACCTTGCCTAGCCTTGAAGGCAGCCGAGATTAAACCCGGTGCTGCTTGGCTTTGGCTGCTTTCAAAGAAGACAACCCTTGCCTAGCCTTAAAGGCAGCCGAGATTGAACCCGGTGCCACTTGGCTTTGGCTGCATTCAAAGAAGACAAACCTTGCCTAGCCTTGAAGGCAGCCGAGATTGAACCCGGTGCTGCTTGGCCTTGGCTGCTTTCAAAGAAGACAAACCTTGCCTAGCCTTGAAGGCAGCCGAGATTGAACCCGGTGCTGCTTGGCCTTGGCTGCTTTCAAAGAAGACAAACCTTGCCTAGCCTTGAAGCAAGCCGAGATTGAACCCGGTGCTGTTTGGCCTTGGTTGCTTTCAAAGAAGATAAACATTGCCTAGCCTTGAAGGCAGCCGAGATTGAACCCGGTGCTGCTTGGCCTTGGCTGCTTTCAATGAAGGCAAACCTTGCCTAGCCTTGAAGGCAGCCGAGATTAAACCCGGTGCTGCTTGGCCTTGGCTGCTTTCAAAGAAGACGAACCTTGCCTAGCCTTGAAGGCAGCCGAGATTGAACCCGGTGCTGCTTGGCCTTGGCTGCTTTCAAAGAAGACGAACCTTGCCTAGCCTTGAAGGCAGCCGAGATTGTACCCGGTGCCGCTTGGCTTTGGCTGCATTCAAAGAAGACAAACCTTGCCTAGCCTTAAAGGCAGCCGAGATTGAACCCGGTGCCGCTTGGCTTTGGCTGCATTCAAAGAAGACAAACCTTGCCTAGCCTTGAAGGCAGCCGAGATTGAACCCGGTGCTGCTTGGCCTTGGCTGCTTTCAAAGAAGACAAACCTTGCCTAGCCTTGAAGGCAGCCGAGATTGAACCCGGTGCTGCTTGGCTTTGGCTGCTTTCAAAGAAGACAAACCTTGCCTAGCCTTGAAGGCAGCCAAGATTGAACCCGGTGCTGCTTGGCCTTGGCTGCTTTCTAAGAAGACAAACCTTGCCTAGCCTTGAAGGCAGCCGAGATTGAACCCGGTGCTGCTTGGCTTTGGCTGCATTCAAAGAAGACGAACCTTGCCGAGCCTTGAAGGCAGCCGAGATTGAACCCGGTGCCGCTTGGCTTTGGCTGCATTCAAAGAAGACAAACCTTGCCTAGCCTTGAAGGCAGCCGAGATTGAACCCGGTGCTGCTTGGCCTTGGCTGCTTTCAAAGAAGACAAACCTTGCCTAGCCTTGAAGGCAGCCGAGATTGAACCCGGTGCCGCTTGGCTTTGGCTGCATTCAAAGAAGACAAACCTTGCCTAGCCTTGAAGGCAGCCGAGATTGTACTCGGTGCTGCTTGGCCTTGGCTGCTTTCAAAGAAGACGAACCTTGCCTAGTTTTGAAGGCAGCCGAGATTGTACCCGGTGCCGCTTGGCTTTGGCTGCATTCAAAGAAGACGAACCTTGCCGAGCCATGAAGGCAGCCGAGATTGTACCCGGTGCCGCTTGGCTTTGGCTGCATTCAAAGAAGACAAACCTTGCCTAGCCTTGAAGGCAGCCGAGATTGTACTCGGTGCTGCTTGGCCTTGGCTGCTTTCAAAGAAGACGAACCTTGCCGAGCCATGAAGGCAGCCGAGATTGTACCCGGAGCCGCTTGGCTTTGGCTGCATTCAAAGAAGACAAACCTTGCCTTGCCTTGAAGGCAGCCGAGATTAAACCCGGTGCGGCTTGGCTTTGGCTGCTTTCAAAGAAGACAAACCTTGCCTAGCCTTGAAGGCAGCCGAGATTGAACCCGGTGCTGCTTGGCCTTGGCTGCTTTCAAAGAAGACAAACCTTGCCTAGCCTTGAAGGCAGCCGAGATTAAACACGGTGCGGCTTGCCTTTGGCTGCTTTCAAAGAAGACAAACCTTGCCTAGCCTTGAAGGCAGCCGAGATTGAACCCGGTGCCGCTTGCCCTTGGCTGCTTTCAAAGAAGACAAACCTTGCCTAGCCGTGAAGGCAGCCGAGATTGAACCCGGTGCTGCTTGGCCTTGGCTGCTTTCAAAGAAGAAAAACCTTGCCTAGCCTTGAAGGCAGCCGAGATTGAACCCGGTGCTGTTTGGCCTTGGCTGCTTTCAAAGAAGACAAACCTTGCCCAGCCTTAAAGGCAGCCGAGATTGAACCCTTTGCTGCTTGGCCTTGGCTGCTTACAAAGAAGACAAACCTTGCCTAGCCTTGAAGGCAGTCGAGATTGAACCCGGTGCTGCATGGCTTTGGCTGCTTTCAAAGAAGACAAACCTTGCCTAGCCTTGAAGGCAGCCGAGATTGTACCCAGTGCCGCTTGGCTTTGGCTGCTTTCAAAGAAGACAAACCTTGCCTAGCCTTGAAGGCAGCCGAGATTGAACCCGGTGCTGCTTGGCCTTGGCTGCTTTCAAAGAAGACAAACCTTGCCTAGCCTTGAAGGCAGCCGAGATTGAACCAAGTGCTGCTTGGCCTTGGCTGCTTTCAAAGAAGACAAACCTTGCCTAGCCTTGAGGGCTGCCGAGATTGAACCCGGTGCTACTTGGCCTTGTCTGCTTTCAAAGAAGACGAACCTTGCCTAGCCTTGAAGGCAGCCGAGATTGTACCCGGTGCCGCTTGGCTTTGGCTGCTTTCAAAGAAGACAAACCTTGCCTAGCCTTGAAGGCAGCCGAGATTGAACCCGGTGCTGCTTGGCCTTGGCTGCTTTCAAAGAAGACAAACCTTGCCTAGCCTTGAAGGCAGCCGAGATTGAACCCGGTGCTGCTTGGCCTTGGCTGCTTTCAAAGAAGACAAACCTTGCCTAGAATTGAAGGCAGCCGAGATTGAACCCGGTGCCGCTTGCCCTTGGTTGCTTTCAAAGAAGACAAACCTTGCCTAGCCTTGAATGCAGCCGAGATTGTACCCGGTGCCGCTTGGCTTTGGCTGCATTCGAAGAAGACAAACCTTGCCTAGCCTTGAAGGCAGCCGAGATTGAACCCGGTGCTACTTGGCCTTGGCTGCTTTCAAAGAAGAAGAACCTTGCCTAGCCTTGAAGGCAGCCGAGATTAAACCCGGTGTCGCTTGGCTTTGGCTGCATTCAAAGAAGACAAACCTTGCCTAGCCTTGAAGGCAGCCGAGATTGTATCCGGTGCTGCTTGGCCTTGGCTGCTTTCAAAGAAGACAAACCTTGCCTAGCCTTGAAGGCAGCCGAGATTGTACCCGGTGCCGCTTGGCTTTGGCTGCATTCGAAGAAGACAAACCTTGCCTAGCCTTGAAGGCAGCCAAGAAGGAACCCGGTGCTGTTTGGCCTTGGCTGCTACGAAGATGACAACCCTTGCCTAGCCTTGAAGGCAGCCGAGATTGTACCCGGTGCCGCTTGGCTTTGGCTGCATTCGAAGAAGACAAACCTTACCTAGCCGTGAAGGCAGCCGAGATTGAACCCGGTGTCGCTTGCCTTTGGCTGCTTTCAAAGAAGACAAACCTTGCCTAGCCTTGAAGGCAGCCGAGATTGTACTCGGTGCTGCTTGGCCTTGGCTGCTTTCAAAGAAGACGAACCTTGCCTAGTTTTGAAGGCAGCCGAGATTGTACCCGGTGCCGCTTGGCTTTGGCTGCATTCAAAGAAGACGAACCTTGCCGAGCCATGAAGGCAGCCGAGATTGTACCCGGTGCCGCTTGGCTTTGGCTGCATTCAAAGAAGACAAACCTTGCCTAGCCTTGAAGGCAGCCGAGATTGTACTCGGTGCTGCTTGGCCTTGGCTGCTTTCAAAGAAGACGAACCTTGCCGAGCCATGAAGGCAGCCGAGATTGTACCCGGAGCCGCTTGGCTTTGGCTGCATTCAAAGAAGACAAACCTTGCCTTGCCTTGAAGGCAGCCGAGATTAAACCCGGTGCGGCTTGGCTTTGGCTGCTTTCAAAGAAGACAAACCTTGCCTAGCCTTGAAGGCAGCCGAGATTGAACCCGGTGCTGCTTGGCCTTGGCTGCTTTCAAAGAAGACAAACCTTGCCTAGCCTTGAAGGCAGCCGAGATTAAACACGGTGCGGCTTGCCTTTGGCTGCTTTCAAAGAAGACAAACCTTGCCTAGCCTTGAAGGCAGCCGAGATTGAACCCGGTGCCGCTTGCCCTTGGCTGCTTTCAAAGAAGACAAACCTTGCCTAGCCTTGAAGGCAGCCGAGATTGAACCCGGTGCTGCTTGGCCTTGGCTGCTTTCAAAGAAGAAAAACCTTGCCTAGCCTTGAAGGCAGCCGAGATTGAACCCGGTGCTGTTTGGCCTTGGCTGCTTTCAAAGAAGACAAACCTTGCCCAGCCTTAAAGGCAGCCGAGATTGAACCCTTTGCTGCTTGGCCTTGGCTGCTTACAAAGAAGACAAACCTTGCCTAGCCTTGAAGGCAGTCGAGATTGAACCCGGTGCTGCATGGCTTTGGCTGCTTTCAAAGAAGACAAACCTTGCCTAGCCTTGAAGGCAGCCGAGATTGTACCCAGTGCCGCTTGGCTTTGGCTGCTTTCAAAGAAGACAAACCTTGCCTAGCCTTGAAGGCAGCCGAGATTGAACCCGGTGCTGCTTGGCCTTGGCTGCTTTCAAAGAAGACAAACCTTGCCTAGCCTTGAAGGCAGCCGAGATTGAACCAAGTGCTGCTTGGCCTTGGCTGCTTTCAAAGAAGACAAACCTTGCCTAGCCTTGAGGGCTGCCGAGATTGAACCCGGTGCTACTTGGCCTTGTCTGCTTTCAAAGAAGACGAACCTTGCCTAGCCTTGAAGGCAGCCGAGATTGTACCCGGTGCCGCTTGGCTTTGGCTGCTTTCAAAGAAGACAAACCTTGCCTAGCCTTAAAGGCAGCCGAGATTGAACCCGGTGCTGCTTGGCCTTGGCTGCTTTCAAAGAAGACAAACCTTGCCTAGCCTTGAAGGCAGCCGAGATTGAACCCGGTGCTGCTTGGCCTTGGCTGCTTTCAAAGAAGACAAACCTTGCCTAGAATTGAAGGCAGCCGAGATTGAACCCGGTGCCGCTTGCCCTTGGTTGCTTTCAAAGAAGACAAACCTTGCCTAGCCTTGAATGCAGCCGAGATTGTACCCGGTGCCGCTTGGCTTTGGCTGCATTCGAAGAAGACAAACCTTGCCTAGCCTTGAAGGCAGCCGAGATTGAACCCGGTGCTACTTGGCCTTGGCTGCTTTCAAAGAAGAAGAACCTTGCCTAGCCTTGAAGGCAGCCGAGATTAAACCCGGTGTCGCTTGGCTTTGGCTGCATTCAAAGAAGACAAACCTTGCCTAGCCTTGAAGGCAGCCGAGATTGTATCCGGTGCTGCTTGGCCTTGGCTGCTTTCAAAGAAGACAAACCTTGCCTAGCCTTGAAGGCAGCCGAGATTGTACCCGGTGCCGCTTGGCTTTGGCTGCATTCGAAGAAGACAAACCTTGCCTAGCCTTGAAGGCAGCCAAGAAGGAACCCGGTGCTGTTTGGCCTTGGCTGCTACGAAGATGACAACCCTTGCCTAGCCTTGAAGGCAGCCGAGATTGTACCCGGTGCCGCTTGGCTTTGGCTGCATTCGAAGAAGACAAACCTTACCTAGCCGTGAAGGCAGCCGAGATTGAACCCGGTGTCGCTTGCCTTTGGCTGCTTTCAAAGAAGACAAACCTTGCCTAGCCTTGAAGGCAGCCGAGATTGTACTCGGTGCTGCTTGGCCTTGGCTGCTTTCAAAGAAGACGAACCTTGCCTAGTTTTGAAGGCAGCCGAGATTGTACCCGGTGCCGCTTGGCTTTGGCTGCATTCAAAGAAGACGAACCTTGCCGAGCCATGAAGGCAGCCGAGATTGTACCCGGTGCCGCTTGGCTTTGGCTGCATTCAAAGAAGACAAACCTTGCCTAGCCTTGAAGGCAGCCGAGATTGTACTCGGTGCTGCTTGGCCTTGGCTGCTTTCAAAGAAGACGAACCTTGCCGAGCCATGAAGGCAGCCGAGATTGTACCCGGAGCCGCTTGGCTTTGGCTGCATTCAAAGAAGACAAACCTTGCCTAGCCTTGAAGGCAGCCGAGATTGTACTCGGTGCTGCTTGGCCATGGCTGCTTTCAAAGAAGACGAACCTTGCCTAGTTTGAAGGCAGCCGAGATTGTACCCGGTGCCGCGTGGCTTTGGCTGCTTTCAAAGAAGACGAACCTTGCCGAGCCTTGAAGGCAGCCGAGATTGTACCCGGTGCCGCTTGGCTTTGGCTGCATTCAAAGAAGACAAACCTTGCCTAGCCTTGAAGGCAGCCGAGATTGTACTCGGTGCTGCTTGGCCTTGGCTGCTTTCAAAGAAGACGAACCTTGCCTAGCCTTGAAGGCAGCCGAGATTGTACCCGGTGCCGCTTGGCTTAGGCTGCTTTCAAAGAAGGCAAACCTTGCCTTGCCTTGAAGGCAGCCGAGATTAAACCCGGTGCGGCTTGGCTTTGGCTGCTTTCAAAGAAGACAAACCTTGCCTAGCCTTGAAGGCAGCCGAGATTGAACCCGGTGCTGCTTGGCCTTGGCTGCTTTCAAAGAAGACAAACCTTGCCTAGCCTTGAAGGCAGCCGAGATTAAACACGGTGCGGCTTGCCTTTGGCTGCTTTCAAAGAAGACAAACCTTGCCTAGCCTTGAAGGCAGCCGAGATTGAACCCGGTGCCGCTTGCCCTTGGCTGCTTTCAAAGAAGACAAACCTTGCCTAGCCGTGAAGGCAGCCGAGATTGAACCCGGTGCTGCTTGGCCTTGGCTGCTTTCAAAGAAGAAAAACCTTGCCTAGCCTTGAAGGCAGCCGAGATTGAACCCGGTGCTGTTTGGCCTTGGCTGCTTTCAAAGAAGACAAACCTTGCCCAGCCTTAAAGGCAGCCGAGATTGAACCCTTTGCTGCTTGGCCTTGGCTGCTTACAAAGAAGACAAACCTTGCCTAGCCTTGAAGGCAGTCGAGATTGAACCCGGTGCTGCATGGCTTTGGCTGCTTTCAAAGAAGACAAACCTTGCCTAGCCTTGAAGGCAGCCGAGATTGTACCCAGTGCCGCTTGGCTTTGGCTGCTTTCAAAGAAGACAAACCTTGCCTAGCCTTGAAGGCAGCCGAGATTGAACCCGGTGCTGCTTGGCCTTGGCTGCTTTCAAAGAAGACAAACCTTGCCTAGCCTTGAAGGCAGCCGAGATTGAACCAAGTGCTGCTTGGCCTTGGCTGCTTTCAAAGAAGACAAACCTTGCCTAGCCTTGAAGGCTGCCGAGATTGAACCCGGTGCTACTTGGCCTTGTCTGCTTTCAAAGAAGACGAACCTTGCCTAGCCTTGAAGGCAGCCGAGATTGTACCCGGTGCCGCTTGGCTTTGGCTGCTTTCAAAGAAGACAAACCTTGCCTAGCCTTAAAGGCAGCCGAGATTGAACCCGGTGCTGCTTGGCCTTGGCTGCTTTCAAAGAAGACAAACCTTGCCTAGCCTTGAAGGCAGCCGAGATAGAACCCGGTGCTGCTTGGCCTTGGCTGCTTTCAAAGAAGACAAACCTTGCCTAGAATTGAAGGCAGCCGAGATTGAACCCGGTGCCGCTTGCCCTTGGTTGCTTTCAAAGAAGACAAACCTTGCCTAGCCTTGAATGCAGCCGAGATTGTACCCGGTGCCGCTTGGCTTTGGCTGCATTCGAAGAAGACAAACCTTGCCTAGCCTTGAAGGCAGCCGAGATTGAACCCGGTGCTACTTGGCCTTGGCTGCTTTCAAAGAAGAAGAACCTTGCCTAGCCTTGAAGGCAGCCGAGATTAAACCCGGTGTCGCTTGGCTTTGGCTGCATTCAAAGAAGACAAACCTTGCCTAGCCTTGAAGGCAGCCGAGATTGTATCCGGTGCTGCTTGGCCTTGGCTGCTTTCAAAGAAGACAAACCTTGCCTAGCCTTGAAGGCAGCCGAGATTGTACCCGGTGCCGCTTGGCTTTGGCTGCATTCGAAGAAGACAAACCTTGCCTAGCCTTGAAGGCAGCCGAGAAGGAACCCGGTGCTGTTTGGCCTTGGCTGCTACGAAGATGACAACCCTTGCCTAGCCTTGAAGGCAGCCGAGATTGTACCCGGTGCCGCTTGGCTTTGGCTGCATTCGAAGAAGACAAACCTTACCTAGCCGTGAAGGCAGCCGAGATTGTACCCGGTGCCGCTTGGCTTTGGCTGCTTTCAAAGAAGACAAACCTTGCCTAGCCTTAAAGGCAGCCGAGATTGAACCCTTTCCTGCTTGGCCTTGGCTGCTTACAAAGAAGACAAACCTTGCCTAGCCTTGAAGGCAGTCGAGATTGAACCCGGTGCTGCATGGCTTTGGCTGCTTTCAAAGAAGACAAACCTTGCCTAGCCTTGAAGGCAGCCGAGATTGTACCCAGTGCCGCTTGGCTTTGGCTGCTTTCAAAGAAGACAAACCTTGCCTAGCCTTGAAGGCAGCCGAGATTGAACCCGGTGCTGCTTGGCCTTGGCTGCTTTCAAAGAAGACAAACCTTGCCTAGCCTTGAAGGCAGCCGAGATTGAACCAAGTGCTGCTTGGCCTTGGCTGCTTTCAAAGAAGACAAACCTTGCCTAGCCTTGAAGGCTGCCGAGATTGAACCCGCTGCTACTTGGCCTTGTCTGCTTTCAAAGAAGACGAACCTTGCCTAGCCTTGAAGGCAGCCGAGATTGTACCCGGTGCCGCTTGGCTTTGGCTGCTTTCAAAGAAGACAAACCTTGCCTAGCCTTAAAGGCAGCCGAGATTGAACCCGGTGCTGCTTGGCCTTGGCTGCTTTCAAAGAAGACAAACCTTGCCTAGCCTTGAAGGCAGCCGAGATTGAACCCGGTGCTGCTTGGCCTTGGCTGCTTTCAAAGAAGACAAACCTTGCCTAGAATTGAAGGCAGCCGAGATTGAACCCGGTGCCGCTTGCCCTTGGTTGCTTTCAAAGAAGACAAACCTTGCCTAGCCTTGAATGCAGCCGAGATTGTACCCGGTGCCGCTTGGCTTTGGCTGCATTCGAAGAAGACAAACCTTGCCTAGCCTTGAAGGCAGCCGAGATTGAACCCGGTGCTACTTGGCCTTGGCTGCTTTCAAAGAAGAAGAACCTTGCCTAGCCTTGAAGGCAGCCGAGATTAAACCCGGTGTCGCTTGGCTTTGGCTGCATTCAAAGAAGACAAACCTTGCCTAGCCTTGAAGGCAGCCGAGATTGTATCCGGTGCTGCTTGGCCTTGGCTGCTTTCAAAGAAGACAAACCTTGCCTAGCCTTGAAGGCAGCCGAGATTGTACCCGGTGCCGCTTGGCTTTGGCTGCATTCGAAGAAGACAAACCTTGCCTAGCCTTGAAGGCAGCCGAGAAGGAACCCGGTGCTGTTTGGCCTTGGCTGCTACGAAGATGACAACCCTTGCCTAGCCTTGAAGGCAGCCGAGATTGTACCCGGTGCCGCTTGGCTTTGGCTGCATTCGAAGAAGACAAACCTTACCTAGCCGTGAAGGCAGCCGAGATTGAACCCGGTGTCGCTTGCCTGTGGCTGCTTTCAAAGAAGACAAACCTTGCCTAGCCTTAAATGCAGCCGAGATTGTATCCGGTGCTGCTTGGCCTTGGCTGCTTTCAAAGAAGACAAACCTTGCCTAGCCTTGAAGGCAGCCGAGATTGTACCCGGTGCCGCTTGGCTTTGGCTGCATTCGAAGAAGACAAACCTTGCCTAGCCTTGAAGGCAGCCGAGATTGAACCCGGTGCTGTTTGGCCTTGGCTGCTACGAAGATGACAACCCTTGCCTAGCCTTGAAGGCAGCCGAGATTGTACCCGGTGCCGCTTGGCTTTGGCTGCATTCGAAGAAGACAAACCTTACCTAGCCGTGAAGGCAGCCGAGATTGTACCCGGTGCCGCTTGGCTTTGGCTGCTTTCAAAGAAGACAAACCTTGCCTAGCCTTGAAGGCAGCCGAGAGTGAACCCGGTGCTGCTTGGCTTTGGCTGCTTTCAAAGAAGACAAACCTTGCCTAGCCTTGAAGGCAGCCGAGATTGAACCCGGTGCTGTTTGGCCTTGGCTGCTACGAAGAAGACGAACCTTGCCTAGCCTTGAAGGCAGCCGAGATTGTACCCGGTGCCGCTTGGCTTTGGCTGCTTTCAAAGAAGACAAACCTTGCCTAGCCTTGAAGGCAGCCGAGATTGAACCCGGTGCTGCTTGGCCTTGGCTGCTTTCAAAGAAGACAAACCTTGCCTAGCCTTGAAGGCAGCCTAGATTAAACCCGGTGCTGCTTTGCTTTGGCTGCTTTCAAAGAAGACAACCCTTGCCTAGCCTTGAAGGCAGCCGAGATTGTACCCGGTGCCGCTTGGCTTTGGCTGCTTTCAAAGAAGACAAACCTTGCCTAGCCTTGAAGGCAGCCGAGATTGAACCCGGTGCTGCTTGGCCTTGGCTGCTTTCAAAGAAGACGAACCTTGCCTAGCCTTGAAGGCAGCCGAGATTGTACCCGGTGCCGCTTGGCTTTGGCTGCTTTCAAAGAAGACAACCCTTGCCTAGCCTTGAAGGCAGCCGAGATTGTACCCGGTGCCGCTTGGCTTTGGCTGCTTTCAAAGAAGACAAACCTTGCCTAGCCTTGAAGGCAGCCGAGATTGAACCCGGTGCTGCTTGGCCTTGGCTGCTTTCAAAGAAGACGAACCTTGCCTAGCCTTGAAGGCAGCCGAGATTGTACCCGGTGCCGCTTGGCTTTGGCTGCTTTCAAAGAAGACAAACCTTGCCTAGCCTTGAAGGCAGCCGATATTGAACCCGGTGCCGCTTGGCCTTGGCTGCTTTCAAAGAAGACGAACCTTGCCTAGCCTTGAAGGCAGCCGAGATTGTACCCGGTGCCGCTTGGCTTTGGCTGCATTCAAAGAAGACAAACCTTGCCTAGCCTTGAAGGCAGCCGAGATTGAACCCGGTGCTGCTTGGCCTTGGCTGCTTTCAAAGAAGACGAACCTTGCCTAGCCTTGAAGGCAGCCGAGATTGTACCCGGTGCCGCTTGGCTTTGGCTGCTTTCAAAGAAGACAAACCTTGCCTAGCCTTGAAGGCAGCCGAGATTAAACCCGGTGCCGTTTGGCCTTGGCTGCTTTCAAAGAAGACAAACCTTGCCTAGCCTTGAAGGCAGCCGAGATTGAACCCGGTGCTGCTTGGCCTTGGCTGCTTTCAAAGAAGACGAACCTTGCCTAGCCTTGAAGGCAGCCGAGATTGTACCCGGTGCCGCTTGGCTTTGGCTGCTTTCAAAGAAGACAAACTATGCCTAGCCTTGAAGGCAGCCGAGATTGAACCCGGTGCAGCTTGGCCTTGGCTGCTTTCAAAGAAGAAAAACCTTGCCTAGCCTTGAAGGCAGCCGAGATTAAACCCGGTGCTGCTCGGCTTTGGCTGCTTTCAAAGAAGACAAACCTTGCCTAGCCTTGAAGGCAGCCGTGATTGAACCCGGTGCTGCTTGGCCTTGGCTGCTTTCAAAGAAGACAAACCTTGCCTAGCCTTGAAGGCAGCCGAGATTGAACCCGGTGCTGTTTGGCCTTGGTTGCTTTCAAAGAAGACAAACCTTGCCTAGCCTTGAAGGCAGCCCAGCTGAGATTGAACCCTGTGCTGCTTGGCCTTGGCTGCTTTCAAAGAAGACAAACCTTGCCTAGCCTTGAAGGCAGCCGAGATTGAACCCGGTGCTGCTTGGCCTTGGCTGCTTTCAAAGAAGTCAAACCTTGCCTTGCCTTGAAGGCAGCCGAGATTGAACCCGGTGCTGCTTGGCTTTGGCTGCTTTCAAAGAAGACAAACCTTGCCTAGCCTTGAAGGCAGCCGAGATTGTACCCGGTGCTACTTGGCCTTGGCTGCTTTCAAAGAAGACAACCCTTGCCTAGCCGTGAAGGCAGCCGAGATTGTACCCGGTGCCGCTTGGCTTTGGCTGCTTTCAAAGAAGACAAACCTTGCCTAGCCTTGAAGGCAGCCGAGAGTGAACCCGGTGCTGCTTCTCTTTGGCTGCTTTCAAAGAAGACAAACCTTGCCTAGCCTTGAAGGCAGCCGAGATTGTATCCGGTGCTGCTTGGCCTTGGCTGCTTTCAAAAAAAAAAAACCTTGCCTAGCCTTGAAGGCAGCCGAGATTGTACCCGGTGCTGCTTGGCCTTGGCTGCTTTCAAAGAAGACAAACCTTGCCTAGCCTTGAAGGCAGCCGAGATTGTACCCGGTGCTGTTTGGCCTTGGCTGCTTTCAAAGAAGACAAACCTTGCCTAGCCTTGAAGGCAGCCGAGATTGAACCCGGTGCTGCTTGGCCTTGGCTGCTCGCCGTGTCGTTTTGGGAATTGTATCGAGGCGGGCTTGGTCGAGATACGAGTTACTATATTTATCAGGAATTGGAAACTAAACTCATTACGGTTCCGGTTTCGGTTCCGGACCAGAAAATTTGATATCAAAGGGTTCGGGTTCCGGTTCTGGTTCCTGAGTCGTTTCGGTTCCTGTGGAACCGAAACTTCAAACTGTTCCAACAGGTTCCAAACGGTTCCATATTTTTATGCACTCTAAAAAAAGAAAAAACATCCTCTACATACTTTCTTTGGTTCAGAGAGTGCTTTCTTGGCACAATTTTTTGATGAGCGTAGCGAGCGAAGCGAGCGAAGCGAAATCATCAATTTTACTACTGCTAAAAAAAACACTTGGTGTGTGTGTTTTTTTTTTTTTTTTTTTATGTGTGTTTGCGCGCGCTCTACAGGCCTAAACAAACAGGCCTTCTACAAGCAGAAAAAAGAGCAAAATTCGACAATTGGGCAAGTTTGGAAAAGTACGGAAATTTATTTCAAAGTGCGTATTTTTTTCAAATGTTCCCAATTTCGATTTGCCTTTAGAAACCATCGAAACCAAATCGAAACATCACACCAGATTTTTCCCAATAAAAACCAACCCATTAAAACCCAATAAAAACCCTTGGGCATGAGTTACATCTATGTATTAACATGCACAATGCTCAATGATCTCAAGATGAGCATATTTCCGCTACCCGACAGCTCGGACAGAAACAAAGAAAGGTGAGAATCGTTTACATTTTAAGTGATCAGAATTTTTGAGAAAGCATTGGTCCGGCTTGCTGCTCCATGATTTAGGCTTTTTGCCTCAATCTTTTTTTGCGCTAAATACAAACCGCTACGCTATTCTTCAACGCAACACAAATTGCGTTCGCCCTAGTACGATCAAATTCCTCGGACCTGTAATTGATGAGCGTAACGAGCGAAGCGAGCGAAGCGAAATCATCAATTTCACTACTGCTAAAAAAACACTTGTGTGTGTGTTTTTTTTTTTTTGTATGTGTGTTTGCGCGCGCTCTACAGGCCAAACGCCTGCTTCGAGCGGGATGAAATTTTCAGGGTGTCTACTTTCGTTCCCAACGTAGACCCCCTGCGTTTTTCAAGAAAATCCTCTACACCCTTCACTTTCAAAGCAGAAAAAAGAGCAAAATTCGACAATTGGGCATGTTTGGAAAAGTACGGTAATTTATTTAAAAGTGCGTATTTTTTTCATATGTTCCCAATTTCGATTTGCCTTTAGAAACCATCGAATCCAAATCGAAACATCACACCAGATTTTTCCCAATAAAAACCAACCCAATAAAACCCAATGAAAACCCTTGGGCATGAGTTACATCTATGTATTAACATGCACAATGCTCAATGATCTCAAAATGAGCATATTTCCGCTACCCGACAGCTCGGACAGAAACTAAGAAAGGTCAGAATCGTTTACATTTTAAGTGATTAGAATTTTTGAGAAAGCAATGGTCCGGCTAGTTGCTCCATGATTTGCATATGCTTTTGCCTCAATCTTTTAATGCGCAAAATACAACCCGGTACGTTCATCTTCAACGCAACACAAATTGCGTTCGCCCTAGTACGATCAAATTCCTCGTACCTGTAATTGATGAGCGTAGCGAGCGAAGCGAGCGAAGCGAAATCATCAATTTCACTACTGCTAAAAAAACACTTGTTTGTGTGTTTTTTTTTTTTTGTATGTGTGTTTGCGCGCGCTCTACAGGCCAAACGCCTGCTTCGAGCGGGATGAAATTTTCAGGGTGTCTACTTTTGTTCCCAACTTAGACCCCCTGCGTTTTTCAAGAAAATCCCCTACACCCTTCACTTTCAAAGCAGAAAAAATAGCAAAATTCGACAATTGGGCAAGTTTGGAAAAGTATGGAAATTTATTTAAAAGTGCGTATTTTTTTTAAATATTCCCAATTTTGATTTGCCTTTATACCCCGTTCACACTGGGGAAGTTAATCACTGTTAGGTTTAACTATGATCAGCAATGCGCAGTGCATTGTGGGCTAACTGTGTTCGAGTTTGAATTGAGCGTTCACACTGAAACGGGGTTAACGCCATAGTGGCCATCTTTTTCCAAATCTGTACGTCCACATACATAAGCTTCTAAAACTCCGATTTCGACCGATTCAATCATGGAAAATGAAGATGTGCTGCGAGTTTTGTTACTGCTGATTAGCCAGTACATTTTGAAGCGTAGGAGAAGTAAGAGGCGTCTTGATCTAATGCATAATTTGTATTTAGTTTGATTTATAATTCGAGCTCCATATCATTATAAATCGGGCCGTTTCTTTTGTTGGCCAGAGGCCTGTTCACGTGCGACTCCCACACGTGAATCAATAATAACACCTCGTGGTCCGTCAATTGCCCTTTCTTTTCCCATCTTTTGCTTCGCACACAATATCTCTCGTTGACGCCATTTAAAAAAACAAAATCAACACTGCACAGCCTTCTCCAATCCTACAAAACGTTCCTGCAGCGCAGTTCCGGTGGGCGGTGAGCAAACTAACTGAGTTAGCTCTTAATCACGTTCTGGAAACGTTGTTAACGCCAAATCCGAGTTAACGCTAACAGCGTTCCGTTCACACTGGCCTCTTGATCATAGTTAAGCCGCTAGCAGTGATTAACTTCCCCAGTGTGAACGGGGTATTAGAAACCATCGAAACCAAATCGAAACATCACACCAGATGTTTCCCAATAAAAACCAACCCAATAAAACCCAATGAAAACCCTTGGGCATGAGTTACATCTATGTATTAACATGCACAATGCTCGATGATCTCAAAATGAGCATATTTCCGCTACCCGACAGCTCGGACAGAAACTAAGAAAGGTCAGAATCGTTTACATTTTAAGTGATTAGAATTTTTGAGAAAGCAATGGTCCGGCTAGTTGCTCCATGATTTTCATATGCTTTTGCCTCAATCTTTTAAAATACAACCCGGTACGTTCATCTTCAACGCAACACAAATTGCGTTCGCCCTAGTACACTTCATTATCATTTTTACAGTGATTGGAATTAAAACTAGAGCTTCGCGAACGCAATTTGTGTTGCGTTGAAGATGAGCGTAGCGGTATGTGTAGCGCATAAACAGATTGAGGCAAAAAGCCTATGAAAATTTGGAGCAGAAAGCTGGACCACTGCTTTCTCAAAAATTCTGATCACTTGAAAATGAAAACGATTCTGACCTTTCTTTGTTTCTGTCCGAGCTGTCGGGTAGCGGAATTATGCTCATTTTGAGATCAATGAGCAATTTTCATGTAAATAAATAGATGTGACTCATTCCCATGAGGGTTTTTATTAAGTTGGAGATATATTTCTGCCGCGGACTTACTTTCAAAAACTTGCATGCACGAAATTGACAACATTTCTAATATCTGTCAAATCTTGAAGTAAACTTCAAGTAAAAAAAACTGGTATGATGTTTCGGTTTGGTTTCGATGGTTTCTAAAGACAACAATCAAAATTGGGAAAATTTGAAAACAATTTGCACTTTTAAATATATTCCCGTACTTTTCCAAACTTGCCCAATTGTCGAATTTTGCTCTTTTTTCTGCTTTGAAAGTGAAGGGTGTGGAGGATTTGCTTGAAAAACGCAGGGGGTCTAAGTTGAGAACAAAAGTAGACACTCTAAAAATTTCATCGCAATCAAGGCAGGCATTTGGTCTGTAGAGCGCGCGCAAACACACATGCAAAAAAAACACGCACAAGTGTGTTTTTTGGCAGTAGTGTAATTGATGATTTCGCTTCGCTCGCTACGCTGAACGCTCATCAATAAAATAGTCTGTCACACTCAAGTCCCTAAATTTGAAGAATTTTCGGCAAACCCGTTTAATGGCAAGCCAAACGCTATGTATTTGAGTGTCATGATATTTCCATTGAACAGTAATTCCTAGCGAGTTCATATTTTCGAGTTCTCGTCACATGCGTGTCGAACTAAATTGAGATCAGTCGAAGCAACGCGCTGGTTTAACCAGTGACATCGCCAGCATTTATACTAACTAGCCACTTGGGTAGCAACTTGCATAGTTTTTTTGCGTACTTTTTAGCAGTTTCTGTTAAACACCTGATCATTTGTATATTACCGCCGTACTTCTTGTGATCGAATCTTGTTGCAAGTTGTTAGCATTTACGTTGTTGTAAAGCTAACCGGCTGCACTTAAATTCATGGCAGCGTCAAACATTTTCGTTTTTGGAAAAAAAGTATAATACTTTCTTGTAAGTGCTTCCGCCACGTTTTGAAATCTAGCGGCAAAACTCCGCCCTAAGCGCTAGATGTCCCAACCTAACCCTCCCTAGTCTCAGTGTGTTTGGAAATAGATTGTTTGGAAATTCAGAGTGGAGCTAGTCGGAGGGACTCCGTCTGATGGGTTTACGAGAGTTTACGTGAGTTTACGATCAAAACAGAGCGAAGCTCCGAGACACTCGAGTAATTTTCGAAAACACTGTATTAGGGATCAACTTGTTGAATATTTGATCTTGTGAGGTGATGAGCCGCAGCACTAGTCTTTCGTTTCGTATGTTTACTTCGTAACTCCGTTCCAAATTTTGCTTGGTAATCTGATGGGGTCAATTTACTCTTTTGTAACCGAATACAATCATTTACAGCGTTTAAAGCATACTCGCTGAACGTCAAGGCATTGATTAATGATCCTTAATCAATGATTAAGGTTAGTTCAATTTTAGGTTATATGTCAATATCTTGTAATAATAATATAATTAATTTTGAAGGTAATATGGTAATATCATCAATGGTAATATCATTGATTAACGCTACCTATCGTTAATCAATGGTAATATCATTGATTCAATGATTGAATGTTACTTCGTTGGAAAAAAACAGGAAACCCTTCGATATATTGCCTAGTACTTACAGTGTTGCATACCTCTTACAAACTGTCTATTCCAGTGTTTAAAAGGTGAAAAGACAAATTAGCTAAAAACCCTGTAAAACAATGGCCGGACAAGACAAATATATTAAACTGGAAAGGATGATCCCTGGGGATCTCGGACAACCTTGCGATTTGAAGATGGATTTGTCTGGGCTGTGCAGACTTTGTCTTCTTCGCTGTTGCCCCAACGAAATGACACAGATATTTTCCACCGTCTTAACCGACTCATGGGAGATGGTCATCGCTAACATCACCAATATCAAGGTTAGTTGTAATGATTTATGGGGATATAGGTAGGTAGTAGCATTGATTAACGATCGATTAACGATTAATCAATGGTAGTAGGCTGTGTAGTAGAGTAGCTACCTTACCCGGTTTGCTACCATGGTAATGTACTAGTACCTATCATCAATAAAGGAAACACCCTGTTTCCTTCCTTGCTAGTAGCATAGAGTTTGAAGGCTAATGAAGCTCAGCGCTTATGTAAGGTGGGTCACTTGGAATGTGCTGCAGTTGAGCCAAAAAATATCAGTACCTACCTAGTGCAGCGCTAGTTAGCCCCATCTAAATAGTAGGTACAGGGCTTCTTCTAGCGCTGCACTAGATATACTCATAGTTTTTGGCTCAACTACAGCAAAATTCCAAGTGACCCCCCTCACATAAGTGCTGAGCTTCTATAGCTTCAAATTCAATGCTAGTAGTATACGGTTATACCTATCTTTGCCAGTATCATTGGATTGTTGGGTTGTAGAATCCTAATGCACAAACAATGCTGGTAGTTTGCAAGGTTGCTATAGCTCTTTATCAATGCAGTTGTTCCATATAGCTGTACAACAGATAGAAAGACTACCCATATTATCCTCTCTTATATATACTAACAGCAGCTAAGCAAAAGCCCTCCACCCGTAAGATTCGCAGCGTTCCCCTCACATACGGACTAAAATAGTTATGCCGGCAGGCACGGCATGGGGCCACTGATCTTTGTTATATATCACCTGTAACCAAGGTAGCGGTAACCACCTGTGGAACATTGTGCCCCTTGATTATAATTTACCTTGTGCCATGGCCTAGTAGAGGATATTGAAACAGGTTGCTAACACATCCGGCAAAGTTACTAGCACCAGTTTTTGTTGTAGTCATACCAAGGAAAATGTCTGTAACCCTTCCATTTGTTGCTGCACCATGTACCTAGTTCAGACAAAATGAGGAAAATAATCAAATACCTATATTGAGTTTTGACTGTTCAGATATTATTGGTTAAATACCTAGGTAGTTATCAAACCCTGCAGTTATTAGTTTCGATAAAATTCTACAAAAACGTAAGATAAACATTTTTCTGCTGATGATTTCTTTGACTTAAATCTGAAGTCATTCCCAGCCAAGCTAAGCTGCCTGAAAGTCACTGCAAATCTTGTGACAAACAAATCAAATCACAAACACCTTGTGTAAAGTACCTACCTATAATGTACGTTCCTAGTACCTACCCAACTAACTGGGTCTGGTTTGGTGTTGATTATATGTGTATTGTGTTTGATTCCAGGTGCAACTCGGTGATGGTTTGCCAGCATTGATATGCAACCCGTGCGTAACCACTCTGGACCATGCGCGGGATTTCATTGAGAAATCAGCCGCTGGCGATGACTTGTTAAGAAATGTTCTATTCCGGGTAGGTACATTTCTCTATTTAGTAAAGTAAGCTACTTTAAAAAAACCAATTGTAGATACCTACCTGCCTATATAACCTGTCATTACTAGTGCCGATCGCTGGGGTGCGTTGGCAACCTGTTTTGCCATCATCTACCAGGCCATGGCACAAGGTCAATTGTAATCAAGGGACCCAATGTTCCTCAGGTGGTTACAGTAATAGCTTTATTAGGGTAGCGATTGTGTAAAATTATATCGATTGGTAGCTAAAAGTTGCCTGCTTAATTTAAATGGGCCGTGCTACCAATATACATCGATAACTCGTCTATAAATTAACACAATTGCTACCCTGCCCATGGCACAAGGTCAATACAATCCCTAAGGGACCCGATGTTCCACAGGTGGTTACAGTTACCTTGGTTACAGGTGATATAACAACAAACAGTGGCTCCATCCCTTGACTGCCGGCAAAACTATTGTTGCGGGCGGAGGGCTTTCGCGTGGCTGCTTTAGTATGGGAGTGTAAAATATGATTAACATTATATCTGTGATATTACAAAAGAAATTTAATACATTTTTCATTAAGTCTGTTGAAGGGGCTGACGCAGAATTCTCTCGTCCGAAGAACCAACTCTCCACGGACAACGGCGCTGCGTTGCCTTGCGTCTACAAACAACACGAGGGCATCGCCGAAATGTCCGGCTTCTGTCGTCTTTGCGTCACATACTTCTCGCCAGACAACATGACACCGATCTTTGAAGGCAACGGACCGGACTCGCTGCCGGACAAAATAACCAGCGTCACAGGTGTGAAGGTGCAACGAGGCGATGGCCTCCCTGCTTCGATCTGCGACTGCTGCGTTGGCAAGTTGCGCCGGGCCAGCGAATTCATTGGGAATGCGGGCGCCAAGGACATCTACCTGCGCACGGAACTGTTCCAGGTACGAGCAAAACTTGGCTTGGAATCAGTTCTACATTTACACTGCAGGGAATAAAATTACGTCACACATTTTATACGCTCGGTGCTGGTTTTTCAGTTGCCTGTTAAGATTTAACGGTTCATTAGCAAGAAACTGAAAGGCTCTGATTGGACGTTGCTAAGCAAATAACAAGTTAACAGACTATTAGATAATTAACGTGCCACTGAAAAACTGGGTTTCAATATATTTAGATTTTTTTTGGCTAATGCCTACTTTACTCCCATAATGGAATTTATTTATTTAATATACATTTTTTAAATATTATCTAGTAGCCTAAATTCCATTTATTAAAGTAACTTACCTTGTTTGATCTTCCCAATGTTATTTGGTTTCCTATGGACTACAGAAGAAAAAATGTATTATTTCTGATTTCGATCTGTTCCTTTATCTATATGACCGTTTTCACCTATTGGAAATTAAATTATTGATATAAATCATTGCAGCGTGTGCCGATGCAAGCAAACTTGGCATCAAATTGATACCCAAAACCCACCCCAAAAAAGTGTTTTAATAAAATGAACCTGATCCAGGAAATTCTTATAGTTTAAACCCAAACCCATACACCTCTGTATTTTACTTCCATTCCATTCTCAAGTACAGTAGAACCTCTGTTATACGAATTCCAGGGGGGAGTTGAAAAAATTCGTTTAACCGAAAATTCGTATAAGTAAATAATCACTAGAAGAAAAAAAAATTTTCCAAAAAATTCCAAAAAATTATGTTTTGGACATCAAATCTGTCGTGAAGTGTCCTGAAGATAAAGTGCATGCTTTAAAAATTGACCTTAAATGTGTAAATTCTGACATCGCGATTCATTGAAAACTTTTGCTGCATTCATCTCCAATATTGCTGATTCTTTAAAAATTCTACAGCAAGCACAGCTCTTACCTTAATCTCCTTTATGCAAGTGCCCTCTTAAGCTAATAATTCACCATTAAGATGACAGTGCAAAACTAAATTCCTAGAGATCTACAAATTCCTAGAAGTGAGTGGGATTCGCAGGCAGGGACTGAATCTTTCTTCGTATTATTGGATTATTCGCATAACCGCATATTCGTATAACTGACTATTTTTTAACATAGGTCTTATGGGGAAATGGAAGGGACTTCTGAAAATTTTCGTGTAGACGAATATTTTGTACATATGGATAACGTATAACAGAGGTTCCACTGTAACTACTTCCTGGCTAAGCAAACAAGATGGCCAGCTCAAATTTCTTGGGTCTCTATCCACCCTGAATTTTTCCACCCTCTCAAATTTTCTCTTTTTTCTAGCAACACGGCAAACAAACTTTTTTGGAAAAGTTTGTCAGCTGGAATTGTTTTACACCAGACACTTGCTTCTGTTCTATTATTGCGTTGTCACGTCAATGCACAGGGCTAATCGACTGCATTGCGTTTTTTGTCCAGGTGAAAAGCGAAGTGGCCGTCCCCAACAATCCACTGGAGCCGGACTCGAAGCCGGAAATCAAGCTGGAGCCAGGCAAGTAACGCGGCTCTTCATTGTGCAAATATTATTGAGCATTGAAAGTACCTACTGGCAATAGTTGGGGAGTTATGACATTTCTGTGACTTGCAAAAAGCCCACCAGTTAAAATTCACGTCACGCTTGAAAGTTGAAACATTTATTAGGTTCGGTTTTGATTATGTCAATTGAAAAACCTTTAAAGCTGCATTTATATGCATTTATGCATTTATATGCATTTATATGCATTTATGCATTTATGGGAACATTTTTGACGAAAGTCTGTCGCAGCAGTGGTATTCTGTCAAAATAAAATAGCTCTATTTCATATTCTTATTAATATAAAGTAGCTTAAATACAACCTATATTATTGCTATTTTTTATGTAAAACTAATATTATTCAAAATAGAGATGTCGGCGGGTACCAAAAATTGTACCTGGGTACCCGCGCTGGTACCTGGGTTAGCAAAAAAAAATAAATAAAAAAAATAATTTTTTTATTTTCAATTTTTTTGTGCCTGTTTCAACATGGAATATTGTAACTTATAGGGTCGTTAAAATTTGCATGGACAAGATTATAAGACATGATTTTTATCTTTATTACCCCAATAAAAGAAGCAGTCAATTATGCTTGTGAGTGGTGAAGCCATACAAAGAGATTAGGTGGCTTAAACAAACTACCCTTACCCCACACTCAGCTTGGCCTTGGGCAACAGCCAATAAATCACTAGAATTGAGGAAACATCCAAAGGGACATGTCTGGACAGGTTCAGGTGGCTCCAGGCCACTCTGCACTCTGCATGCCTTGGGCCATGACCTTGACCTTGCTCCCATGCTCGCAGTGGTACAAATCAACCCATACATAGTGAGTACAGTCGCGCACGAAATTATATTTTTCAACATTTTTTCAAAAAATGTATTTTTTTGGTTTTGAGCAGTTCCGCGGGTACTGATTTGTACCCGGGTACCCGCCGACATCTCTAATTCAAAACAATAAATATTGTAGCTCTATAATATGAAATAAAGACATTGTCTATTTTGTCTCCCGAAAACTGCCGTGGATTCTACCCTAACATTCCTAAGCTCATTTCAAGGAGTAGCACTAGATACAGGATCTAGACATGGCAAGCTCAATGCACCGATTGGATAACACTTGTTACTTGAATATTTCCAGCCGACGCTGCGTCCGTTGCCGTGGCAGCCGAGACAAGTTTACCAAAGCCGCGTGGAGATGGGGAGAAACCCGCATCAGGAGACGAGAGGGATTTACAAGGTGGCCGTTGCAAAGCTTCGTGCAGAAGAAGTTTTAGTCTATTTCAGTCCGAACCTGAGTCTTTGTTGCATGCAAAAACATCCAGCCCAAAACGTCACCATAGGCATAAAGAGGTGGGTTCTCACCATGTCCAATGTCGGCATCCCAGCCCTGCCTAACGTGGACCCTGCCCCCATGTCCCATGTCCCAGCCTTGCCTGGAGGTCGTGGGGTATGAATCACACCATGGCTGTGCTTGCAGCGGGCCAAGAACCCACCCTGTCCCATCGCGCCCTGCCTAACGTGGACCCTGCCCCCATGTCCCAGCCTTGCCTGAAGGTCGTGGGGTATGAATCACACCATGGCTGTGCTTGCAGCGGGCCAAGAACCCACCCTGTCCCATCGCGCCCTGCCTAACGTGGACCCTGCCCCCATGTCCCATGTCCCAGCCTTGCCTGGAGGTCGTGGGGTATGAATCACACCATGGCTGTGCTTGCAGCGTGCTAAGAACCCACCCTGCCCCATCGCGCCCTGCCTAACGTGGACCCTGCCCCCATGTCCCATGTCCCAGCCTTGCCTGGAGGTCGTGGGGTATGAATCACACCATGGCTGTGCTTGCAGCGTGCCAAGAACCCACCCTGGCCCATCGCGCCCTGCCCAACGTGGACCCTGCCCCCATGTCCCAGCCTTGCCTGGAGGTCGTGGGGTATGAATCACACCATGGCTGTGCTTGCAGCGTGCTAAGAACCCACCCTGCCCCATCGCGCCCTGCCTAACGTGGACCCTGCCCCCATGTCCCATGTCCCAGCCTTGCCTGGAGGTCGTGGGGTATGAATCACACCATGGCTGTGCTTGCAGCGTGCCAAGAACCCACCCTGGCCCATCGCGCCCTGCCCAACGTGGACCCTGCCCCCATGTCCCAGCCTAGCCTGGAGGTCGTGGGGTATGAATCACACCATGGCTGTGCTTGCAGCGGGCCAAGAATCCACCCTGTCCCATCATGCCATGCCTAACGTGGACCCTGCCCCCATGTCCCATGTCCCTGCCTTGCCTGGAGGTCGTGGGGTATGAATCACACCATGGCTGTGCTTGCAGCGGGCCAAGAACCCACCCTGTCCCATCGCGCCCTTCCTAACTTGGACCCTGCTTCCAGATGACGCAGAGCACATTTTGCCCACGAACACAACACTGCATGGTGCAGAAGAAACAAGATCTTGTGGGGAAAGCATTGAAACTAATATGCCATTGCCCACGTCCTGTCATTTGTGCAAAAAAACCTTTGCTAGCATGGCAGGTGTTTTGCGCCACTTGAAGCTTGTCCACAAATGGAAAAGAAAACTTTTAAAATGTGACCAATGTACGCATGTTTTCTATTGCCAAACGTTTTTGGATGCTCACATACTGATGGGCCATCAGCCCAAAGTCAAGAAGTCATTTACATGCGATGTGTGTAAAAAGACATTCGGGGAAAAAAGTTACTGTAGAAAACACGTGACTGCAGTCCATTTTGGGGTGAAGGCTGAGAAGAGGTTTCAGTGTGACGTGTGTAAGGAAATGTTTTGGAGGAAGCTGTCATGTGCCCGCCACATTATGACCCATCCCGAGGTTAAGATTGACCTTGCGCCGTCCTTTCAGTGCGAATTTTGTGAGAGAAAATTTTGGTGGAAGCTAACGATGGTTCGGCATAAAGCAAGTCATTCAGACACTAAGACTGATATTGAGAAAACTGTTGAATGTGAATTTTGTGAGAAAAGATTCTGGGATAAGTCAAGTAGTTTAAAGCACATGAGAGTGCATTCAGCCGCAAAGCCATTCAAGTGCCAGGTTTGCGAGAAAGGTTTCAAGAGTTTGACAGAATGCAAAAAACATCAAGCTGTGCATTCCACTGAAAGGCCTCACAAGTGTGAAATATGCAAGAAGTCATTCAAATGCATTCCAGGGTTAAAACAGCACCAGGCCAGACATTCTTCCAACGAAAGGCGTTTTGCGTGTAAGATTTGCAATCGCCGGTTCTTCACCCGGAGTCACCTTAAGGGACACCAGGCTGCGCATTCCGAAGCAAGACCCCACGCTTGTAACGAGTGCGAAAAGACTTTCAAGACTCGCAGAGACCTCTGGGTGCACATGAAAACTCACGAGATCAAGACATTCATCTGCACCTTATGCGGAAAATCACTCGCCAATGAAAAGAGTTACAATGAGCACATGCGGCAGCACACCGGGGACCTGCCGTTCAAGTGCAAGGTCTGCGAGAAGGCGTTTCCACGTAAGGGCAATTTGACCAAGCACATGGAGACTCATGCCGAACGTAAGGTCACATTTCAATGCCATATTTGTAACAAATTGTACATGAGAAAGCAGACCCTAGCGAAACACCTAAATACGCACCAAGACCGACCGAAGCCATTTGTTTGCGCACTTTGCCCGTCACGCTACAATAACAAGACTGCACTCAGTTACCACATTCGCCGTAAGCATGCGAAAGAAACTCCCCACAAGTGTGGTTTCTGCGGAAAAGGGTACTTTGTGAAAAGTCGACTGATGGCACATGTTAATGCCGCACACACAGGTGACAGGCCGTACAAATGTGAGAGTTGCGATGCAACTTTCTGTAGCAGACAGACTTCACAGAAACATATTCGAAGAGTGCACTTGCCTGTGACTTTCTACGAATGCAGTAAGTGCAATAAAAAATTCAGGCAGAAAGAGTCGATGATGAAGCACACTTGTAAATACATCGGACCAAGACCGTTCGTTTGCGAGGTTTGCGGCAGTGATTTTCGAACTTTGAAAGATGTGAGAAGACATATCAAACGAGTGCATTCGGACGCTCGCCTTCACAAATTGCAGCAAGTGTGACAAGTGCTTTAAGACCACGTACAATATGCAAAAACAATTGAAAAGTCACAAGGCTAAGTAACGTAAACTCACTGGAAAGAGGAAACTTTCAATGCTCGATCTCCTTCGTATATTTTTTGCTTTTTTGTTAACAAATATGACGTGCAGCAATAGAGGTAATTGATGGGCGTAGCGAGCGAAGCGAAATCATCAATTTCACTACTGCTAAAAAAAGCACTTGTGTGTGTGTGTGTGTGTGTTTGTGCGCGCTCTACAGACCACACGCCAGCTTCGATTGGGACGAAATGTTCAGGGTGTCTACTTTTTTTCTCAACTTAGACCCCCTGCGTTTTTCAAGAAAATCCTCCATACCACTTCCCTTCAAAGCAGGAAAAATAGTAATATTCGGCAATTGAGAAAGGTTAGAAAAGTACGGAAATTTATTTAAAAGTGCGTATTGTTTTAACATTTTCCCAATTTCGATTGTTGTCTTTAGAAACCATCGAAACCAAATCAAAACATCACACCAGATTTTTTGACTTGAAGTTGACTTCAAGATTTGACAGATATTAGAAATGTTGTCAATTTCGTGCATGCAAGTTTTTGAAAGTCAGTCTGCGGAATAAATATATATCCAACCTAACAAAAATCCTTGGGCATGAGTTGCATTTATGTAACATTGCTCATGAGTGACCACATCATGCCTCATTGCACATTGCTCAATGACCTCAAAATGAGCATATTTCTGCCATCCGACAGCTCGGACAGAAACAAAGAAAGGTTAGAATCGTTTACATTTTCAAGTGATCAGAATTTTTGAGAAAGCAATGGTCTAGCTTGCTGCTTCATGATTGTCATAGGCTTTTTGCCTCAATCTGTTTATGCGCTATTCAAACCGCTACGCTCATCTTCAACGCAACACAAATTGCGCTCGCGAAGCCCTAGTAATTTACCATTTGGAAAATGTACTTGTGTCTTTGATTTGGATGGCATTAAATTAACAAATCAATTACACATTGCCAGCTGTCACATTAAAATTCCCACATGAAACAAATATATGAAGTAATTTTCCAAATACTTTTCTTATATTTGCTTTTATAGTCAGCATTGTAAACTTGTCTTGTCATTGACTTGGCATGGTATTTCAAAGCAACGGGTTTAAAAATCAGATTCGCTAGGTCAAAGAGTTGATACTGACTGTACTACCTACTCAATAGTAGCCTTACTAACAGGGGAAACTATAAATGGTGAAACTTAATATTTGCTTGCTCTCTTTCCCAAACTCTTATCATTGTCATAACTCTGAACAATTTTATAAGTCCAGGTTCACCTAAGAAGTGGTTAAATATAGGCTCCCTGGTTAAACTAAGCTAAAGTAAGAATACCAAATACCAATGTTAGTATAGAAACATCTCTTTATACTGCCAGGTCACAAGCACTACTCTCTACAAATGGCCAAAAAATGAATATGCGGGTAATTATTGCATCCCGGGGGGATATTTGAAAAATAAAGGGCTATAGAAACGGTCAATGACTTTTTTTAAGATAGTTATTTAAGGTACATACATGCCTACAATTTTTTTAACTAGGGCGAACGCAATTTGTGTTGCGTTGAAGATGAGCGTAGCGGTTTGTTAATAGCGCATAAAAAGATTGAGGCAAAAAGCCTAAATCAAGGAGCAGCAAGCCGGACCATAGCTTTTTCGAAAATTCTGATCACTAGAAATTGAAGCGATTCTGGCCTTTCTTTGTTTCTGTCCGAGCTGTAGGGTAGCGGAAATATGCTCATTTTGAGGTCATAAAGCAATGTGCATGTTAATACATAGATGTAACTCATGCCCAAGGGTTTTTATTGGGTTTTATTGGGTTGGTTTTTATTGGGAAAAATCTGGTGTAATGTTTCGATTTGGTTTCGATGGTTTCTAAAGGCAAATCGAAATTGGGAACATTTGAAAAAAATACGCACTTAAAAATAAATTTCCGTACTTTTCCAAACATGCCCAATTGTCGAATTTTGCTCTTTTTTCTGCTTTGAAAGTGAAGGGTGTGGAGGATTTTCTTGAAAAACGCAGGGGGTCTAAGTTGAGAACAAAAGTAGACACCCTGAAAATTTCATCCCACTCGAAGCAGGCGTTTGGCCTGTAGAGCGCGCGCAAACACACATACAAAAAAACAAAAAAACAAACACACCAAGTGTTTTTTTTAGCAGTAGTGAAATTGATGATTTCGCTTCGCTCGCAAATCTTTTTTTACTAGGGCGAACGCAATTTGTGTTGCGTTGAAGATGAGCGTAGCGGTTTGTATTTTGCGCATTAAAAGATTGAGGCAAAAGCATATGAAAATCATGGAGCAACTAGCCGGGCCATTGCTTTCTCAAAAATTCTGATCAATTGAAAATGTAAATGATTCTGACCCTTCTTTGTTTCTGTCCGAACTGTCGGGTAGCGGAAATATGCTCATTTTAAGGTCATTGAGCATTGTGCATGTAAATACATAAATGTAACTCATGCCCAAGGGTTTTTATTGGGTTTTATTGGGTTGGTTTTTATTGGAAAAAATCTGGTGTGATGTTTCGATTTGGTATCGATGGTTTCTTAAGGAAAATCGAAATTGGGAACATTTGAAAAAAATACGCACTTTTAAATAAATTTCCGTACTTTTCCAAACATGCCCAATTATCGAATTTTGCTCTTTTCTGCTTTGAAAGTGAAGGGTGTGGAGGATTTTCTTGAAAAACGCAGGGGGTCTAAGTTGAGAACAAAAGTAGACACCCTGAAAATTTCATCCCACTCGAAGCAGGCGTTTGGCCTGTAGAGCGCGCGCAAACACACATACAAAAAAACAAAAAAACAAACACACCAAGTGTTTTTTTTAGCAGTAGTGAAATTGATGATTTCGCTTCGCTCGCTACGCTCATCAACAATTTTGCCTATTAGTTTTGTTCGTCAATGTTTTTTAAGCAATCGGCATGCACGTGCAACATGTAGAAATAAAAATCATGCAAAATCAATTTGGAGGTTCTATAAATGTATCCCATATTTTCGTCCCATGTACCTAAAAAGTGTTCCCGTGATTTTTGCAAGGCATCAAACCGTAATTTATATTGGTTCGGGTTCAGGTTTGGTAAATTTGGAATTTCGGTTCAGGTTCGGGTTTGAGTTTTTTCAATTTGGTAATTATGGTTCGGGTTCAACACAGAATTACGGTTTTTTCGGGTTACGCGTTCGGGTTCGTTACCAACGATATGCTTGATGACCGGTGGCAGGATGACCACCACCACTGACCAGTTTTGTTTGGGCGAGAGCTGGTTGAAGTTGGTGCGACAGCTTATTTAGGAGAAATTCTGTACCATCGTAGAGCCTTTTGCAAAATCCATTCTTTGAAAAAAAGCTATGTTCCAGCACTGGTTTTCACTCCTCCGTTCAATACTGTTTCCCATTAATTTTTTATCAAGACCATTAAAAAATGTCTCTGGGAAGGTATATGAAATATGCTACCAAACTAATGTCAACAAAATACTGCAATTCGAATAAAAATATAATAAATTTTACCGCCCATCTACGATTTGTGCGAATGCTGCCATCTGCCCCGCGACAGCGGAACCAGCACCAGCAGTCACCTAGCGCAAGATGGCCTCCGGTCGCCGCGTACCAGCTCTCATCGTTCGACACATGCTTATATAATTCACAATTGTTTGAAAACCGGTGCAGATTAGCAGCCAAAACGTTAATAAGAGATTTTTGTTACGCCTAAAGGTCCGTTCAATACTGTTTCCCATTAATTTTTTATCAAGACCATTAAAAAATGTCTCTGGGAAGGTATATGAAATATGCTACCAAACTAATGTAACAAAATACTGCAATTCGAATAAAAATATAATAAATTTTACCGCCCATCTACGATTTGTGCGAATGCTGCCATCTGCCCCGCGACAGCGGAACCAGCACCAGCAGTCACCTAGCGCAAGATGGCCTCCGGTCGCCGCGTACCAGCTCTCATCGTTCGACACATGCTTATATAATTCACAATTGTTTGAAAACCGGTGCAGATTAGCAGCCAAAACGTTAATAAGAGATTTTTGTTACGCCTAAAGGTGCCGCGACGCCATTTAAGGCGTCGTGCAATGCGTAAAAAGCCGTCGCCAACACTGCTTCGTTCGTTGTCCGCACAAGTCTGATGAGCCGCCTCTAAGTTCGACAGATCGCATTTATTGACGACACCTGCATAATAAACGACACCGGGGTGCGATGGACACCCAGGGTGGTGGCCGGAAGAGAGCTGCGACGAAAACATCGGCCGAAGATCAGGCTCTGGATCAAATTGCCAAAGAGGTAAAGTAATCATCAGATCCTATTTCCGTCCATCGCTCATTCCGGCTACTTTCCGCAGCGTTTAAATCTGTTCGCGCTGTTACCTTATCTCTCTTATCGGTACCCTATTATCGGCAATTGACGCTATCTCTACCGAGAGAACGAAGTTAACCGAGGGCAGAAAAGTAGCCGTCCTTGATTAGGTTGAGAATGCAGCAGACGGTTAGTGGCACTGGCAGATCAAGGCCATAGGGTAGGGCAGAGAACACGTCATTCTAGCTAGTCTGAGATCTTCTCTGTTGGTCATCATCGGATCATGGACCACGATGGACTTTCTGATGGGGATCAGGATGATGGGATCGTCTCCTTCCTCGACCAGAACACAGATCAAGTAGGTGCTCCCTCCGTTCCTGTCTTCCTAGATAACAAGTGGGAGTGGCACCTCCTATCTCTTGGATTAGACTTCCTCACAGTGTGCTCCTTTGGCCACTGGGTGCTCATGATCATAAGATGCTTTTCAAGATTCTTCTGAGCTGTGGGATAGGTATTTTTTATTTGATTCTTACTCATTTGGTTAATGATGGATTATAATATACCTACATGCACCTAGATAGGTAGGGTCACAGGACCTACAGAAGGTTCTACTTCAATTAAACAGTAATTGTAACATTGGGTAATATTTAATAGTCACTAGGAGCTAGTAGGTAGGTAATAGGTGTACAATACCAACACTCTTTTTGTAATGAGTCTGATTAAATTTCAATTTTGTACTCATATTAGAGAATTTTCATTTCCTATAGGAAAGAAAGACGGATGGGCAACCAAAGTTTGAGAGAGAATTCAGATTTTTAGGGCATTGGTTCAATGGGGCAGTTTTTGTTAATGCTATGTAAGGAAACAAGTGGAATTCGCTAAAGTTGTGGAAAACTCAAAACAGTGACTCCCCATTACGCCACTGTCAATAACAATTATAAATCCCTAAACTCTCGTGACGATTCCAGGCCGAAGCTCGACTGGCCGCGCGCCGCCAAGCCCGGGCAGAGGCGCGAGACATCCGGATGCGGGAGGTCGAGCGGCAGCAGAAGGAGGCCGAGCACGGGGGGTCCGCGCCGGCCGAACCCGTCGTGCGACTGGCCACGCCGCGCAGCCGCGCCGTCAACCACAGCAGTCGGCGCAGCTCGGAGGATTCGCTCGAGGACGGGGGCAGTCTGCGGGATACTAGGGTTAGTGGCAGGGTTGGCAAAATCCCCGGGTTTTTATGATAAAACCCCCGGGTTTTTATGATCTAGCCAAGTGGGTACGAATTTTGGTAAAAGTGTCGTAAACCGTCCCACTGTTAATACTTATCGGACACTGTTGAATATGGTATTTTTGGATTTCTTGTGAAATTTCGAGCCAGTATGGGTCACGGGAGGATCATTTTGATGGTTATATTGGCTATTTTTAGGGGTGTGCAAATATTCGAAATGGACAAATTATTCGACAAATTATTTTCGAATTATTTGTATTTGAATTTCGAATACTGATTTTTAAACTATTCGAATTCGCATTCAAAACCAAAATTATATTTCTCGAAAAACGAACAATTCTAGTAGTTTGAATACTTGGCACCACTGATCAGCACTTTGCTGAAAATATTCGCTTTTCAGGTATATTATTCGAACTTTTGGCGAACTATTTGAGCCAAGCGAATTATTCGATTCTATTCAATATTCGACAATTTCAAAAATGTATTATTCAATGCTAGAATCGATTTCAAATGATGATTTTTAAACTTTTCAATATTCGATTCGAATCAAGAAAACCACTATTCGCACACCCCTAGTTATTTCCGATGAATTCAGCTATGCCGTCGACGATGGCGGCCATGACGGGGTGCCCTAAAGTGGTTTGGCTGCTTATATGGTTTCATTTAGATACCTAGTGTAACCATGAAACCATGTTTTCACGTAATTAGCAGAGTTGTGGCTGAAAGTGAAACGTTGTGTAGTGAGTATATAGATGTATAGAGTAGTATAGATGACGGCGGGTACCCGGGTACCCTGCGGGCTGCAAAACGCAGCGTGTTGCGAATCCGTCTCGTTCTCAGCCTTTCGGAGCGTTTCTGGCTCCGACGGGCCAAGCCCTGAGGGCTCGAAAGGGTGGCAAATGCCAATTGTACTGGCTATTAGTTCTTACTGAGCATCATCATTTTTAAACGCGTTTGTGAAGCAGTTACCGACTGTCCCACTGCTTTGCAGATGGAGCTGAAGGAGCTTGAGGAAAAGTTCCGCAAGGCCATGATCCAGAACGCGCAGCTGGACAACGAGAAGGCATCTCTCAGCTACCAGCTCGGCCTGCTCAAAGACCAGACGGAAGACCTGCTCGAGGCTCACACCCAGCTCGGCCGGGAGCATCGGGACAAGTGCCGGGCACACGACCAGCTCGCCCGGGCTAATCACAGGTGGGTTTGGTGGAGTTTGGATCACTGTAGAGCCTTCGATGATTGCCAGCCATGACATGCAACTAGCTTTGCACGCTCGAAGTAAAAGGGATGCCGCCGTACAGCGTTCAAGTGGGACAAACCTTGGATCATTGCTAGCCGGGATATATGCAACTAGCTTTGCACGCTCGAAGTAAAAGGGATGCCGCCGTACAGCGTTCAAGTAGGACAAACCTTGGATCATTGCTAGCCGGGATATATGCAACTAGCTTTGCACGCTCGAAGTAAAAGGGATGCCGCCGTACAGCGTTCAAGTGGGACAAACCTTGGATCGTTGCTAGCCGGGACATGCAACTAGCTTAGCAAGCTCGAAATCAAAGGGATGCCGCCGTACAGCGTTCGAGTAGGACAAACCTTGGATCATTGCTAGCCGGGATATATGCAACTAGCTTAGCGAGCGTTCGATAAAAACGTGGCTATTTTCCTGTTCTGCGCTCGTCAAGTGAATCTTGCTGCGCCCTACACGTGACTTTCTGCGCCCGTTATAGACTGGGAGAGGAGCTGGCGCTCGCCAACGCGGCGTGGGCCGAGCGCGACCGTCTGATCGCGGAGCGCGGCCTGGCGATTGCCGGCGACGGCGACGAACGCTGCCTCGTGTCCTTGGACGCCGCGAACACGCTCGCGTCCGCGGGGCAAGGCTCCTTGGGTGAGTGGGCGGGGATCTAGACTGCACGATGGCCGAAGCGCTGGGTCAAGGCCTTATTCCGCCAGGGCTGCGGCCACCAATCTGACTTGCCGATGCCAATCTGCGGGGCAAGGGGCAAGGCCTTATTTTAAATCTACATTTTAAAACCATCCAAATTCATGATGATATAAATCCTAATAACTTATTTTGACAGATAACAAGAAAGCTGTCGTAGCGCCATATAAATGCAGTGGAAAATGTGTTGATATAACTCGCGTCGATTCCATCGGTTGTTTCTGTGAGACATAACAATAACACCGGTCGACCCCCCGCAGACGTGCGACTCTCGCGGCTTGCGGAGGAGCGCGCCGACCTGGCCGACCAGCTTCGCCGCGCGCAGGCCGAGTTGTCGGAGCGGCGGCGGGACCCGGCGCAGTCTGGCGCTGGCGGCGCGGCCAAGGACGAGGAGGACGAGGCGAACCGCGAGGCGGCGCGCATGCTACAGGAGGCGCGGTTTCGGCTGCAGAAGGCCGACCAGGACGTGGCGACCCTGCAGGTGAGTTTAGTCGGCAGTCGTTAGCTCTGCGTGGAAGCACGATGAGGTTGCCCTGAACTTCCACTTCTGTACTTGAGCGGCTAGTTTCGCTTTCGACCATTGCTGGCCGGGATACGCAATTAGCTCAGCGCTGTGTGTATCCCGTGCAACCTTCGAACATTGCTAGCCGGGATACGCAACTAGCTCAGCGCTGTATGTATCCCGTGCAATCTTCGACCATTGCTATCCGGGATACGCAACTAGCTCAGCGCTGTATGTATCCCGTGCAACCTTCGACCATTGCTAGCCGGGATACCCAACTAGCTCAGCGCTGTATGTATCCCGTGCAACCTTCGACCATTGCTAGCCGGGAGACCCAACTAGCTCAGCGCTGTATGTATCCCGTGCAATCTTCGACCATTGCTAGCCGGGATACGCAACTAGCTCAGCGCTGTATGTATCCCGTGCAACCTTCGACCATTGCTAGCCGGGATACCCAACTAGCTCAGCGCTGTATGTATCCCGTGCAACCTTCGACCATTGCTAGCCGGGAGACCCAACTAGCTCAGCGCTGTATGTATCCCGTGCAATCTTCGACCATTGCTAGCCGGGATACGCAACTAGCTCAGCGCTGTATGTATCCCGTGCAACCTTCGACCATTGCTAGCCGGGATACCCAACTAGCTCAGCGCTGTATGTATCCCGTGCAATCTTCGACCATTGCTGGCCGGGATACGCAACTAGCTCAGCGCTGTATGTATCCCGTGCAACCTTCGACCATTGCTAGCCGGGATACGCAACTAGCTCAGCGCTGTATGTATCCCGTGCAATCTTTGACCATTGCTGGCCGGGATACGCAACTAGCTCAGCGCTGTATGTATCCCGTGCAACCTTCGACCATTGCTAGCCGGGATACCCAACTAGCTCAGCTAATTGTAAGCCACCTGAGGAACATTGGGTCCCTTGATTATTTTTTACCTTGTGCCATGGCCTGGTAGATAATATTAAAACAGTTTGCCAATGCACCCCAGCGATTGCCAGCGAAACTACTAGCTTCAAATTTTTTAGCCATAGCTAGGTATGGTTGATTATTTGGGCAACTTTATATATATGTGGAGTAAGGTTGCAAAAGCTTTTGATTTAGTTGATTGATAAATCAAGCTTTACAATTGGCGCTGACAGGTTCTTGGTGCTGTTTGACTGGAGCAGGCTCCGTGCCGGCACCGGTTCATTTGCGGCTCCCTTTGATTTTAACCGAACTTTATTATCAGTCTTTGAAAATTTTTGATATCCGTTTCACTTTTCGCTTAGCATTGAAGCGTCTGATTAAAATTAGTTGGAAATTAAAATTACCCTTTTTTCAGTGGTGTGTCAAAACTATCACCCTTGCGGTCCATAAACTACAAATTACCTACACTATTTTTTTGGGCTGTTATGATTCGCGGTCTTGATTCATAAAAAGACGTTTAAAAAAATCAGGTTGAAACATTTTTTCATCGAAAGAAATTCAATTTTCAGGCTATGTGAAATAACAAACGGTACCCCGGGATTATGCCACCCCCGCTTGGTGAATCCTTTACACAGCGTCGCTCGCTCGTTTGTTGCGCAGGCAACGGTCGCCCGTCTGGAGAGCCAGGTGGTCCGGTACAAAGCGTCGTCCGAGAGCTCCGAGCTCGCGGAGAACGAGCTCAAGGTCGAGCGACGGAAGCTGCAGAGGCATGTAAGTAGCGTCCGGCTGCGGGCACTTGCTCCACGGATGGTGCGGCCATGTGCTTCGAGGCCGAGAGCCGAAGGGTAGGATGAGTGACTTGGTGGGGAAGAAGCTCAGATGTTGACAATTAGTGTCATTTTATAGTTTTCTCTCTTTCCTTTTCTTTTTAAGAACCAAGATAGTGCTGCCATTTCCTTTGAGGCAAAGAGTGGACGGATAGGTTTGCGTTGAGTGATTACATGGGGAAGAAGCTGAGATGTTGACAATTAGTGTCATTTTATAGTTTCTCTCTTTCCTTTTCTTTTTAAGGACCAATATAGTGCGGCCATTTCCTTTGAGGCAAAGAGTGGACGGATAGGTTTGCGTTGAGTGATTACATGGGGAAGATGCTCAGATGCTTATTGATAATTGTGTGGCATTATAGTTTTGTTATATTTTTTTATTCTGTCCCTTTTGGCATTTCACGGAATAGAATGAATTAGCTAACTAGCTGTATTGTAAACTCTTCATTTTCCTTATTTTCCTAGAATAACAGCTGTTTGATATAAATGGTTACGTGTTCTTCATGCCTTTATGGCAATTTTACTTGGGTACGTAAAGTTTTGAGCGTTAATTCCGGACAGATTTAGGATGCTATCATTTTGAGACACTTTAAAATGATTGCTTCAGTTTCGCTTCTAATGAGGCAACACTTAATTCTGCACTTGTTCACAAACGCACACTCACGCACATTCTCCGGCAAGACTGTCTCAAAGATCGCAAAATATCTTCGGTATGAATTTTGGGAGGAGGTAACGGTAGAAGTTACGCCACTTACTGATGGTTGCAAGGTTTCTGAAGGGTGGAAGTATGGAAGAAGTTACGGGGAAAAGCAGGCAGTGAAATGTTTGTGTAGGGCAAGGGGTGTTTAAAGGGGGCGGTGGATGATTATTCGATGCTTTCTTTGGTTTCTTGTAACAATCCCCATGCCAATGCCGATCTAGGAAATGGACGATGAAGCCGCCGTAAATGAAAAGGGGAGCGAAGATGAGGAAGACAAATCTTCGGAGAAGGAAGGTGACGATAATCTGGAGAGAAATGATTCGGAGAAAGTAGGTGACGAGAAAGAATATGATGGGATGGACGATGAAGAAAAAGATGAAAATGGGGAAGGCGAACGGGTTGGAGATGGTGACAGGGAAGAGGAAAAAGAAGAGGACGAAAGCAGTACCACAGAAAATAACAAGAAAATTAAAGATTCTGAAGATGAACAAGTGATTGTTTGTACGGAGACCGTAAATGACGAAAGAAAAGAGAAGAATAATGCCGAGAACGAATCGGAAGACAGCGTCGATAAAGATGGCAAACAGAGGAACGACCTCGATAATGAAACGGAAGCGGTGACCGATGGAAACGAAGAGGCAGCAGAATCGTCCGAGGAAGAGGAGAGCGAAGAAGAGAGCGAAGAGGAAGACGAGTCGAGTGAGGAGGGATCAAGTGAGCCGGCATGGCGACTGCGTTCTCACAATAACTCGGCGTTTTGATTTCGCGACTCCTAACCGCACTCTTGCAACGTATATTGGGATTTTCGGCCCCCCCCTCCCTTTTATGGATGCTTTTCCAGCAGTTCTGGCTGAATTGTTTTTTGAGTTCTATTGGAGTGTGTTTAATTTTTATATAGTTCATTGATAATATAATGTGTTAAAAATAAAATCACGCTCATTTTTGACAAGCATTTGTTTTTTCTTGTCTTCGTAATTTGAGTTTTTTGCGGGAACCTTATGTAATTGCGTAGATCTAAGATTGGGCGTCCGAGCATCTTGACATTTACAAACGCAAGTGGCATGAAGTTTCCATCCGTCTGGAAGTAGGTACATTGGGATTACATTTTTGTGGTTTTTCGTTTTGAAATTGTTGACCAAGCTGGATTTTTTGCTGGTGGTCAAATAAAACGATATTTGATTTTGAATCCCTCGAATACTTTGTTTGTGTGTGTTTGTGCTTGTGTTTGTGCTTGTCCCTCGCTTCCCGGATAGCGTGCCCTGAAGTTCATTAAATTATCGTCGTACCCACATTGATAACATTTCCCCGTAACCCAGCATTTCGGCACGCATTATGCTCACTACGCACTGAGCTCGACTATTAAATTTAGAAAAAATCCCATTAACCATGGAACACACAATTTGTTTTTATGAATCTTGTGTATATTACTATGTTGCTCTAAATATATTCCTTTAGTGCTGCAGTATTGTGCTGAAGAAATCCCAAAAACATTCTCGAGCTACATGACAATAATTGGTCGTCATGTCTGCTTTTAGTTGTTGTGTTCGCAAAGTTTTCAGCTTGATATGTCCACGACAGGTAGCTGCTGTAAGCAATTGCCGCTTGGTATTATCCGTTAGCTTTTCAATTTAAATCTCTGGATATAAAGTTTCCTGGGACTCTCAAAAGTAGGTAGGTAACCAATGGTTACCGGAAACAGCGTTTCATTTGAACAGTGAAATGTGGCCTAAAACCATTTTGTTTCAGGAGCTGATACAAATTGTGCTGTTCTTAAATTCTGATTTCCTTTTCGGTGCTGTATATTTTTATCTCGAAATTCTAAGTTGCTATACGAGTTAAATCGTTCGGTACATTGACGTTGAAGTTGATTTCGATGTCTGATGTTCCAGCTGCGGGAGGCTCAAGTTCGCGTTGAGGAGCTCGAGAGCAGCAACCTGCACTTCCAGAAGCGGTTCGACAAGCTCAAAAACGCCAAGAGCTCCCTGCTCAAAGACCTTTGACACCACACCTAATCCGCCCCGGAAACTGACACAAATCAAAGATGCCCGACGCGACGGAGTTTACAATAAAACTCTGACAAGGCCTACACCACAGATTTAAGGTTTCCCAGATGTTCTACCATACCTTGCTCTGGCTACGGCAAAATTCTCATGCTAGTAATTTCAACGGCAATCGCTGGCGTGCGTTGGCAACCCATTTTAATATCATCTGCCAGGCTACGACACAAGATCAATTTTAATTTATTATCAAGGGACCCAATGTTCCTCAGGTGGTAACAGTTATGGCTTTATCTCCCAGGCCATGACATAAGCTCAATATAATCAAGGGACTCAGTGATCCACAGGTGTTTACAGTTACCTTGGTTACAGGTGATATAACAACACACAGTGGCTCCATCCCTTCTCAGCCGGCGGAACTATTGTTGCGGTCGGAGGGCTTTCGCGTAGCTGCTTTAGTATGGGAGTGGAAAATCTGGGTTACCGTATATCTGTGCCTACACAGTACGATGTATTAACTTTGAAGCTCCTTTTGGCAGCCATCTTGTTACAGTATCTACCTTGGGATATGAGAATTTCTTGGCATTTATTGTAATCTATCCCATAACATGGAGTTATTGTTTCAAGCTGGCTTTCAAAAGTAAAAAGTGCCTTCAATTGTGGCCGAAGTATTGTAATAGCCTCGTTGGTTGATATCGCAATTTTAAACGAAAGGACAGAATTTACTGTTCTTTAACTACTTAAAGGATCGTAAAAACCTGAAAAAATCCTCCCACCCCTTTTCTTAATCATTGAAATTGGCTGTAGCCAAACTTGGAGGTGTGATGCTAAGTTGGGTCATTGATGGACAATGGTACTAACAACGATTGTCTAGGTTATACTATATATACCTATCAAACTGCTAATTTAAGCCCAGTCTTTTGGACTCCTGTTACACAAATGCTTACATTCAAAGGATAATTACTACGCAATGAGAAATTTTGCAGCAATACTGAATTTTATTGATCAATGACTTCGTGACTTGGGATCAGGTTTTATCCTTTGAATTTTCTTAAGCTATAGCATAGCATCAAAGTTTATTCCATTGCCATACCTGGGAAACCAGATTATAGCTCTGCTTGTATTAACAGGCTTTTTCTTTGGGTAATTCCTATGGTAAAGCAAAGTGTAGAATAGGTAATTGTGACCTAAATTTTCCATTGATGACCCTATCAAACCACTTGGTTATTTTTTTCTGCGGCTAAAAAATTGCAGTCGAACAAAATGGAATGAGCTATGAGAATTACTAATATATTGTTAGTGGTTTCAATGATTCTTGAAGCAATGAAATATTTTGGGAGAAAAAAGGAAATTCAAAATACACCGGTGATACTGACATGTCAGGCAAAATGTCAGACTATGAAAGTAACCCCCCGCACGGAATATCCACACAATGCCCTGTGATTTTTTACTGTCGAGCAAATCAAGCAGAAGTCTGGATCCCCAGCTTACTGGGGTATTTCGTGTTATTTTTCAATATGCTTCTTATGCAAACTGGCCATAAGCATCCCATAACTTAAGTACCTACCAGGCTTGACTTGCCTAAGATATCAACTACTATCAAGTTTAGAACTTAGTGCAGTTAAAAATGTAAAATTGTATACAGAAAATATTTTAATGATTTATAGAAGCAGTATAGCGCCTCGATTTAAGGTATTTCGAAGAATCGAAGAAACATATGCAAACTATCAAGGTTGTACTGTGATGTTTTGTAGTATTGTTCCTTGTAATTCATGCAAATGATCGAATTTAGTGTACTTTTTTGAAGCAATTGACTTTGAGATGGCCAGATTTTGGCGATGTAGATTTTATGTAAGCAAGAACTGGCAGGCAATTGAAGAACCTGATGTAAATAACACCCTCTTCTCTTAATACCTATGGCTTGTTTTTGTATAAACATGTGGTGTATGAATATTAATATGATATTTTGTTTGTAAAACAAGGATCACAACTTTGAAATCTGAAGCCTGCTTCTCACACGAATTCCTCAAATTAAATCCCGAAAGATCATCTATCCCTTTTTGTCCTGAATTATTCAGCGATGCAGCTGTGAGATAGTTCACCAACTGTGTAATTCCATTGACGGTATGTGGGTTTAAAGGTCTTCGTATTGATTGAAAAATTAAATTCCAAGGTGTCCCTTGATTTGAATTTCCGTGTCGAATAAAACATGGCCGCTCTGCCAGCTGTCAGTTTTGAATCAAATATGGCGGAACGTTCTGCGACAATTTGTCAAAAACGCAGGTTTCAACAAAAATGCAGATCCTAGTTGTATATTAGTCGCATAAACCTTGTAAAGTGCGAGGTAGGCAACTTAATATATCATGTAGCCGCCATGCTAGCCACAAAAACCCATTCCGAGCACGGCAAATGTCGTAAGTCTTTTCCGGCCAAGTAAGCCTCATTCACTCCATTTTTTCCCTGAGTTTCATCAACGCCTTGTTTTTCACATTTACAGGCGAAAACATTCCAACGCTCGAGAACACGTCGATCCCTGGGCCATCAACATCGTATGGGACTTCAGATTCTCCGAGAAGCGATGGCTTCTTCACTTTGGAGTCGACACAGAACGAAACCAGCTCATCAGGAAACGAAAGTTCGTCGACGTCAAGTGATGTTAATCCAGCAGACTGTTATAGAATCTTGTTACAAACAGATGACGCAGCCAGTAGTCCACAGAATTGTCACTCATCAAATCACACTGTCGAGCAAGACCACTCGGCTACCAATTCTTTGCCTGACCAAGACATACTGTGTAGTAAACCGAATCTCAACTGCGAGCTAGCTTTCAACGACGACATGTTAATTATCCCTTTAGACCTCGACCAAGACAATGCGTGCTGTGAAGACATCGTGGTAGTGCCCAGTTTTCAGGAGGAATGTGGCGATGCATTAGGACCGATTGTTTGCGATGCTGGTGTGGATGAGGCATGTGGAGTGACTTTGGGGAGCCCAGATCATATCGCCATGGAAGGGAATGAAGGCAGTGTGGAGGAAGCAAGTGTTGTGAGAACACAAGATGCTCTGCGCAGGTAAGCATTCAACATGTTTATGTACTTAATTTACCTACAGGAAATAGGAAGAAAGAATTCCACACTTTCTCATAGGAACCACCTTGACCTACCTACCTACTCCAGAAATTGGGACATTTTTACGAGGTCTCAATATTTATTCTGGCCGGTTTACTGTAAGTTTTTTCTTGTGAGCTAATGGACGCTTCTTGCTAACATTGTAGGTACCTAGGTACCAATGTAGTATGTCTGAGACTAACCAAGAAACCGGCTCCCAGATAAAATAGTGACACATGTATGAACAAATCCTATCAGGGCCACACTTATATAGAGAGTGTGCCCAATAGAATTTAACAAGTTAAATAATTCCCTGAATCATGATAACAAGGTTTATGTTAAAAAATATTAACCAAATAAAGCACACCACGGAAAAGCTAAATCCAAAATGTGCATGACAACTTCATCGACTTGTTGCGCAGGTCGTTGAGCAACAAGCTGACGGTGGCTGGCCGAGCGAGCGTTGCCGGCGCGGGACGGCAGGAGCGGTTCTGTCTGCGCTGGACGATACAGCAAGCCGTCACCAACAACGATATCATCGCGCTCTGTCGCCCGCAAGGTAACCGTAGCACTGCTGGAGCTACGCGGATCTCGTGAAGAAATATGGGCTTAACATTGGTGTTTCAAAAAACTTTAAAAGGGACATTTACCACTTGAAATTCATTTTTACCATAGATTGAAAACTATATACGAAAATAAGTTGACACGTGAAAAAGAATTTTCTGAAAAGATAGATTTTTAATTAATAATCTAAGATTTCTGGCTTTTCGCGCGGTGCGAGCTGCGAGATGAGTACGATTGTCTTTGTACAGAAACGCTATCCCCTCCCTACCGAATCTCCTGTACGAGCGCTGTCGCTGCCGCTACGGCTCGGCGCGGCACGCTCAGAGCGGCACTGCACGAGAAATATGCAACACGCTAATTACATACCTGCAGCAATCCGCTTTCCGCGGCTAAACGGATAATCTTATCAAAGAGCCTAATTATTTCAACTCATAGGAAGGATGGAGGACTATGCTCAAATTATTTGATCTTGGTCTCATGAGAAGTTTGTCTAGGTGCTAGGGGTCGAAAAGTGCTATGGGTTGATCCTTAGGGGAGTTAGTTTTCTAAGCACCTAGTCCGAAAAACGCAGATGGTCAAATAATGTCATTTTGTGTGTCTTGATCAAGGATAACAAATAATATGCAATCATATGAAAGACATGTTGTAGAGTGGTCATCATACCACTTCTAATTTAACACCATTTTTGTTATCAACTGTTTAAACAGAGCATTTGGTAGTTCATAGCCAGGTCATTGTTAAAACAGGTTAGCAGCACACCTTTGTGCCTGCCAGCAAAGTTACTAGCATCTTTTGCCGTATCCTTACCTGGATATGGTCTAACATCTGGGTAGCCCTTCTGTCTTTAAGCTTTGACTCCGTGCTCGTGAGATAGTGGCAAATCCGGCAAGCTTTGACCATAGGCTTTATTGTCGTTTCAGCACAGATATAAGGTTATCCAGACATTCTACCATATCTAGATGGCTACAGCAAAATTTTTATGCTAGTAATTTCGCCAGCAATCCCTGGGGTGCGTTGACATCCTGCTTTAACATCATCTACCAGGCCATGGCACTAAGTCGATAAGAATCAAGGGACCCAATGTTCCTTGGGTGGTTTACAGGTATGGCTTCATCTACCAGGCCATGGCACAAGGTCAATTATAACCAAGGGATCCAATGTTCCTCAGGTGGTTACAGTTATGGCTTCATCTACCATGCCATGGCACAAGGTCAATTCAATCAAGGGACCCATTGTTCTACAGATGGTTACAGTTACCTTGGCTACAGGTGATATTACAACAAACAGTGGCTCCATCCCTTGACAGCCAGCAAAACTATTATTATTGCTTTTGCCTCTCTGCTTTAGTATGGGAGTGGAACATCGGGGTAGACTTACATCTGCGGTTTCAGACGAGAGCAGCGAAGACTCGTTGCTGGCCGAGCTCCGCGGCGTCACCGGGGACAGCAAACACAGAGAGGCGCTCTGGCTGGTGGACTTCGCGTCCCTGCCGCTGGCGCCCAACGAGCAGCTGTGTTTCCGCTACCTGACGCCGCACTGGCTCTGTCTGGCGCAGTCGGCCACGTTCGCGGTGCACGAACGCAAGGTGAGCGGCCGTCGGGCCCGCGGTCTGTGGTTGGGGATCGCGGTGTTGGCCGTTCGCTCTGGCGGAGCGGTTGAGGGAGCGTCGGTTCGCATGAAAAGGAGTATTTTGGGAGAGGTATTGATGCGAGGTACGGGAGCGAGGGATTGATTCAAGAGACGAAGATTTATAATTGTACTGGAGAGTGGGGATTTATTGGTTGTAAATAAATATGGTTGAAAAGTGTTGTCGAAAGCTACGTTTGGTGCGGACTTGCTGAAGGCTAGAAGGAGTCTCTCCTCGGCCCTGTGCCCCTGGTCCAGCAGGTAGGCTTTGGTGGTATCGTGAGTGGTGGGGGGAAGCCGTGATTGGCTGTTACGCCTGCTCAATGAGCTCGGAAGTCGAGCCGTTTCCTTCACCTCGTAAGTTATACACTTTCCAGGCCACACCTTTTGTCTGATCGCGACGAAACCTATATTTTCGGAATCTTCACACTTCGGACAACCAATTGAACCATTTTCATTTCGCAAGATTCACTCGTCAATTACTTCCAAGAGTTTTAAAATAACCATGTTTAGCCGATTCATTGAGAGATGTACTTAAGGATCCCCTACAGCTTAGAATTTACCTCTTACCGTATTCACTTTCCAGGCCACACCCGTTATCCGATTGTTACGAAACAAATATCTACGTAATCCTCACACTTTTGGCAACCAAGTGAATATTTCAGAATCTTGAAATATCTCTTGGATATCCATAAAAAGTTTTATTTCATGTACCTCAACAATCATCAATGAATGACCTTAATGACATCGTAGGTGAAGTTAAAATGCTGATGGTTAACTATTGTTAACAGCGGCAGTGGCGTAGTGAAGGCACATTCCGACCCTTCAAGGCCAAGGGGCGAATCACGGAAAGAAATCGTAGCGTAAACAGCTCACTTATCTCAAAGTTACGCAAAGTTTCTGTAATTCGCCCTTAGAACCACGGCGTAACGCATCTGTCAGACTGAATCAATGGATGACTTACGGCAACTTTAAGACAAGTGACAAAATGTTTCTGTAAACCGAATTAACCACGACCTAAGTCCATCTTAGCGCTTGCATAAAGTTACGACAAACAGCTCATCTTATCTTACAGTTACGCAAAGCTTCTGCTATTCACCCCCTGGGCTTCAGGGGGGTCTCTTAGTCAAGCTAAGTGTGCAGAGAAATTACACCTAATGAGCTTTTTTGGTTTCCTACTTTGAAACAAGAATTTCGACCAAGCTTTGGTTTTTGAACTGTATAGGTTTGTCCACAGATCGACATACCCAGATTATTCATCACAATGTAAACAGCGCTACGCGAAATCTTTCGGTGCGGGGAGGCCCTTAATAATTACTGTAGTCCCGTCACCCACAAGCTAAAATAAGTCAGAAAGCGATTGGGTAATGGAGCCACTACAGTTCCAATTGCTAGTTCACTTGTTCTTTTCATACGTCTTTTATTTCGTCTCACCCCTAGAGGTCCCTTTTCACGAATATAATAATTATGAATAATAATAATGAAACATTATAATAATGAATATAATGTTGTTGAATAATTTATAAATTATAAAGACATGTAAAGTAGATAAAACTGGAATGAATATATTATGATGTGCTTAAGACTGTATATTCTACCTTTAAGAAATGTTTATATTTTAGCATGTGACTTATCTAATATGTAATAATATCAATGTAATGATCAAATGGACAAATACCTACATCACAATTTCATATTTATGCATCATAAAACCCCGTCTGGTTCGCGCAGGACTCAACGGACAGCGGGGACTCGGACAGCGAAGGGGCGCGACTGTCTGCGCCGCCCCTCCCTCCGCGCCACCCGCCGCTGGAACGCACGTCCCCCCGCCGGCCCCCGCCGTCCGTCTGCCGTCGACGGAAGCCGCCTCCGCCCGCCCCCGCCCCCGTGGCGGTCGACGACGGCTTTGGCTTCCACATCGTCGATCTGGACGTCGAGTCCCCGCACTCCGGGCAGGAGGCTCAGGTCGGTCGGTGCAAAGAACTACTTCTAAATAGGATTTGAACGCTAAATCAAAAGTCTCGCTGTTTTCCCGACGTTTCGTAACGTATGCTAGTTACTTTATCAAGGCGAGGGTGATAGCTCGACTATCACCCTTGATATTAGTGAAATTTAGTAAAAAATTTATCTAAGATATTACGTAAAAAAGCGCATACTCATGAGACTGCATTCGCGCTATCTCGCAGCTACGAGCGAGGTAGTCTGGCCTCTGAAGTATGTTCAATGAGCTCCGAAGTCGAGCCGTTTCCTTCACCTCGTAAGGTATACACATTCCAGGCCACACCTTTCGTCGGATCGCGACGAAACCTATTTTTTCGGAATCTTCACACTTCGGACAACCAATTGAACCATTTTCATTTCGCAAGATTCATTCGTCAATTACTTCCAAGAGTTTTAAAATAACCTTGTTTAGACGGTACATTGAAAGATGTACTTAAGGGTAAATTCCAGCTAAAAATTTACCTCTTACCGTATACACTTTCCAGGCCACACCCGTTATCCGATCGCAACGAAACAAATATCTACGGAATCCTCACACTTTTGACAACCAATTGAATATTTCAGAACCTCGAATATCTCTTGGAAATCCATAAAAAGTTGAATTCAAATTACCTCAAAAACCTTCAATGAATGGCCTTAAACAAAATAAACAGTCAGCTGAAACGTCTCGTCTGGTGCCCACCCAGCGTCCGATGCCTTGCGGCCGCCTGCGCTCGCTGTGGGACCTGCAGTGCCCGACGACTGCCTGCCCGGCCCCCGCGGAGGGCGTCCGGCCCCATCGCCCGCTGTCCCGACCTTCGGCCGCCGCCCCCTCGCTCTCGGGCGCCGCCCCCGTCTGCCCGGCCACGCCCACGCACCGCGCCAGGGCCGGGCACGGCGCGGCGCTGGGCGCGGCGGAACAGACGCCCGCGCTCCGGGTCAGGGCCTCACACGGTGAGTCTTAGGACGTGTCTCGATATGAGGTTTCGTGTGGTCTTGCGTACTTGCGCGGCATCCTACGTAGCTGGGTTACGTACTGCATTGACCATACGCTTAACGCTATGGATATAATATAATATATATACATGTATCAAATTGGCTCAATATATCAATTATTATAATGTATCACTAGGGCTTCGCGAACGCAATTTGTGTTGCGTTGAGGATGAGGGTAGGTAGCGGTTTGTATACCTACAGCCATAGGCGTGCGCAGCGGTGCGGCAGACGCGGCACAGGCCGTATCTAAAACCGTGATGGCAAGTTTCGTTGTTCAATATCTTATTGCACTGGAAAGTGGAAATATAAAATAGTACCTATCCATAATGCAAGCTCAATGAAAATCTAGGTACTTTGTAGGGGTTGTGTGATTTCGAGGACTGATTGTTTTGTATTAATTTGCCATTTAGACAAGAATTCAAGTGAAGTAACCTTGCCACTTGCCAGCGCCTTTGAATGGATTTGTTTCGATTTGCTCGTCTGGAAAAAAAATGTCTCTAGGTGTCTTTGACCTTGAGCTAGATTCAACCCAACTATTTTTTGACTCTGCCATTTTCCACAGCCTCCTAGCAACATTCGCGCCATTAAAGCAAAGGGAAACATTTTCATGCAGAAGGCACTGGTTGTGTGCTCGGACATAAATTCAATGTGCTGTCGATTGCTGCTATGCCTTGTCACAACACTTGCTTTCGCGGTCATGGGCATCAAAAACGATATGCATTTTGTGACCATAATTTTTGTCACCCCCCCCCCCCCCCACCCCTTTTCAAGGCCGTATCTAACTATTTACCTGCGCACGCCTATGCCTACAGCAGATAAAAAGGTGGAGGCAGAAGTCCTATGAAACCCATGGAGCACCAAGCCAGACCATTGCCTTCTCGAAAATTTAGACCGTTATGACCTTCCTTTGTTTCTCTCTAAACCTGTCAGATAGCCAAAAGGTGCTTATTTTGAGCTAATTGAGTAATTTGAACATATATACATAGATGTGAAATATGCCCGTGGGTTCTTATTATTTAGAGATATATATCTAGTGCGGATTTACTTCATTTACTTCCATAAATGAGACTTACTTATTTCTGCTTAATCTGTCAAATCTATGCCTTGGACAAAATTCAAGTCAAGAAAGCTTGGTCACCAAGGTGACGAAGGAAATTGATTCAGGCGTCATAAGTACCGAAAATCACGAAAAAACACTACAAAAAAGGTAATAAAAAACCAATTGGAAAGATCTACCAACCTAAGATTTGCAGGCATGATAAATAACCCAGTTTTAAATTGAATTGACCTACATTTTTGAGACTGTTGTCTCTTTTTATCTAACGTTAACACTTGAGTTCTAAAGCAGATACTTTAAACTGCATCTTGTACCATTTGCAAGATGTCAACATTAATTTATCATTAGATGGTTTCAAATACGTTTTCCATTCTGAGATAATTTTGTTTAACCTTATCAAGCTATAACCCTAAATCAAGTATCTAGGTAGTACAGTCTAAAAACCTATGTCGAAACAATCTGGACTTGACTTAACAAACATTGAATAGATACACTAGACTAGAATTAATTTGAGTTTGCCACTTTTTGGAGATCTCAGATCATTGAACTACCATACCATAGAATCAAATGATAAGTTTTTGTCATAACCATTAAAAAAGGTATTAATCATAACAATTATTTGCCATTTTACTCTTCACAAATCGTAAAAGAGTCAAATGATACTTTACTTCGAAGCCCACCAGGCTGTGGTAATCTTAGGCTAACACGACTGTACCTACCCATTCTGAATGAGTTTCTTAGCACTCTAACCTCGTACCCCTTCAGACTCGACGCCAGGAGAAGCCACTCCGTCCCACCACCCCCGCCCGGTCTCGGGGGCGGAGGCCACGCCCTCCCATCGGGGGCGGTCGGGGTCGGGGGCGGGGACGGACCCCGTGCTGCCCCTCCGCCACCTGGCTTCGGCACGGCTGCCTTCAATACCCGAGCGGAACGGCGCTGACGACGAACCGCTGCCTCCCAGTGAGTACGAACGCCTTGGCGGTGGATGCTATTTTGAACGGAAAACGAAAACAAATAAAATTAATACATACCTAAAAAATAAAGGAACAAACCGTTATTTCGAACGTTCGGTGGACGTTGAAAAGCCAACGGGGGATAACTTGCGTTCAACATTCGGGTAGAACCTAAACAAACGTTTGGCAAATGTGAACGTCGAACGCAAGTTATCCCCCGTTAGCTTTTCGACGTCCACCGAACGTTCGAAATAACGTTCGCTGAACGTTTTTGTGCTACTTGGGTGAATTCGATGCTGATCGGCTATCAAATTAACTTCTAGCCACAAGGGAAACTCCATTTCATGTTAAGAAGGAGAGTGGATTTGCACATTTCTCGTGGAACCCAGGGGCCTTACCTAGCGCGGCCATTTGGAGCGGCTACCAAGCGGCTAATAAGCCGGGCTGGCGGTGTTATATAACCCGGACCTAGAGCGGCCATTTCAACAATGGGCAGTTTGTTGATTTCGTAGCACCACTAGCAACCAGTATTACGGTGGTGCTACGATGATAGCATTATCTAGAAGGCATACTGCTTTTTAAACAATCATCATTGTGCAGTGAAGTCAAATCAACCAATCTCATGGCTCATTACTAAAGTCAGAGTCGATGTGCCCCGGCTATATAACTCGGTCGTAACACTGCCTCTCTAGGTCGGGGTTACTGCTTGGTGCTACGGTGGTATTAATTAGCCAGGGTAGATTGCTAGTAATCCCGGGACTACGAGTGGCCGCGCTAGGTAAGGCCCCAGGGCTATTGGTTGCAAGCTAAGAGTTTCAAAACTTTCAAGATGTGTCTTGAGCTGGACAAAAGACTCTACTTCGTGTCTTGCAGCAGTGGGTCCTCCAGGAAGATGCAAATCCACTCTCCTTCTTAATGTGAAATGGAGTTTAGCTTCTCATGTCAATTTTAAATGTACTTAGCCATCAACCAGTTTGGGGCCTGTTCGCTCTGTTTCGAGATACGAAATACATCCTGGTGTAGGGGTCTTTCCTCTAATTTTGACAATTCTGTACCTACTGTAGGAGATATACATTTGCAGTACCTAGCAAGGTACCATAAACCCAAAAAATTCATTTTAAATAATTTAATTCTTTAACTGCTGAGACTCTTGGTGCAACAGAGCAGCTATGCTTAATTTTTTTCCTAGCCATTCATTTCCTAGCCATGCATTCCCTAGCCATGCATTCCCTAGCCATGCATTCACATTACAAGGACAAAAACGGCTAACAGAAGGCAACAAATTAGATTGGTAATTTTCCAGGCATTAGGGCCAAAGTTTACTCATAAAGTAACTCATTTCCCGGATGCAGGAAAATTTGAAATGTATGGTGGGGCGTCAATCGCATAACGGCCAAGGCGCTATAGAAGAATATAGTGCTGCAAAGCAGTTAAAGGGTTAAGATGGGGAATACTTTACCATTAACTGCGCTCCTTGAGATTAAGACCGAGCACCTACTGACCACACCGTGCCTTGCAGGCTGGGAGGCGCGCATGGACTCCCACGGCCGCATCTTCTACCTGGACCACAGCACGCGGACCACCTCGTGGCAACGACCCACCGGAGGGCGTTCCTCTTCTTGCGAGGCCCAACGACTTCAGCTGGACCGGCGCTACCAGTCGATCCGACGAACCATGCGCTCCTCGGAGTCTCGACAGTCGGAAACTGTGAGTGATCTCGCTCTTGGGCCTCTCATTTACCTACAGCCAATAGGCCAGTACCACAGGGACAGCGCCAACACAGTGTGTCAAAGGGACAAGGCTAAGCGGTGGTCCGCCCTTGGTGCTGTTGGACGGTAGCAAGCCTTAGTGCCGGCACCGGGTCCACCCTCGGCTCCCTTCCAGGCCAGGCTAGCTTCATTATCAGCCTGTCATTCACCGACAGCCAATAGACCAGTGCCACAGGGACAGCGCCAACACAGTGTGTCAAAGGGACAAGGCTAAGCGGTGGTCGGCCCTTGGTGCTGTTGGACGGTAGCAGGCCTTAGTGTCGGCACCGGGTCCACCCTCGGGTTCCTTCTAAACTTAATTAGCTGCATCATCAGCCTGGAATTTACCAACAGCCTAACGATCAGTGCCTCAGGGATAGCTCCAATACAGTGTGTCAAAAGGAGAAGGCTAAGCGGTGGCCGGCCCCTGGTGGTAAGTGGTGGTGGTAAGAAATTTACCAATAAATGAACAGCTTATTTTTTATTCAAAAACATGATAGGCACTTGCTTTAACATTGTAAACAGTTGCGTTTGACACAAAACCGTGAAAGGCTTGTGCTTTAACATTGTAAACAGTATTGTGTTTGACACAAAACCGTGAAAGGCTTGTGCTTTAACATTGTAAACAGTATTGTGTTTGACACAAAACCGTGAAAGGCTCGTGCCTGAACGTTTGAACCGGTTGTGTTTGACACAAAACCGTGAAATGCTCGTGCCTGAACGTTTGAACCGGTTGTGTCCGCGCAGCTGTCGTCGTGCTGCCAGTTCGTGTGCCGCGCCGACCTGTTCACGCTGCTGCACCAGTCGCCGGCGGCGCTGGCGCTGTACTCGGGCAGCGCCGGACTGAAGCACATGCTGCAGCGCATCCGGCGCGACCCGGCCTGCTTCCCCCGGTACCGGCACAACCGGGAGCTGGTGGCGTTGGTCAACATGTTCGCGCAGCCGGACAAGCCGTTGCCGCCCGGGTTTGTCGCCAAGCAGGACGCCAGCGGGAAGGTGAGGGGATCCGACGAGTCGTTTGTCGATTTCGAAGGGAGACGAGGCTGGGTGGTTGTGTGTTCTCGCCGGGACTTGATTATCCTCTATTTTCAAGTCGAAATGAAGATGAGTTAGATTTTACATGATGAGTAATTTGTCTATTTCGAAGGGAGACGGAGCTGGGTAGTTGTGTGTTCTTGTCGGGACTCGATTATCCTCTGTTTTCAAGTCGATAAGAAGTTGAGTTAGATTTTACATGATGAGTAATTTGTCTATTTCGAAGGGAGACGATGCTGGGTAGTTGTGTGTTCTCGTCGGGACTCGATTATCCTCTGTTTTCAAGTCGATATGAAGTTGAGTTAGATTTTACATGATGAGTCATTTGTCGATTTCGAAGGGAGACGATGCTGGGTAGTTGTGTGTTCTCGTCGGGACTCGATTATCCTCTGTTTTCAAGTCGATATGAAGTTGAGTTAGATTTTACATGATGAGTCATTTGTCGATTTCGAAGGGAGACGAAGCTGGGTGGTTGTGTGTTCTAGCCGGGATGACACGGAAGTGAATCCGACTCGATTATCCTCTATTTTCAAGTCGATATGGAGTCAAGCTAGATTTTATACGACCTGAAGTTTGTTAAGGGCGTTGTAGACAAGGCCCATTGAAGCAATAACTAGGGATATATGGGAAAAACGGCTACTTTGGCAATCAAACCTGACAGTTAACATCATTTTAAAGATCATCTTATCTTAAAAATCCCAAGAAACCAAGATCTCACTCAGATAAATACAGTTAAAGTTGTGTAACTAGCAGCAATTACATGAGGATAATGGCTGGTAATGGGAAAACCAAAATTCCAAACCACCTAGCTGGAACCTTGCTCTTTGTCACTGTCCAAAAGAATATTAATTTTGAGCTAAGGACCTTATCCTGAAATTATTTTTGTCACCCTCTGCCTGTTTTTGGGACAAATAACATGTCTTAACAACATCGCAGGAGAATTTTGATTGCATTACGAATTGTCATATGTGCCGGAGTAGTTTGGGGTATGTAATTGCCCTTGTAGATAACTTGAAGATATTTGAACAGTATATTTAAAAGTCTTTGAAAGTATGACTACCTAACATATCATCAGTCACCACACATTGAACAACTGCACATTTTTTTTCCAAACCTGTAGGTACCTAGACATATTTAAAATATTTGTGACCAGGAAAATTTCCCAACCCTGCAAACTCTGGCGCTCGGCTTCCACTCTCCAGTCGTGCAAGTAGACTCGCGGACGCGTGACAGTGATGATGATTGTGCCGTGCTTTGTCCCAGCAATTCTTCATCGACCACGCCAGCAAGAGCACCAGCTTCATGGACCCTCGGCTGCCGCTGGGCCCGCAAGCGCAGCAGCAAGCGCAGTCTTCCGGGCTGCACGAGCTGCCCAACGCACCCAGGGTGAGGCGACCACTTGGCTAGAACGAGGGGTGCTTGACGATGATGGAATCGTTATCAATTGTTATTTGGAAAATGTCGTCAGTGTAATGATATTATCGTGATTAACGTTTTGGAAAAAATTTCGTGTTTAACGAGGAAGATCACCTCCTGATAACAGTTTCAGTAAGTCGCCTCCTATAGGCATGAGGCACATCACGTGCAAGATACACATGTAGCTGTTTTATGCACGTTTGGTCGAAGAATTATTTTCAGGGTGACCGAAATTGCACAATAAGCACATTTTTTCGCGAAACGGTCCAAAAGTTGACGATTTTTCACGGCCACACCGTTAAAGTTATCATTTCTATATATTCGAGTATGTTGTCAGAAAAATACATGCAATCACATTTTAATGAAACAAATAAACATCGATATATTTGGTTGTTTGGTTGATATGATATAATGTCCCAAGTAGCACAAAAACCGTTATCGCGAACGTTCGGAGGACGTCGAAAAGCTGACGAGGGATAACTTGCGTCCGACGTTCGGGTAGAACCAAATCGAATTTTTGGCAAACGTGAACGTTGAATGCAAGTTATCCCCCGTTAGCTTTTCGACGTCCACCGAACGTATGTGATTACGTTCCCTGAACAATTCTGTGCTTATTTGGATATTTGGCAAGGACCCGGGTCCTATATTCTCGTTGTTCTAAGATCTTGAATCAAGGAACCCTTGGCTATTAAATTTCTTAGACTCGTGTCTACTTTATCCTATCTTTAGCATTAGTTTTGCAAAAAACTATTCTTTTGTTTTTAACGTCAGTCAAGCTTTCACCCTTGATAAAGTAACTAGTATATGTTACAAAACGTCGGGAAACCAGTGGGACTTTTGATTTAGCATTAAAATCCCAGTTTGAGATAGTTTTTTTCGAACCCTTGGCTCTTTTTAGAAACACACATCAATCCCTCCCTACAGATCTAAACCGTCAACAATGCCACCAAACACAAACAATAATCCGAAATCATGAAAAAAACTATTTCAAACTTGGATTTGAATGCCAAATCAAAAGTCTCACTCATTTGAAATAGCTTTTTTCAAAACTAGTGGCTAAAGATAGGACAAAGTAGACACGAGTCTAAGAAATTTACTCCGAAATGGTGGTCGTTCCAGGCTCCGCCCCCGCCCCCGCGGCCCCCGTCGTCGTGCGGCTGCAGCGGCCGGCCCCCCGCCGCCCCCATCGAGGTCCCCGTCGCCTACAACGACAAGGTGGTCGCCTTCCTGCGGCAACCCAACATCGTGGAGATCCTGAACGAGCGGCATCCGTTGGTCGGCACCTCGGCGTCTTTGAGGGACAAGGTCAATTCGGTCAGAGTCGAAGGGACCGCGGCGCTGGAGGCTTTGGGGTCGGACCTGCAGCTCACCATTCTGCTCAGGTACGCGGTCCTAATGTTCAGTCCGACCCCGAAGAACGAATGCGAAGTTGATTAGTGCCTTGCCATACGGTGGGGTAACCCCTTGGCAATATAATGTCTACAAAGTATTTGTTTACCGACAAACTATCAATGACACCCCAGAACCAAATAGCAAATGCAATAGGCTGTTTATAAGGCTTGCTGAAAATTTTTATAAACATTTAAAACTTTTTAAAACTAATTTTGGGCAGTTATTCTTAATTTTCAGCAAGCTTAATCATAACACAAATTTGATTTTTACAGTATTTGAAAGCCGTATGAATTGTCCAGTGCGTTAGCTATTTTGTTTTGGGCTTTCACTGATATTTTGTCTGTTAAATAAATATTTTGTTTATATTTTAATGCTAATGGGTTCCGGCTAGCAGGGAACGGCCGAGAGTTAGAAGAGTTGCTATGTCCGAGAAGTTGGATATGGCACATATAGAAAGAGCTCAAAATCAAGGAGCACAAATGACAGTGAAAGGTATGCTACAGGAAAGAGAGAGAATAGCTCAAACCATTTCCCAAAGCTAACAAGTAACAACAGTGAGTGAAAGTCCACTTTGCCCCAAAATCTACTTATTCTCACATACTGAGATTCCCCATAAGTCATAACAGAAAGGTGCTATAGGTAGAGAAGAATATAAAAACAGTATTGAACGATCCAGTTCTCAATAACGCTACTTATTTCTTGGCTGTTGTAAGTCAAAGTAAGCCCCGCTTGTTCTCAGTCTGTTCGAGCAGGAGATCATGTCGTACGTGCCGGCGTCGATGTCGTCGATGGCCGCGTCCACGCCGGCGCAAAGTCTGCGCTCGGCGGCGCGAGCCCCGGCGCCTCAGCGCAGAGACTTCGAGGCCAAGCTGCGCACGTTCTACCGCAAGCTGGAGTCGAAGGGATACGGACAGGGGCCGGGCAAACTAAAGTACGTCGACGCTAGCATTGAAGTGTCTCACAGCTTTTATCATTTCACTGTTGTCAGATTGATTGACTCGTTTCAGCGTACTTCAGTTTTTTAAATTCTTAGGCTCGTGTCTACTATGTCCTATCTTGAGCACTTGTTTTGAAAGAAAACTATTTCAAACTGGGATTTGAATGCTAAATAAAAGTCTCACTGGTTTCCCGACGTTTCGTAAAGGGGCTCGGGAGGATAATGTACGTTGACAATAATGATAATGTACGTGATGTATGTGTTGATGATAATGTACATTGACGCTAGCATTGAATTGACGTTACATACGGTAATGCTAAATGGTTTCACATATTTCCCAATGTTTTGTAACATATTTTACTAAAAACTTCCTCAAGGGTTGTTAAGCTCGACCAAAGTTAACAACCTGAATTAAAGAACCAATTGTTTTTTAACCTTGGATTCCTATATTCTTATGATTCTGCCAAAGTGTGCTTCCTTAATGTGAGATCCAAAACCACAAGAACAGTGGTTTTCAACCTTTTTTGCGCATGGCCAAAGAAAAGAAATGCGTTCTAGGTGGGAAGGGGTACCTCTGCGGGCAGCAAAGAGCAATTTTAAATCAAACATGCAAATTGCAAGATATAGCGTTGCGTAAAATTGTCGGTGTTGATTGAATGCATTCTCTAAACTTGTTCTTTGTTGTACTTGATACTTAAAAATTGACATACCTTACGACACAATAGGGGTTTTTGGGGGTTCAATCCCCAAGAAATTTTGATTTAGTGCCTTTTTATAGTTCATATATCTATGCGTTTCAGGGAGATTCAAACTTAAAAATACCTTGAAATTATGCACTTGTTTGTTACAAGGTGGTTGTGGAAATTTCAAATCACTGGATTAAGTTGGCATTTCAAATTGAGTGAGAATTTTGAGGCGGTCCGCAAAAATATGAGCGCCGGGTCACAGGCTGAATACCACAGCGCTAGACATTCTGTATCACATTCTTCGTCCCTCTTACGTCATTATTTGTAAGTCATTAAGGTGCTACTGAAGTATCATTATTACAGTCGTGTTAGCCTTACTTCATCATAGTCTGGTGGACTTTGAAGTAAAGTATCATTTGATGCTACCATTTGTAAAGAGTAAAATGGTAAATAATGGTAATAATAAATACTATTTTTAATGGTAATGATAAAAACTAGGGGTGTGCGAATAGTGGTTTTCTTGGTTCGAATCGAATATCGAATAAAAATATTTTTAAAAAGTCCAATAGGTATCGACGCAAATCAAATAATTCGTTTGGCTCGAATAATTCGCCAAAAGTTCGAATAATTTACCTTAAATGTGAATTTTTGCAGCAAAGTGCTTATCAGTAGTGCCAAATATTCAAACTATTCGAATTTTTCGAATTATTCGTTTTTCGAATAATTAAATTTCGATTTCGAATACGAATTCGAATAGTTTAAAAATCACTATTCGAAATTCGAATAAAAATAATTCGAAAATAATTCGCCGAATAATTGGTCCATTTCGAATATTCGCACACCCCTAATAAAAACTTAATAATCCGACTTTTTGGTATGGTACTCTATGAAATGAGATCCCCATAAAGTGGCAAACTGAAATTAATTCGAGTGTATTTGCCCGTTAGAATGCACGTCCGTCGCGAGCACCTCCTGGAAGACGCGTTCAACAAGACCATGGCCGCGTCCAAGAAGGACCTGCAGAAGGGCAAGCTGTACGTGGCGTTCGAACGGGAGGAGGGCCTGGACTACGGCGGCCCCTCCAGGGAGTTCTTCTTCCTGCTGTCCCGGGAGCTCTTCAACCCGTACTACGGACTCTTTGAATATTCCGCCAACGACACGTACACAGTGCAGGTCAGTGTAGTTGATGAGCGTAGCAAGGGAAGCGAAATCTTCAATTTCGCCACTGGTTAAAAAAACACTTGTGTTTTTTTGTTTGTTTGTGTGTGTTTGTGCACGCTCTACAGACCAAACGCCAGTGTCGATTGCGATGAAATTCAACTTAGACCCTCGTGTATGTTTCAAGAAATTCATCCATACCCCACCCCTTTCAAACCAGAAAAAAGAGCAATATTCAAAATTGGGAAAATTTGAAGAAATACTGAATTCAGAATTAGGTACCTATATCTAATTAGGTACCTAGGTAGGCATATCTAAAAGTGTGTGTTTTTTCAAAATTTTCCTAAAAATTTATTTTAACTTTCTGTGTGAAATTTGTGTGTGTAGATAGCGCCATCTTCTTTCTCTAGTACAAACCACTACGCTCGTCTTCAACGCAACACAAATTGCGTTCGCGAAGCCCTATTTACTTGTTTTACAGGTTAAGCCCCTTCATTAAATCTGGTCACAGTGAGATATGAATGTTTGAACAGTAATTTGACTCTGTTCCTTCAACTGCCAGAGTCATTTGCTCTTGAATCTCAAATCAATTTTGATTGGAACTCTAACCTAAGCTTTATCTTTTGCTTCTGATTAGAGGTCAATTTTTCACCTAAAAAAGAGGAGCAAGCATTAAAATTATAAATGATAAGATATTGTAAATTAATTAAACTTTGACCTTCTCTTAATCTTCCATTCCAAGTTGTAGGTTGTAAGAGATGAAAAAAAACAATGTTTATCTTTATTTTATTTTTAAATCAAACAACAACAATCTGCACCGAAATGCAAATCATATGCCTTACTGTGCCCCCAACCCACCTCCCCCGTAATCAAGCGTACGTGTTGGCTGGAAGTCTGGAACTGACGTAAAAGTTAGTTAAACTTTTTTGTATGTGTTATTTATTATAGGACTCCTTATTTTAGCCCAACGGTAATTTTGTCCTTGCCTCACTTCTTCGACCAACCTAGCACGTTCAGCTGCCGACATACCAGCGCAGCGGTTTTGTAACTTTAACGTCACGCCCTTATCGGTTCCGATGGATAAAATGATAAAATCCCTATTGTTGTCCATGTTAATTTTTTAACTTTGTAACCGATAACGGCAAAGTCAGAGTTACGTAATATCACTGCTGATTCCTTCCTATTAGATCAGTTGGAATAAAGAATTGTCACCTGTTAGAAGGTTACCCAGATTTCCACTCTCACACTAAAGCAGCTATGCGATAGCCCTCCGCCTGCAATAACAGTTTTGCCGGCAGTCAAGGGATGAAGCCACTGCTTGTTTTTATACCACTTCTAACCAAGGTAACTGTAACCACCTGAGGAACATTGGGTCCCTTGATTATAATTGCCCTTGTGCCATGGCCTGGTAGATGATGCCATAACTGTAACCACCTTAGAAACATTGGGTCCCTTGATTATAATTGACCTTGTGCCATGGCCTGGTAGATGATGTTAAAACAGGTTGCCAACGCACCCCAGCGATTGCCGGCGAAATCACTAGCATGAAATGTTTGCCGTAGCCATAGCTAGGTACGGTAGAATGTCTGGGTAACGTTATGTCTTTGGAATGATGAACGATGACTTGTCTGACCGGCAGGTGAGCCCCATGTCCGCGTTTGTGGACAACCACCTGGAGTGGTTCCGCTTCTCGGGCCGTGTTCTGGGCCTGGCGCTCGTGCACCAGTACCTGCTGGACGCGTTCTTCACGCGGCCGTTCTACAAGACGCTGCTGCGGCTGTGAGTGTCCCTTCATGGAAACACACTTTAGTTTCCTACACTCGTGTTCACTATGTCCTATTTTTAACACTAGTTTTGAAAAATACTATTTCATACTGGGATTTGAATGCTAAATAAAAGTCTCACTGGTTTATCGACGTTTCGTAAAATTTACTTGTTACGAAATATAAAGTTACCTACTAACTTGTTATATTACTAGTTATGGCTTTAGCAGTCAAATTCTGGTTTGATAAAGTTTTTTTTACAAAAAAAATCATTTAATTACTCATAAACTTCTGCGTCTCTTGTTGCTTGATCAACTTGCTTTCTTTAGTTAATTTATTCTATCTTTCTTTCATCTTTTCCTTCATAATTTTACAATTAATTTTTCACACATGAAGTAGAGCAGGCTATGAATTGTGTTTGGATTGTATGTAGGTATCCACTTACAAATCCATTTCAATTATTTCAAAGTATTTCAAGTTTTAACCAGGGGCACAGGTACAGCGCCAACACAGTGTGTCTTGGGGGCAAGGCTAAGCGGTGGCCGGCCTTTGATGCTGTTGGACGGTAGCAGGTCTTAGTGCCGGCACCGGATTTAATCTCAGCTCCCTTCCGAACCAAATCTTTCGCAGATAGAAGGATACCCAGATTTCCCACTCTTATACTAAAGCAGCTAAGCGAAAGCACTCCGCATGCAAATAATATTTCACCAGCAGTCAAGGGATGGAGCCACTGTTGTTGTTACATCACATGTAACCAAGGTAACTGTAACCACCTGAGGTACATTGGGCCCCTTGATTATAATTGACCTTGTGCCATGGCCTGGTAGATGACGCCATAACTGTAACCACCTGAGGAACATTGGGTCCCTTGATTATAATTGCCCTTGTGCCATGGCATGGTAGATGACGCCATAACTGTAACCACCTGAGTAACATTGGGTCCCTTGGTTATAATTGACCTTGTGCCATGGCCTGGTAGATGAAGTCAAAACAGGTTGCCAACGCACCCCAGCGATTGCCGGCGAAACTACTAGCATCAAATTTTTGCCGTAGCCACAGCTAGGTACGGTATAACGTCTGGATAACCTCATGTCTGTGCAATGGTGACATCGCCCCGTCTTCCAGCCCCGTGTCCCTGACGGACCTGGAGTCCCTGGACGGAGAGTTCCACCGCTCGCTGGTGTGGATCGCTCAGCACGACGTCACGGACGCCCGCCTGGACCTGTGGTTTGCCGTCACAGAGGAACTCTTCGGCCGGGTCGTCGAGCGCGAACTCAAGCCGGGCGGGAGACACGTAGCCGTCACCGAGCGCAACAAGAAGGAGTACCTCGAACGAGTCGTGAGTCCTCGCATTTTACAGATAGATATTAGGGTTGGATCTAGGGGGAAACAAACCGGCCCGGGTCCAGCCCGTGAGAGAAGATGCCACAGCAGGGACTGCCCCCTTTTGTACTACCAACTCATGCTACAGTCCAGCCCGTGAGAAAAGATGCCACAGCAGGGACTGCCCCCTTTTGTACTACCAACTCATGCTACAGTCCAGCCCGTGAGAAAAGATGCCACAGCAGGGACTGCCCCCTTTTGTACTACCAACTCATGCTACAGTCCAGCCCGTGAGAGAAGATGCCACAGCAAGGACTGCCCCCTTTTGTACTACCAACTCATGCTACAGTCCAGCCCGTGAGAGAATATGCCACAGCAGGGACTGCCCCCTTTTGTACTACCAACTCATGCTACAGTCCAGCCCGTGAGAGAATATGCCACAGCAGGGACTGCCCCCTTTTGTACTACCAACTCATGCTACAGTCCAGCCCATGAGAGAAAATGCCACAGCAGGGACTGCCCCCTTTTGAGCTACCAACTCTTGCTACAGTCCAGCCCATGAGAGAAGATGCCACAGCAGGGACTGCCCCCTTTTGTACTACCAACTCATGCTACATTCCAGCCCGTGAAAGAAGATGCTACAGCTGGGACTGCCCCCTTTTGTACTACCAACTCATGCTACAGTCCAGCCCGTGAGAGAAGATGCCACAGCAGGAACTGCCCCCTTTTGTACTAGCAACTCATGCTACAGTCCAGCCCGTGAGAGAAGATGCCACAGCAGGGACTGCCCCCTTTTGTACTACCAACTCATGCTACAGTCCAGCCCGTGAGATAAGATGCCACAGCAGGGACTGCCCCCTTTTGTACTACCAACTCATGCTACAGTCCAGCCCGTGAGAGAAGATGCCACAGCAGGGACTGCCCCCTTTTGTACTACCAACTCATGCTACAGTCCAGCCCGTGAGATAAGATGCCACAGCAGGGACTGCCCCCTTTTGTACTACCAACTCATGCTACAGTCCAGCCTGTGAGAGAAGATGCCACAGCAGGGACTGCCATAGCAGTGACGATATCTAATAAATTTAGTAATATATCAACGATTTCTTGAGAGGATCCTCTCATCTACCTCGCTCGTGTCTTTTCATTTGAGAAGGAGTCAAAGGGTCTACAGTCCAGCCCGTGAGAGAAGATGCCCCCTCGCTAACTACCAACTCATGAATTTTAATTGTCATGGCGGGAAAACAAAACACTCGTTCGGTTACAAATAAGAAAATTACAACATTAATCTATTTCGTAATTATGAGAAAAAAGGTCAACTACCTATTAAATAGTTGAGAGATAAAAACATAAGCTTTGGTGGTATTCAAAGGTATAATGATGATGACAGGATTTAAGTTTTGTCAAATTGGCGGTTATTTAAGCTACAGTGACTACTAGCGCTCCCAGCGGCATGGTATCTTCTTAAATAAAAGAAAGTCTAATTACAGAGTCATCGCCGTCCTGGGGCCGAGTCCATGTACCTGGACCAAGTACAGGTCGCTCGGCCTCTCGTCTCCCTTCGAGATCCCCTTATCCCACCCTGTGAAGCGGGAGAATGCGTACCCGGATAGCTCAGATGGTAGAGCACCTGGCCGAGGATCAAAAGGTCCCGGGTTCGTATCCCGGTTCGGTTGCACATGTCCCCAGCTTCGGCTTCCCTTCCGGCGATTGCTCACTCGGTTCGTGGATCCCCGCAGGTCCGTTGGCGGCTGGAGAGAGGCGTGGCGGCTCAGACCGAGGCGCTGGTTCGAGGCTTCTACGAGGTCGTGGACCCGCGGCTGGTGGCAGCGTTCGACGCCCGAGAGCTGGAGCTCGTCATCGCCGGCACCGCCGAGATCGACTTGGCGGATTGGCGGAGGCACACGGAGTACCGGTACGTGCCAGCGCTCGGCGCTGACGGGTCGGCGAGTTTTCAGCCAGGTTACGTGGTTGAAAGAAACTAATTTTTAGTCGGGTGTGAATGCTAAATGAAAGTCGCACTGTTTTCTTGGTTCACCTAATCTTCGATAACAATGAGACTTTATTTAACATTTAAACCCCACATCAAACAAATTTTTTTCCACGTATACTTATAAAGGTAGTAGGTACAAGTAGAGTCGGAGAAATTGGATAAGGTTTTGTGATTTATTGATGATTGAATGGCATAGCAATTACTGTCAAGCCAAATATTTCATTTCACTTTGTACGTACAAAAAAGGAAACGGCATAATTTTGAAATTTTTATGTAGAGGCCAATAAGAGTTCATATAGAAAGTTTCACTACATGGAATGTCATGAATACGATCCTCCTAGCTCTTCTATTTTGGAGTTGTAAACAATCTTGACGCTCGAGGCGATAATAAGTACAGGCTACGAGACGTTTCCGCCGAGGTAAACCGTGCCATCCCTCCGCGAATCCCAGGTCCGGCTACCACGACGAGCATCCGGTCGCCACCTGGTTCTGGGCGGCCATGGACCGGTTCAGCAACGAGCAGCGCCTGCGCCTGCTGCAGTTCGTCACTGGCACCAGCTCGCTGCCTTTCGACGGCTTCGCGGCCCTGCGCGGCTCCACCGGCCCTCGCCGCTTCTGCATCGAGAAGTGGGGCAAGCCCGACAGTCTGCCCAGGTACCTACGCTTCGGCTTCGTGACGCGTTCCGGGATTTTATCCATCAGAACCGATAACGTAAATGTTACAGAATCTCTAGGCAGGTACGCTTCGGCTTCGTGACGCGTTCCGGGATTTTATCCATCAGAACCGATGACGTAAATGTTACAGAATCTCTAGGCAGGTACGCTTCGGCTTCGTGACGCGTTCCGGGATTTTATCCATCAGAACCGATGACGTAAATGTTACAGAATCTCTAGGCAGGTACGCTTCGGCTTCGTGACGCGTTCCGGGATTTTATCCATCAGAACCGATGACGTAAATGTTACAGAATCTCTAGGCAGGTACGCTTCGGCTTCGTGACGCGTTCCGGGATTTTATCCATCAGAACCGATGACGTAAATGTTACAGAATCTCTAGGCAGGTACGCTTCGGCTTCGTGACGCGTTCCGGGATTTTATCCATCAGAACCGATGACGTAAATGTTACAGAATCTCTAGGCAGGTACGCTTCGGCTTCGTGACGCGTTCCGGGATTTTATCCATCAGAACCGACGACGTAAATGTTACAGAATCTCTAGGCAGGTACTCTTCGGATTCGTGACGCGTTCTGCATGGCACTGCTATTACGTCGCTGATTTTGCCGTTTTCGGCTACAAAGTTATAAAATAAACGTAAAAGACAATTGGGATTTTATCCATCAGAACCGATACTGGCATGTATGTATGTCTGTATTCATTTTATATGTTTTCGTTTTCCGTTCAACATAGGTACAAATAATATAGATAATCATGATAATCAACTCAATAATTAAACAGTTAGTCAGTGGTAAGTAATAATCAAAGATCAAACAATAACAATCAATCAATCACGTTATTAATTTTCTTAGACTCATGTCTACTATATCCTATAATATCAATCACGTTATTCTACAACGATTAAATGTTTCAGAATCGCAAGGCAGGTACGGTTCCGTTTCGTAACACATTCAGCCCGGCACTGCGATCACTTCGCTGATTTCGCCGGTTTTGGTTACCGAGCTAGAAAATAAACGTGGACAACAATTGGGATTTTATCCATCAGAACCGATAACGGCATGACGTAAATGTTACAGATTCGCTAGGCAGGAACGCTTCGGTTTCTTAACACATTCTACCCAGGTTAGGTTTGTTTTTAAAACTAGGGCGAACGCAATTTGTGTTGCGTTGAAGATGAGCGTAGCGGTTTGTTAATAGAGCATAAAAAGATTGAGGCAAAAAGCCTAAATCATGGAGCAGCAAGCCGGACCATAGCTTTTTCGAAAATTCTGATCACTAGAAATTGAAGCGATTCTGGCCTTTCTTTGTTTCTGTCCGAGCTGTAGGGTAGCGGAAATATGCTCATTTTGAGGTCATAAAGAAATGTGCATGTTAATACATAGATGTAACTCATGCCCATGGGTTTTTATTGGGTTTTATTGGGTTGGTTTTTATTGGGAAAAATCTGGTGTGATGTTTCGATTTGGTTTCGATGGTTTTAAAGGCAAATCGAATTTGGGAACATTTGAAAAAAATACGCACTTAAAAATAAATTTCCGTACTTTTCCAAACATGCCCAATTGTCGAATTTTGCTCTTTTTTCTGCTTTGAAAGTGAAGGGTGTGGAGGATTTTCTTGAAAAACGCAGGGGGTCTAAGTTGAGAACAAAAGTAGACACCCTGAAAATTTCATCCCACTCGAAGCAGGCGTTTGGCCTGTAGAGCGCGCGCAAACACACATACAAACAAACACACACCAAGTGTTTTTTTTTAGCAGTAGTGAAATTGATGATTTCGCTTCGCTCGCTTCGCTCGCTACGCTCATCAACAAGATAGGTTCCCATCTGTACGTTTTGAAACGCTTGTAGGTGAAGGGACTGTGCAGAATCTTTCAGTGCTGGGACTTTCTAAATGCTTGGGTGGCCACGTTAAGGTTTGAATGGGTAATCTGGTTACCTAACTTTGTATCTGTGGTGTAGGTACTTGCCAATTTCTTCGGTAACTATGTAAAAAAAATTGAAAGTCCAGGTAGCAGTCTTGTAATCTTTTTCATTCAATTTGGCTTGAAATCACTGCCTATGTTTAGCTATAGGAAGTGAGATTGAAAACGAATCGTTTTGAAATCACAAAGTTACGTGCTATTTCATATTTCATAGTTCCATATTGCTATGTACCTAGCTATAAAAGTAAACTATTTGGGATTCCCAAAAGATGATTTGTTGAGTACTATTTAACAATTTATTTAGCAACGTTTCTACCAACAAAAGAACCAATAGTTGTTTTTTAATCTAAGCATTCTAAATTCTTATGATCCTGTCAAAAGTTCAATAATAGATAAATAGAAATTTACCCACCTACATTTAAAAAATCCATCCAAAATCCCAATGAAAGACGACCTCGAAAATTGGTTTTTTCAAGTCTCGTCGAATTGATCTCATCGGATCTCCGTTCCAGGGCTCACACGTGCTTCAACCGGCTGGACCTTCCGCCGTACCCTACGCCCGAACTGCTCTACGAAAAGCTGCTGCTCGCCGTCGAAGAGACCAACACGTTCGGCATCGAGTGAACCGTCGGGTCCCTTCGCTCTCTCTTTCCCTCTCTCTCTCTCTCTGTCTCTCTGTCTCTCTCTCTTTCACAGCGATACCATACACTATGCATTCCAAATAAACGCTTACACGCTAACGCCAATACGTGCTTTATTAACCTGAGCGGTCGATTAGACGTGTGGTTTATGTTTTCACTTTTTATTGGAGAAGCTCGGCAAGTTCCGAAGCGAATACTTCTTCCAGAAAGCAGATAAGATATTGTGATTTATTCTATACTGTTGTTTAGATTGCTCTTTTAGTATGATGAAAAGTACGTGGAAAAAGTTGTTGGTATCATGGTCACCAACAGCAAATGACCTCCAGAACTTTTTTTAATTACGTTATTGCAGTGAGAATGAATATTTATATCAACAAGTGTAGGTATTAGTAATTATAGGGAATGGTGTTAGTAATAATTATAGGAATGGCAAAAGAATATCAAATTGTGAACCACCTACTGTCTAGGTTTTGAAAGAATTCTTTGATTAGCAGCTACTAATTACTTTGCTTGCTGGAGCTGGTTTAATTTTGTGCTAGAAAAAATTAAGATTGCATTGAGTAGGTTGGTTCAAAAGTATTTTTTGGCAATGTGCTAAACTTTTTGGCTGGGAAAATGCTACATGACCTTTTGAGGAACAGCAATTTTGTTTAAGGTCTTCAAAATCCTAAATACATGAAATTTTTAGTATCTTGCAGAATGTATCAAAAAGTACCAATCCATGTTCATGGGAATGCTAACCATGAACCTCCTTTTTTAAATTTGTTACCCTTAGCTCTTCTGAAAAACGTGTATGTTAGTAGATTTTTTTAAGAATAGAAACTAAGATCACAATTTTAATTTCAAGGAAATCGGGGTTTGTTTGTTTTTAAAATACTTTTGTTTTTTTGGATCGAGATCGAGGGTATGGAGTGACTCATTTTTGTTAAAAATAGGATGATAAATTTGATTTGAGCTTTGTAGAGAAGACCACTTTATAGAGAAATACATGAAAAGATAAAAATAACATTCAGGAGATAAAAGAGAGCAGATTGGTGGAATTGCGCTACTAAAAATTGTTGAAATTTGTCATACGGATAGAATTTTTAGCTGAAACCAATCAGACGATAATTTAATTATGGTAAAATATGTACATATATCGAATCAAACTCCACCGCCTCCAACCCCAGAAGCGTTTCATTGCCACCCTTCCCACGACCGCCACCTTTGGCACCCCAAAAAATCACGTGCTCTTTCGTAGCTAGCTAGGCGTCGCCCTCGGCGACAGCGCCTCTGCCGGCGCCCCACTCAACCATCCTCCTTCTCGCCACAACCAAGATGGCAGATCGCTGAAACATGGGTGGATTTTATACTTAGATCGACTGTCAACTTTTGTAGTGTCCCATCGCTCGAATTCGAGCCGAGGCTAGCCTCAATCGGGTCTCAATTGAGCCTCCGAGGCCCTCTAGTGTTTAGCGTGTGCCTAGCTTTTGTAATGTTGTCGTTTTAGAAGTGTTTAGTGAGGCTTGCGTTAGCTCGATAGTTAGATACGTCACTTGCCTACTCAACTGTCAGTTCGTAACCGATAACCGGCCGTCTAATGCTGTTTGTAGAAAATACCGCGTCAAGGAAATACAACAGCTACAACATGGTGAGTTTTCATAATCTATTACTACCCTTATTCGCGAACCCAACCCTGTTGCGGGCGTAAGGGGCTAATCTGACAGCTTGTCTGGGGCCGCACCCTAGACTATGACATTCCATTTGATAAGCAGTGGTCGGCTGTTACGCTTAGTATTTAGCACCGACAACTGCTGTAGGGGTTTGTCGATTTTAAGGACAATATCAACGACTATGGGGCGCGGCTGACGACCTTGCGTCAAGGTCATGTCCTGCGATCGCGACTTAAGGAATGCGGAAAGAAGCGACGATCCAACGGTGGTTCGATGACCTGCAAGGATGCAGTGGCCAATTCAGGATTGTCGGGTCTCTGATACCAAATGTCGCCGGCCACCGCATGTTGATGAATCGTGTGACTAACTGGCGTTGACGGGCCGTCGGGAAGTGTTAAGTCAGCGACAGACGGTGAAATGATGAGGGGAGACCGATCAAGAGATAGTCGGGATGTGACGTATGTGCTCTCTGTTCCGACACGCCCCGCTATCGCCCGCCACCCGTCCGTGGTCACACGACGATGCGAGGAATTTTAAGTGTTTTGTCATTTTCGTCGCCGGCGGCTGCTCGATGCCGGTATTCGGTGCCGGCATGCCGCTCTCGACCTGCCTTCTGATATTGATGACTAGAGCGTACGGTCGGCCGTCTTTGGCATGCCAGTATAGGTATACGTCTTAATCGGTGGACGATCGATTTAAAATTTAAATGTCCGAGCTGGGAGTTCGCGTGTTCGGCCCTATAGACTTGGGAGGCTGCTGAGGAGCTTCGATCGTCTCGGCCAACTCCCTACTCCAGACTTGACGCCTCCCCGCGAAATCAGCCGCACCATATTGCTCCGTATTGTAGAGGAATCTCGGGAGAACATCTTCACTGCGTTGGGAACGGCTTTTAGTGCACGTGCCGGCGCCGGGTTCACCGTCTGCTCACTCTCACGCTAGAATATAGCGTCGTTATCAACGTGTCGTTGATAACACGGGACAGCGAAAACTCTGTGATTAATACGACTGATGAGTATAGCTAATCGGTGGCCAGCTCTTGGAATTGTTGGACAGGAGCAGGAAACGTGTCTGCACCGGGTTCACCCTCGACTCCTTAAGGTAGCATCGATGCTGAGAATGCCGATCTATGCCAGATTATCAGTCTGCCTTATCTGCACTTATCCGAATTCCAAATCAGCGGTGCCTGAGTCACTGCCGACGCTGTACACAGCCCTTGGTGCTGAAACATGCTACGTGGCAGAGCCGGGTTCATCCTCGGCTCCCTCTATTCACGTACAGATATTTGTAACGTGGCAAATAACCCACCGCACCGAAGCCAACAGACCGAGGTGTATCATTCTGGGCATTCAAGTGATGGTCACTCATTCTTTCAAATCCAGCTCTGAAACCGGGGGGGGGGGGGGGGGGTCCTTGTGGGCAAATCCCTCTCCCACCTTCACCGGCGTGTATGCGACTGTGTAAGATCACTTTGCGGTCGAGGATGGGTCCCCACTTCCGAAGGATATCGCCCTGTTCAGTCGCCGCGGTCGCGAGATTCCTGTCATTTACCACGGACACTCCAGCGACGCTGACGGTGGGATACACGAACGGGTCTGGCCATCTTCGCTGCCGCCCAATGGCTCCCATGCACCATGTCCCATGTCCCATGTCCCATGTCCAATGTCCAATGCCAGGGGAACGTTATCACGCAAGAATTGGTGGGAAATAATCGGTGATCCTGATTTATCATGGTTTATTATTTAAATTACTGAAACGGAAACGGCTGAAGTAAATTGTAGACTGCGACGGCGAGTGTCCGCTCCTTTGCGGGGAGCGAAACAAGCACCCTGTCACGGAATGTCCAGCACAGAGGCGACGGCGAGTGTCCGCTCCATTGCGGGGAGCGAAACAGGCACCCTGTCACGGAATGTCCAGCACAGAGGCGACGGCGAGTGTCCGCTCCTTTGCGGGGAGCGAAACAAGCACCCTGTCACGGAATGTCCAGCACAGAGGCGACGGCGAGTGTCAGCTTTTTTGGGGGGACCGAAACAAGCACCCTGTCACGGAATGTCCAGCACAGAGGCGACGGCGAGTGTCCGCTCCATTGTGGGGAGCGAAACAAGCACCCTGTCACGGAATGTCCAGCACAGAGGCGACGGCGAGTGTCCGCTCCTTTGCGGGGAGCGAAACAAGCACCCTGTCACGGAATATCTATCACAGAGGCGACGGCGAGTGTCCGCTCCTTTGTGGGGAGCGAAACAAGCACCCTGACACGGAATGTCCAGCACAGAGGCGACGGCGAGTGTCCGCTCCTTTGCGGGGAGCGAAACAAGCACCCTGTCACGGAATATCTATCACAGAGGCGACGGCGAGTGTCCGCTCCTTTGCGGGGAGCGAAACAAGCACCCTGTCACGGAATGTTCAGCACAGAGGCGACGGCGAGTGTCCGCTTCTTTGCGTGGAGCGAAACAAGCACCCTGTCACGGAATGTCCAGCACAGAGGCGACGGCGAGTGTCCGCTCCTTTGCGGGGAGCGAAACAAGCACCCTGTCACGGAATGTCTATCACAGAGGCGACGGCGAGTGCCCGTTCCTTTGCGGGGAGCGAAACAAGCACCCTGTCACGGAATGTTCAGCACAGAGGCGACGGCGAGTGTCCGCTCCTTTGCGGGGAGCGAAACAAGCACCCTGCCACGGAATGTCCAGCACAGAGGCGCACGGGAGCTATGCATCTACCTACCCTGTTCATGTCATGGAATGTCGCACGGCTGCGATTCCGTTTTAGTTTTTCTCACGTGGGCTAAACGAGGACTTGTTACCTATTTGATACTGCATCTCATTATAATATCATCCCAATACGTGAAAAATCGCTGGACCTGTATTTTTCCCTGAGATCTCCACGATGTGTCAAGTACAGTTGTCATTTTATTTTGCTTGCGTCATGTCGGGGAGTACTCGCCTAGCATCAGAATTCGCTTGGACTCTTAACACTGGCCACACGCCCCCCTGTTAATTGTAAAACGCTGGCGTTTGCGGGATTCCCTATAGAACCTGCCACGTTTCGAGCTTTAAAAATGGCAAGTGCAAACATTTTAAATTTCTAAACAAGCCAATTGAATTTGAACATTTACACATAGTATATGCTTTTTCAGCTAGGGGGGGGTATGATATATGTAATTCATACTTGGCTCTTGCTGATGTACGTAATTCATTTACAAGTTCCGAATGATAAGGACAAGGTGAAATAATATTCGATGACCTAATTCCAAAACCTCGTATCTTAATTGTTGAAAAAAATACGTCGTCATACAATTTGAAAAAAATTTCCTTTCCCCTCCGCAAACCCCCGAACTTGAATGACTTATCAAAAGAAGAGATTTAGAAATAATTTGATTTTTTTTCAATCACCACAAGTAGGTAATAGGTCTACTTCCCATTTTACGTTTTGCAGATACGAGGTTTTGCAATTACATAGGGTATCGATATGGCATGTATAAGATTATAACCAAACTGCAAAAAAAATGGCACAGTTCGCTCCTAAAATTCCACCGTCGCCTCTGTGCTGGACATTCCGTGACAGGGTGCTTGTTTCGCTCCCCGCAAAGGAGCGGACACTCGCCGTCGCCTCTGTGCTGGACATTCCGTGACAGGGTGCTTGTTTCGCTCCCCGCAAAGGAGCGGACACTCGCCGTCGCCTCTGTGCTGGACATTCCGTGACAGGGTGCTTGTTTCGCTCCCCACAATGGAGCGGACACTCGCCGTCGCCTCTGTGCTGGACATTCCGTGACAGGGTGCTTGTTTCGGTCCCCCCAAAAAAGCTGACACTCGCCGTCGCCTCTGTGCTGGACATTCCGTGACAGGGTGCTTGTTTCGCTCCCCGCAAAGGAGCGGACACTCGCCGTCGCCTCTGTGCTGAACATGCCATGACAGGGTGCTTGTTTCGCACCCCGCAAAGGAGCGGACACTCGCCGTCGCCTCTTTTCTGGACATTCCGTGACAGGGTGCTTGTTTCGCTCCCCGCAATGGAGCGGACACTCGCCGTCGCCTCTGTGCTAAACTTGCGATGCTAATTTAGTCGATAACGCAATTTGAAAGAACCCTGGCCGCGTCCTTCCTAATTTGCGCACCTGTGGTACCTACATATTTATTTTTCGGATTGCGCGTTTATAATAAGTACACTTGTTACATATTCCGGGAGTGTGAGCCCCAAACTCGTCTGCGCCCATTCGCCCACCTAAAATTGAAAACATTCCCTCTTTAAAGCGACTTCATCCGAAACCTAAGATGCGACACTCAAATAGTCGCATTGCCTATAGGTAACTTATTTTAAGGTCACGTCCTGCGGGAGAGGGGGTCTCAAATTATACGTTATTTCAGAATTGATTTAGGGTCCCTAGGTAAATTCAATTTAAAACTTACCTAACAAACCACACTTTTTGAATATACTTTGCCGAGGTATTTGCTATGTACACATATCAATTTGACGCAGAAAACATCGCCCCCCACCTCCCCCCCCCCCCCTTCCAGGTGGGGCTTGCCGGCTCCACCTCTCGAGGGACCCTGGCACACGCAAGAGGCGAATCTTGGATGAGATTTGTAACAGATCAGTGCTGGACCTTGTGGCAAATGTCAATTAAAAATCAGGCCGGTTGTGTCACGAAGGAGCAGTCCAGTTTTCCTGTTGATATTAAGATGTCGTTAAGGGATTGTGGGAGGGGAGGGTGGGGGTGATCGTCATTCCTAGATGCTGCTTGTCACGCTGTGCAGCTTCTCCCTCTCCTTGACGGATCATAACCTCTTGTCGCTCTCTCTTGTAGCTAATAAACCTGTTAACATGCAGCATGGACCATTGCAGTTTCCGCAGTAATGGTCACAGATTTAATTTGACGTTAAGTTATTTGATTTTAATTTTAAGCTTCCAGCGAAGTAGATTTTTTATATTCTGATCATACTTAATTTATCCAAAAAAATTTAGTTTCAAAATAAACCCCTAGGAAGCCTACTTGTATGTAAAGTGCTAGACAACTCATTGCTAGATTCATTGATGGTTGTTGAGGTTAATTGAATTCAACTTTTTATGGATTTCCAAGAGATATTTCGAGGTTCTGAAATATTCAATCGGTTGTCAAAAGTGTGAGGATTCCGTAGACATTTGTTTCGTTGCGATCGGATAACGGGTGGAAATATCCTGGAAATATCTCTTTTAATGTTAGGAAGTCAAGTTTTATTGAACTCCAATGTTTGACAACAATAAAGGCTGAAGCACTACGGTGGCAATTTCAAGGAAAATACAACCTTTGATTCTAGGCAAATTTGAACAATTCCGACAATAGTGCAGCTTTGCTGGCACACGACAACAATGTTCTACCCTGCTCCTCGGTTGCTATACTATTGTTGAACATCAGTCTTCTCTTGGGAATTTTAGGAAATGATCATGAGATTCTAAGATACCAGAGTTGAAACATTGGTTTCCAGGTTTTCCTCTCGATATTAATTCCCAGTAATGCATTATAGGTAATAGTAAATAAATAACATGGCATAACACATAGTCAGTAGCCGCGTTAGCTGTGATGGGGATGGTTGTGTTCGTGGCGTGACCTGATCCTGGACATTGTCAGCAAAATTAATTCCGTGGCCTCTGGTGCCTGTGTCGCGTCTTGATCGATCGATGGGTTGTATTGTGTGTGAAGTGATTTCAAAAGTGCGATTTCTTTTTCAACGCTGGCAAGGGTTAAGAACCACCTATGGTCAAAAATGGCTGTGAAAAGACTCATCAATGGCCGAAATGTCATTTGAGACCGATTCGTTGAATAAGATAGAGACTGACATTATTGAGAGTTTTGCAACAGTGAAATCACGGCGCGAAAACCTGTAGTGCGTTGTCAAGACAGCACATCGGCATCGCAGTTGTTGGTAACATTTCTTCCAGTTTGTATTTCTTAAAACACAAATTATGCGCTACATTTCGTGGGGGGGGGGGGGGGGGGCGTAATGTAGTAGCCTAGGGGCGCCAATGGTATAAATCGGGCACTGCCTCCAACCCGCACTAACATACTTCAAGCAGTGCGTGAAGTGAGCTCTTTAAACCTAGCCTAGACCTGAAATAGACCTGAAACTACAATTCGTTAGGTATAGATAAATAGTTACGTAGAGGATATGATTCAAATTTGAATCATCTGGTTGGCTGAACCGATGGAGATAACAAGTTATCTGGTAGATAAATATTTATCTACACATTGTAATTTCAGCACTAAAAGAGACAATAACTTCAAGTAGTGCTTGAAGCTCACTCCAGATACTATTTGGTTTACTTCCTGCACTCTGGAGATAAACCAGTGCAGCTACACTCTGTCCCATGAGGGAATAGCTTTCCGCTGCGGCGCCAGTGTCACTTTTAACGTGCCTTTTCCCATCGAAAGCAACACGAGCGTGGGGCGAATTCCAAACGGTTGCGATCCACAAAATTATTTACATTTTAAACGCCTAAAGTAACCCCCCCCCCCCCTCAACCCCTCCCCCCCCCCCCCCCCCACACACAAACACACCGGCACATCAAAAGGTGCTGACAATTTGTAAACCTTCAGTGCACCTGGATTGATTTGTCGACGGTGGCTTCCGTGTGTGCCGTTATTTTAAGCCCTAGTTTAAAACATGTTTAAACTTAGCATCTCTGACTGTTAAAAAGGATGTGTTGTTTAAAGTCGTTGTTGATTAAAGCCCATTGTTGCTTAAATTAAAGCCCACCATTGTCCAAGGTAGGAAGTTGTATTAATCAAACTGATAACCCCGTTTTAAACCCGATATAACTGTTTTTACTTATTCATGTACAAGTTTGGATACTTGGTTTCGTAATTGTTCCAAGCTCCATTGCTGTTGAAACTTAACATCTCTGACTGTTAAAAAGGGTGTGTTGTTTAAAGTCGTTGTTGATTACAGCCCATTGTTTAAATTAATTCCCACCATTGTTCAAAGTTTGTGGTTGTTGATGTGCGGAGCGAAATAAGTCACTTGTGTATGTATTTACGGTATACGTATTTACGGTACCATTACTCAATGAGTTCATAATCTGCATTTTTTTTCTATCTGACAGCTCGGTGAGAAACACAGGAACACAGAATCCGGCCACATTTCCAAGGGATCAGAATTTTTGAGTAGGCAAAGGTCAGACTTGGTGCTCCATGGTTTTCATAAGCATTCTGCCTGCATACCTTTTAATCAGCTATACAAAAACCGCTACCTACGCTCGTCTTCAACCCAAAATTGCGTTCGCGAAGCCCTAGTTTTAAACTGACAAACCCGTTTTAAACCCGACAAAACTGTTATTCACGGCCAAGTTTGAATCCTCGGTTTCGCCATCGTCCGAAGCGCGCCTGCGTACTTCCTCTTAGCGGTGAACGTTTCGTGTCCGTGGCCGTTTGATCGTCACCCCGTCCGCGCTGTTCGCAGGCCAACTCGTCTCGCGCGTCGCCCGGCACCGGGGGCGGCGGCGGGGGCGGCGCCAAGGGCCCCCGCCAGCCGCTGGCCGGCCTCAACTGCTACCGACCAATCGCGGCACCCGCGCCCGGTTACGCCGGGCCCGCCTTCCACGGATACCGCCAGCACATCTCGTACCAGCAGCCCAGCGTGAGTGGCGGAAGTGTTTGCCCTCATGCCCAAGTAGCACAAAAACGTTCAGCGAGCGTCGTCACGAACGCTCGGTGGACGTCGAAAAGCCAACGGGGGATAAATTGCGTTCGACGTTCACATCCGCCAAACTTTCGATTCGGTTCTACCCGAACGTTGGACGCAAGTTGTCCCCCGTTGGATTTTCGGCGTCCACCGAACGTTCGCGATGACGGTTTTTGTGCTACTTGGGATGTGACAGTGGGATGTGACATCCGTGATAACGGACGAGTCATGTGCCCATCTACAACCAACATAGCCGTTAACATAACATTAACTTAGCAATAATTACCATAAGACCTGCTATGTAACAAACATAAGAACTCAACGTAACATAGCGTAGACATAACGGAAACATAAAGCTTGACTAGGCCAAACTTATTGTTTATGGTTACGTCAAAACGCAGTGGAGAACATATCAGGTTCATTTGGTTGGCCTGTTGAATGATTTCCTCCCGCTTTTAAGAAAAAGTTCTAGGCTAGGCATTGTTGATTTCGGCACGGACTGATTGGCTTACCGTTAGGAATTAAAGTTGTCATTATAGACATAACTTAACGTCAGAATTATGTTAACGTTGGCATTACGTTATGTTCACAGCTATGTTGGCTGTATGGGCCTTTATTGGTTGTTGGATAGTTTTCCTGGAAAAGGTTGAAGGAAGCCCAGTGTGAGTGGCAAAAGTGTTTTCACTCGTTGGACAGTGTATAGCCTGTTATATGAGAAGGGCAGTGTTACTGGTTGAAGGGTAGTTACAATTCAGCAACAAACGGAGACGTGGCAGGGCTGCAAAAATGTGCAACCGAGCTGGGATTCGAACCAGGGACCTCCTGATTGCCGGTCAGATGCCCTACCATACGGGCTAATCGGGCACACGTTCATCTGGTTTGCCGGGTGGGATAAGGGGACCTCCTGATTGCCGGTCAGGTGCCCTACCATACGTCTAATCGGGCACACGTTCATCTGGTTTGCCGGATGGGATAAGGGGACCTCCTGATTGCCGGTCAGGTGCCCTACCACATGGGCTAATCGGGCACACGTTCATCTGGTTTGCCGGATGGGATAAGGGGACCTCCTGATTGCCGGTCAGGTGCCCTACCATACGTCTAATCGGGCACACGTTCATCTGGTTTGCCGGATGGGATAAGGGGACCTCCTGATTGCCGGTCAGGTGCCCTACCACATGGGCTAATCGGGCACACTTTCACCTGGTTTGCCGGGTGGGATAAGGGGACCTCCTGATTGCCGGTCAGGTGCCCTACCATACGTCTAATCGGGCACACGTTCATCTGGTTTGCCGGATGGGATAAGGGGACCTCCTGATTGCCGGTCAGGTGCCCTACCACATGGGCTAATCGGGCACACGTTCATCTGGTTTGCCGGATGGGATAAGGGGACCTCCTGATTGCCGGTCAGGTGCCCTACCACATGGGCTAATCGGGCACACGTTCATCTGGTTTGCCGGATGGGATAAGGGGACCTCCTGATTGCCGGTCAGGTGCCCTACCATACGTCTAATCGGGCACACGTTCATCTGGTTTGCCGGATGGGATAAGGGGACCTCCTGATTGCCGGTCAGGTGCCCTACCACATGGGCTAATCGGGCACACGTTCATCTGGTTTGCCGGGTGGGATAAGGGGACCTCCTGATTGCCGGTCAGGTGCCCTACCATACGTCTAATCGGGCACACGTTCATCTGGTTTGCCGGATGGGATAAGGGGACCTCCTGATTGCCGGTCAGGTGCCCTACCATACGTCTAATCGGGCACACGTTCATCTGGTTTGCCGGATGGCATAAGGGGACCTCCTGATTGCCGGTCAGGTGCCCTACCATACGTCTAATCGGGCACACGTTCATCTGGTTTGCCGGATGGGATAAGGGGACCTCCTGATTGCCGGTCAGGTGCCCTACCATACGTCTAATCGGGCACACGTTCATCTGGTTTGCCGGATGGGATAAGGGGACCTCCTGATTGCCGGTCAGGTGCCCTACCATACGGCTAATCGGGCACACGTTCATCTGGTTTGCCGGATGGGATAAGGGGACCTCCTGATTGCCGGTCAGGTGCCCTACCATACGTCTAATCGGGCACACGTTCATCTGGTTTGCCGGATGGGATAAGGGGACCTCCTGATTGCCGGTCAGGTGCCCTACCATACGGCTAATCGGGCACACGTTCATCTGGTTTGCCGGATGGGATAAGGGGACCTCCTGATTGCCGGTCAGGTGCCCTACCATACGTCTAATCGGGCACACGTTCATCTGGTTTGCCGGATGGGATAAGGGGACCTCCTGATTGCCGGTCAGGTGCCCTACCACATGGGCTAATCGGGCACACGTTCATCTGGTTTGCCGGATGGGATAAGGGGACCTCCTGATTGCCGGTCAGGTGCCCTACCACATGGGCTAATCGGGCACACGTTCATCTGGTTTGCCGGATGGGATAAGGGGACCTCCTGATTGCCGGTCAGGTGCCCTACCATACGGCTAATCGGGCACACGTTCATCTGGTTTGCCGGATGGGATAAGGGGACCTCCTGATTGCCGGTCAGGTGCCCTACCATACGGCTAATCGGGCACACGTTCATCTGGTTTGCCGGATGGGATAAGGGGACCTCCTGATTGCCGGTCAGGTGCCCTACCACATGGGCTAATCGGGCACACGTTCATCTGGTTTGCCGGATGGGATAAGGGGACCTCCTGATTGCCGGTCAGGTGCCCTACCACATGGGCTAATCGGGCTACTCTCTGCCGCAGTGTTACTCGTCACTTTATCATGGCTTGCCTGACATCTTCAGCATGACAGCTCTCACACAGACTAGACTTGACAACAGACTAGACACACTAAAGGCATGCAAAAGTGATTACTAGTGCAGGGGTGGAAAGTAGAATCCCTCATGGCCAAGGGACAGACTGAAGGTATTGCGCAGTGGTTCAAAGCAACGAGTGGATGTTAAAGATCGCAATGTTATTGCTCTGATATTTAACTGGTTTTCGGTCCTAAATAGGACCGTGGCTGGTGCCGACACCTTCAGGGCTCTTATCTACAGGACGAGATGTCAGCGTCAGCCATGGTCCTTTTAGGACCAAAATCTACTCACTGCAGAGCGAGACAGTCACTTTTCTGAACAGAGTATAATAAAAAAGTAGCACAGATATAAGGCTCCCACACTAAAGCAGCTACGCGAAAGCCCTCCGCCCGCAATAATAGTTTCGCCGGCAGTCAAGGGATGGAGCCACTGTTTGTTGTTGTATCACCAGTAACCATGGTAACTGTAACCACCTGAGGAACATTGGATCCGTTGATTACATTGACCTCGTGCCACGGCCTGGTAGATGATGTTAAAACGGGTTGCCAACGCACCCCAGCGATTGCCGGCGAAATTACTAGCCTGAAACTTTTGCCGTGACTACAGGTACGGTAGAATATCTGGGTGACCTCGTGTCTGTGGTATGCATGTACGCGATCGAATCTGACCGGGACGCACGTCGCCGTCGGTTCCAGTTTGGCCGCGTTCGCAGTCCGGCCAACACGACTTCGAGCTCGAGCTCCAACAGCCAGTCGGGCGCGGGCGGCAACGGAGTGGCGCACGGCGCGGGCGGCGCAGAGCACCAGCTGTCCAAGACCAACCTCTACATCCGCGGACTGGCGCAGAACACGTCCGACAAGGACCTCGTCGCCATGTGCTCGCAGTGAGTGCGCTTACGAGTCGGCTCCGAGGAGCGTGCAACGGCCTACATTGTCAATATCGATAAAGACCTCTTAGTTACGAATCACGAGCGGCGAGAAAAAATAGTCGAGTCTCCACAAGCGCCTCCAGATTCGTCGAAATTGATATATTTTGGCTTTGGTCACATGGAAAACGATTCCCCGTAAGGAAAACTTTGGGCGAGTTTTCGAACCGTGGGACCTACACTCCATTTCACGTCGAGAAGGAGAGTGGATTTGCATCTTCCTCGAGGACCCGCTGCTGCTAGACACGAGCTAAGAGTTCCAAAACTGATTGCGTGAATAGCCTCATGTCATACTCAAGAAATGGCTTGTAAGTTTTTATACTCTTAGCTGGTGTCTAGCAGCAGTGGGTTTTCTTGGAAGATGCAAACCCACTCTCCTTCTCAATGTGAAATGGAGTGTTAGTATAAGGATGATATGAAATTGAAATATTATCAATTTCTTTTGTGGCATTCCTTGATCTTTCCTACCAAAATGAAACAAACTACATGTCGATCCGGCCTTTGGTTTAGCGACACCAGCAAGTCCTCTGAAGCAATGTGAGTTCGTTCAGATTGCTGTGCTCCCCGCGTGGCCCCAGAGCAATCATATCTGCCCACCCCTACACATCTTGCTTATCGTCATTTCATTGGCTTCCAAGGCCTTTTCTCGGCTTGACGACTGCTCTTTCAGGCTAGACTTCGTATTTTTAGTTTGATGTCATCGTACTTCCAAATGGCTGAGCAAATGCGCTGGGGAAGGAGTGCGCTATGGTTACTTAGAAAAATATGTGGCAGAGACTCAAACGTACTTAAATTTGTCAAGTCTGCAAACGGTCAATGTCGACACGGATCAAAAAGATCAAAAGACCTTGGTTCGAGTTCTTAAGAGAATAGGAAGACATGTTCCTGGTCCATGTGGCGATATAATGACAACAATTTAATTAGGTACAGCAAGTGAAAAGTTGATCTTTTAAGGACATGCATTTGCGTGATTTCCCTTCTCCGTTATTTCCGCAGGTACGGCAACATCATCTCCACCAAGGCTATCCTCGACAAGAACACCAATAAATGTAAAGGTAACTAGCTCTACGCGTTAGAAGAGCGGCCGCGCTCTGTCGTTCTGAACGCTGAGATGAGACGGCCTTGTCGGTGACACAATTACTTGTCGGACAATCTTGCATCGTTGGCCACCACCTTATCGTTCTTACGAAAGACAGAGCGCGGTGGGGAAGGTTGTCGGGAGCTGAATTTTGTAGATTTCGCTATGCATGTGCCCAGCGTTTGCGTAACTTTTTCATTTTGCCGTCATCGGCTCTGATAGATAAAATCCCCGCTTTCGTCAACGTAACTTTGTTAACTTGCTGGCCGAGAACGGCAAAGTGAGAGTCGGATAATCGCGGTGTTGGACGGCCTAGCTCTCATTGCTCATTCGTTGTTAGATCCCTTTCTCTGAGCACCAATAGCTAGGGTCAATGACGTAGATTGGCGATTATGTAGTTGGTTATGTTTTTGGACCATCAAAAAATTAAACGGGAGTGTACGTGCCATTGAACAGGGTCGAATTTATGAGTGTACCTTTTTATCTCGTCAATTTACCTAGTGCACACTTGAAAAATATCGGCGTTTTGCTGCTTAGTGTGCCTTTCTAAGCTTCATTTTGCATGCACTTTAGAGTTTTCTGTAGAGAAGTACATGCATGTGTAAACGTATTCGCTTAGAATATTGTATTTTTTTATATCATCACATGTAGGTGTTACTTTGTGGTACACATCTTGTAATCTGCTTGTGCTCCAGGTTCTAAAGCGGACCGCAAATCGTGGATCAAATTGTAAAATTTTTAACTTTTGCACACTATTTAAAAACATATCACCCCAATCCAATGCTATTTAATTGTTCAGTGGTTCCATTTTAGAATTTTAAACGACGGCTTGCTAAGCTCATGGCGTTCATTACAATTCATTATGATTGAATATATTGATTAGTTGATAAAATTGAATGAATTTTGTTTTCATACACATAAAATCCATAGCATTACATTTGCTATTAAATTATTTATTATAATCAAAAGTAGCCTAAACAGAGATATGACTTAACGTAAGAAATTTTGAAAACTCATTTCCATTTTAAACTCGTAGCTCGTATCTAACATCATGGCATCCTTTCAAAACACCCGAGCTCCCACACACACAAAGTTTTCGAGCCCATGGGCTGAGCCCATCGGATTCCAAAGCGCAGTGTGTATTGCGGATCCGTCTCGTTCTCGGCCTCTCAGAGCGTTTCGGGCTCCGACGGGCCCAGCCCTGAGGGCTCCAAAGCGCAGTGTGTATTGCGAATCCGTCTCGTTCTCGGCCTCTCAGAGCGTTTCGGGCTCCGACGGGCCCAGCCCTGAGGGCTCCAAAACGTGGAAAGCGCTCGTTGTGTACCGGCCGTTACCTCCGTCCCTTCCGTGCTTCCGGCCCGTGCCAACCGATGGCGTTTGCCCGCAGGCTACGGCTTCGTGGACTTCGAGAGCGCGATCGCCGCCGAGACGGCGGTGGCCGGCCTCCAGGGCAAGGGCGTGCAGGCGCAGATGGCCAAGGCGGGCATCGCAACTCTGCGCAGGACCGACTGCGTGAGTGAACGGGGGAACGGGACACGTTCGGTACACTCTGTCCCGCGAGAGAACATGCTTTCCGCTGCAGCTGTCACTCTAGTGCGGTATACCTCGTTCACACTACACGAGTTGATCACGATCAAGTCCTCAACTCGATCAAATATGGCGTTGATTGGGTTTCAAAAATCAGTTGGTGTTCACACTTGTTTCCTTACTTGATCACGATCAAGTCATTCGGACAAGTTCGGAATATGCTCGGGAAACGAACACAACCGGAAATCGCGACGAATCTAACCTCACTTTATCACTGAGTTCATAGCACACGGAACACGCTCCCAGGTTAATGTTGCTACGTTTCCGGTGGCGGATTTTGAAATAATCTCGAACTCATCCGAGCGTTCACGACGATTGCCGAATGATTTCATCACGATCAAATAGATAACTGAGTTTTGGAAACCCAATCAACGCCATCTTTGATGGCGTAGAGAGTTGATCTTGATCAAGTCTGTAGTGTGAACGAGGTATTAGTGCATGTCTTGCGTCCCAGGAAGGACCGGCATCTTGGAGATGGATCCAGGCAAGAGCCCAAGAGCGAACGTTGTTTCAAACGTTCGGTGGACGTCGAAAAGCCAACGGGGGATGACTTGCGTTCTACGTTCACGTTTTCCAAAAATTCGATTTGGTTCTACCCGAACGTTGGAGGCAAGTTAACCCCCGTTGGCTTTTCGACGTCCACCGATCGTTCGCGATAACGGTTTTTGTGCAACTTGGGAGGTATAGTCTCTAGTGGGTCAGAGTGTAGTATTCGTTACCTAGTTAGAAATAGTTTTGTTGAAAGACAGAATATGGTTGTTGAGGACTTGCGTGATCTGTTTTTGAAATCTTATTTATTTTGTTTCCACTGATGCATACTTTTCATGCTACTACAATTGAGATGGAGTTGGCAATTGGCCATGCGTGCCTCAAGCTGGGTTTACAGCTAACAATGTCATTGACACGATGTCATCAACATTAACTCTGCACCAATCAGAGGCTCGGGTTGTGTATGACGTCATGTTAGCAACTCTGTCATGGAGTTGCTTATGAATCCAGAGCCAATGTTGAAGACATTGTGTCACTGACTTTGCTAGCTGCAAACCTAGCTTGAGGCACACATCGATTCACTCCCATGTTGTTGGGTACATATTGCGGAAACACTAAATGTCTATCAATTATGAATGGTCAAGGTTCAGAAGGGGGATTACAAGCTTACCAAACAAATGAAGATATCTTGTACTCTCATAAAGCTGAGCTTACCCAATTTTTGTTTTTAACTAGTGCTTAGTGCAAAGACATAATTCTAAAACATGTAATAACTGACATTTGCCCAGTGTCAACCTTCGTGTTCAATTGAAGGTTCTGGCTCAGATATATATAAGCAGGTTACCCAGATTTTCCACTCCCATCCTAAAGCAGCTACGCGAAAGCCCTCCGCCCGCAATAACAGTCTCGCCGGCAGTCGAGGGATGGAGCCACTGTTTGTTTTTATACCACTTGTAATCAAGGTAACTGTAGCCACCTGAGGAACATCAAGTCCCTTGATAATAATTGACCTTGTGCCACGGCCTGGTAAATGATTTTACAACGGGTTGCCAACGCACCCCAGCGATTGCCGGCGAACTACCAGCATCAAAATTATGCCGTAGCCAAAGCCAGGTACGGTAGAATGTCTGGGTAACCTCGTGTCTGTGGCTCCGGCTAGGTTTTCGTAAAATTGCCCGGCGAAAATGAAAGATTATCCCCTGAACGCAGGTATGCTAATCAGGTCACCAAAGCCCGGGCGGCATCTATAGTGCGTCTCATGTGCTTTCGTCAGCGTCTCTGGGCCCTGGGCCTGAACTTTAACATTGTAGAAGACCGGTTTGCCAGGACTTGCCAATATGAGACGCGCTATGCTATAACGTCCCCCTTTGTCGGACGTGACTTGCAGACCGAGCAAGACCCCACCAACCTGTACATGGCCAACCTGCCAGCGGGATTCAAGGAGCACGACGTGGACGCCTTGCTGGCCAAGTACGGCCAGGTGGTCAGCACGCGGATCCTGCGAGACCTGCAGGTGAGCGGTTCTCTCGTTGCCAGGCATTCTTTTGTCGTTGTGTCGTTATTTGCAGGTTAAGGCTCCTGCACAGTTCCGATTGTTAATTTTTTGAAGAGTTGATTCAAACGTGGTACACCCCTCTTGTAGATGGAATCGGTGTAAAAGTCCTTATGACTTATTTCTTTCACATGGGGTGACCAAAGTCAAAAATGTATCAATTAAAATTTTTGAAACAGACCTTAAGTTGCCAACATCTCAAGGCCACACTATTACCTAGGTAAAGTTATCATTCCAATATTTCAGTATGTTATCATTTCCCAAGTACATGCAAAATATGGTTTTTTTTAGTGGTCAGCCTCGTCACATTTTGTAATTTTAGGTACGGTACAGACAATTTTACAAGCCCAAAAAAATCCACTTGTTGCAATTTTATTTAATTTTACTGACCACTTTGTACATTATTTTTCAGAGAAAATTACTAATCTGAATTTTTTATGTGAGCTGAATGGTTTGCAATTTGCATTCAACTGTGTGTAATTGTGAATATATTCCGCCCTGTCTTGTGAATGTGGAAATTGATGATAAGGACAATAATTTCACAATAACAAGTGTTTAAATGTCGACTGTTGCTTGGTCTCGACAGGGAGTGTCGAAGGGCGTCGGCTTCGCGCGGATGGAGTCGCGCGACAAGTGCGAGCAGATCATCGCGCTGCTCAACGGCTCGTGCCTGCCCGGCGCAAAGGAGCCGCTGCTCGTCAAGGTGAGTCGCTAACGGCACGAGCGTGCCCGGCGCAAAGGAGCCGCCGCTCGTCAAGGTGAGTCGCCAACGGCTCGTGCCTGCCCGGCGCAAAGGAGCCGCTGCTCGTCAAGGTGAGTCGCTAACAGCACGAGCGTGCCCGGCGCAAAGGAGCCGCCGCTCGTCAAGGTGAGTCGCCAACGGCTCGTGCCTGCCCGGCGCAAAGGAGCCGCTGCTCGTTAAGGTGAGTCGCCAACGGCTCGTGCGTGCCCGGCGCAAAGGAGCCGCCGCTCGTCAAGGTGAGTCGCCAGCGGGACGCCACGACTCGTCCAGCTGTGTTTACAGCACGAACTTCGGGTCTGGACCAATCAGAGACTCTGGACGTGCATGACGTCATGTTCGTGACTCTGTCATGGAGTCTCTGATTGGTGCAGAGCTGATGTTGTTGCCATCTTGTCAATGACATTGTCAGCTGTAAACCCAGCTTTACTTTTTATACAAATTTTCAGTAACCATCACTAAAGGGAAATAGTTTGGGAATAATTTTTGTGTTTTCAGGCTTGCTGAAACATGAAATCTCTTCAAAGTAATTTCATATTATTTTCCTTGTTTGTGGCTTTGAGTAGGTACCTATATGTTGCAAAACATGAGGACACCAGTGAAACATTTAGATTAGCATTGAAAAGTAAAATCCCAGTTTTAAATTTTTTGTAACTACCTAGTGCTCAAGATCAGACAAGCAGAATAATATTCCGTCTTAGAATTTTTATCTTGTTGGTGTACCTATCTAGCTAGGTATTTTGTTAATCAAACAATAAATTTTATATAATCCAATTAAAAAACCCAAAGGTGGGAAGCAAGATGATATGCAATCTATGATAGCTAATTAAAGATTACTTGGCAATGATAATTGTAAAATAATCTTTTCATTTGTCTACCTATGCCTTCCACTTGACACATTGAGTGCCCCTGCTAGAAATATCTCTTTGTTTTATATTGTTTTATGTTCTGATAACATTTAATTATAATATTGCTATAATTTTCTATGTTACCAGCATTTTAATTTTCATACCGAGCAATTTTTAATGCCAGTTTTTCTGAATAATATCGGAAAACCTAAGTGCCTTCTTAACGGATTTGTGAATTTTTTATCTAGTTCCCTTGAACAAACTAACCATTGGCCGTAGTCAAATGCTTCATTCGCTTGTAAATATGTATTATTGTGCATATACATATTATATGCACTACATTCACAGCATAATTGCTTTTTTTCTGGTTCTTTTTTGTTTTTGAAAGGTTTTGATAAATTTTTTCTTCACTGTACCTCTACTTCAAGTCTCAAGCGGTTCCAAAATCGCTGTCAAATTTTGCGCGGCCATCTTGCCACATTTGGGTGCTGTTCTGACAAAATTCTCGGAGCAATAAATCGTGCTCTCGGAGCGAGTAGACGTACGAACCAAACATTCAAAATCCACTCTGGAGCGCTCTGGTTTGACCAATCGAACACGCTACTTGCTCTCAGAGCACTCTAGAGCAACCAACCGAATTCACCGTAAATCAGCTCCTACGTCGATCGTAAAATGACGTCCAATCCCTGACGACCGCTCCTTTCCCCAGTTCGCGGACGGCGGCGCCAAGAAGCGCCTGTACCGCTCGCTGCCCGACCCCTCGCGCGGCGGGGGCGGCGGAGGCGGAGGGGGCGGCTGGCGCGACCTCGGCGACAACGGCGGCGGCGTCTACGACGGCGGCGTTCAGGCGGCCGTGCCCGGCGGCATCGTGCAGTTCGGTCGGCCGTACGGCTCCGTGGGGCCGGCGTACGGGATGGCCACGCAATGGATGCCGCAGTATCTGGTGCAGCCGCCCCCGCATCATCTCGAGGTGGCTGCTTTTTCGTCTTTATATCTTTTGTTATTGTCTAAAAATATCCGTGCTGGGCCCGGATCCGTGAGGCTGGGTTAGGTTAAAAACAGGGGTGAGTTTGTTACTTATCAGTTATCACTAGGGATGGCCATCGATTAAAAAATCTAAATCAATTTGAGAATCGATTTTATGACTCTCAAATCGATTAAAAATCGATTTATCGATAAATCAATTTAAAATCGAATTTTCATCAGCATGGCAGCGTGCCAGGTGCTGTCTGAGGTTGGATGTGTTGGAGCAATACTTTACAGGATGGTCACAATGACGACAGCAAGCTATTTCTTTGCTGAGAGCGTTTTCTTAGCATCGTCTTCGAAACCAAAGTTAACCCATACCTACTTCACTGCTCAAAATAGGTGGTTGGGGTAAATAGCTTGCGCTTTCGCATGGAAGCACAGGCATCGAGACGCCATTTTGAAGTTTCAACCTGTAGGCGCAATGCTGCCAACACCCATCATCCAACAGCAACTAGCATATTACGACTAAGGTGCCATCTACCAGTAAATTGTAAAACTGAAGTAGGCTTCACAGAGCGGTAGATTTAAAAATAACACAAAAACGTAAAAAATCGATTTTCTGTTTGAAATCGATAATCGTTTTTTTCTTCAAAATCGATTAATCGATTCGATTTAATCGAATCGATGGCCATCCCTAGTTATCACCATGGTTACTACTATACTACCCCTGAAATCTGTGCCCGAGGGTTACGTGTTAACTCTGCATTGTGGATCTGGGCCCTGTCGGGTACAGTGGAATATGCAGACTATTTCTAAACGTAACCAAAATTTGTTATTTAGTGCCGGTTTTTCAGTGGCCCGTTAAGATACTAGCGGTCCATTAGCAAGAAAATTAAGGGCTCTGATTGGACGTTGCTTAGCATAACAAGTTAACAGACCGTTAGATATTTAACGTGCCACCGAAAAACCGGGTCTTAATCTCTGTATCATCGAGAGTAGAGTAATTACTACGCATGTACAAGCTGCTGGGCCTCTCATCATGGTCCAGCTGTAAAGATGCAAAGTGTACTGCTGTACTTTGCACGTCTGGACCTCTGGATACATGAAGCGAGGTTGAACATTATTGGAGTTAATATCAGGGTTAAATATCTTTTCATCCAATCAGATTCAATGTTAACTGAATTTTAGTGGTTATCATCAACATGGTAATAAGTAGTAACAAATTTACCCCCAGCGTTATGATAACCCCACTTCTGACTCCTGGCTCAGCCTAGCGATTTTGCAACTTTTACGTTATACCGTTATCGGTTCTGATCGATAAAATCCCTATTTTTGTCCATGTTAATTTTTTAACTTCATAACCGAGAACGGCAAAGTCAGAGTAACGAAACCGCAGTGCTGGAGCAATACTCTTAAACTCGGTGTTCGATTTCAAATCTATCAGTTCACCATTGCTTTTAACACGGATTGCTCGTTTGTTTCGTTGATACAAGGTATCTCAGGCGGGAATAGTTAAGTCTGTTCATTGAGCTGTGAACTCGGGCCGCCTTCCTTACCTCGTACGGGATACACTTTCCAGGCCACACTTTTGGTCGGATCACGATGAAACCTATATTTTCAGCATCTTTACACTCCTGGCAACCAATTGAACCATTTTCATTTCGAAAAATTCACCTGTCAATTACTAACTAGCGTTTTAAAACAACCCTGTTTTGCCGGCACATTGAAAGATGTCAATTCCAGCTAAGAATTTACCTCTTACTGGATACACTTTCCAGGCCACACCCGTTATCTGATCGCGACGAAACAAATTTCTACTGAATCCTCGCACTTCCGACAACTAATTGAATATCTCAGAACCTCGAAATATCTTCTGGAAGTCCAAAAAATGTTAAATTCAATTTACTTAACAACCATCAATGAACAGCCTAAAGAGGGTTCAAACCACTACAAAAGGGTCATTGAAATCTTTTTGTCAAATAAATTACCAGTTACCCTCCGCAGCAAAATGCTATTGTCCAGCGTAAGTCGTCCAGACTACCGATGGACCGAGAACGTTGTGTGACCTTGGGTTTTGTCTCGTCGTCAAGATGATGCCGGCCGGCAACGACCCGAACGGCGCGGTGCAGTACGGCTCCATGATTCCGCAGCTCACGAACCACATGTCGGCAATGCAGCTCGCCTCGCAGGGCTCGGTGAGTCGGTGTCCGCGCCTTGTTTGTACCACAGATTCACGTACCCAGATATATTATCACATGGGAGCCAAGGCTACGGCAAAGACGTAGGAGCTAGTAGATGAGAAAGCCCTGGCTGGAGGGCGCTAGCAGTGATAATAGAGAAGGCACAGATTGACGTTCCCAGATATATTATCATGTGGGAGCCAAGGCTACGGCAAAGACGTAGGGGCTAGTAGACGAGAAAGCCGTGGCTGGAGGGCGCTAGCAGTGATAATAGAGAAGGCACAGATTGACGTTCCCAGATATATTATCATGTGGGAGCCAAGGCTACGGCAAAGACGTAGGGGCTAGTAGACGAGAAAGCCGTGGCTGGAGGGCGCTAGCAATGATAATAGAGAAGGCACAGATTGACGTTCCCAGATATATTATCACATGGGAGCCAAGGCTACGGCAAAGACGTAGGAGCTAGTAGATGAGAAAGCCCTGGCTGGAGGGCGCTAGCAGTGATAATAGAGAAGGCACAGATTGACGTTCCCAGATATATTATCATGTGGGAGCCAAGGCTACGGCAAAGACGTAGGGGCTAGTAGACGAGAAAGCCGTGGCTGGAGGGCGCTAGCAGTGATAATAGAGAAGGCACAGATTGACGTTCCCAGATATATTATCATGTGGGAGCCAAGGCTACGGCAAAGACGTAGGGGCTAGTAGACGAGAAAGCCGTGGCTGGAGGGCGCTAGCAATGATAATAGAGAAGGCACAGATTGACGTTCCCAGATATATTATCACATGGGAGCCAAGGCTACGGCAAAGACGTAGGAGCTAGTAGATGAGAAAGCCCTGGCTGGAGGGCGCTAGCAGTGATAATAGAGAAGGCACAGATTGACGTTCCCAGATATATTATCATGTGGGAGCCAAGGCTACGGCAAAGACGTAGGGGCTAGTAGACGAGAAAGCCGTGGCTGGAGGGCGCTAGCAGTGATAATAGAGAAGGCACAGATTGACGTTCCCAGATATATTATCATGTGGGAGCCAAGGCTACGGCAAAGACGTAGGGGCTAGTAGACGAGAAAGCCGTGGCTGGAGGGCGCTAGCAGTGATAATAGAGAAGGCACAGATTGACGTACCCAGATGTATTATCATGTGTGAGCCAAAGTTACGGCAAAGACGTAGGAGCTAGTAGATGAGAAAGCCCTGGCTGGAGGGCGCTAGCAGTGATAATAGAGAAGGCACAGATTGACGTTCCCAGATATATTATCATGTGGGAGCCAAGGCTACGGCAAAGACGTAGGGGCTAGTAGACGAGAAAGCCGTGGCTGGAGGGCGCTAGCAGTGATAATAGAGAAGGCACAGATTGACGTTCCCAGATATATTATCATGTGGGAGCCAAGGCTACGGCAAAGACGTAGGGGCTAGTAGACGAGAAAGCCGTGGCTGGAGAAGGCACAGATTTGCGTTCCCAGATATATTATCACATGCTCGCCAAGCTAGTTGCACATCCCGGCTAGCAACGATCCAAGGTTTGTCCTACTTTAACGCTTTACTGCGGCATTCCTCCGATAGTCTCGACCTAAGGTCAAACGCCGTCGTTTGGTTCCAGTACATGAGTCCGCACGGCTACGGCAGCCACGGCTACTACCCGGGCCCGCTGATCCACGCGGTCGCCATCGACGACGCCCAGTCCAACACTGCGTCGCCCGAAGACTCGTACCAGTCGTACCAGCCCAAGTAGCGCGGCCCGGCGCCGCCCGCGCGAACGGCAACGCAGGCAGCTGCCGTCGGCTGCAAACACACGCTGCCGCCGCCACCGGCGCGCTCGCGTTTCCGAGCCCCCGGTCGTGTACGACATTCGATGTTCGATTCGATGTTCGAAACCTACGGGGAAGCCGCGTTTTCGAGTGTCACGTTTTGCAATGTTGCGGATTCGATTGTTGCCTTTTGAAACGCGGCGTTTTGGAAGTTGAATTGTTCTGGGATGCCGCGTTTTGAAATGTTAATCGCTTGCGAAGCAGCATCCCAGGTCATTGGCTAACTGCATTGGTCATTGATTCTGTTGGATGGATTCGAATTGTGATACAATATTTGGAATCAAATTGAGGAATTAAGCTGAGCTTACAGTCCTAATGTCACGGTGTTGTGGACATTAGCTCTGGACCAATTTCAGAGACTCGAGCCTAGGTCATGACTAAGGTGGTGTTTGAAACGTGCTAGGTTTACTGAATCCAGTCGTGTTCCGACTGCTTGGTTTACTGAAACAGTTAGTCGCTAGCTAATTCTGTGTGAACCTGTTGCGTTTAGTGAAGTGAAACAGTAGATTTTTAAAATGTTGCCGCCGATCTAGTAAGTTTGGGAATATGACCATCATATACGTGACGGGGCCAGAGTTATTGGGTAGGAGTTCTTGTTTGGGTCAGTGACATTGGTGACTGTAAACCATGTTTAAAGATTGCTTTGTAAGCTGAAGAGATGTGGTTGGATAAACAATCGATTGATTTCTCTAGATTCCCCTGAACTGCGCTGGGGAGTTTTTGTTAACGGAGTCAATAAATTTAGCAATTGAGAGCAGTTGAGAGCACTGATTGAGAGTGCATTTTACGGGAATTTTATTTCCGGAGCATTAGGCTAGGTAGTTATTAAGATATGGAAACAAAGCATTTGAAATGGTTTTTGGAGTTGGAGTCAGCTGGTTTCCTTTGTCGCCGATAGGAAATGCATGAAATCGCGACAGCGGTAACCTTAAATTAAGGTTAGTTACGCATGTGAAGAAAACGGGGAGGATTCGGGGAGGGAAACGTCGATATTTTGGATATCCACAAACTTCCAAGGGCATTGACTTTGCACGAATCGAGCATTACGTTTCAAAATGTAAACCGTGGCCGAGTGTTTATCCATCGACATCTCTTTATTTTACTACTCGAAAGAACGGTATCGGACATTGCAAAACCGGACCTTGCCTGCATCGAGTTGACGCGGTCGAAACCTTACTTTAAGATTCGCCCAGAGGTTCCCTCTCGGAACGCATCTCGCTCCGTAAATAGGAGCCGGAACCGCATCACGTTTCGCACTCTCGCTGCGCTCGCAGCCTCCTCTTTGCTGAACATTCCGCGACAGGGTGCTTTAGCGATCGGTTCGCCGAGACCAATGTTTTCGTTGCTCTGGACCGATTGTCGTACTGAAATCTTCTCCACTCAAGTCGGGAACGGTCGTGGAATGTTCCGACCAGTATCCTAGTGTTTGCGGGGAGCGAGACGGGCTGCGGCCGCGGCTCCTTTCGGGCGCGAGCGGAATTCGAGCGCAGTTTGTTCCAAGTATAAATGAAGCTCAGCGAAATTGCCAAGTGGTTGACGTGTCTAGAAATAAAGAGGAACGCTCGTTTCGAGAGCAGGAAGCGTCGCTGCGTCAACTCGTTGCGGCAGCGCCGACGGAAACGCGACTTGCGCTCGGGCGGCGAAAATAGCGTACGGAAACTTCCAGGTCTGCCAATCGACAGACAGGAGCTAGTTATTATTTTTTTACCGAGTTTGTTTCCCCATATTGACGAGAGAGCCGGAGAAGAGAGACTAGCGAGAGATAGAGAGAGAGTTTAGTAGCGGAGAGAGTGAGAGAGATCGTTGTAAAAAAGAGGGCGTAGTAGAACAAAACAAAACGTGAAAAAAAAGCTAAAAAAGTTTAAAAAAATAAGAAGAGGACTTCCAAAGAGAAATTTCTTGCCAACCTTTTTGTAAAACCAAAGCATTCCACTCGACGAGATCGTTGCAAAGACGTAGTTTGTGTGTGTTTGTGCGTGTCAACAGCGGTGCAGGGTCGACTCAGTGTCGACACACGCAATCGACAACCGGCGATTTTACCAGTTTCGTTTCGAATATTTTTGTACAAGCTTTTACTGGATTTGCGATTGTTTCATATCACAAGCACGGTGCATTTCGAGTCAAGTTGCCCGCGGACGGCCGCGTCTCGAAGCGCTCGAAGTCGACTCGTGAAAACGGCTCGGAACTTTTTTTTTAATAGTTTTGATTGGTCGGTCAAACGTTATGTCATTAGGGTCGTGCATCTACGGTTTTTTCATTATTGGTTTAATTGGATTAAAAGTAGAGCTGGTAATTTATTGTTGATTTCATTAATAATTAGAAACAAAAACAGATGTCAGATAATGCCTAGTTATGTATTTGATTGATCGAGATCTACTCAGGACAGACCATTCAGAATTCTTGTAAATGTTTCAAGGTTTAATGGACAGATAAAAGGTCGAATCGACTGGCTTATGAAAGGCCTGCCGTGTGATTTGATGTGGATTTAGTTTGTTACTTATGGTTTTGACCTTCTGGCAGACTGTGCAGACCTTTCATTCTAACCTTTGACTATTTTAAATTTATGCTGGCATAAGAAAATGGTGTCAAAAGATAGATTACAAAATATAGAGCAATACATAGATATTCTCATTGCCAGAATTCAAATGCTAACACTGGCCCATATGATCACTGAAAAGGAGACTACTCTTATTTTTTCATTTAGTTTATTAAAATCTGAAATCAAGGATAGTTAAATTCTAATATTTGTCAAATAAGGATTTCTGACTGCTTTCAAAAGTGCCAAATTATTGGAAACGGCCATTTGGTATGCTGTCCCTGAACTGATGATCCATTTCCGAAAGACGCCTGCATTTTGACAAAAGCAATATCGATCATGATCAAACATAAAATAAAACCCCAAATTGGGCATAAAAGCAATTTGCAAGAGTTGAAAGCCAGAGTGGATAAAACATTACTGTGCACAAGTCTTAACCTACCTATATCAAACTAATTCAGGAATCTAGATCTGACTAAAACACTTTATTTTATATTTGATATTTGACCTACTAAAGCCCAGTTTTACCATACCAACATGCAATTTAATTGATAGTTAAACAAATGCCTTTGCGATTCCCAATCGTACTACGCAGTGAAATTCATTCGTTTCTGTTAGCTGTGAGTTGAGATATCAACTAGGAGTAAAAGTAGGTACACTCTGTCCCATGAGAGCAATATACTTTCCACTGCAATGTCACCGCAGTAAGAGCTGCCAACTTGAAGATGCATAGCAAAGCTAAAGGCATGCAAACATAGCTACTAGCACTGCCGCTAGTAGTGTATTCTCTCGTGTGACGGAGCCGAGTGAAATCAAACCTTGATGAAACTTTACGAGCCGTCGACTTCGAGCGTTTCGCGTCCAGCCGAGTTCCCGCGCGGCTTTAGCGGGAGTTGCGTTGATCCGGTCCTTTCTTAGCGAGATCGTGCCTTTCACAAACAGGGAGTGTTTTGTATTCGGTGTTTTTTCTCTTTGTCGACGTCTTTGTGAGCCCCTCGGCCCTGGCCTATAGGCACGAAACGTGGACTAGCTGTCGATCTGCCCGATTCAAACCGCGCACGCTTTTTCAGATCGGCTCACCTCCGCGGCTGTCCGCGCTAGTGTTTGTAGTGTTCAGTGGCACAGTGCCCCCGAAAATCCCATTGCTGCCGTCGCTTGTTTTTCTGAGGTTAGAGTTAGCTTACTGTATGTGTGTTTGCGTGCACCCTTCAACTGTCTTTCCCCTGGCCCTCCTTTGCCCCCCTCCCCCCTAAAAGGCCCAAAAAAACCAAACCCTTGTACATATACTTAGCAACAGTGTCTGTCTTGGCATGAGATGAATGCCAAGCTCTCAGCCAAACAAAAAATGGTCAAAACAATGGATTATGTAAAAAGCTGGTGTTTTATTTTTAACACGTTTCATTGCCAAATTCCACATCCCGCTTCCCAAAATCTTACCGAGATATTTGGTGTAATCCTGGTACTGATAGCATCTGGGCAGCAATTGTTTAAAATTATCTATGTTTTCGACAGCATGGTCCATTCAGATAGGCCACAACTTGCGACGGTTGGTCTTAAAAATTGACTTTTGCAAGCAAACTATTTTGTTCCATAATTAAGCTCGTTAGGTAGGTACCTAGTTTTTCTTTCAAATTTCATCACATTTATTTCATCTATTCTTGGCTAATGTACAAATCTGCCCATGGTAATACAGAGTTACTATGGATGGTATACAAGCTACAAATTTTCAAATCATTTGTGTTATTAGTTTACTTATTTATTGCAATGCAATTGCTGGTATTACTAGTGGTGGCAAGGAACTAATAATTACAAAACATACCTACATATTCAATGGTAATTTTTATAATTAATTGTATTAGTCGATTAATTTTCTAAGCGCTTTCATGTCCAGTTGTGTTTTATCAATCACTTTTTTTGCTATTTCATTTCAATCTCTACTTGTTCGTGTTAAGAAAGAATAGTGTCCAACACATGTTCTCTTTCCTAACAAAAACCTTCATCTTATATCTATTTCATCCCTGTGAACTCCAACAATCTTCCCATTCAATTTCTTTCATCCTAAATTACCTTCATTATTTAATTAGTTGTTTCCTTCATCAAAAATAATATTAGCTTTGGTTATTGCAATTTTTAACTTTGTTAATATTAAATAATAAATATAGTGAATTTACGTTCTCATCAGTAGATTTTTTATTAGCACTTTTTAAAACGGGCGGGTACGTAAAACGGGTACGTCATGCTGCCAGCAGAGCGGGCGGCGATCAGCGACGCCCGGTCAGTGTCAAAATGGCGACCATCTGGTGAACGTCACTTGTTTGTTTTCAAATCGTAATCTCATCTAAACTTTCAAGATTCCTTGTCTAGGTGTGAAATTTCTCACACAGATTACCGCCTACGATTATCACTCGTCTCTACACATCGCGCGAACTCGCGTCCGGCCGCCGTGACGTGTTACAGGGCGTGTGCATCATTGGCCTACTTCCTAGAGCAGTAACATCATCATTTGATGATCTCATTCACAAGAACTTCTCGCCTTTTATGTGTGTTCAATCTCGTGTGACGACTCGTCGGCGATTCGCGGGTCCAGGACTTTAATCTCGAGCTCTCGTCATACTGTAAAATCTGTAAGTGCCACCGAGAAAAAGCTCAACACCTCTGAGGAACAATCAGCAATAAAGTGAGCAAACAGCAGCTAGTACCTAAATCCTCTCTGTTTATTGCTTTGTTTTTAAACATTCTATGTACATATTATGTGCAATCTAAGGGCCTAGCCCCGAACCTTGAAATGTCCGGTTTCACGCTAAACAGTTGCTCTCTGCAGCAACGTGATCCAAGTCTTCGTTCTCTGCTGAATCTTGGTTGACAGCCTTCTCGCAAGCACAATCGGCTGGTTTGTCTGTAAAAAATTGACAGTTAACCTTGGTGGTTTTGAGCAAATACTGGGATTTGGGCTTCTTGAATGTAGATTTCATAGGTAAAGAGAATAGGTAAATACCTAGGCCTACATCGTAGTGGGACAGCCTACGAATCGGATGCCGAGTCTGTTCGATTCTTATTTTAAATTAATGAAGTCTGTTGTGCTTTGTATGCTTAGTTAAATGTATATAAAACAGCAAGCAGAAAAGTCCTTCCTATGGTTTGCATTGACACTACTCACCTGCTATCGATATGCTCTCTGGGACTTTTTCCTCAACAACACTATCAGATTTCGCTTCCTGTTTTGCTTTCTTGGCATCCTTTTTGGCCTGCTCCTTCGTTCTCTTCGCTTCCCCGTTGCACTTCTTCTCGGGAACTTCTACAGCTGGCAATTCCACCTCTGCTGCCTCATTTACTGTTTCCGACTCTGCTTTCTTCGCTTTCTTTGCTTTCTTCGCTTCTGCTTTCACCCGTTTTGCCTCCTCTTTAGTCAACTTCGCAGATTCTTCGCTGACCAATTCGTCAACAACAGCTTCGTCTACTTGCACCTCCGGTTCTGCTTCAACTACTTTCTTTTCCTTCTTTACCTTTTTTCCATCCTTTGCTTTCTGCTTTTTCTCTTCTTGCTTGGTTGCCAATTCATCTACAACCCCTTCATCAATTTCTGGATCAATCTCAACCACTTTCTTCTCTTTTTTCACTTTTTTTCCTTCCTTCAGCTTCTTTGCTTCGTTTTTAGTGGGCAATTCTTCAACAGACCCTTCATCGACTGCAGGTTCGATTTCCTCTTTCACTTCTCTCTTCACTTTCTTTGCCTTCTTGCCTTCGTCCTTGATCCTCTTCACCTCCTCTTTTAGCTTCTTCTTCCCTTCTCCGAGTCCGTCCTTCTTCTTGTCCAGCCCCGATCCCTCCTTTCCTTTCTTGTCTTTCTTCTTGGCTTCGACAAGCGAAACCGTTACCATCGCCAGGACAACGCAGATCAACACGATCCTCGTCCTGTAACAAAACCGCGTCAGCACATAGTCGCTCAAGTATACTCTCAAAACTCAGCGGCACTTGCTAGACCGGTTCCTTTTTCCTTTACCACCAAACAGTGTGATCAAAATGAAATAATTTTCAAATATTATTTGGTCTAGCATGACGAAATCCACATCATCTTAACTATCTTGCAAATCAATACAAAGTAGCGGCCAGTGTCACAATTTGGCACCAAAACATAAAATCTATTTTCTCCTTAAACCCCTAATTTGATAAAAATTAATCCAAATCAATTACAATAGCAAACACTATAGGCGATGATATACTATACGATGATAGACTATAGACTAGACAATAATATCAACATCCTGTCCCGAGGTCTAAATTAGTATTGCGATCACAGAGTCTTGTTTTGCATTTCTCAAAGCAAGGGTTTCAAGTGTTTGGCTGTTAATCTTTCAACCCCAGTGAAAAGCCCTGAATAGCCCAAAATAAACAGCAATCTAGGCCCCTGAAAGTCTCATGTGTTCGAAAATGGGTGTTACCAATCTCGATCAGCTATGCGTGACATCTTTTTGACCCATGACTCTGCAGCTTAATTAGATCGAATTTTACAGTCCAGTGATCCAGATAATTTGCGTTAGATTCCCATAAACTCACTCCCTAAGTAACAGGACACTCCCCGAGTTCCTTCCTTCCTTGTGTATTGTGTTGTCAGCATAGTCTAGATTATAACCAACATGGCCTGCAGTACAGGCATGGCGAGACGTATCTCCTGTCAAACTCTTCATGCTTCGGCTTGACAAACCGTTAAAAGACATCACTGCCAAGTCGTAACAATTGCACGACGTGATAGTCTGACTCGCAGACAAAGTAACTCACCACTTCATATCGAGTACGCGGTGTAGATTGACTAGAAAATGCGCTAGCCGAATGTCGTGCAGAACCCTCGTACGAAATGGGCGTGACTAAACTGAAGGCGCGGACCAAAACTCGAGTCTTTATGGTTGACGGTTGATGGCCTTGGTCGGTGGTCTTGTTATCTTGTAGAGTTAGAGAGCTGTCGTGGTGGCTGAGAGTGGTGCAATCAGGGAATGTCCCATCAGATTATCAATTGATAGAATTGAGGACTGATTGAAAAGATAGTAAGATGTGTTCAAGTGATACAATACCCTCAATGTTTGTTCTGGCAATGCGTTTTAGCGCATTGGGATGGGACTGCAATTGACAATTTGAATAATACATTTTATCCTATACTATGTCTAGCTGTCAATGTATCAGTATATATTATACACCTCCGACTTATTTTTACGTCTTGCTAATTGCTATTTGTGGGTGGCTGTCATTAGTAATCATCTGCACATTTAGTAACGATGCATGTCAATAATTCCCTGTAGCACCTTCTTAACATCTTTTTGATATTTTGACCTTTTCTCTGTGGCTGCACAATTACATTGACGGCCGTATGTCTAGATACAACGCGTACTATCTTTTAGTCCACATTTTCGATTTCTCAAATTTGAGAATCTGCAGTTACAGAACGTTCAACAATTTGCACGGTTGTGAAACATGGCCCGCAAAATAGAGCCGCAAATACTTTTTTTCACTGTTAGAACGAGAGCGGTGTTTCACTATCGAAGCGGTTCATCTGCTGTTAGCATTTAGCTAAATTCTGGCTGGTCTGACCAAATGTGCCAACATTCTCACTTCGCAGGCAGTCCTAATCTTCCGCTAAAGGGTTGAATGGTCTGTGCACCGTCTGAACGAAAGCCCAATGTCTGGAGTCTATAGAACAATTCTTTCCTTATCAATGTGAAAAATACTATAGACCTTCCCAAATGATAACATGGTCGTTACGTATTTAATCTATAGATTTTAGACGATAGCAGCCAGCCTTATATCAGATGACCACTCCATAGCTACCAAGACTTTCCGTATATCTCAAGCGACGGTCGTATTCAAAATGTCCTACTCGAAAGTCAGACAGCGCTGTCACTGTCTGCATAGTGTCAGTTGTGATGTCAGACGAACGCGCGGGCCAATAACCCCTAACGAATGACAGGGGAGTATTTTGCGTCGAGTGGCGAAACTTCGGGGACGCTTTTCGGAATAAATGTCTTCGAGAGATGCCGGTGGTGCAAAAGATTAGTCGGTATATTACCTCAAAGCTTGCACAGAGGAAGTATTTCCTGTTTGCTTTTATTTTATGCCACTATAAATACTTGCCGGCTACCGCAAAGAAATGCTTGCACACATTAATTATAATGGAGGCAGCGTATATACCGCATATACTAAACGTGTCCGGACCGTACAGGAATATCCGTATATTGTAGGATTTTGGCATCAAAAGCACACATTGAAGTTTGAAGTACCTACCTATAGGTACTCTGATACATTATTAAGTGAGATTTGGACGTTGCATCGCCTCACTATGTACATAAATTCGAGGTGAAAATGTTGAGTAAATAGTGATTACTAGTTACATAGATGTTACTTTCATTACACGAAAGTGGAGGATCTCTATTAACCGGACGCTCTCATCTACACTGACGAGAAAAGTTACAAGAATCGCAACGCCATTTCAAAGAGAACGGAACCTCGTTGTTTCAAAAAAGGTTCGTGAGTAGTTTGGAGGTGGTACCGGCCCCGGCAGACTTCCTCTCATTATGGGAAGTGCATATTCCCTCATCAGATCATAGTGAGCAACTGAGCATCTGCTCTGCACCAATTTACATTTCCCCTCCTGTATCTAGGTTCCATCTCACCGTGCATATAGGCAAAGCATTACGCATACGAGTCACACCGGTTGCCTACCCTCCAGCAATCTACTAAATCCATCCACCCTGCCTTTCAAAAATATAGAGCTCCGTTTCGGGTGGGCCTGCCAGTCAGCTGTTTGCTACCGTCTGCCGCTGTTGTCTTATACGCGTGACTTTTCTGAGTAGTCATCGTCGTCGTCGTCGTGCCCAGTGTGTTGTGCATTGTGGTGTGTGCAGTGTCGTGTTTGCGATGAAGGACGTGAATGCCGCTACCCGGCTGTCGGTGTTGGGTGGTTTTAGTTTCGACGGCGAGGAATCGCTGCCCGATTTCAGCGAGTTCGACTCGACGTCCGTCGTGCTGGATTACCAAGCAGAGAGGTGCACGATAAGCGGATTTAGGGAATATATAGCTGATATAGGGGGCCCTTTTTTAAATTAAATCACTCGCGCCTTCCCTTATGATCAGAAATTGACATTCCCCACAGAATGTATCCAAATGTCGACTTTTCTCTAGGGGACTGAAGGGAAAGGTCCGTATTGTTTTGACCCCTGCTAAATGCGGACACGCGCTTAAAATTCCCCAACAATGCACTCATCTATTGTGAAGATTGTTTTGAATGTACCTATTGATCAACAACAAACAATGAGAATATTGTGTTTGTTATCTACATAACATTATCAAACATATTTTGCGAAAAAGACATTGCTGACGAGTGGACCACACCTTTGCCGGCTGCCACAAAATGATCCGCGACCTAGTGGCGAGAAACATGCTCCAGGCCAATTTAGGGATCGTCTTTATAAATGGCTAAAACCAGGCAAATCTTCGATTGCCATTATCACCGCCAAGTCGCCTTTTGGAATAATAATGAAATCGCTTTAAAACGATCGGAACTCCTAAAGAAACATTGGATGAAGACATGTTGGCATGTAGCTATTTGTTCCAAATCGGCGCCCCGATATTGGGTCTGCATCTCTCGGCGACTTGCTTGGGAGTTGGTCTAGTTCACGGGCTCGATGCTAAGTTTAGCGGCGCGGTTCACGGCGCTAAAAATACCGACGCCGCGGCCGACGCTGTCTGGCGTCGTCGACTGCCAACCGCGTACCGATGGACGCCGTGCGAAACTCTCGTAGGGCGGCGAGACTACCGATCATGCTGTCAACCGGAGGAGGCACAATTATTGCGATGCTCGTTCCGATCACATCTCCTTAATTGAGGGGACGCCATATTCCCGGATTCTGTGGCTGCTGGTTTTTTACCGTTGTTATTGTGTTTTTCAGCTCCCGGCGACCATCTCCTAGCAGGATGGCACCTACTACGACCATAGAGACTGTGACAATCACACGGCCGCTAAAGGTAGGCGCATCATCGTCTTCACTTAGGTCAAAACTGTAGCACTGTACGTTGCTTTGTGAGCACATGGCACACGGAGAACTCTTTTAGGCAGGGTGCGATGGTACATGCAGGGGTTCTTGGCACGCTGCAAGCACAGCCATGGTGTGATTCATACCCCACGACCTCCAGGCAAGGCTTGGACATGAAACATGGGGACAGGGTCCACGTTAGGCAGGGCGCGATGGGACAGGGTGGGTTCTTGGCACGCTGCAAGCACAGCCATGGTGTGATTCATACCCCACGACCTCCAGGCAACGCTGGGACATGGGACATGGGGGCAGGGTCCACGTTAGGCAGGGCGCGATGGGACAGGGTGGGTTCTTGGCACGCTGCAAGCACAGCCATGGTGTGATTCATACCCCACGACCTCCAGGCAAGGCTGGGACATGGGACATGGGGGCAGGGTCCACGTTAGACAGGGCGCGATGGGACAGGGTGGGTTCTTGGCACGCTGCAAGCACAGCCATGGTGTGATTCATACCCGATGCGATGGGATAGGGAATGGGTTTTAATTTTAGGTGCACAACCAATAATTTCCGTTTTGCAGTTAACAATTTTATGGAAAGTTGTTTGTTTCACCTGGCAGTAATGATCGTATGGTAAGAGCTGGCGATGCCTGGTAAAGTAAACACGACATGTTGAAAATGCCATCGAAGTCAGAATAGCTGTAGAGCACGCACAACGTGGACCCCCCGTGGCAATCGGCTTGCTTTGTTATGTTTTCATTTGCCGGTCCTCCTTTGGAAGTTGGACACACGATAAAAGGCAGTTGGGTACGGTACCGTACGGTCCCTGAATATTTCCATATCATGGTATAATATGATCAGCATCAGCATAAGATTGATTTTATTTGAACGCACACCCAGGGCCTTCTGGGATCATGGTTTTCCATATTGCTATCATGGCTCGAATTTTGCTCGAACGACTGCTTTCCAGTTTTCGTGCTTAAAATTCTGAATTGTGCATGGATTCGATCAGGTCCAGACTTTTATTCCCTTCTCTTGCATCATTCAACGGTAACTAATTCTGAACTACAAATGAACGGACGGTCTTTAGTTTACACCAAACACAGCCCGTGTAACGCACCGAAGCTCGTTTTAATATAAAAATGTGGGTCAATCTCGGCGGTCGCGCGAACGACATCGAAATCTCCTGGCACTGGGCACTTTTTTTGTGCGGCCAATTTGCTTACCGTCATCATCTCTGTCCTATTTTCCCGCAGAATGCAAATCGCCAAATACCTCGTTAAACTGTTTACCACTTGCCGGCGAGGCGCTGCTAAACGGACAATAAATATAATTACATATTATAATACCCAGTGCTGTTTTCGTGCCTGAACGCCATTCCGGCGCCTCTTTTCGATACAATAATAAAAAATATGCATCGGCGGGGATATCAGCGCGCGCCAATCGCTGGAGACATGTATACTCCATTTCACGTTTAGAAGAAGAGTATACTTGCACCTTCCTCGTGTGGGCCCTCTGCTACTAGACATAAGCGGAGTTTCAATACTTACAAGCCATGTCTTGAGCCAGACAAAAGGCTTTACGGGCAATTTTGAAACTCTTTGCTTGTGTTTAGCAGCAGTTGGCACACGAGGAAGATGCGAAGACACTCGCCTTCTTACCGTGAAGTAAGGTTAAGTGCGTCCGTGTTGTTTTTCGTGTGCCCGAGTGGTTACCGAGTTTGTGGACATAATGAAGAAAATTTATTACATTTTATTTACAATAATTAAACAGATTAGAGATGGGAAGAATTCCGCATTCACAGCTCATCTCTGCTAAGAAAGGCGTCCAGTATCAACAAAACAACAAACGCAACGCAGATTGTCGTTAATGGGCTGAAGGGAATAGTGTGGAGGGGGGGGGGGGTGTAAAGGGTAATGTTCTATTATGAAAGGCGTTCTGGCACCTTTATTTTTACCCAAAAAAAAACACTGTATGGTATGCAACCGTTTTCAGGAAAATCGATGCATTTAGGACACTAACAGAAACCAGATTGATAACGTATACCTTAACTTCGTTATCCTAACTTCGTCACAGAAATCTTTATACTTTTAAGCTGTCTATTTACAGCAATGTTTGAGGGTGTCGCCATCGAGGGCGACGAAACAAGCCGAATCGGAAATGGAAACTCTTTTATGGGTTCTTTCCGGCAGGAGAGGACAGCGTTTAGCGGGTCTTTGTTTCAGAGCTTATAGTCCAATTTATGAGCAGATTTGAGGTGCCTTCGTCTCTTGTTTCGCTCCCCGAACAAACGAGTGAAAGCTCAACAGAGCCCATAGGCTATAAGCTACAACCTCTAAACGTTATTGTCCAAAAAGGGCACTAGGGAATAAAGATTATTTAGGCTCATTAAACCGTGACAAAACCAAGGCAAAAACCAGTTGACCGGCGATTTCTTAGCATGGAGGAAGCGGCGAGTATCCGCCCTTTCAAACTTCAAACGTAAATTTAATCATTAATCTATGCTAGTGCTATATCGGAATACGCTACAGGCTACTAATACCCGGTTTCACCAAGTTTTTCAACTCCTAGTTGAGATCCCAACTAGGAGTTACAACTGAATTCGCTGCATGTGATTGGCCGAATTCAGTTGTAACTCCTCTAGTTGAGATCATAGGATGTGAAAAACTTTGTCAACCTGGGTCTAAGTAAGGCAATCAATGCTTTGGTTAATTATTATTGAAGTGTTTTACGACGCACCATTTATATATTTCACCAAACAATTAACCGCAATTTGCGAAGCGAGCACGTGGTTTAGACACCTCAAGAAGTAAACAAACCCACGCAGTGCACAAAGCTCGGGGACAGTACGTCGCTGGCTGTGCGGCGAATGGCGGGGTTTGTGGGGGCGGGGAGGGGGGGGGGGGGGGGGCGAACGCATGTGCTCCACTGGGCACGCCCTGGACTATTGATCGCGAACTCGCCTAGCCCATCTCGGGCTGCGACGCGTTATACCCCCAGCAGTCTGTTTTGTCATCCGAGTCTTCTCTATACCCGCGAGACAAGTTTTGTCATCCGAGTCACTCATTGTTTTGTGAGTGTGCGTTCGCGGTCACGGTGCTGATGTGAACGCATTGCCGCAACTGGGCATCAGCGCGCGCGATATGGCGGCCACCACGCAGCACAACCAGATCGCCCAGGTAAATTCGCTGAGGTTGCTACTGGCTGAAGGGTCGATCGCAAAAACACCCCTGTCTAGCCGCCATTGTGTCCGAATGAACGATTGCGTCTAAACGAATACGATTATTAGCTGACTTCGTTGCTTTGTCGCTAATTGCGGTCATGGGTTGTTTACTGTAAACACTATAAATGTCAGTTATATCCCGTTTTGTTGGCAGGTTGCTGTGTTTATCACGTTCATTACAGGACGGTTCCATTTCTAGATTTATCTTGCCATTTTGGATTTTCGTTCTGGCGTAACTGTTTTAAAAGAATACAGAGATTTTGGTGACATATACGATATCATAATATCAATAAGGCTTGCTTCGTCTTATTTCATTATACTTCGTTGTTTTGCCACTTTGTGTCGTGTTTATCACGTCAAAGCAACGTTTCGAGCTATGTTCAAATAAGGGGTCGTGAGGTAATTGAACTGACAGGTCCATCCGTATTCTGACTGACTACCAAACCTACCTAGTTCTCAACTGTTGCCATTTTGATTTCTCGCGTGTTTCAGAATAGTTATATAGCTATTGTGCAAACTAATTGGGACGTCACTATAATATAGTCTACTTTCCTATAGTGAATTGTCTGCCAATTAAGCTGGCTATTGTTGTTGAATTTGTTAAATTATATGCCCACTGCCGCTCTTTAAAAGTGGCTAGTAAACGAGGGCATTGTTTTCGTTGTTGAGCTGGGGTTGCATTTTGATTTCACAGTCGGGTATTTTGCTGAAATGATGCCATTTTGATTTACTTGCGCATAGCCAGTACACCTGGAAAGTACTTGCAAAATGAACGATAATATCCGCAAACACAATGATATTAAAAACTGCATTCCGAACTCCTATATATACATAATGTTTTGGCCAAGAGCTTTGGTCAAGAGTCTTCTAAGTGACATGACTAACCATTGTGGTTGGTATGTGTTGAAACGTATTGACTCGTCTGGTGACATATTTGTCGCATGAGTCACTTGTCAACAAGAAATAGCTGCGCTCAGACTGAACACTGGTGACAAAGACGCCATGTCTTTCTGGACAGATACATTATTGATCTTGATAATATTCCAATTTAGTTATAACTATAATAAGAGTGCTCGAATGGGCATACCCATTACGTTCTTTTTCATCCCGAAGGAATCTTCAAAAGAGCCATCCACAACCCTGGTATTTTATAATCAAAGTTTCTTGTCTATACCTAAAGACATGGGTTGTTTAGGAACTCTTGGTAATGTGTAGCATCAATATATCCTCTTATGCAGATACAATTAATCATCGATTCTTTGTAGTGTAGGGTGAAATAGAATTTAGTGTGAAAGGCTGGTTGTTATACTACTTATACTAGGTACTCACTGGTTGGCATACTTAATTACGGGGTTGCAATTTAAGATTAGTAGGTATATATATTATTACTCCCTATTGCTAGGCAGGGACAAAATATTTCTAGCGTGGCTTCAGCAGACAAAGGTCAGAGGGTCTACTATTGCGAATGCAACCTATGATGGAGTAACATCATGACCCAGTCCTTTGTTGAACAAAGGACTACATGCCAGCACCGGGTTCACCCTCGACTCCCTTCCAATTCACCCAGTGTTTTAGTTTGTGACACACAAAAAGCCAAATTCAGGGAAATTTTTTGTCTCAAACAACCAACCAAGGGATTATAAATGGAATTGTCTCCCATTGCCCAAATATGGCTATGTTGGTAGAAGGCTGTGACATTCAGCACTTACAATGTGTGTCACAGGAACAAAGCTAAGCAATGGATGGTCTTTGGTGATGTTAGGTTGGATCCCTGCTAGTTCTATAATATGTATAATGCACAGAAACTGTCAAATCCACTGACATCCTTATTCCTAAATAAACCATTGTCTAAATAAATTGTCCTAGTGCATTTGAACCTTCAACTCTAAGTTGATGCATTTGTAAACTGGCCACAGGTACGAAGGGGTATATGGCAACCAATTCCTTGCTATCAGCCAATTTCCAGACTTGGCAAGAGTGCGCAAGGCCCGGTATCAAGCAGTACTATTAACGCCCGTGTTTGTTTCGCCACTAGGTGATAGCGTTCATCTGCGGCTTCATCGTGGTGATCCTGATGGTGATGGCTCTGGCCAGCACCGACTGGCTGATGGCTTCGGGCTGGCGCCAAGGCCTGTTCATCCACTGCATATCGGAAGGGGCGCCGCAGCCGCTGCCCTTCAACACACTGGATCCGCCCGGATGCTACCAGGCGAGGAACCAAGGTGAGCTAATTTATTACGACTCTGTTTCTCGTTTTCGTTTCCCGTCTCGTTTTCGGCCTCTCGGAGCGTTTCGGGCTCGGACGGGTCCAATCCTGAGGGCTCAAAAGCCCAGTGTGTATTGCGAATCCGTCTCGTTCTCGGCCTCTCGGAGCGTTTCGGGCTCGGACGGGCCCAATCCTGAGGGCTCAAGAGCGCAGTGTGTATTGCGAACCCGTCTCGTTTTCGGCCTCTCGGAGCGTTTCGGGCTCGGACGGGTCCAATCCTGAGGGCTCAAAAGCCCAGTGTGTATTGCGAATCCGTCTCGTTCTCGGCCTCTCGGAGCGTTTCGGGCTCGGACGGGCCCAATCCTGAGGGCTCAAGAGCGCAGTGTGTATGGCGAACCCGTCTCGTTCTCGGCCTCTCGGAGCGTTTCGGGCTCGGACTGGCCCAACTCTTAGGGCTCAAAAGCGCAATGTGTATTGCGAACCCGTCTCTTTTCGGGCTCGGACGGGCCCAGCCCTGAGGGCTCGAAAGCGTGGATAAACCATAACGTGTACTACCATCTCTACCGTGCCTTGGATCTGACGTTGCGCTTGTTTCCGGCAGCATACATCCACGCGGCGGCCGCGCTCTGCGTGGTGACGCTGGTCACCGACATCATCGCGACGGTGCTGACGTGCATGGGCCTGCGCAGCAAAGACCACCGCGTCAAGTACAAGTACTATCGGCTGGCCGTCGGCATCATGGTCCTGGCGCGTGAGTCTCGCTCGTACTTTAAACTCGTTTGGGTCGTGGGGAAATGCGTTGAAGTAATTTTCACGTTATGAAGATGAGCGGTGTTTCGCTCTCAAAGAGGCTCCGCTGCTGTTAGAGAGCCTAAAGTGTCAACGTTCTCAGGCCGTTCCATTGTTCTGCTAAAGTGTTGGATTGTCATGGCATGAATGATTGACAGCGCAACGCCTGGAGTCTTCTAGAGAACAATTCTTTCCTCTTTAACGTGAAAAATACTTAAATTGTATCCTATATTCTGCATGGTAGTACATTTTTAAAATGTCTGGGTAGCTGTGTGACCTTGGTGACTGTCAGAAACTTGACACAAGTAAACCTGCAACCACTGCATCAAAATCTAAATTGCAGTGAAAATAGTGCTTGTATTTTCATTCAAAAGCGACACTGAAGGCGTCATTGACATTGACAACGTTCAACAGAACAACATTTAAGGAAGTATCATTCAAAAGTAGTTCTGATCTGATTTGAAATTTCATAAAATACCATCGACATCAGCCCGACAAAACAGCTTGCGGCAAACTAAAAGTTACCTGCTCTGTCAGTGCTCAAACATGAAGCCGCAACCGATCCGAAGCTGAATCTCTGTGTGGCAGTGTTCAGCGTGCTGATTGCGCTGGTCGTCTACCCGGTGTGCTTCGCGCGAGAGCTCAACGACGGCAACCGCACGGTCTGGGAGTTTGGCTGGGCGTACGGCGTCGGCTGGGGCGCCGCCATCTTCCTGTTCGGAGCGGTCGTGCTGCTGCTTTGCGACAAGGAGACCGAGGAGATCTACTACAAGGTACGAGGACGGACTCGACTGTGAGCCAACCCTTCAAGAGCGTTTCTGGTTTTTGATGTGCTTATGAATAATTGTTGTATTGTTTCTAAGTACCTACCTATTCATAAAATGTTGAGATTCGCTCAACGTTGCCTTTTCCTTACTGAACATTTAGCCATCTTGCACCTTTATGTCTTTGCTCACCTTACTGTGCCATTCCCTCAGTAAAATCATACTTGTAACCAAACAACTCGGTATACACTTACTCAAACTTGTAACAACCAGTCCCGTAGGTTTGCGCAGGAAGCGAAGATGACCTGCCCATGTAGCATGATGAAAGTCTTGAAACCACGGCCTAATTCTCCTTGTCCTCTCATGAAACCAAACTTGTAACAACCAGTCCCGTAGGTTTGCGCAGGAAGCGAAGATGACCTGCCCATGTAGCATGATGAAAGTCTTGAAACCACGGCCTAATTCTCCTTGTCCTCTCATGAAACCAAACTTGTAGCCGAGCCTGCAACCGGTCCATTCTGTTCCCCCAGGAGAGGAAGATCGTCCACGAGACGGATTCCCGTGCCTAGGGCGCGCTGCCCCTGCCAGACCTGTTGCTGCTGCGGTAGCGCCGCCGCCACCGCTGCCGCCGCCGCCGCGTCTGGAGTCAGGGGCACCGACCGCCCCCGCCACGCCCCGCCCCCCGCCACGCTCGGCTCGGTACACAGCTCGGACCGCCTCGGAACGGGCCACGGAGAGCCTCGAGATGGGCTCCGACAGCCGCGAAATAGGGCACCGAAAGCCTCGCAGAGAGCCCCAGGAGAGACTCGATGAAATGCGTGGGTAGCCTTGAATAGGACTTGAGCGGCACATAGTCAGTCTCCAAACGGGGCTCTTGCCTTCTCGAAAAAAGGCATGGATAGCCCCGAAAAAGGCTTGGACAGAAAGACTCGAAGAGCTGCTGATCGCTGCCTGTACGAGCCGGGGCAGTCTCGAAATCGGGCTCTGAAGAACACAGAGTCGCTGCGAGTTGGAACGAGCGATGGTTCGAGGTGTGTGTAGTTGTGAAGTCGCTGAATCGTCTCGCAAAGTGAGGACTTGTCTTGCGACGGAGCGAGAGGAGCGGAGTAACGATTCGAACGGTAAACGAAAGACTTGTAATGTGTTTCTCGTTATCGCTTGAGGAGCTGACGTCTCAAAAAGTGAAAATTTGGCGCATTGTTCCTCGAGAAGTGGAGATTCGGCTCGTAATTACCTACTCGAAAGATGTTCTGAGATTGTCTCGATTTGGGTGGAGTTCCGACTCTGGGAAAACCTTCGAGGACCGCGGAGCTACTGTAACCCTTTGAGAGGTGCAAAGTTGCGACTCGTGAACGGCTCGCGAAGAGTAGAGCGTGTTTCGTCATACCTCGTGCAGCGAAGTTCATCTCGTGACGCGAGACAGGCACAGTGAGGAGCTCGGGCTCGTGAAAATTATCACCGTCTCGTGCGGCGAATAGTAACAAAACTCGGCATTTTTCTAGATTTCCTCGGCGTTTTGCTGGACCAACCAAAATACGGAGAATCTGAGTGCCGGGCTAGTTCTTCCGATCTTCCTGATTCCCGGAGACGAGTTTGGTAACGGCTTGTCGGCAGAGTTGCCGGAAATTGTTACGATGCATTTCAAGTAATGCTGAATTGCCGGGCAGTTTCACTGCTTTTATAACAGTTACGTATCTCTTTACGGAGCCCCCAGTCGTAACAAAGACAAACCGCATTTTAAAGGTGCCAAGAATTTTTTTCCAAATCTGCTGACACTACAAACTTGTCTTCCTGTTCTTTCAATGATCCTTCCTTTTACAATTGATTATTTTTTATCGTTATTGCTTGCATTTTCTCGTGGAGTAAATATTTAAATCAACACCCGTTGCATCCTTACTAAAGGAAACAGCTTGCTAATTCTGCCGTACTTGTTCTTTATGTTTTCCGTGATTCAACGACCCAAGTTTTGTGGCGTTTCGAAAGTTGTCTTCCGGGAAAAAGGAACGGGATGTGAAATCCCGGCACTGCCAAAAGGAAAAACGGGGAACGGACGAAACCCGTTGAAGATGTAAGCCCTCATTATGTCTGGTTGTCGTCGAAAGTTTCGTGGACGATTTGCAAAATGACAGACTTTAATTTCTAAACACAAATATTACATTTCGGTTACAAGTGCTACGAAAAAGATTCGTGGCCGTTTTTCCCCGTTACGGATTTGTTTTCATCAGCGCCAAGAATCTGGTTAAAAAGCTGTCTAATGAATTGTTAAATCATGAGAGTCGTTTTAAAAATAGGTAGGTACCAGTCTCGCGATTTTGTGACTTACGTTACGCTGTTATCGGTTCTGTTAGATAAAATCCCTTTTGTTGTCCATGTTAATTTTTTAACTTTGTAACCGAGAACGGCAAAGTCAGAGTTACGCAATCCCAGAGCTGGAAATGCCTGTAAAATTAACTCAAGTCACAGATGTAAATTGTTTTTTCCTGTAATAAGCTAAAACGCACACTCCATCTTTGAATACTCTGCTGATAAATAATGCAGCTATCCAACGTCAATTAACTGTTCATACAACTTCTCAGCACAATAGTGCCATATATGGAAGAGATAGAACACCATCTAAATCTTGCATCTTTTCTAGCCAAAGGTCTCTCAGCTTTCTTGCATAAACTTTTGAAGACTGTGTAAATTTATTAGGGATGACACCGAATACGTCTCATATCAACCAGTTATGAACCGATTGATGAAATTCTAAGTAAGATGGTAAAGCTACTATCTGGTATGGTCAGAGTAAACAGAGCCATCTATCTAGAGAACCTAGAGACTCAAGAATACTTGTGAGACATCAGGAATGCTGATCCAAATTTCCTAAGGAGAGCGCACTTTTTTTAGGTGCTTAGAATTTTAACGGCGCAATACTCTTTTAAGAAATCTAACAATTTATTTCAAACAGGTTTTTTTAGACATTCAGCTCTGAGCTAACGGGTTGTCAACCGGTTAACGAAAGCAAGCAAGGAGTTTACAAAAACTCGAGTCGATGTCATCCCTGGAATTTATACGTAACTACAAGGGATTGTTTTGATATTTATTTTGAGCCCTGGAGTTAATATTACATGCAATATTTTAAATCTTGCATTTACACTTTTTTATTGGGTAACATATACTTATGTGCATGTATAAGTCATTTAAATCTACCCATGCATCAAGAATCATTCTGAAATTCACTCGATGAAATTCTGACTTGCAGCTGCTTTGAGAGTCTAAGACCCGGCTTTTCAGTGGCACGTTAAATATCTAATGGTCTGTTAACTTGTTATTTGGTAAGCAACATCAAATCAGAGCCCTTAATTTTCTTGCTAATGGACCGTAAGGATCTTAACGGGCCACTGAAAAACCGGCACTCAAGCATTTTCACTGTATTACCTACAAACAAAGCAACGTGACATAACTACGAGAGAGGTATTTTGATCTCAGTTCTCCTACAATACATATCGTTTTGCAAATTGTCTATTGTCATGGCTTGATCAACATTTCATGACGGAAATTTCAACCAAACGAGCTTCGGCTTTTACGGGTTTCGCTCGATCCGCTCGGCGTATCCGACAAAGTTAACAAAATGAAAAACGACGAAAAAAAAACAATCTCTAGTCACAAAACGGCATTTATTCACCCGCATGTAGCTGGTCATCGTGGTAAATTCATCGTAGGCCTACAAACTATCATTGTTTTTTAACGGACAGGACGTAACAATTTATCGTAAAAGTGGGCCGGTTTAGCCACATCTTCAACTTTGGGGTGAAGAGAGAGCAGTTGCCGGTATTGCCACTTACGAATAAGGTAGCAATCAATCGGCAGGATATGATTTCGAGTTGTTCGAAGAAAAAGAGTTGTCTGCAAACTGTGTTGTTGAATATATCATTGAAGAACCTACCTAGTAGAAAAGTTTTAGCATTATTTAGCATACAGGTTCACTCCCTGCCCCCAGTGTTGAAAATATTGGGTAATACTGGTCCTAAATAATATATGTAATGTGAGGTTCTGGAAACGGAGAGCAGTACTTAACTTTCTAGAGCGAAAATGTGCGGCCGCGAATGGTATCTGGATTGCCTCGGCTTGTTTCATGCCAACTTTTCGACGTGGAATGTTGTGTACTTCTCTCCATCTTGTTCTCCATTGATTTCGATGAAATATATGCAGATAAAATATAGAGGTATATATAAATATATATATTCGTTGTTAGCAACTAGAGTAATTGTATGTATTTTAGCCGCGTTTCTGTTGCTCCACTGGATACGTTAGATGTACCAACCGCACAAAAATGTAACAATATAGGACGGAGTTCATTGACAACCTTTTACCGCTGTGTTTATTTTTCCACGTCACATTCCTGGAGTTGTCTTTCTGACAATTAAATAAATGTCTTGTAGTTTTTATTTCCATTAATTTGCAAAATCTCTACGATACATATTTGAGCCCTTTAGCTCACACTTATAATACGATATGCCATTTAAACGTGCCTCCCAAACCCAAACTCACACGAAAAGCCACCTAGCGGGATAATACGGAGGCTACGTTCAGAAAGTTCCTATGAGTTCAAATAGGCGCGCTAGATGCACGCACCTGTGGTCGAGATTTCAAGCGTACCTTTTTACACGAAATTTATATAATAGCAAATCCAGATAGCAGACTATAAAGGTATTGTTATATTGTAGCTTTGTAAGCAGTACGTAGAGCCAAAGTAACAGAGAATCGTTATAAATATGTCAATTTGAGTCTTGTAGACGCAAATTTCCTTGTAATCTGCAGTAATCGATAGGTGTTGATATAGTCGGGTACGAAGCAAGCACCGGGTTACACCGACCTCAAATGAATCAATAGGGGTCCACAATCCAGCAGTATCTTTGATCCACAGCCTTGTCATGAGAGCTCAACGGTGGGTTACATCAGTAGCCTGGTGCTCACAATCTCCCTACGAACTCTCTCTGAGCAGGTAAGGGGTGTGGGGTGCTATCGCACTCCGGGCTTTCGACATTCCCAATGCCTTTGAGTCTGTCTGTCATCTGGTAATGCAATATACAAATAATAAGCTAACTATCTGTTTTGTTTAATGTTTATATTATTAAAGAGTTGGGAATTGCAATCTTAAGAAGATAAATAAGAGTAAATTGTTGGCCTTTGGTCGGGTGGTCAAAGGAACGATTGTTCAAAAGTTTCAAGTAACTAAAAGTTATTCGACCTTTATATGCTATTGCCTCGCCTCCGATGCAGCCGCTTGATGACGAGTTTCGATTAATTTATTACAATGTTTTGTTTTGGCTCAGGTCATTAATTCCACGTACAATATAATAATTATTATAAGTACCTATATCAAGTTCAAAATAATGCGCAGTACCCTGCCCCTTGTCTAATGTCTGCAGACGACGATCACAACCCGCGAAGGTAATACCTACACGTAATTTTTATTTATGTGCGTGTTAAGTTCAACCCAGCATTTTCGGAGCCCTAAAACGTTGAAACGTGGTATACTGTATGGTTCATCAATTAACATTGTTAAGGATTATACACTACACTTGCAAGTTGCAAATCAGCGTAAAATATGCCTAACGTATAGGAAAAAGATGAGTCGAGTTCGGACAAGTTGAAAATTGCACTGAAGAAAAAGCTAAGATCTGCAACTAAAGAAAAACTAGGGCAAACGAAATTAAATTTTGATACGATTCTGATTCAGATTGGGAGGCTCTAACTCAGCAATGACCTCGGTTAAAGTTCGTGGCAGGAAACGATTCAGCATGTTACGTGATTTGGAACTCTTAGCGCTAGGGGTTCCCGAATCCCCAAAAAAATATACCCCAAGTAGGTACCTAGGTATGGCCAAGATGTGTTTGCATTTTGAGTGCGTTTGATACTGTCTCAGTTTCGAATTTGCAATGTACATTTTTGTTTCTTGATGTTTTTATTGACTGAATTTCTAAATGTTTTGCAAAATTGTGGCATTTTGCTTCAAATGCATTGCGATTGAACAAAAATTGCACACCATTTAAATAAAACACCCAACTTTCAAATAGGGAACATTATTACGCGTTAGTACAAAATTACTACAAATGTGGTAGGACCAAAGATGCCATAAATTTTCTTAAACGTTGATTTGGTTAAAAATTATCGTCAGTGTTGTGACTTATCTAGATAAAATTATCTAGATAATTATCTAGATAATTTTTTAAATCTATTATCTTTATCTAGATAATATTGTGCACTGTCATCTTTATCTTTATCTAGATAAAAAAACTTTATCTAAACTCCATATTTTAGATAATAGATACTAGGTGATTTTAGCCAATTTTATTCCAATTTTTGACATTGTTATTCAGATTGTCATTATTTCCAAAACCAAATTGCCATCCCAATAAAAAGTTTCAAACATGTCTAATCTTGAGAGTAATGATTCGGGAATTGGGAATCCGATTCCAAGAGCTCATGTTGTACTGTTAGGTAGGTGTAATATAATATTATCAGTTACTTATGTGGCTTTTGGAATTTCGCCACAATCCAACATCATTTTCCAATATTCCCAATTTCAAAAATTATCTATTATCTAAAGAAAATTATCTAGATAATTTTTTTCATCTATTATCTTTTATCTAGATGATTTAAAAAAAATCATCTATTATCTTATCTAGATAACAAATTTTCCCATTATCTTCATCTTTATCTAGATGAAAAAAAAATTTTCTAGTCACAACACTGATTATCGTTATACCTATATATTGTTCAAAAAACCCCAGTAGCCAAGTGCCCCCTCCCGATTATATGATTTCACTGACTGTATCACATCATTGCCATGAAAGCAATTTTCTAGTTGGACTGTGGGAAATAGATTTTCCGGCACCTAGTGCTTTTTCATGCCGTAATTTCCGGAGAACAAATTTAAAATATAATGGAAGATTGCCATGTGGCAATTACGATTACTTAAACTGAAAATACTCTATCACCTCATTGACTAAACGCATTTTTTAATGCTGGACGGGATATAAATTTTGCGACAATGCATTTTCAAAATGTGAGTTTTGGATAACGACAGAAGAAATTGTCACGTGCTAATTGTGATCAAATCAGTTTTTTAGGGGCCGTTTATTCGATCATCTTCAAACCAGCGTGACTTCACTAAAGCAATTATTAACCCGTTTTAAATAGATTTCTTCAAGACTACAGTGCTAATGGTAATAGTACATTCGCGGATTACTGGTCAAAACCACTTGAGATTTTGGTGTAGAATATGGTGTAAGCTCTGCTAAGCTAAGCTCTATTGTGTCAAGAGTGACAACTGACGGATCTCCTTGCCAATATAGCTGCGTTGTCACTTTCGTCCCTCTTGTGTGCTTACCTGCCTGATGATTGGCAATGAAGGGGTTTCCCCGAAAATTGGCAACATAGGACTGAGAAAGGGACAGAGTTGGTGCAAATTCGTTACGCATGTCAAGATACATATCTGTTTTACTTTTAACAATGACATTGTCCGAAGCCCTGAAGTGGATTTGACCAGTAATTCCCGAATGGACTATAATACGGTATACCTACCTGCCATGGAGCAAGCAGTCGGGAGTCTTAGCAATTTTGATACCTATTCAGTCTACTTTTTTCTCGGTTATTCATTGATGGTAGATGAGGTCGATTGAATTAAGCTTTCTTTGAATTTCCAACGATTTTTCGAGATTCTGAGATATTTAATTGGATGTCAAAAGTGTGAGGATTCCGCAGATCGTGTTTCGTCGTGGTCAGTTAGTGGGTGTGGCCTTTGTAACCAGTACGAGGTAAATTCTTAGCTGGAGTTTACCCTTGACTCAAGCACATGCAGTTCCGATTGTACATTTTTTGAAGAGTTGATTCAAACTTGGAACACCCCTAAGTAGTTGGAATCAGCTGTGCATATCAGTGTAAAATGATCCAAGTCCTCGTGTTTATTTCTTTCATATGGGGTGACCAAAGTCGAAAATTTATAATTTTAACATTTTGAAACAGACTAAAATTTGCCGGGTTCTCATGGCCACACCATTAAATTTAATTGATGAGCGTAGCGAGCGAAGCGAGCGAAGCGAAATCTTCAATTCCACTACCCCTAAAAAAAAGTCACTCGTGTATGTTTTTTTTGTGTGTTTGTGCGCGCTCTACAGACCAAACGCCTGAACCGATTTCAATGAAAATTTCTGAGTACCTACGTTTGTTCTCAACTTAGACTCCCTGCGTTTTTCAAGAAAATCCTCCATACACCTTCCCTTCAAAGCAGAAAAAAAGAGCAATATTTGACAATTGGGTAAGTTTGGAAAAGTATACGGATATTTATTGAAAAGTTCGTTTTTTTCGAATTTTCCCAATTTCGATTGTTGTCTTTAGTAACCATCGAAACCAAATCAAAACATCACACCAGATTTTTTGACTTGAAGTTGACTTCAAGATTTGATAGATATTAGAAATTTTGTCAATTTCGTGCATGCAAGTTTTTGAAAGTAAGCCCGCGGCAAAAATTTATCACCAACCTAATAAAAACCCTTGGACATGAGCTGCATCTATGTATTTACATGCACATTGCTCAATGACCTCAAATTACATTTTACATTTTACACTTTACATTTTCAAGTGATCAGAATTTTTGAGAAAGCAATGGTCCGGCTTGCTGTTCCATGATTACCATACGCATTTTGCCTAAATCTTTTTATGCGCTATATACAAACCGCTACGCTCATCTTCAACGCAACACAAGTTACCAAGTTACCATTTCAATATTTCAGTATGTTGTAGACAAAAGACGTAAATCTTGGCCCTTTGGCCCTTTTTCCTCATTTTTCTTTGCACTTTCGTATACAATGGCTATAAAAACGGTAAAAATGAAGATTTTCGGGGTATGTTCTAGCATTCGAGGGGAAAATTTCTAAAAAAGAGCCACGAGCGCCCTTATTTACGTTTTTTGTCTACAACATACTGAAATATTGACATGATAACTCCAACGATGTGGCCTTGAGAACTCGGCAACTTTTGGTCTGACAACCACTTTTCTCATTAAGGGCTGTTTTACAACTCGTGGAAGTAAAAATATAGGTTTCGTCGCGATCCTACCAAAGGTGTGGCCTATAAAGTGAATCCAGTAAGAGGTAAAGAAAATAGTAAACACTGAAGTATACATCATAGTTTATATTTCCCCCAAGGCTCCTGAGTTTGTGAATGGCTTAGATTCGAAATGGCCACCACATCAAATTACATACACTTCGTTTTATTTAAGAAGACACCATTCCGCTGGGAGCGCTAGTAGTCACAGTAGCTTACATAACCGCCAATTTGACAAAACTGAAATCCTGTCGTCATCTTCAACTATTTATTCGTTGATATTTTTGCTCATAATTATGAAATAGATTAATGTTGTAATTTCATTTATTTGAAGCCGAAATAGTGTTTTGTTTTCCAGCCATTAAAATTTAAATTCACGAGTTGGTAGTTTGTGAGGGGGCAGTCCGTGCTGTAGCATCTTCTCTCACGGGCTGGACCCAAGGTTATTATAATAGTATCTTTGGGCTGGACTGTAGCCCACTTCACACCACCTGCCTTACCGACCACCATCCTATAACCCACCCGAACTCAGTTCCTGCTTTCCCCGACAGAGTGCGCCGCCTGCCCTTCCCGCCATCCCCCCAACGGCAACCGATCAATAAACCACTCTCCTACCATCTCATTGACGGCTACCATCAACGCATGCGCCTTACATTCGAAGACCACACCGACCCAGTGGACATCTTGCCTCGGCCAACGGCGCTGGACAACTCTCTGGATTATTCGACATCGCAACAACTCGACTCGTTCAGCCAGTGTCCAGCGAACGCAACACACGCAACACTGTACACTGCATACGCCACTGACGGGTGAGTGCAAGCGCCACTGGAACTAGCGCCCGAAGACTGAGGCATAGGCGTTGTGCGTATCGCGTACACTTTGACAGCTAGATGGATGCATGTGTTAGAGAAGGATGGCGATAGGGGTTGAAGAGGCGTTTAACTGGAATGGTTTCGCATGGGTTTGGCATTGTTAGCTTCCCTGGGAATGAGATGGCATTTGGGTGAGTGTTCAATGCATACTATACGTAGCAACGCCGTCAAAATATTTGCGTCAAAGTTATTTACCCTCGGGAATGTATCGGAATCTATACTCTAATAAGGTTCCTATTTGCTTAATTGTTCTAGACATGTAGCTATGTTCATTAAGGATATTCAAGGAAGGACACTGTGCTTTTAAACCCCTAAAAACAGGCAACGTGCCAACACTGTCGAAATCACACACTGTGCGTTTTTAGGCAAGCTTTGTACTCATGTCTTTCATTCGCGAATTGGAAATATAATAGTGCCTCAGGGACAGCGTCATAAGCAGAATGTCCAAAGGACAAGGTCAAGGTAATTGTAAAGCCGTTGGACAGGAGGCTATCTGAGCCTGGTCCGGGTTCACCCTCGGCTGCCTTCTACGCAAGGATGTAGTTTCTCCAAAATCAGCTCACTTGACAGTGAAAAGTTCAGATCCTAGGGCCATCGCCTTCACATTGAAATTAACGCATACCAAGTTCATTACTGTGCGAATGATACCAAACCAATGTTGCGTGGCCATACTGTACCAGTGATTGGGCTGGTGGCTGTACGCAAACTTACATCTTTAACCCCATGGAGCTAACCAACAAATAATGATAAACTAGTGTATGTACGGTATACAGAGTGTCAAAGGGACACATCAAAACTACAGTAGTGGTCGTTTTTTTGTCAGTTGAGAAGAACCGAACCGGCTAACTTGCCGGCACCGGAAAATTTCTCGGCTCCCTTCCAAGCTAGGCTCCTCATCCTCAATCCGTCATTCGACCTTCGAGTCAGTTTCTCATGGACAGCGCCAACACAGTGTGTCAAAGGGACAAGGCTAAGCGGTGGCCGGCCCTTGGTGCTGTTGGACGGTAGCAGGCCTTAGTGCCGGCACCGGGTCCACCCTCGGCTCCCTTCCAGGCCAGGCTAGCTTCATCATCAGCCTGTCATTCACCGACAGCCAATAGACCAGTGCCACAGGGACAGCGCCAACACAGTGTGTCAAAGGGGCAAGGCTAAGCGGTGGCCGGCCCTTGGTGCTGTTGGACGGTAGCAGGCCTTAGTGCCGGCACCGGATCCACCCTCGGCTCCCTTCCAGGCCAGGATAGCTTCATCATCAGCCTGTCATTCACCGGCAGCCAATAGACCAGTGCCACAGGGACAGCGCCAACACAGTGTGTCAAAGTGACAAGGCTAAGCGGTGGCCGGCCCTTGGTGCTGTTGGACGGTAGCAGGCCTTAGTGCCGGCACCGGATCCACCCTCGGCTCCCTTCCAGGCCAGGATAGCTTCATCATCAGCCTGTCATTCACCGGCAGCCAATAGACCAGTGCCACAGGGACAGCGCCAACACAGTGTGTCAAAGGGACAAGGCTAAGCGGTGGCCGGCCCTTGGTGCTCGTCGGACCAGACTTGCACTAGAATTTGTTGAGTTCATTTATTTTTCACACAGCCTTGTACCTGGAATCATTTGAGCCATATCGAGCTGTGGGAAACATGCCATTTGGAAGGCTCGGGTAGCATATGTCACAGATAATAATTCTACTATAGCACGCTAAACATGCATGGACATAATGAATTCTCCCTGCATTCCATTCCAAACGGAGTCACAGCATAAACCCTCTTGTCATTTGACAGCCTTAAGCCCGTTAACACCATAGCTGTAAAGACAACGGTGGCAGATCCATATTGTATAGATTATGAACACTGAACCTCGGGCTAGGCTACCCTCGGGCCCGTTCTGTGCTAGGCTAGCTCCATCATCAGCTTGTCACTCTACAATCAAAATCCCAGTGGCAAACAGACGACGCATCAACACCAAAGCTGATGTCCGTAAAGACGATCTGTGACCTCCTTTGGTAAATCTCACTGCACCGCTGCGGCTTGCTTCCTGACTTGTGGAATTTCGCACCATTCGCCGACGTACACCCGACGTGTTCCCGACGGGCCGAACTGTTGCTTTCCCCGGAGGAATGTCAAGACGTTGCACGCTTCGAGCTGAGATCAGCAGAATGTTTGCTTATCGATCAGCTCCCGAGCCCAATGGATGCCTCGCTGTTCGCGCGAGGTTACGCTCTCGGCTGCCTCGACGGGGCAATAACGTGCCCATATCATGCATCCACTGGCTTATGTATTGGGGAAGGGGATGGGGGTGCAGAGGCGGAGGCGGCCGACTCTAGACACCGACTTAATGCATCCCTTTAGATGCCCAGTAGAGAATTACGTCAATCAATGAGAAACACAACGTTTCCCTGCTTTGAGGAACAAATCTAATTAAGCTGTGTGTGTATCTAAATTTGTATCACGCCATACCATCGTCCCGTGGCTGTGCTTGTAGCGTGCAAAATCTACGTCCCCTTTCTACCCGTACCCTCCGCTAAGACTATCGCACGTCGCGTTTTCACATGGCCATGCATAAAGAATGCGTCTCCCGTATAATATGCGACAGGCTATGTTTAGTTTTCGGTTGTCTTTCTGAAATTCAGAAGTATGGCTACCTCCAAAATGAACAAGTAATAATGTAGGTATATATACTCTGAACCCTTGTTCTAGTGTATTGCTATCTATAGGCTTGCACATGGGTTATACGACTGAACATCTAGTTGTCCATTGCTTTTCTGCATCCACATGCATTTATTGGGCAAACATTTTCGTCATAACAGATTCACGAAGAGGGAATGTGTTATCAAAATGTGGTATAACAATGATTTTGTCACCGTTTGATTATCTTTGATTTAAACCCCCGGGCGGGTTACGCATCAACCTTGCTTTTCGAATCCTGTAGTACATGTCTCCTACAAACTAGTTAATTTTTCCCAGCACATGGAATTGGCTGTTGCCAAGAAAACTATCGGACTCCCCTTTACAATTCTTGATAGTTTGATAGAAATGACGAACTGGCCCAATTATAGCAGCGCCATGAAGAAACCTGCCGTCTCGTCGAAAGTAATTACGAGCGGAATTGGACGCAACCGTTCTTCTACTGTAAATAGGAGTTCGGGCCCATCACTAATTCATGCGTATAGCACTTGTAACCTCCCCATTACTTCCATTGTATACAGTTACAGTGTATCTCTGCCCACGGTAGTTTGTATTTACGTCTTGAGATACAAAGACAAGTTCCTTGCACATTTTATGGTGCGGGGACAAGATAGACATGTTATTTCGGGGGACCAGAGTTCATAAACCAGTTGGCCATTACTGTCCCACTCCATTTACTGCCGTGCCCATTCTTTCCTCCATTGGCAGGGAAGACGCTACGATGTTCTGATAGGGGCGGGAGTTTGCGACGGGGGGGGGGGGGGGGGTAAGCGATTTCTTTGGGGGGCGCCCGCCTTGATAGCTTTGGGAGCACCGTCTGAGCCGAATATGCACTTTTCGATAGCGATTTGGAACATTGCCTACAAGAAGATGCCCCATTGAATAGCTCTGTGGATTGAAATGGTTCCCCTGTTACTTATGTGATTGCGTATAAGAAGTAATTAACGTCGGGATATTATTTTCTAATTTATTTACACCCCCCCCCCCCCCCCCCCAATTTACGTTCTTTTAAACGTGACTAAATTGCATTTTCATTAATTTGCAGTCCTTCTTTAAAGGTAGTAGCAAGAATACGATATAGATATACTGACGATTCATCTGGAAAATTCGTTATTTATTCATAACCGGTTAGAGTAGTAAAGCGGCTGGAAATATTCTGGGGTTAGCAACCCGGCAACCCCCTTCTCTCTTTAGTCTAATTCGACTTGATCTTGGCACCAGACAGCTGGTTAGGTATAGGGTGGGATACCCGCTGATGATTCATACTCCACGACCTCCAGACAAGGCTAGGGCGTTAGACATTCAAAGCGCTTGAGTATATCAATCATAGAACTTCTTTCTCGGTCGCGTTTGAAAATGTTATATTTAAACATTTTTTTCGCGTGTGCCTTAGCTATTGGTAAGTAAATACAGTGCACGTCAGGAGATTTGATGTCAAAGTTTCATAAATTAATACCATGTGGGTATATTCTAGTTAAAACTTCTGCTATACTATCAAAATCAAGTCGTAAATTTACATTTGTATATACTTACGTTATAATTTACCTATAAAATAAAGACCTCGAGGGCTAACACAGAATTTTGCCCCAACGGAATCATATTTGCTAAATGTATTACTCTTAATTTATGCTGGTCGGCAAGGTCACAATGTTTGCTTAATTTGTGTGCTCGCCTGCTCTATATATATGTCTCATGCGAACAGCTCGTAGACCATAGATTGACGACACAGATTAAACCTGACACGCGAGAGATTAAGTTTTCACAAAGTATGAGTGTCATTCAGAACGACTCTTTTGTTCTCTCAAGGAATTTTCTCAAGTACTAAAGAAACAAGGGAACCATAAGACCACTCGGCAAAGGACAGTGTAAGTTTTAGATTGTAAACTACGTAGCAACAGCTTGGGGAATACATTTTGAATATAGACAGATCATCTTTGACAGATCGACGCCAGTTCAAATAACTGAAATCAAATAAACAAATATCACAGATTATCTGTGTTCAACTTCTCCTTTGTGGCCCTGGGCGATCATCTATAAAAGTGCGTGTGGCCTACGTATCCGAATACGCACATTCCCCGTTGGAACCAAACAAACACCGGCACAGTTGCATTACTGCATTCGTTCAAATGTACAACAGCACGCAACTCGCCCCAGGTCTAGATGCGAGCGAGAAAGAGACGCCAACACGGGGCTGCAACGCGCTAGAGGGAGACGGATGTATAACAGGGTTGCGAGGGGTGTGTGAATCGATAAGGGTGCGTAGCAGTGAGCGGGGCACGCGGGGGCGGGGGTAGGTCACCCTCATGTGACCGTCACACCGTTTCATCATCTTGGTGTATGGGGGGGAGGGGTGGGGGGAGGGGCGAGCGTAGGTAACATCAAAAATACATGTGTGATGTGAATTTCATGCCCCTTCGATGTAGCTGTCTGCTGGGGCTGTCTTTATCACTGTTTCATGTGTGTGCTATGGTCAGTGGCATCAATTCTTCTGATTATTTTATGGACTAGGTTCTTTGGCGATATCTTAACTTATGGTATAGGCTTATTCGTTACCTACTTACTCTGGTTATACCCCACTACATAACAACACATTTAATAGAGAATTTTAATTGCTGCAATTTTGTAAACGCCACGATGTTGATGAATTGACCTTTGCTTTGACTGGCATAGAGCTGGCAGGTACACAGAAGAAAGCCAGTGGTACGTTTGCATTAGATGCAGCTGAGTAACTGAAAGGCTACATTAGAACAACTAACTAGGTATACTTATGGTCTATGACTTAATTAACGATTTTTAATTGAAGAAATTTTTGACTAATTTGACTATAACTGATATTAATTTTACATCTATAGGCATGGACCTTAATCTGTGTATACATATAATGTTATATAGGTAAGCTCTAGCCAAATATTTTATAATATTTTATTTGATAAAATCAGTTGTGCATGATTTACAGACAGGATTGATGTAGGTATCCAACTAAGATGGCACTATCTGGGTAAAATCCCATGTTTTAGCTTTGCAAGTTGCAACTGCCTTTCAAACTTTTTTTCTACAGTAGTTAGACAAAGTTATATAATATAACATAAGTTAGACATAAGTTAGGTATATATAAGTTATAGGGTCAACTCTATGAAAGGAATTGAACCTTTTTTTGCACAGAGTCATATAAAAGATAATGTATGACCTCTGTGGGTCGCAAAAGGTAATTTGACGCAAATATTTGCAAATTGCAAGATATATAGCGTTAACTTGTGGGTATTGCTTGAACGCATTCTCGTTACTTGTACCTGCTTGTACTTGATAAATGAACATTTGTATTGCTTGGGACACATTCAGGGGGGCTGGAGACTCAATATGCAAGAAATTTTTTTTTAAGAACATTTTTTGGTGCAAATGCTATGCGTTTGACCTTTACCTTGAAATTAGGCAATTTTTAAGGCGGTTGCGGAAATATGTAATCAATATATTTCGCAAGGAGAATAGCATGTTAAGTTGACATTTCAAATTTGATATTAAATTAGCAGGCAGGCGACAAAAAAATGTGCACCGGGTCGCACGAAGAGTACCACAGCCCCATGTAGACGAAGTGCGGGGCAAACCCGTGCGAAACCAAATGCGTAAACAGCTGCCGTTCCCCCGCGTTCCAGTCAAGGGCGACTTTAGGGTCGGCAGGGCCCCTAGGCGCAGACGACTTTTGGGGCTCAGCCCGCTCACTTCAAAATGTCCATTCTCTAAAAAAAAAGGTCATAGCTTTCGCGATCTCCATTTCCTAAAAAAACGTCATCGGCCCATATTTCTTATACATTCCCTAAAAAAAAGTCATATCATCTTCAGAAAATGACATACCTTAAAAAAATGTCATCGCCTCTTTTCCGGTGATTCACTTATTCTACGACGTCAGTTGCATTCTAGCAATCAGTTGTTCAAAATAAACTTGGGGCCCCTGGACCACCGGGCCCCCATGCACTTGCCTAGTGCGCCTGGGCCTAAAAGCGCCACTGGTTCCAGCGGGAAGCGGCGCTGAGATGAGTGCGCTGGCGTCAGGATCGTGACTGGTGCGCAGGCTGCTGGTCGAAGCGTCGCTAAAGATTCGCCACATGGTCGACGAGTCCAAGGGGGTCATGCCGGAGACGGCCGCCCACGAATCACCGAAGGTGAGCGGAAGACCACTGCGCTCGCTGCCTCGTTTCGATCGCTCGGGTATCACCCAAGAGGCACGAAAACGTTCGGCGAACGTTATTTTAACGTTTGGTGGACGTCGAAAAGCTAACGGGGGATGACTTGCGTTCAACGTTTACATTCGCCAAACGTTCGATTTGGTTCTACCCGAACGTTGAACGCAAGTTATCCCCCGTCACCTTTTTGACGTCCACCGAACTTTCGTGATAACGGTTATTGTGCTTCTTGGGCAATGGTGGTATGCTGTCTGATATAAAGGTGGTTAATATTGTCTGTACAGGATTAGATAATTTTCAAGTATGTCTTTGATGCATTGTCACAATCTTGTCAAAAATTAATATTCATAGCCAGAGCAATCCCTACATTGCACGTTTTTTGGGCATTGTTTGTTTGAGGTATTTATTTAGAAATGCTAATGTAATTATATTTTATATCAGTTTTCATTGTTAACAGAGATTCTTTTTTTGAAATTTTAACATAGTTTTCTAATTACTAAATTTAACAAAATCTTTTTCTTCTTTAATATAATTTGGAGGTGTATAAAACTGTCTTATTCCTGTAAAAAAATACATTTGTTTGCTCTTCCTTCTACACCTGAATTCATATCAGATCTTGTATAGCGATATCTAATCAACAGCGGCCTATACAAGGACGACGTGCCAAGTGATCACAGGATATGATGTTTGTCCTCGTTTCCTGCAGGTGGCGGGTTCCCCTGAACAGCCTGACGACGTGCCACCGGCCGCAGAAGACCAGGCCGGCCCGGAGCAGACTTGCACCATCGGTAAGATACGAAGCAGCGCAGTCGTGCAGTAGAAAATGGCAGTAAACTGGCTCATGGTGACCAAAATTGAGTCTAATAATAGATTTAGGTAGATTAGATAAATTCTTTAATTTTTTGCTGCAATTATGCTGGCAATATTGCTGACATTAAATGCATTATGAAGGTATGAATCTATAATTATGAAACTGTTAAGCCATAAAGGATCATAAAATAAACACAGGCTGCAATTTGCAGTGTGAATAGTTTTTTCATCCTAGTTGTGTATCTTGGCAAAGATATATAGGTATATGCTAGAAGCGTAGTCTCAGGGAGTGAAGACTTCTCAAGAAAAAATTGATGCCACATTACGGTGGGAAACCAAGTTTGGTATGGTACCTTCTGAAGATTCCCAATCACAAAAAAAAAAAGTAACTTTAAAAATATATACATAATGCTACATTGGAGATGGGTACCTTGAAATAATTTCATGGTAATTATTACAAGCTACCGAGTCAGATCAGTTACAGATTTAATCACCAAGACCCGGTTTTTCAGTGGCACATTAAATATCTAACGGTCTGTTAACTTGTTATTTGCTTGGCAATGTCTAATCAGAGCCTTTAATTATCTTGCTAATGGACCGATAGTATCTTAACGGGTCACTGAAAATCCAGCAATAAGAGGGACCCCAGATATAGTAGAAAAATGTTCATTTACGACAATATATTGAGGCGTACTCAAAATAACGCCTGGGCCAGATGTTAAAAGTTTTTGGGGCTAAAATCAGGGTCAAATATTTTTTCATCCAATCAGATTCAGTGTTTAATGCATTTTAGTGGCTATCACCATGGTAATAACAAATATACCCCCGGGGTTATGACAACCCTGCTTCGTGAATCCAGAAAGTAACAGTCGATTTGCCGCTGCGTTTCCCCTCCAGTCTCCGGCGAAGACACGCGGCTGTCGCCCGACCCGACGCCGACCACGCCGCCCGCAGACTCCGCGCCGGGCGAAGACGAAGCCGCCGCCGCCGCCGCCACGCCGGAGAACGCTCTGCTGTCGATGCAACGGCAGCTGGACAAGGCGCACCAGCAGGTGGCAGGTACGACGGGGGCGTCTCGTGAACTGCGATCGCCGAAAAGGCGTCCTAGTCGATTCGTTGAGCGATGTATTCGAACTGCTTTACGTGCTGAATTCGTGCAGAATTTATCCCGAACTGGATACATCTTTGTAGGCCACTTCTTTCGTTGGATCCCGACGAAACCTATATTTACAGAACTCTCATCAATGACCAATAATTATTAATGCCCTTTTACATCAACAAAGCTTTCACCCGTCAATGATACATTTAAAAGTTCTAAAACGATGTATTCTAGCCACTTTACGTGCAGAATTTATCCCGAACTGGATTCATCTTTGTAGGCCACTTCTTTCGTTGGATCGCGACGAAACCTATATAAATTATAGAACTCTTACTCAATGACCAATAATTAATAATGCCCTTTTGTATCACCAAAGATTTCACCTGTCAAGTTCTTAAACGTCCCTGTTGAGCCAGTTCATTGAGCAATGTTCTCGTCTCGCTTCCTTCGCAGCTTTTATACGATTTTTAGGCCACACCCGTTATCGGATAGCGACAAAACGAATATCTACAGAATCCTCGAAATTATGAAACCCATTTGAACTATAAATATATTGAAAACCCTCTGAAAATTCAAAGCAAGCTGGAAATTCAATAATCAAAATCTATCATCAATGAATGACTTTAGGTTTGCCAGTGATATTATTGCCGGTTATATTATTTTGGTAGGCTGGAGACATTCCTCAAAAAGCAATTCATCAAGACTGCCAAACAGGTTAGAATCTTTCCTATGTCAAGCTCAGCTCCAAGTTATATCAAATCTGTTGTAACATTGCACCATCGGTACATTATTTAATTTGCGGGACCGTGACAGTGGCCGAAGACGGGCACTTTGCACTGGCAAGCGTAACAAAATAATATACAGGTATTCACAGGGACATGCAAATCTTTCCAGTCAAAAAGCAATTCACAAAAAATATATTTCGCTGTCGTTACCAGAAACCTAGACCGTATTGTTGCACTATCTAACTCTCCTTACTCCTCGCGCCAGAGCTCCGCGCCGAGCGCAAACGTTGGCGGCGCGAGCGCAGCGAGCTTCTGCACCAGACGGCGCAGCTGTACTGCGCGCTGGAAGCGCGAGAGGCCGAACTGCGCGAGTTCATACGTAACGACGCCGCGCGTGCTACGTCCGGTTAGTCTTAGGCTGTGTTGGCCTCGGTCCGTTTTCATGTGTTCATTTACGAGGACCAAGATGTCTGAGTAGACCATTTTCTTCAGAAAGAAACCAGCCTAGGAATTATGTGTTTCAAATCTCAAAGGTGACCCTTTTTAGTGAGTTTACCATTCAATGCAGAGTAATTTGATAGTTAAACTGTAAACTACAATTTTTATCATGGTTTCATTATATTATTGAGATTGCATATTAGCTGTTACATGAAGCAGCCACCATCAGTTTGGGATTCATATGATTTCATGCCAACTAAACAAATTTTATTCTGATCTAGTAAAAGGTGAACAACTTCATTACCATTTACTTTATTGAAACATTTTGCCCTGTATGCAAGAAAAAAAAGCTGTAGCCATAGCAATTTCATAAAAACTATTTTAAACTGGATTTTGAATGCGTAACAAGTTCCACTGATTTTCATTTAAATTTGGCATTCAAAACACAGTTACAAATAGTTTTTTCGAAAAAAGTATCTAACGTGCGCAAATTAGAGGCATGATTTGTCCGTTGCCGTTCCCCAGTGAGCGACCAGCTCGAGTCGGAGCGCGAAGAGCGCGAACGCGAGCGCTGGTCCCTCTTGCGCCACGCGCGAGACGAGGCCGAACGCAGCTTGGCGCTGGCCGCGCAACTGGAGCAGCGCGATGCGCAGCTGGCCGAGCTGCGCGCGCAGCTGCGCGATTCGGACCGCGAGAGTCTGGCGTCTGCGACGTTGCCGCGGTCCAACGGCCAGACGGCGCACTACATCGATCGCTGCTCGGCAGACTCGGGGCTCAGGTGACGAGGACAGCAACCAGGCTCAGATACTGTCTCGGGATCTACCTCGGAGATCCACTTATCCTCTGGCCAAGCGGGAGAATGCATGTCCGAACAGCTCGGATGGTTGAGCACCTGACCGGCAATCAGAAGGTCCCCTTATCGCACCCATATTGCCCCCAGCCCTAATAGCTCAGATGGTAGAGCACCTGACCGGCAATCAGAAGATCCCCTTATCGCACCCATATTGCCCCCAGCCCTAATAGCTCAGATGGTAGAGCACCTGACCGGCAATCAGAAGATCCCCTTATCGCACCCATATTGCCCCCAGCCCTAATAGCTCAGATGGTAGAGCACCTGACCGGCAATCAGAAGATCCCCTTATCGCACCCATATTGCCCCCAGCCCTAATAGCTCAGATGGTAGAGCACCTGACCGGCAATCAGAAGGTCCCCTTATCGCAACCAGCAAAATGGGAGAATGCGTGCCCATATAGATCAGATGGTAGAGCACCTGACCGGCAATCAGAAGGTCCCCTTATCGCAACCAGCAAAATGGGAGAATGCGTGCCCATATAGATCAGATGGTAGAGCACCTGACCGGCAATCAGAAGGTCCCCTTATCGCACCCAGCAAAGTGGGAGAATGAGTGCCCAAAGAGATCAGATGGTAGAGCACCTGACCGGCAATCAGAAGGTCCCCTTATCGCAACCAGCAAAATGGGAGAATGCGTGCCCATATAGATCAGATGGTAGAGCACCTGACCGGCAATCAGAAGGTCCCCTTATCGCACCCAGCAAAGTGGGAGAATGCGTGCCCAAAGAGATCAGATGGTAGAGCACCTGACCGGCAATCAGAAGGTCCCCTTATCGCACCCAGCAAAGTGGGAGAATGCGTGCCCAAAAAGATCAGATGGTAGAGCACCTGAACGGCAATCAGGAGGTCCCCTTATCGCACCCAGCAAAATGGGAGAATGCGTGCCCAAAGAGATCAGATGGTAGAGCACCTGAACGGCAATCAGAAGGTCCCCTTATCGCACCCAGCAAAGTGGGAGAATGCGTGCCCAAAGAGATCAGATGGTAGAGCACCTGAACGGCAATCAGGAGGTCCCCTTATCGCACCCAGCAAAATGGGAGAATGCGTGCCCAAAGAGATCAGATGGTAGAGCACCTGAACGGCAATCAGAAGGTCCCCTTATCGCACCCAGCAAAATGGGAGAATGCGTGCCCAAAGAGATCAGATGGTAGAGCACTGGGTTCCCATCCCAGTTTGGTTACATGTTTTCCAGCTTTGCATCTCTTCCCATCTTTGCAGTGGTTAATTTGGGGTATGCTCCTCTGGTGCATCGATTTATTTACAAAAGGTACCCGCTCGTACTAACCTATTTTAAATGCAAAGGTATTTAAAGATACTTTAAGGAGCCAGTGTCAGTTTGGAGTTTATCTATCTATTCTTTTCAACCAAACAAATGAGATGCAGCACCAATTCACCACTATTATTTTTGTAAATTATCTGTTATTATTGGTATACCTTTGATAACTCCAGTCTTCAAAAATCTACTGGAATTGAATTAAATTAAGTGCATGATTCACCATATGGCAGAATCGTACTACCTTATCTCCATTTTGAGTAGTTGATAATCCTAACCGCTATTTAAGGTCGAAGATCTCACATTGACAAGTGCATGGCCCCGCGTTTTGCAGAGGTTCTTCCGACCGCGAGACCAGCAACCTCTCAGACTCTACGTGCGACGGACACCCGCAAATACTCGTGGACATGGACAACGTTTCTCTGGCTTCCAGCGCCAACTTCAAGGTCAGACATGAGCGTTGTCTCTATGTGGGTGGCTAGGAGAGTCAGTGAATTTGCATTGGATTTCCTAGTTTTGCTTCATTAAGTCATTACCATTTTGCCCGAAAAAACTAATTGATTCTGGGTACCTTTTGAATGCTCAGAAATGCAGTCAAGAAATTTGAACAATTGAATAGGTACTTTTATTTTATATTATAATATTTTATAAAAAAACATTGCACATAATATAAATAAAACTATCCTTTCCATTTGATTAAATAAGTAACTGTCTGATTGGTAAATTAGCTAGTAGTTAGCCCAGAAGAGAACTAGTATGTCTCTGACGCCACGCTAGCAGCCACTGGGTACATTCTCGGTTTCCTCTTAAACTCCTTTGGTTTCATCATCCTGTCATTCACCGACAGCCAATAGACCAGTGCCACAGGGACAGCGCCAACACAGTGTGTCAAAGGGACAAGGCTAAGCGGTGGCCTGCCCTTGGTGCTGTTGGACGGTAGCAGGCCTTAGTGCCGGCACCGTGTCCACCCTCGGCTCCCTTCTAAAATAAATATCTTAACCTGTAACCAAAACCGTGTAGCCTAATTGCTTGTTTTTAAATTGCAGGGAGCCAGCAAACTTCTTAAAATTTGACATGAATATATATTTATCTTTCCTTGTTTCCGTACAGGGTCAAGGGGTGGGGGCAATCCCACCTAATCTAGGGCCTTAAATAATGTGTCCGACTGGCCACTGTCCGACGTTTCTGTCTCTTCGCCATCCTCTCTTCTTCTTCTTCGGCTGAATTGTTTTCCTCCATCTTATCTAAATATGAATATGAGCTTAAGGGTCCTCCACACCCCCTCTAAAACGTTGAATGCAGAGGTCCAAGCGAACAGAAAAATGAACCCCTAAATATGTTCCAATCTTTAATTTTAAGATACCAGTAGATGAAGGAAGAGTATATCTAGTCATGGATAACCACCAAAATTCGATATTTAAAAAAATGTGTACGGAGCAAACTTTCAAAAATCGCATAAATGAGCTCATTTATACGACTTTTGAAAGTTTGCACCATACACATATTTGAAAATATCAAAATTTGGTGGTTATCCATGACTAGATATACTTTTCCTTCAACTACTGGTATCTTAAAATTAAAGATTGGAACATATTTAGGGGTTCATTTTTCTGTTCGCTTGGACCTCTGCATTCAACGTTTAAATGGGAGTTGTGGGTTTAAGGATTAACTGTGAGGAGCCCTCGTAACCAGTATTTTATGAAACGTTTCGGACAAAGGCATAGCGTATCGTCAAAGACTCCGTAGCCGCCCAGGTCCAAACTCTTCGACATCTGTCCAGGAGTCGCCGTCGCTGTCGCCGCTGACCGACACGCTGTCCCGTTCGGTGGAGGCCCTGGCCCCCGCCCACCAGCACCCCTCGCGCCCCATGGGGGGCGGCATCGGCCACCTGGGGCTGGGAGGTCCTGGGGGCGGCTCGCGCAGGGGCGGCGCTTGGGGCTCCATCTCCAGGGTGTTTGCGCGGACTCATCGCAAGCATCGCATGGAGGCGGCCGCACAGGGCGCCAGGGGCGGGCAGGGGGTCGGCGAAGGGCGGGGGCAGGAGCTGGGATACGCTGACAAGGTGAGGTTTTTGTCTTTTTTGATCCTTAGATTTTTTTAGATGTTACGATTTTTAGATTTTTAGACACTTATTCTAAAGGTGGAGCTTGTTAACGCTCTTCATGCATTCAAGGATAAAAGTTGTATCTTTTTATCTTTAGAAAAAAATTACTTTCTATATTATAGAAAGTCTAGAAGTCTAGAGGTTACACCGATGAACCTATTTGCTTACAAATTAATTAATTAATAGCTTCATTAATAAATAGATAAAAAAACAACTTAATGAATTAGGCCATTTTGTAAGAGATTTACAGATCTCAACCACAGTCTAGACAATTTATTATTTCAAAATCAATCTCTTATTGGAAAACCCAAAAAATGAAGAAAATACAAACAAATTGAAATAATACATATCAGAGACGTGCAAATGTGAAAGCATAATAAAATTTTATATTATGACCAACGTTGTTTTAAAACTTTATAACAATATATTATATGAAGTTGTTCAGCATGTTTTTCACGACTTACGGTAGCTACCTAATCATTCCTACCTAAACAGCTTATTTAATTTTCGAGCAGCCTCAGCTTATAACTACGTTTTGGCGTCTTGACATGTTTCCGGCTCCGAACCCCCGTGCCAACCCGCCCAATCTCTGCACACAGCTGCGACTCCTGCGCGAGGCCAGCTGTGTCCCGATGGACCGATGGAAGGCGTGCGCCGTTCTGGCGTGGGTGGAAGTGGCGCTGGGGATGCCGCAGTACGGCCCGCGCTGCGCGGAGAACGTCAAGTCCGGTCGGGCGTTGCTGGCGCTATCGGACGCCGATCTGGAGGCTGGTCTCGGGGTGAGAGTTGGCTGCACGGCAGATTGAGCCTGTGAAGACGGTCCTGGGCAAAGATATCATGGGTAGCGGTTTTGCGAGATATATATGTTAGAACTATAGTCTCATATATGGAGCGAAGACCAACTTGAGAAAAAATTGATGCCACATTACGGTGGGAAACCAAGTTTGGTAACGCTTTTTCTGCTAGCAAGATTCCCAGTCACAAAAACGAAAAAGTTACTGTTTAACAAAAATATATACATAATGCTACATTTGAGATACCATGAAATTACATGGTACCCAGTTCAATCAGTTACAGATTTAATCACTAAGACCCGGTTTTTCAGTGGCACGTTAAATAACTAACGGTCTGTTAACTTGTTATTTGCTGAGCAATGTCTAATCAGAGCCTTTAATTATCTTGCTAATGGACCGATAGTATCTTAACGGGTCACTGAAAATCCGGCACTTAGAGGGACCCCAGATATAGTAGAAAAATGTTCATATATGACAATATATTGAGACGTGCAAATGTGCTTGTAAAGCTTGTAAAGATGGTCCGGGGCAAAGATAGTCTTGGGTAGCAATTTTGTATATATTTATATTTTCGATTGGAAATCTGATATCAAATCTGTTCCCATGTCAAAACATAGGCAGTGAAATTGAAATAGAACGATCTCTCATTCACAAAGATAAATGATAGGCCTTATGGCTTATTTATAATTGGCTATATGCTAATTTTATATTTTCCGCTCACTTACAAGCGAAGTAGATAAGTATGTCCATAGTTAAAATTACAAATGTGGGTTTGAAATTGCAAAATGATCGGTTTACAGTGAATAATACATTTTGTAATATCGAACCCGATTTTCTGAAAATGCACCATTTTGCACCAACCCAATTTGCTAGCACCGAGACAACCTGAACAAAAGTTCAGTCGCAAGTGGAATTTAAATAATGCCAGCTGCCTGTATTGTGGACCATTTCCCCGTTTCCCATATCCAGTCCAGCCGTGGTGATATGCTAGGAGAAGTAAGTATATACTTACCTCTCCTCCATATCATAGCATATCACCATGGCTGGACTGGATATGGGAAATGGAGAAATGGTCCACAATATAGGCAGCGGGCATTATTTAAATTCCACTGTGCGACAGGTTTGATGGATAGGAGAACGTTTCTCCCGCAGTTCACTGAACAATGGGGTGATTCGTATCCAAAGACCTCCACGCAAGGCAGCTTTCAACAGGTCAACAAACCATTCAAGAGTAACCCCCTAACGCCGAAGTTTGTCCCGCGTTTGTACGCAGGTCTCGCACCCGATGCACCGCAAGAAGCTCCGACTGGCGATCGAAGAGCAACGGCACCCCGACCGCGTCCGCCACCCGGCCATGTCCGCGCTCGGCCACACGTGGGTCTCGTCCGAGTGGCTGCCCGACCTGGGACTGGCCCAGCACGCGGACGCTTTTGCATCTAACATGGTGCGAGCTCCATACTAATGTAGTTTGCAGTTGAAAAAAACTATTTCATACTGGGACTAGAATTCTCAATGAAAAGTCTCGCTGGTTTCCCGACGTTTCGTAACATATGATAGTTACTTTATCAAGGGTGATAGCTCGACTGACGTTAAAAACGTGAAATAGTTTAAAATAGTTTTTTTCAAAACTATAGTTGTAAAGGTAGGATATAGTAGACATGAGTATAAGAAATGTACTACTTTGCAGTTTTTCGGTTTTCTCTGGATGGGAGCTTCAACCAGCAAGCGAAGGATGTAAGGGGAGCGAAGCCGGATAAATGTTTGACCCTATCGGGATATGGATCCGGGATATCAGGAGGTCCCGGGATCATATCCCGGTCCTGTCAAACAATTTTCCGGCTTTGCTTCCCTTAAATCTAGTTTGTTACACTTTTGCAACTCTGTCATTCTGTGTTAACCTTACTAGTTAATATAGGTACATGCTAGTTTAAAATTTTTTTTAACTGGGTACGTATCTGTAGAATTCTCATTGAATCTAAAAGTTTTCCTATCATTTTGGGACGCTGGGTTTACAGCAGGCAATGTCAGTGACACGCCGTCATGAACATTGACTCTAGACTAATCAGACACTCTGGATGTGCATGACGTCATGTTCGCGACTCTGCCACGAAGTCTCTGATTGGTCCATGGAGCCAATGTACATGTCCCTAAAAATGTGTCCCTAAAATTGCTATTCTGTAAACCCAGCTAAATCGACGTTTCAGTCAATAGCAGTGGAGCGGTCTACTGAGACATCACTTTGCAGGTGGATGCCCGGATGCTGGACCAGCTGAGTAAGCGCGAGCTGGAGAAGTACCTGGGCGTGACGAGGCGATTGCACCAAGCTAGTTTAGTCCACGGAGTTCGTCTGCTCAGGATGCTGGGGTGAGTCGGAGTCAGAAGCGTTCAATATGTGCTCAAGTCGTCTGATTCTATCGAATCTGATCTGATCTGATCTGATCTGAATCGAATCTGATTCTTGATCGAAGTGTTTTCAGGCTTGTCCGATTTAGTTTCGGCAGGTTTTTCGAAGAAAGTTAGCCGCTGCAGTTCGTCTTTTAGTTTGTAACACATCTGCAGTTACGTACAAGATCAGTTTCACCACTTCGTATTGATAACCAATAAACTCATTTGAATTCGCTTGCCTAAATGCTGTACTTTACTCCGGACCGACTGATCTGAACACCACTTCGAATCATTTGTCTTAATCAGTCATCAGTTGCATAATTATAAGGGGTGGAAATTTTGTTGCATTAAGGGCCGGTTTTTCAAAATTTTTCAACTGTGGTTTAAACGTCTAGCCCTTAGAAACAGATGAATTCCACGGCATCCTATTGGCGGTTGCCATGCAAATAACTTAACTCCTACTTTAACTCTAGGCACTTGTAAAATCAGCCCTTAGAAACTTGTTCATCCCCTGCGCAAACATCCCCTACAATTTACAAGCCTTATAGTAGTAATTGATACAAAACTTTAAAAAAACCACTGAATGTACATTACTGGAAGGTTGCTCAACAACATTTAATGGCCCAGACCTCCGTCTGGGAATTTGCTATGATATGATATGATATGATATGAATTTGCTATGATATGAAATGATATGAAATTGCTAAGATATGATATGATATGATATGATATCATCCTTTGTTGAGAGTTATGGTCATGGATCAAATAAGTAACAAATTCAATGGAAAAGCTGATTATAGAAAAAAACAGGCAGCGATTCGGCCATCCATCCATCACCCGTCCCAGTGAGGTGCTGCTTAACCCCTGGCATTGTCCCCTGCGCAGTTACGACCGATGTGCGCTGGCTTCGCGGCGAGCCTGCGCTGAGGCCAGCGACGTCGACCCACTGGTGTGGACCAACCAGCGGTTCGTGCGCTGGTGCAGAGCCATCGACCTCGCTGAGTTTGCGGACAACCTCAAAGGTGGGTGCAGTGGATTATGCATTATATGTGTTGTTGAGGTATCGTGAAAGGTGGTTCAATAAAAGAGATGGTCGTTCTTTGTTTTGAAAGTCATCATGTGATGATATTTGTGGTTTTTTGTATTTTTTGTATTTGTTTTATTTTTGACTTAAGAATACCTATTACAATTTGTTTTCATTATAATTTTTATACGGTGGTTGTGCCAGTGATTTAGCTAGCATGTTAGTTAATGTCTTGCCATCCCTTGGGGTAGGCTGACATACTGCTGGAAGGACATTCCACTGTCGAATAGCTCTACCGAGAAATAATTACGTCCTATTTTTGTGTTGTGAGCTCTTTTGTGAGGGAATTTCAGTTCTAAACAGGACTTGTTGTAAAAGAACTTGTGGTTGGGCTGTGCAACTAGCTTTGCGAGCTCAAAATCAAAAGGATGCTGCCGTACGGTGTTTTAATATGACAAACCATGAATCATTGCTAGCGGGGATGAGCTACTGGCTTAGTGGATGCCGCCATAGGCCAAACCCTAGTCTTGCCAGCTGACAACACGCTGTCAGATCAACTATGTGACAAAGATCATGTATTTTTATTCAAAAGCTGAAATACATAGGAGTGGCTTCTAAAGAATTTCAGAAGTAGCTAAATAAATCCCTTGCCTGTTTGCATTCATGTCTATTTACTTGGTGGCTTTATGGCATACTAGTTGCATGACCCGTACCCTAGAGCAGTGACCAAAGACCAAACCACCAAGCAAACTTGCTAAAAGTATTTTTGACATTGATGACGTTTTTGACACATCATTTTGACATTAATTTACATGAACATAGCTTCTGAAACCAACGGTACTAAGCGTTCATTTGTATCGTGCATCCAACCCTAAGTTGTCAATAATAAATAAATAAATCATAAACAAATAAATCAATCGCATAAAACCACCCGATCCGTTCAGACTCCGGCGTCCACGGCGGCCTCGTCGTCCTCGAGCCCAGCTTCACAGCCGACTCGTTCGCGGCCGCCCTCGGCATTCCGCCGGGCAAACTCATCCTGCGTCGGCACCTGGCCGCCGAGCTGGACAACCTCCTGCAGCCGGCGCTGAGGCCCGGGCCCGAGCTCGAGTGGTCTTCGCGGGGCCGACTTCACTCGGCTCGCAGTCTGTCGCGGAGCTCGCTTCAGCCCGACGAGCAACGGTCTAGCTTCAAGGTATAGCGACTAGGTAACCAGACTACCATTACTTGGTAGCTGAACGCTTGGTAGCTGGCTATTGCATTCACTAATTGAGGATCGCGTAGAATCAGTTAACTTTGTAACTGTCAGGATCGGCGTACAGTCATTGATTGAAAAGCAAATTATTTCTAGCTTCAAGGTATAGCGACTAGGTAACCAGACTACCATTACTTGGTAGCTGAACGCTTGGTAGCTGGCTATTGCATTCACTAATTGGGGATCGCATAGAATCAGTTAACTTTGCAACTGTCAGAATCGGCGTACAGACGTCATTGTTGCAAATCAAATTATTTCTAGCTTCAAGGTATAGCGACTAGGCAACCAGGGTAGCGATTGTGTAAAAATATATCGATCGGTAGCTTAGGGTAATCGATTAAGAGCTTTTAAATAACTGTCTATTTAAATGGGCCATGCTTCCGATAAACATCGATAACTTGTCAATAACTACATAATAATTGCTATATACCAAGACTTCCGTTACTAAATACTAGGTACCTAACGGAATGCTTGGTAGCTGCAGGCTATTGCAGTAAATTTGGAGATTGCTAACGTATAGTTCTTGATTTCAAAAGCAAAACCACTAAAAGATGTTGTAAATATGGGGGTTGTCTACTGTGTGTTTAAAATATGGTTTCGGCAGCTTTAATCTCACTTCCGATGACCGGAGCTGAATGGGCACCACATTTTTTAGGGTCCAGTTTTTGCCCAATTTGTCCGCTTTTGATTCTTCCCATAGAGTATTTTGGAACCATTTATTTGGAAAAGCCAATGGATGGCAAAGAAACGGCAGTGTCATTTTCTACCGTCACGAGATGTTGGCATTTGAATTGCATTGGCTGTGTATGAAATATTGCTGCATTGTTTAGCATGAATTGGTACAAGAATAATGGCTCTGAGCTGGCATGGGCTGGCATGGCTGAGGAAAGATTTAAAATTTAAAAATATGTATATTTAAAACATAATTTCATGCATGTAGCATCAGTAAGACCACAGATCAAGCCTGCACAGTTATTCTAAGACTACACGTTAAAATTTGACTCCGCAAAACTTACATCTGTGGTGAAACATCTAGGTATACTTTGATATTCAGTTTCTCAGTATTCCATATCTGTGGTCTTGAATGACCAGGTAGAATTTTACCTTGGCTACGCATTCGAAGAATGATTAACAAACATTTTATCACATTTTGTTCATCTTATTTCAATATTTATTTGTTAACATATTTCAATATTTATTTCTCAAATAATTTCGAAACTCGTATACGAAAACCTAACCTCGCAGGGCTCGCTGTCCCGAGCGCTGGGCCTGCGCTCGCGCGCCGAGACTTGCGCTCCGCGCGTGACTCCGTCGTCTTCCTCCGAGTCGCCTAGCAACGGGTCGCCTTGCGGCAGCCAGTCGGGCACCCTGCGCCGTTCGCACAGAAGAGTCAAGTCCATCGGAGACATCGACCTGTCTTAACCTCAAACACGCTGGCACTTTAGGCGAAATTGGCGAAATCGTGTGACAGTACTTTTGGATGCTACTTCCGCTGGGCGACAATATGGAGAAATGTTTTGCGGAGGTCATATCGAAGAGTCCGTCTCTGTCCACGACACTGACCTGTACGGATTCCTTAAAAGCAGGAGTACTTTAGGAAAATTGACGGAATCGCTAGATGATTGATGACTTGTGTACCTACTACCTACTTCCGCGAGGTGAAAATAATGGAATAGCGATTTGCGGAGGTCATATCGAAGGGGCGTAAAACGGTCCTTTCCTATAAAACACGGTCATTTTTGGATGAATTGGCAAAATCGTGTGACAGTTTGTTGACGGAAAGGCTTTGCGGGGGTCTCGCCAAAGGGTCCAAGTCTCACGGGGATATTGGCAACTTTCAACCTCACAACACGGAATCCGTAGATGAAATTGTGCGTCGGATAAATGGTTCGTGTCGTTCAATACTCAATTAACGTGCAGCCCATTTAAAGGTTGCAACTTTGGACATTCAATTTGTAGTTATCGACCTCAATTCACCTTGAAAGGCAATGGTATCGTATGCTAGATCGAATGGTGCTACTTCCGATGAAATTAACGAGTTGTACGATCCTGCAGATGTGACTTATTGTTCAAATCCGTTGGAGACAGACCTGTCTTAACTCAGTAAACGCGGGTAATATAAGCAAATTCGAGTGATGGATCGTAATGGAGGGTGATAGCTGTGCTGTCGTTAGGTCAAGCTGATTTCATGCAAACAATTAGTAGCTATAAATTGATTTCACATGCCACAAATGTTGGCACTCAAAGCTGGTTGTGACACAAATGGTCATAATATTCAACGGGAACACTAGGACATCAACTATCTACTTGATTTTTGTGCATCATATCAATCGGTACTAGCTGTTGTCACAAACAATTCAAACAATTATTTGACGGAACCAAGTTTATAAACATCCTGCTTCAAAATGTAGATCGTACAGGCGCCAAGAGTGTCCATACCTTTTAGGGAACCGAAAGAATTGACAGTTTTTTCTTCTTTAAATGTGTCAGACCTGCAGAATGAATATGTTCACCGAAATAAGTTTGAATTTATTGTCGATCGAACTCTACTCTAGTCAGTGAAAAAAGAAAAGGTTTTACATTCGACAATCGAAGACAGTGAAAAGTTTTGTTGAACTGCTATTTACAGTGAAGTACAGGAACTGGCTGTGTTAGCTACCTATTGACGTCAGCGTTTTCCGCTATTGTAAACCATTCCCTCGCAAATGATTGTGTATATTACGGACATCTGATCTCTGGGGTCAAATGTAATACTATGAACTCCCAACCGATGAAATACCTTTGCTGGACAGTATTGTCAAGAATCAATCAAAGACTTTTTCTGTGGTTGTATTTATTTCCAAGAAAGTTGAATTTCAGCTTTGCAATTTTAGAATTAACCAAAGGCCTGAAACGATGCTTGTTTTGTTCCCACTTCTTCTAACATTCCAAAACTCGACATCTGTGCAAACGTTAAGTGGTAGGTAGAAAAAATTATATCGAATTTCTAACTACAAAATAAGTTATTTTGCAAAGGCATCCTGTTCATGACTCACCAGCACAGATGGCAATGCAAAGTATCAATTTCGTTGCAGGGAGCGAATCAAGCTACGTTTAGACAACAATTGGCAATAGAATTCCTGACCATTATCGTAACTCAAAGTTACGGTACAAAATGCTTAAAGCACGTAAATGATATTTATTTTAACAACGAAACGTAGGAAAGAATATGCATTCCCTTTGAGTTTGTTTCCTCTCAAAGATTTGCCTGAATAAAATGCAATTATTATATAATATGTGGGAATCCCAACATAAAAGCAAGACCATACATCTCCGAACCGTTAGCTACGTTATTAACGAGCAGGTTAAAAGCGTAGCTTACAACTACCTTCCCATGGTAACACGTCTGTGAGTGTTAGATGGCTGATTGTTTAGTAGTCTGATTAGAAATTAACAATCCGTTGCCGTAACCAATCAATAAATCGTCTCACATCTACACAAAATAGCTCCAGTTCTCGGATTGTAAAATTCTCAACAAACTACTGAAAAATAGGGCCTAGCTCCTTGGTGCTGGAGCATGAAACTATAACCTGTATTATATTGTACCTATCCGACTTAGAACTTACTAAGTGTTTAGCTAAATCATATAGCAATACCACATCATGAACATAATATATCATTACAAAGTGTCGCTAACTAATTAATCTGGTGTTTTTCACGTTCTTTATCAGCTTCCTAACTTCCTCTTTTCTCAGCTTCACTCAATTCTTAAAATCTTTCACTTTTATTTTGGTTGGATTACAAAGGACTGGTATTGGAATTTGATAGTTAACATTTCTCGTTACTGTGTACCTACATACTTTCTTCAATTAATAAGGTATCGTTGAATGTTTTCTAGCAAACGTACCCAAAAAACGGCAATTTCAGAGCTAAGTAACCCCAGCGCTGATTCCTTTGAATTAACAAAAGTTTATTATTTCTAATTTCCAATTTGCTTCAACTCCTTGTTGTAACAGTCCAAGTCATTGCATGCCCTACTCTGCTTCAAGAAAAAACTGAAATAGTTAGCCTAATTTCCTTGTAATTATAAATTCACACAATTAAAATAAAAACAGAAACAAACATTGGTAAGTACAAAAAAAAATCTGCTTCTTTATTGATGTCAAGGTGGCAGTAGTACAGCGTAATAGACGCAAATGTCAAGTGATTGAGTCGCTGCCGTCGATTGCAGAGTCGAAAGCGATTACTGGGAGCCAGTCGACATGAGCGCGAGAAGTCCCGCCGCACCTCCGACCGAAAGGATGTAGTTTCTGTTAGCGCCAGTTAAGGATAAACGTTGGTTGGCGGTTTGAAAAAATAAAGGACTGGTCAAGGTTCAGTACCTATGCAAGATTGTGAAATACGAGATTTTCAAAGGTTAATCAGACCAGTTGAATCTTATACGGATTACAAAAGAAAGGTTAGTAGTGTTGGTAAGAAGTGCTTCACAGTCACTGCCCTGTTTAATGAAATTGTGGGGTTGGTCACGGAAGTTAAGCAACACTGCGATGAGTGCGTTATTGAATGGGTGACCGTCATCACTAGCAGTCGAAATAGCCAATAGTTTGGTTATCTGGTTCTGCTGAGAAAAAAATGGTGGGAGGGTGTGGAGCTCATGCGTCACTACCGAAGACAGTATGATTTGGTGGCGAAACCAAAAATACGTCTCGATATCTTCAAGTTCAGCTTCTTCAAACTTAGCGTGTTAGCGTGGGAGAGGGAGGAGGGGGGGGGGGGGCGGAGCAGATGGTACCCACTGAAAAACTTTTGAAGCCCAAAAATACCCAGAAATATATATCGGTGCAGGTTTTTAAGACCAAAAATACAGGTGCTGCTTCCGGTTGTCAGAACTGTCGAATTCCGCTTCAGGTCCAGTAGGTAGATACAAGTTTGCAATTCTTATCCTGCGTAAGTGTTACCACCTCCATCACGGCAGTTCAGTGAAAACCAGAAGAAATTTGAGATTAGAATGAGACTAGCTGTAAATTAAATGTGATGGCATAGGTAAAGTAGAAGAAGCCTTCTATACCAATATAACGGCCAAAAGAGCCAATGTGTAACGGCTAGGTAGAGGGCTTTGCGATGGCAAACTCAAAGTATAGCCACTACGACATCGCAATAAAGGATACATCGCGGGTGTGAACCCAGACAGAGCGTAGAAGCTGGCGAAGATCAGAACAGCCAGGAACAGCGAGTTGTTGTAGAAGATGGCGAAGGTGGTGGCTTCGAAGTCGGCCACCTCGTTGTTCTTCCACAACGTGCGCTCGTCCTTCTCCTTGCGGCTCATCTTCTTGTCGTCGGCGAGACGACGAGACATCTCGCGGGAGACCGCCTCTTCGCGTTTCACCGCAACCTGAAGGACGGAGACGAGATATTACGCGGCAGTCGGCAGCGAGATGCGGAATGTGGGTAAGAGCTGGCTTCAGCTGGTACCGGACCGACCTAGGGTTCGCGTAACTTTTTTGTTATGCCGTTACCGGTTCTAATAGAAAAATCCCTATCGTTGTCCATTTTATTTTTTAACTTTGAAACCGAGAATGGCAAAACCAGAGTGAAGTTATTTTATTATTATGTACACAAATTAGCCTCCCAAAAGTGTTGTCCATTCCGGGATTTGAACCCGGGTCCCCAACTTTCGCGGCTGGTGCTCTAACCGCTGAGCTAAATGGTCATTAAATTTGGGACTCTGGACTCTGGACTATACCCCCCTGGGGACATTCAATTCTCACCCTGTATGCAAATTACTTCTCCCAAATTTAATGACCATTTAGCTCAGCGGTTAGAGCACCAGCCGCGAAAGTTGGGGACCCGGGTTCAAATCCCGGAATGGACAACACTTTTGGGAGGCTAATTTGTGTACATAATAATAAAATGAATAGCCAATTACGAGCTTTCGTAATTTAAATAAGATTAAAACAGAGTGAAGTTATTGCAGTGCAAGGCAGTTATTGATTCAAACTTCAAAGCACTAGCCAGCAATTTGGAACACTTCAACACACAGTTAAAGACAACAGGTGTTTTTGTTAACAAAGCCAATTTGTAAAAAATTTTATGGCACTTGTTTTCTGTCTGGGTTTTGGGCATTTCGGTGCGGTTTCAGTAACCAGCACTGTGATTACATAACTCTGATTTTGCCGTGCTCGGTTACAAAGTTTAAAAAGTTACAACAATAAGGTTTTTATCCATTGGAACCGATAACGGCATAACGTAAAAGCTACAATATCGCTATGCAGGAGTTCATAGACTAACCTTGTGTTTAAGAACGAACTTTGTGTTCTTGTATGCCAGCGCGACGAGGTAGGTTGAGACTAGCGTCACGACAACAAAGCTGATCAGCGAAGAGTAGAGGTCGATCATGTGAATCCGCCAAAACAGCCCTGTGCAAACAGAGTACAGGTCAGTACCTACGTGGAAATATTGACAAGCTTTCGAGTAAAATTATGCATGTACAAGTAGGGCCACAGGTTTCTCACAAGTGCCTACTACTACGGAGCGACCTAGTTTTACGGAGAAGGCTTGGTTTGAAAGGGTGGAAAACTAAGCGACCCTAGCTCAATCCAACTGTGGTTGTCATACTTTGATAATATGAAATTACCTCCCAAAAATATAGTTTTTAAAAGAGAAATCCTAGGAATGCCGATTCATCTACCTACCTACTTTAAAGAGTAACTGAAAATGCCTATAGGTACCTACCTAAGATACACAATCTAGAATAGGTACGTAAATAATCCATTTGAAGCGGAGAACTAAACAATAGGTAATTCAATCACATTTTAAACTCATGGACCAAAGTCTGCCACAAGAACTTGATTTCGAATCTTGTTCATATGAAATTTTTTGATCTAGTTTGTGGTGTTTAGCGAACAATATTTTTATTTTGTAAAGTTGTTGGGGTGACAGAAAGCAAATCCAAAAATGGTATTTTATAAACCCAACATGCCATACGGGTAAGCTCTTCGAAACGATAGCCTTCCCCAAGGGATTGGGATGAATTTCTAGAAGAAAATTAAACTCACAGATTGGAATCGCCGACACGATAAATGCATTGCCGTAAAAGAGGGCTGACGACTTGGTGGAAACATTTCGGCTGAAGTCTTGCAGAAGCAGCTCCTCTTCCTTGGTGAAGTTCTTGTTTGCTCGCTTTCCAGACATTTTGGGCGGTGGAGGTTTCGATACAAAAGACGACACGGGTTTACTTGCAAGCTTTATCTGGAGAAATCAGTACCGTGCCAATTTGCTCTACACGTCTACAAGTCAGCGGAAACAGCTGAGCTCCAAGTCGATGACACGAATGACGTGTAATTCCATCGACCCTGGTTGGCATGTCAGATCCAGTGACTCTGACCCTGCGGACCCAGCTGACAGATTTCCCGGCTGGGTAAGCAGCCTCTGATACATGCAAGCTGTGCGGACTGCGTTCAATAGTTGACTGTCAAATCTGGAACTCGTGCAAGATATTGATTAATACTGCGCTTTCAAAGGCAAACTTATGTTTGATAAACGTAAAAATATTGATATTTATTTTATTTTGTCTTTGATTATATATCCGAATTAATCCACGTGCAGTATGCTAATTTTATTCAAAAATGCTCAATATTTAATATTCTAAGTTAACAATAAGGTAAATGATGATTTAAAAAGTACCCTAGTGTTTCGTTAATAGTGTAAAAGATTTTTCACAGATTTTGTTTGGAAAATATTGTGAAATCGACGTGTTAAAAAGTTCGGATCGATCAAACAAAAATCGAGCGGCCGTTTTTCAAACGCTAGTTTCCCCAGCGGCCGCTAGGTTCACTACCTGTATTGTTATGGCGTGGCTAGCTTCATAAGATCGTTTCGCCTCCTCGGTTGTCGGACGGATTCGATCGACTAGAGTTTGTCGAAACGTTTTCTTCCACCAAATCGGAAGCGGAGCCGTCTGCATTCCGTCGTGGGATCAGTGATGGTTGGTTCACCTCCAAACCAACCCAAAAAAGCTGGTTCGAAGCGAGCTAAGGTTTCTCACAGTAAGTTTTCTCTTCTGTGAATTGCGGCGGCCGCCCTCCTCCCATCTATAGCCGAGGGCCTGTCAAAGCGAACGCTAGCTACGAGCAGAAAGCTTTCGGCCGTAAAGATTACCTCGAGCGTATTTGTTTTAAGTTCTACGCTTAAACGCGTTTTTTCCTTGTATATCACGTTACTATCTTATTAGTTCTGAAGGGAAATCCGGCTTTTAAAAGTCAATAGGCATATTCACCATTCTAGGTATAGCTACCTAACGGATTATTTTCGATGTAAATAACTCCTTCAAATAGCTTTGCTTTGTTATATATTCTGCTCTTATTTGCTTCAGGATATTTCAATTTTCTATTTACTATAATTTATTTATAGTTTTTGGCAGTGTTTTGTCATTTTGCCCACCCAAGTTTCAGGTGAAGATTGACAATTTTTGCTTTCAAGTGGTTATCAATGGAAAGATCATTCAAAATACATTTCATCCCTTAGTTTTTGCATGATGACTTAATCATGCACAGGTATCAACTTTAATGTAGCCTGCAAGTCCGGAAAAACTCGCGTCAAGTCATGTAGCGGCCCGCACAGACGCGTTGATTTCATTTTGTTGTTTCTTGTTGCAGGTCGGAGCAAGCCTCTTACGGGCAAAATCGTCTTTCTCGACATAAAAAATCACGCAGCAGAGACAAGTCTCAAGCAGTCCCTTATTTTGCTTGGAGCAGTAAGTTGTTTACCTATAACAATATAGGTACCTATTAATAACTGTCTTTTATGTTGTCATAATAACCCTCATAGGTAGTACCTAATACTCCCCAAATTACCATCAGTTATAAAAAATATGTGTGTTTAGGTAGGAAGGTAACTAGTAGGAACTTGATGCTACTAGTACCTACTTCCTAAACAACAATCAATACATTCTTGAACAGCTTCCGGCATTATTTAAGTGATAATGACATTTAAATAAAAAAAAGCCACTGGTTTAGCCATAGAAATGGTGCCTATTAAAGGAACTGTAGTTAAATATACTCCTGAATTGGGGCAAAACGTAATGCCAGAAATGTGGAAATAGGTACCACTACAGCAAAATAGACAACCATTTGTTTTGCAATGTTAAGACATCTACCATGGTAATGATCTAACTTTGCAGATCCTTGGTTTTGGTATGCCAAGTACCTGCTTGACCACTAGTTGCTTCTACTGCCCAAATAATATGTGGCTCACAAAGCAGGAACTGATTTATACAAGTTACATTCAAATTTTGTTATTACCATTAGATACACACTTACCTTGGCATAGCTGTAGGTACCTACCTACATAGCATTTGACATAAAGTAGCTTTTGGTAATTCAAGGAAGGATTACTTACAGTAAGTTATGAAATATCTGCCATAGCAGGGTTGCATTTGTTCGGTCTGACCCTGTCAACTTTAACGCTTTTGATTCAACTTGGATAACACTCCTTTGTTGGCAGTAGAGCACATACAAAAGAGAACATGACAAAAACATAATGTTTGTCACCCGGTGAATCATACTGTTGTGCTCATTGCATGAAGTGTCAATGGATGACAAAAACATTATTCACTGCCATTTTGCCATCAGATATACAAACACAACTACTATCTCTGACCATCTTGTATTCGGTTTTTTGCAGAAAGTACAGTCGTTCTTGGGCCCCGAAGTGAGCTTTGTGGTTTCCGAGCAAGTGGACGCGGGCGTCAACTCTCCGTGCACCAATCCCCCGAGCGCCAACTGCCCTTCCGTCGCTGGGGGAACATCGCCTCTCTCGCAATCTCTGGGTACGTCGATAATTGGCTCGCTAATTGCACCCTTCTTGAGTATCACAGATACAAGGTTACCTAGATTTTACACTCCTATACTAAACCAACTACGCGAAAGCCCTCTGCCCGTAATAATAGCTTCGCCGGCAGTCAAGGGATGGAGCCACTGTGTGTTGAATTTCACCTGTAACCAAGGTAACTGTAACCACCTGAGGAACATTGGGTCCCTTGATTATAATTGACCTTGTGCCATGGCCTGGTAGATGGTGTTAAAACAGGTTGCCAACGCAACCCAGCGATTGCTGGCGAAGTTACTAACATCAACATTTTGCCGTAGCCGAAGCTAGGTATGGTGGATATACACTTCGTTACATTTAAGAAGATACCATTTCGCTGGGAGCGCTAGTAGTCACTGTAGCTTACGTAAGCGCCAATTTGACAAAACTGAAATCCTGTCATCTAACCTTCCTGTCATCTTTCTATCCGGTACCTTCTAATACTACCAAAGATTATGTTTTGATCTCTCTTAATTTATTCGTATATATTTTTTCTTATAATTATGAAATAGATTCTTGTTGTAATTTTTTTATTTGTCACCAAAACAGTGTTTAACATTAAACTTTAAATTCATGAGTTGGTAGTTCGTGAGGGGGCAGTCCCTGCTGTGGCATCTTCTCTCACGGGCTGGACTGTAGCATGAGTTGGTAGTTCGTGAGGGGGCAGTCCCTGCTGTGGCATCTTCTCTCATGGGCTGGACTGTATGTGGTGATACTGGACACACTTTAACTTACCTTCCACGTGCCGCACTTTGCCCACGCTGGGGGCACACCTTTATCCGCGCCGCGCCGGTGCTAACGTCCGCACCCTCGTTTGCAGGCAGCGCCAACTCGGCGGCGCCTCGGCACGCTTCGCGCTGCGACCGCATGGTAACGGTAGCGCGGCGCAACCAACGCACGCAACGAGGAGCGCAGGATCACCTGGCGTTGGCCAGGAAGTGGAACGTTCCCGTGCACACGCTAGCTAAGGTACGGTCAAAGAATGTCGCTGCGTCTAGAAATAGCAGTTTACAATCGGTACGGTCACTGATGAAGCTGCCCGGATCGGCCGCTCCGATGTCGAAGTGGCTACGCGAAAGCTTGTGATGTCACCGTGCCCTGGTGCTGCCGGGCCAACTGCTGGGCTCAAATTTTTCCCCCGAGCACAAAATCACCCCCATCCATAGATGTGCCTATAAAATACGCCGGTATAAAAAGTCAACTTTACTTTGCCAAACATCTTTTTGTACAACTTCTTGGCAATGCGCCATCCTGCACAGTACAACGAACTAAAAGCTCACGTACCTACTTGGTTACCTTAGTGTATTTTAGCAAACAATTTTCTTTTTCCGAACTGTTTCTTGGAAAAGCGTAGCAGATACCGCAGAAGAAGTCCTTTTGCAAGCGTCGTAAAGGCACCAAGTGGGCCGACCTTGGCAACACCTCTTAGTTTATGATGATTTCATGGTTCATATTTCTTATAAAAAGGTAGGTAGATGCGCATCAACAATGGAACCTGTAATGTCACTCACAATGACCCAGTTAAAATACTTTGATTGTTAGTCACTTGTTAAATCAACAATGGGCCACTCTGCCAATTATTAGACCTTGAGGAACCCTCCATAAATATTTTAATTCCAGTTGCTTTCATAAAAAATTATTAATCTAAACAATATTATAGTACCTCCAAGAAATGGAAAATGCGGATTTTGCTGCCCTGGTAAGCGTTAGCTGCTAGTTTTCTGAATGTGACCTGAAACAGCAGCTAATGTAACATTAGCTTCATAATAGATATATCAACTCTGACCAAATTCTTTTGTTTTTATGTTTCGTTCAAAATTCTTTGGTTGACATGAAGATCTTTGCTGAAGTATTGATAACACTGAAGTTGGAGGCTGCTAATTCCACCTCAACAATGTATCTTGAATTACGCAAGTTGTCTATTCCGTCTTATTTAAACCTGCCAATGTAACTACAATGTCAGCAACGTTTCACTTTTGAGTCTCAAGAATTGAGTAGGTTGCGACTTGACATCATTTCTGCCCGAAACTGGTAGTGATGTTGTGGTTGTTTTCTCCGGTAGGTTGCGGCGTCCATTGAACGACTGAACAAACGGCTGAAGCAGCCTCAAGCGTCGCGCATTCGTTTGAAAGCGCCGTTCATAAAATTCGAGTCGGTAGCAAGGTGAGTTACTCGTTTCTCTTCAGTATTTTTCACGTTAAGGGGACAGACTACCTCACTCGCAGCAGCGAGATAGCGCGAATGCAGAGTCTCACGAGTATGCGCTCTTTTACTAAACGTAATAGATAAACTATTGAAGTAAGGGAGCGAGTTGTAGATAAAGAATCAATCCGTGTCGGTAACGGACCCGTTTTTCCATTTTTTTGTTCTAAAAGGGCCGAAACGCTTCTAAAAATGTTGTATTTTGCAATTTTTTGGTGCTTTTCTGTGAATCGTTAAAGAAATGAAGGAGATTAAAATTGAGAAAAAGGCTCCGTTACCAACACTGATTGATTCTTTATCTACAACTCCCTCGCTTTCTCCAATAGTTTATCTCTTACGGTTGAGATAGGCGATGAGAGTGAAACACCACTCTCCTACATAATGGCTTGGCTGGCTGGCTTCAATTTGTCTCTGCCTTGAGAAAATATCTGTCAGGGAGGAAATAATGTAATTGATTAAAACAATACAAGATTCATATAGGTAGGTAGGCGGTCTAAGTTTTTGTTCATAGCATTTTTTCAAAATCGTTTATCAAATCAAAAAGATCGTGGAATTGGGGCAGGATAATACTTCAGCAAATCTATTATTTTCGGAGATTTCATTGGAATTTTGATGTTTTCGATTATTTTCGTGAAATTGATTTATCATTGTTTTCTCATAATCAATTAATAGTAATCTGGATACCTTTAACATAATATAAGACTGATGTAAATCGACTCTCCCAGGTACGTTTCCTAACCGCATTCCCTCGCTGCCACCCACGCAGGGACGTGAAGCCGTCGTACGGAGAGCTCGGCCGCTGGCCGTCAGCCACCCTGTCCGGCCCGCCGGGCTCGAGCCCGTTCTCCAACCACGCCCCCGCCCCCGCCGCCGCCGCCGCAGTGCAGCCGCCGCCGGCAACCGCGCCAGCGGCCCCCGACGGCACGCCGCGAGCCGGCGACGGCACGCATGCGCAGAACGTGCGGCCCTCGCGCCTCAAGCCCAGGTGAGCATCGCGGCCGCCGCGCCGGACTTGCGACTTCGTAACTCTGGCTTTGCCGTTCTCGGTTATAAAGGAAAAAAATTAACATTGCCGACAAGGGGGTTATTATCCGTCAGAACCGATAACGGCATGACTTAAAAGTTGCAAAAACGCTAGGCAGGGCCTTTCCAAGAGTGTCTATTTTTCGTGGTTACCATTGTAACTACGGCCATTTTTACCAGCGCCTCAATCCAGAGTTAAAGTAGAAGCTTAATTATTTGTCATGGCCACCGCTTAGCCTTGTCCCTTTGACACACTGTGTTGGCGCTGTTCCTGTGGCACTGGTCTATTGGCTGTCGGTGAACGACAGGCTGATGATGAAGCTAGCCTTGCCTGGAAGGGACCCGAGGGTGGACCCGGTGCCGACACCAAAGCCTGCTACCGTCCAACAGCACCAAGGGCCGGCCACCGCTTAGCCTTGTCCCTTTGACACACTGTGTTGGCGCTGTCCCTGCGGCACTGGTCTATTGGCTGTCGGTGTATGAAAGGCTGATGATGAAGCTAGCCTGGCCTGGAAGGGAGCCGAGGGTGGACCCGGTGCCGGCACTAAGGCCTGCTACCGTCCAACAGCACCACGGGCCGGACACCTCTTAGCCTTGTCCCTTTGACACCCTGTGTTGGCGCAGTCCCTGCGGCACTGGTCTATTGGCCGTCATCAAAAGGCAGGCTGATGACGAAGCTAGTCTGTTTTAGAGCCAAGCCCTGCGCTTTCGAGCCCGTGAGCCGAGCTTGTCCGATTCTAAAGTGCAGTGTGTATTGCATATCCGTCTCCCAGCTTTCGTCATCCGAGACTACCAGACTGCTGTGACAGCTTCGTATTACGCTGGTGCTGCCCTTTGTAAAAGGCGTACGTGTACCGAAGGGCTATTAGAACCCAGGACCATTGACTTCAAGGAAGCGTATATACTAAGTGTATAAGGCTAGATCCGCAACCGCCCATACCTGCCTGTATACCAAAGCGTGTCGAATTGGACGCCATCTTGATTGGGACCAAAAACCTCCTTGATGCAAAGTTCATACCGGTATCGACGTAGCCCTGACCTTTTTGTTTTGGTAAAGGAAACACTTGTGATGCACTACTTGTTGGTATGCCAGATCCGATTAATACCATTACTACATTATTTCTGAGTACTTTTGCCTCTAGAAGAGCTGTCTTGCAAGTTGTCTGTTGGACTGTGCCAAGCTGTGACACATTTTCTAGACGGTTGATGGTCCCAATCAAGACGGCGTTCAATTTGACACGCTTTTCAGTACCCAGTTGCGGGTCAAGGTTTTGTATACGTAGTATGTACGCTTCCTCGAAGCCGATGGCCGAGACTGACCCGACCTCCCCCCGCCAGGATGACCCGCAAGGCGGTGGGCACGGGCGGTCACTGCGAGCTGTGCTGCGAGGCGTACGACTCGCTGTCAGCGCACCTCGCGACGGAGAAGCACGCCAAGGAGGCGGCGTGCACGCGCAACTACGCGGCGCTCGACGTGCTCATAGCGTCCGCGCCGGGGCTGCCGGCGTTTGCGGACAGGTAAGCGCGCGGGCCGCGCTCGGCGACTGCCGTCTCGAGTGGTGTCGGGATTTTGTTGTTTATTGGGATTTGGAATGAGTTTTCCAATAGTGATACTGTAAACAGATTGTCTTGCGGTTTGTGAATTTTATTTATTTATTTTGTACGTCTTCATTGTAACGGGTTGAACCCACAAGTACAATATGTTAAAAGTACACATAAACGGAAACATGAGCAGCGAACAATAAAATTTGCTGACATTTTTTATTTTTTTACAAAGCATACTCTGGCAGGATCATTAAGCCCAGGGTATAAAATAAAACAATAATATTTGTTCATTTTGTTCTTGCTGTCAACGTCAGTCGAGCAATCGCCATCAGGGCGTTACTAGTATATTGTGTAACGAAACGACATGTAATCGGCGTACTTTTTGAAAATCAGTTGAAAGTAGGTTCCCAAATGGCTGAGTAAATGTGTGACGGGGAAGGGGTAAAGCGAGACGGAAGTCAACCCATCACAAAGGGGGAGCGAGTCTTGAGAGTGGAAAATAAATAAGTGGGTTGAACTTAAGTGGATCTGTTGGCGTGAATCGTATAACTTTATGCTAGATGCTTTGAACTTTTGGTCACTTTGACCCCCACGGTACAGACTTCTTTGCGGTTCTTACGTTGACATGTTCTGTATGGCATCGGTCGCCAACCTTTTCGTGCATGCGGACCACTTAGCTCTCACGTGTATATCGTGCAGACCACTCTGTGCGTAAAATACGTACGACGGGAAGCACGGTTGTTATGAAGCGAATTACCGTCCGGGGGAGGGCCCACCAGCAGCATGCGGGTCCGGGCCCGTGGCCCCGGGAATAAATTGATTTCAGGAATGCATTTGGCACATTTCTACGTGGCGGTAGGATTTATTTCTTTATCCAGTGTTGGAAAAACAGAGCTGTATTCTGCCAACGGGTCTCCCAATCCCTGTGTTAGGCAACTGGCTCCCAGATACAAACACATTTCACATAGTGCTATTGGTTGTGGCCAATGCATTTGTTTACAAATGATGTTACATCATTTATAATGTACCTAAATGCTATACAATTTCTTGGGCGCACACTTTGCAAAATTGCATTTTAAATTCTCTGTTTACTGCTGTCATGTTGCCGACATCATACCACCAGCATTGTGTCACTGACAAAAGTGAAACCATGGCTATGATGTCAACATTTAAGTGATGACTATTAACAACTCGATGACACAACCTTGGTGTCTGATTTTAGTCCAAAGCCAAATTTGGTGACCTGGTGTCTGCGACATTGCTAGCTGTGAACGTTAGAGCGACCGTCACCCCGATGCTACCGCGGCTTCGCTCTGTCCCGTGCCGGTCCTCTTTCCGAATTCCCGTTGTTTTCTGTTGCAGACGAGAGCCGTGATCCCAAAATCCTGTTGCCAAATCCTCGGTATTTGACGTGGTGCCAAAGAAGATTCCACTGTCCTAAAGCCGATTTTATAATCTTGTAACCTGTCCTATGTCTCTTATCCAATGTCCTTGTATTATTAAATTGAAGTAATTATTTGGTATGCGTATGATTGTTGCTGACTGTGTTCTACTGACAGAAAGTCCAAATAGCTGGGATTTCTGTAATGTTTCCAACGGTTGGACAAGATGAGACCTCCAATAATGTCAATATTGGCAAGTTTGTAAAAAAAAAATAGGTATATTTTTCTTCTTCCTTAACAAGAGCTAGAGAGTTGTATCCCTAGAAGAGGTGACAAATATTATTCCCAATCATACAATTTTGAGTTGTTAACTTTCAAGATATATATATTTTTAAGGTCCCTTCCGAGGAAGAGGTACCAGTTAATATCCGGTTTGCGGAAGGGCTTTCAACTGCGAAAAAACGGTTCACGTTAGATCACAGCAGAGTAGGCAGAGTGTTGACTTCAAATGGTTCTTGTGGCCGAGATTTTGGGAGGATTTAAGATAAAAAACCGCACATACACTGCTCACACTGCTCACAACGACCTCTCTTATACCTAGCTTCAGGCGGGTCAGTCGAGTAGTCTATGCTTCAATGTCCAACCTTTGTTCAAATAGTTCTTTGATACGCTACTAGAAATTCCCTAGCACTGCCGTCGAACGCCGCTAACGTCACCTTGCGGTGTATCACCGAACTGCTTATTTTGGCGGCAGAAAGACAGGGTTTGCTTCTGGGTCTCTACCGAACCCCGTTACTTACTTTAAGATTAAAGTAAGTGCAACAGCATCAACTACCTAGTTAAAACAATAGTTGTAACAATTATTAAGTTGAGAGAGAAATCCACATTGTTTCAAGAGTATCGTCTTTTGGAGGGGACAGGCTAGGTGGTGGCTGGTCCTTGGTGCCATTGGACAGTTGGCTGCGTGCTGGCACCAGGTACACCCTCGGCTCCCTTTTCACACTTGCCGGTGTCATTATCAGCCTTATAAATCACCTACAACCAACCTTTGCCAATTTTTTGCAACAGTTACGATATAGTAAGGATAAGAGGAATGCAACTTGCCTGAGGGTGAAGCAGGTGCCACGACAATTTCTGAATGTCGGAAGAGCTGGAGACGTTTTTGCTTTATTGTCAAGAAGGTTTCATGTAGAGAAAAATGTTGATGGTCTGATTCTTTTGTTGTCTTCCCTATTGCATTCCGGCCTTTTGACATCGTACTAACAAATTGTCCAGATTGTTTAATTTGGGATGATCATTGTTCATTGTTAATACTGGTTTCAGCACATTGCTTAAAAAAGTAATGTAATGAGTGACAGTAAGATAATTATGAGAGTGTGTAACCAAACCAGGATATGAACTCAGGACCTCTTTATGGGTCAGGAGCATCTGGGTCCATCTAGGTATTAAATTTCTAAGACTCAAGCTAAGCACTAGTTTTGAAATAAACAGTTTCAAGTTGAGTTTCAATTGCTAAATCAGTTATAAATCGATGGGAAATCAGTGAAATCACAGGTGAAACTTTATTTAGCATTCAAACTCTACTTGTGAATATAGTTTTTTGTCTAGAAGTCCCAAACTCAAATCGCTGTTTCACTGTCCATTTTACCGACTTCGCTTCCCTTTCGCCGTGTTATGTGCGTCATTATCTGACCGGACGTCGATGGTTTGTCTCGGCCGCAGGAAGGGCAAACTGGGCGGCGCGAGAACGCGGTCCATGTCAGGCGGGAAGCTGTACACCCCGGGGGAAAACGCGGGCTCCGGGGGTAAAATGTTCACCCCGGACAACAACGTTCCCCGATGCAACGGTACCACGGCGCAGAGGAGACACATTAACCGGTGAGAACTTTGCAAGATTTTCTCCATTTGTTTCAATTGCTAGAATTTCTATGACGTCTCTTTCTAGTACCATCTAGATTTCTAGTGTCAGCAGACAAAAGCAAGACAAAAGCTAAATCTGATCAACTAATATTGTTTCCTTATCAACTGGTCAATTGGTTCACTTTGCTTCTTGATTGTTTTCTGCTAGGTATTCAAATCCAAAAATTCAATTGTTTGTGTCATCCGTAGGGAACCTACACAAGCTCCTAGTCTGCTGAAACCTCTTTTGAATTAGCTCAAAAGCTCAGGTTGTGGTGGAGTAGGAAAATTACCATATCCTTTTAAAAAATAGAAAGTATAAACCAAGTAAGAGTGTGGGGATGTCAAGGAAAAACATGACCAGATTTGCCAGGCACCAATATATTAATGGAGCGGTGACCTCTCAAATGCAAGGCTAACAAGCTCTCAACCCAGGCGACAAAGCACAATCGCGAAGCTCAAAGTAAACCTACCTTTTGTCCGTTCTAATTCGAAGGCGTCTCGTAGCCATCAGGCTAATTCTCTCGTTTCCCCCGCAGGCGTACGCAGCTCGCCCTGCTCAGCTCCGAGGCGTCGAGCTTCATGTCCCGTTCGGCCGCGGACTGCGATCAGCTGGCCGACCTGATCACGGAGGAAGGCGGCGCGAGGCGGATAAAACGGCGGTCGGGGTCGGACACCGAGGCCGTTACGGAGACTCAGTGCCACCGCGTTGGGAAGCGGAGGTAAGGCCACTACGTGCTGTGTCATATTTATGTCTGTGTATTTTTTCATTTTATTTCAGTCTGAAAATTCCTATACTTTTAGGTGCAGTGAAATGTGCAGACTATTAATTTTCTTAGACTCATGTCTACTATATCCTAACTTTAGCACTAGTTTTGAAAAAAACTATTTCAAACTGGGATTTGAATGCTAAATCAAAAGTCTCACTGGTTTCCCAACGTTTCGTAACATATACTAGTTACTTTATCAAGGGTGAAAGCTTGACTGACGTTAAAACATTAATAAAAGAACCAACAATTATTGTTTTTAAACTAAGCTTCCTAAATTTTAATGATCTTGTCAAAATCCAAAAATAATGTTTCAAAAATGTTTTGAATAATTATTTTTGGACCCTGACAAGATTTTTACCCACCTACATTTTAAAAACCAACCAAATACCCAAAGAAAAACGACCTCGAAAAATTGGTATTTTCAAATATATTGAAAATTATGAAAAGAGCAATATTTCGTGGTCGTCTTTTTATCTTATCAAATGTGATGTGAAAAAGTAAACCCTAGTGCATAACGTATGCTGTCTCAAGAATTGTAAACCCACTATTCAAAGCCTTTTAATTTTAACCTTCCAAAAGAACAAAAACTATACCTTTGATACTTAACTATTTGATACTTAGTATATGTTACGAAACGTTGGGAAACCAGTGAGACTTTTGATTAGCATTCAAATCCCAGTTTGAAATAGTTTTTTTCAAAATGTGCAGACTGTTTGTAAACCTATTCAAATGGCAAAACCTCTTTCTTAGGTACCTACTTAAATTAAAATGTATATTAATAGAGGAGGTACTAGAGAAAAAAGCCCGTGCAATCACGGGACCAGACATAATTGCGGAAAACATTAGATTTGGAAAATTACCTGCAAAACAACATAACTGGTGACGAAAAATCTAGACCACAACATGTGCTTGCACGAGAATTTTTGCTAGTAATATATGGAATTTTATACTCGTAATGGCTTCCGTTCGTTGCCATATCATCACCTGTAACCTTGGGCTCCTTAATAGTAATTGCAATTGACCTTATGCCATGGTCTGGTGGATATGTTACAACTATTGGAGTGAACTCATGCTCGGGCCACTTCCCGCTCAAATTTCACCTCCTACTGGATGCTAACTTGTGGCCACACCTTTTGCCCGATCGTAACGGAACCAGGGTCAACGGAATCCTCACACTTTTGGCGACAAATTGTGTGTTTGCTAATCTCGAAAATATTCACTCATCTAGTATTTTCAAGCATTCTATAAAAACCCTGTTACTTCGTATTATTGAGCTCATACTCGGGGCGCTTCCCGCTCAGAATTCACCTCCTACTGGATACTAACTTGTGGCCACACCTTTTGTCCCATTGCAACGAAACCAGGGTCAACGGAATTCTCACACTTTTGGCAACAAATTGTGTGTTTGCTAATCTCGAAAATATTCACTCATCTAGTATTTTCAAGCATTCTATAAAAACCCTGTTACTTCGTATTATTGAGCTCATACTCGGGGCGCTTCCCGCTCAGAATTCACCTCCTACTGGATACTAACTTGTGGCCACACCTTTTGTCCGATCGCGACGAAACCAGGGTCTACGGAATCCTCACACTTTTAGCAACGAATTGTGTGATTTATGACCACGAAATACCAATTGAAAGTTCAAAAAAAGCTTCATGAAATAATCACCAACAACCGCACCAATAGCCTTACAACAGGTTGCTAACGCACCCCAGGGCATACTGGCAAAGTTACTAGCATGGATGTTTTGCCGCAGCCATGCCTAGACAAGGTAGAATAGGTATCCGCACCACAACCCTTCCATCTGCTGACGTGCCGTGATTGTTCGCGCAGATCGCAGGCGGAAGCGTTCATCTGCGACAACCGCGAGTATTACAAGTTCGAGACGCCGGGATCGCGGCTGCGTTGCCACAGCGAATTCAAGCAGGAGCCGGGTCTGAGTCCGCCGTCGCCGCCGCTCTCGCCGCCCGAGGACAACAAGTGTGCGCTCTACGAGCCGCTGCATCAAAAGGTGGGCGGCACGTAACCACGTTCTTGTAACCACTTGTCGACAGGGTTGTTACCATTTAGCTCAGCCCAAAAAACCCAGCTTAAAAAAACCCAAAAAAATCCAAAAACTAGGAAAATCAGGAAAAATAGGTTGCCACTAAACACTTTCTTTGCAAAACTTGCACCGCACTTGCGTCAAGTCGTCAATTTTTTAAACTAAATGTCACTCCTGGCCCTGGGCAAGCCTACGCCCACTATCTAGGGGCATTTTAACTTGTAAGTCCACAGGCCTCTGTCCACAAGACAGGTCAGACCTCACCTAACCTAACCTGACCTAACCTGCCTATAGAATCAGTTGTTAAGCAGGCTAGCTCCTGCTCTAAGCGCCAGCATTCAGGCAAAAGTTGCAGTCTCAACTCAATCTACTAATACCAACAAAAAAGCACTTTGTAACTGGCAATGAAGTATCAGAGAATGACTCATACGGAGCAAAATAAAAAACCCAAAAAAGCCAAATAAAACCCAAAAAAACCTACTGGGCAGTTTTTTTTTAAACCCGGGTTTTTTCCAACCCTGCTTGTTGATGATCTTGAGGCTCTATGATTAAGTAGGCATATTGTATGGCCTTGTTGGTAAAGATAGATATTATAACCACCTGTTAATGATTTGATTAACTGTTAAGAACTGGGTTTTGAATACTAAATAAATTCTTATCGACTTCCTGTGGTTTGGTAAATACAAGCTACTTCTTCAAGGGTGAAAGTTCAACAAACACTGACAGAGACTTATAAACTTGATTATTTTTTAAACCAAGCTTCTTAAATTTAAATGATCCTGTCAAAAGTAGGCTTCCCAAATAATGAAATGAGAAAAGTAGCTTATATTGGTTACACCAACTGACAATTAAGGTTTAACTATTACCTGGTTAAATTTTATTATTAGTTAGCTCTAGATGGATATGCAAAGTTGCTAACTAATAATTACATTTAAAGTTATAGTTAAGCTTCTGCTTAAATATCAATTGGGAGGTACAAACCAATCTTATTACTCCGTGGAGCCTACAGCTTGGTGCCGTTAAAAAAGTGTATTAGTTGATCACACCACTGTCTACATGATGCCAACACTATTTCAAGTCCGAGCCGATCGACATCGACATCGTAAACAACTCCCCCCGTCCTCGCGCAGGTGTGGTTCAGCTTCGAGTGCGCCCCCCACTCCGAGCCGTGGCTGGCGGCTTTCCGTCGGCAGGACGACGGGCTCGAGATGTACGCCCCGCTGCCGCACTCCGAGCCGCCCTTCCTGCTGCCCTATGAGCTGCCGCCGCCGACGACGAGCGGACGCGGCCGCGGCAGGCGGAGGCGCGGCGGCGGCGGCAGGCCGCGCAAGTCGCCGCGGAAGCACGCATCGACGCTGGCGATCCTGTCGACGCTCGCGCCGAGGCAGAGGCGGAGCTTGGGGCCGACGGTGGTGGCGCCGGCGCCGGTCTCGCAGCCCGTTAGGTGGGGAGCGGCGGGAGTCCGTTTTTGGTGGCTGGGTTAAGCTGGGATTGCACGGATCATTGTTTCGTTCGATGCATTGAATTCTGGGTTGATTGCAATGCATTGGACCTTCTAAACCAAAATTGAATTGAATTTTTAATTATTTTCTCATTTAGGACGTGTTCTAATTATTGTTCAAGTTTCCTCTCAAGAGAAGAAAGGTTACGTCACTGCCTTGTAGAAACAACGTTTTTGGAAGGCTGTGCCACCATTTTCAATTAATTAAAACAACGAGTCGTGTAAACTGCTTCTGTCGAGAGCAATCATGTTTTGTATTAACTATTAATGCATTGACTTCAACCTTAATTTCAATACATTGAACAAAACATTGAACTGTGTTAACCTAGCTTAAAGCACTGGCCACCTAGATTTATTTTTAATATATATATATATATATATATATATATATATATATATATATATATATATATATATATATATATATATATATATAGGTATATATCTCTTAAGCTTGGTTATAATATTTGGAAAATTCTTCCCAACGTTTCTTTGTCATTTTTATCAAGGCTACATCTTAAATGCAGAAAATATTTGTCTGTGCCTTAGTTGTAAGTGACTAATAAATTTAAAAAATGCTATTCTGTGGTAAGCAGCTCTGCACAGCATAGCTTAAGCATCCAGACAAGGTTTGGCCTGGCGCCCTGACAAAGTCACCGTGCCAACGACCTCTGTCCCGTTCCAGAGGCGAGACGGACGCGGACCTGCTCCGGCTGGCGAACAGCCTGGACGCGATCCTGGACCTCTCTGGCGACGACCTCGACCTCGACCCGGTCGACGCCGCGCCCCTCCACGCCGAGCCGTCGGTCGCCGAGCTCATCCAGTCGGTCGCCGAGATCGACACCGCCGACGAGTCGGAGAGCCAGGACTGGCGGCGGCGGAAGAAGAAGAAGCGCAAGAACCTGACGGGTTGGCCCAGCGCGAAGCGCGCCAAGCCGGCGGCGGCGGCGGGCCAGCACGAGGCGGTCGCGACGGGAGGGAGGCGGCTACGGTCGGCGGCGGTCGCGCGGAGGGAGTCGCCGCGCAAGCAGCGGGCGGCCGTCGTGTGAACTCGGCACTGAGGCTCGGCGCTGGTTACGTCGGGGCGGTTTTTCGGGCGGTCGACGGCGAGGCTCGCGGGCGACGAGGTTGGTCCGACGGGTTTTGTTTCGGGACGGCAAAGTTGTTCGGAGCTGCGGTCTGATGGTTGCGTTTGATTTTTGGTTATAAAAAAGACGTACGTTCTTTTTACGACCGAAAGTCAATGTTACCAGAGCAAAACCGTCTTATACGCCACGACAATATATAGCACTGTTTGTTTGTGCTGGTACGAATTGCTGTAGGTAATAATACATGAGGCTTGTGAGAGAAAGACAGTATAAATACACTGGGATTGATTTGGGTTTAATTATGCACAGCCTTGTAGCTGGAGCTGTTGTTTATTGGATTTTATGGCCATTATATTGCTAGAAGACTGTGGATACTTGAACCTTAAAGAATTCTACTGTAAGTGTAACTACCATTACATTTTTGAGAATTGCATCTACTTTTGACTAAGTTTAGTACTAGTTTTTCAAGCAAACTGTTTCATATGGGGTTCTGAATGCTAAGTATGTTGATGAGATAGAGGAATTGATGTGATATGGTGGGGCAAGATAAGTAGATTTGATCAACACAAGCAAACAAAGTTAAGAATTGTCTCTCACAAATATATATGTCATTGCCAAGTGGAAATTGAAGATTGGGTTTGAAGTCCCAAGGCGCATAACGGTCAAGCTGCATTGATTGCGGTCTTGATGCAACGTCCAAAGCGTAATTTCCATTAAAATTAATGGACTATTACTTATAAAAGTTATAAGATATTACGAACCAAAATTTCAGCCGTCGAAGCAACCTCCTCACTTGCCAGCCTTGCGTACCACAATGGGGTTTCATCGGTAACTAAGGAAATGTTTTTTTTATGCACCGTGTTACGGAATGTCATGCACATGGGTGACGGTGAGCCTGAGCTCCGTTGCGATTAGCGAAATCAGAGGCGATTCGAGCTCCGTTGCCAGAAAAATAGACTGCATAAAGTTCAAACGAAGTCAGTTGGCGGCGAAATGAAGGCGATGAATCTAAGAAGCGCGTCGGTTGACCCAACGCTGGAAGCCAACGACTACCAATCAGTACTAAGTGTTTTGGTGGCCGTAAATCGATTAAATATTTTGTTACGAATTACGATTGTATTTGTGTTTGATGGATCAGTGTTAAGACTTGCGAAATGGAATCAAGAAACCGGAAAGGAGACTTAATCAAGTAGTTTGTAGTTGTGTCAAATGAGCCGAGACTAAGACGGTGCCGAGTGACAAATGGACAGAAGTTTACTGCCATAGTATTAAAAATGCGCGGCGGACGATTTGTGAGATCGCCTACAGATGTGTGCGTGTTGTTTCACTGCCAGAGAAAACTTATGTGTATCTTGTTGAATTAAACGTGTTTCTACTTTATCATGTGCGGCTTCGACTCTTTTTGTTTGGTTCCTGCTGATGGGTTCAGCAAACTGTCCTGGAACAGTTGAGGATGGTAAACAATTCTTTGTAATCTAAATCCATGCCAATTTTGTTCATTGATAGTTGCTATACTAATCTCAATTTCTCCAATCCAGGGAATATCGTTAATTTTGAGGGCCTGATTTAATGGGCCAAGAAAACCACTCAAAGATGATACAATAACTTAATAGTGATAACATTATATTTACTCTGTTAGAAGATTTTGTTAGTTAGATAGGTAGACAAAAACCATGACATGTGAGCATTTGAAAAAGCTGCTATCTCCTAAAAAAAACATTGCAAATTCTGAAATAGTGCTTGCTCCACAGAGAGAAGAAACTGAAAGTAGGTACATAGGTAGATATTGATTAACGTTTTCCATCAGCAACATGAGCCAGGGCAGAGGGCACATGTTCCACAAAAAAAGCCTTGTTTGTGTCCACAGATAAAGGTCGACTGATCAAGACCCACTGCATGGTTTTTTGCCATTGGCTCCTCGCAAAGAAGTTGGTCTAGAATCTGTCGATTGCAATCCTTGACGAATACAATCGTAATGGAACACAAATTAGACAAAAGGGCACCTTGTCAGTTCCCCCTAAAGAAAGTTGTTTTCATTTTCTCCTATGGAAGAGATGCTTCAATTTGTGGGTAAGCGAAATTATCTCTAATGAGGCAACGTTGATGAATCCCTATTGGTAAAAATTTTATTTAAAGAAAAACGGCGGAGGAATTCCACACTTATTTGATCAATAATGTTCCAAACTTCGGTTTACTTTCCTCAAAGCAAGAGTTGGATAAAAACCAGTGTTTTTTCTTCTGGAAGTGCAGCAAATCCCGACATTCACAACCACATCCCAATATCAAATGACCCCCTCTCTCTGCTCTGACAACACTTTCACGGTCACCTCGCCGGTCCGCGGTCAATGACCTACACCACAAGTCTGAGTCTAGCCAAGCTTCCGCTTGTCACAACTAGATGTCGCCACAGCGTCACCCACGGCACAGCTGTTATCACACAACCACAAAACTGATAAATATACTTGTGGTGATAAAGCCGCAGCATTGTTTCCTGTCCATGTGTCCATTTCTTATCATGTGTTCCTTCAGATCGGCTCCAAAGCAGCTCATCTTTGATGTCTGGTGACCCTTGGACTTTGTCAGTCAGATAAATCCACGGGTCGACACATTCCAGACATACGCCAAGCAAATTGCGTGGCGAGCGACGTTGTCACATTTATAAGTTATCGCACATCAGATTAAATTGACTGAACTCTTATTTCAAATGATGCTTTCGACCGATTCACTATAAAAAATTAGTTGAGAAGCACCGAATGGATTCAAGAAGCTGTTTAGAATTGAATGACAGTCGTTTTACGAAAAATTCTGGATACAGACCTACTAATTGAATTAGCAAGTCAGCCTCTTCCGACCGGATTGGAATTTAGCTTGGGAAGCGGTAAACGTAATGTTATTTAGGAAGAACGTGTTAATGCGTTAGCGTGAACGCGTTATTTTTTAATGGTGTGCTAACGGCCGACATACAGTACCCCGAAAGAGGTTTGTAGGGGCGTATTTCTTGGGCAGTTCGGAGACGAAACCAAATAATGACACGTTGTGTATCTTTGGCAACAGGGTCGCCACACCGCACACATCAGATCGCTCTCAGCCTGATGTGAGTATGGACGTGTCTGGTATTTTGTCGTTCGCCGACTCCTAATTTCTTATGTCAGGACACAACTAATTGTCGTTTTGTCGGTCCTTTTCTTTACAGTCAGACTCGAGGCGTACGGACGACGACTGCATGTTCACTTGGACTTGATAGGACGGAACCTTTCGGAAAATACAGTATTGTAAGTAGAGGGGCAACTTCCAATACTGGTTGGCCTCCATTCCCTTGACACGTTGCACAGACTGGCCTAAACAGCCACGACTGAACGAAATGATATAATTTCAAGCTTATCACAGGATATTGTTGCATAATCTAGGGTTTGATAAGGGTAATCGTTTGCGGTAAATTTTTTGGTTAACCTGAAAATGTTAGGCATTGATTGCTTTAATTATGTTGACGTTGAAATTGCCTGACCTAGCTAGATATGGTAGGTAGGTAGGTACCTACCTATACTGTCTAGACTAGAGTTCCCTTTCTAATAGGTACTTTGATAATAAACACATTAGATAGGGTTGTATGAGGAGGACTAGACATACCATAGTTTGTTATCATCTGTCACACATTTTAAGCTGCAGCTCATTTTGACAGGTGCCGCAAAAGTTGAATTTTTTCTCTTAAATTGATGCAAATTCTCTTTGAAGTCCAGATGTTGCAAAATATGCAGATTCTTGTGGGTTGATTCCTATTTCCTAGAACAATTTGGTTACAGGCATTTTAAAACTCAAATTACTGCTTCAGAATGTTTCAATGTCATTATTATGATTACTTTGCAAGTAAGATAGGTGTGTACCAATATGTTTTGCACACTTTATGGTCAGCAATATTATTTTAAATTGAACATTCAGCAAAATACCATGCTGCAATGCTGTTGCTGAATTGATAAATCATAAAATTCCACTAGTCACCACTTTCCTTGTTATGATCTGGGTTCAAACGTTTCAAATCACCCTGCCTGCAGGCATTGCCGTTTCCCATCTTCAAACCAGGAAAAGAAAACTGCGTTTTGCAGGACATTTTTATCTAACAAAGGTACCTACTAAAACATTTTGTTTGATAATTCATATTTTTGTCATAATGTTGTCCTCCCAACTGAGGCCACATAAATCTAGATACTAGATACATTCTGAAACGAGCTGTCTTATAAATCTACCTTCCAAATAGGGAATGTTATTGTTTTGGATGTACCTAGATGAATTTGTTAAAACCATTTTGCTATATTTTTCAACTTAATCTGAAACTGAGAGAAAAAAATAAGTTTATGTGAACTTCGTATAAAAGTGACCTATGCTACGGCTACCTATTCTTGAAAAATCTCACAGGTATGGTGTGCACTTTATGGTTTCCCAGTGATATTTTCCTTTAGGACAAAAAATAACACTGATGAGAAACCTTCGAAAATCGGAATTGAACCTAAATTGAATTCTTATAGACTTTCTAATGGCGTTTTCAGTTGGTATGCTCTGAGAGCGGTCGGTAATCTGCTCTCTGACATCATGATCGCTCGCAGATTCGCTGTCAGAGCGATCTGAGCCGAACACGCACCTTATTGACGGAGTGACAGATGTATTTAACCAAACTTCTTTTACCTCAGAGTCTTAAAATGTATGTGCTACATTCACAGCAGAAATGTATATTTTTTGGTTCTTTTTTGTTTTTAAAAGGTTTTGATCAATTTTCTCATCACTGTACCTCTACTTCAAGTGTCAAGCAGTCTCAAAATCAATGTCAAATTTCGTGCGGCCATCTTGCCAGATTTGGGTGCTGATCTGACAAATTCTCGGAGCAAGAAATCGTGCTCTCAGAGCGAGTAGACGTACGAACCAAACATTCAAAATCCACTCTGGAGCGCTCTGGTTTGACCAACTGAACTTCCGACTTGCTCTCGTAGCACTCTCAGAGCGCTCTCAGAGCACTCAGAATACTCTCAGAGCACTGTCAGAGCACTCTCAGAGCTTTCTCATAGCAACCAACTGAATTCATCATTAGTTTGTGGGGGAGAGAATGCTGTAATTGTAAAGAATACCTAAGCAACACATGTCGCTGGTGGATGAACATACATCTCAACACTTGATCTCACTGGTGGAAAGCATACTACATGAATTTGGTTTTGGAAGGGAATTAACACCGAGGTTGTGAACCAGAAAGTTTCCGGAAATCCTTGCAGGAGGCCTATTGGCGACTTAAGTTCCACAGTCAATCGTTATGTGGGTGAATCATTGCCATAGGCATAGCATTGCATTTTTGTGGACAAATCAGCATTGACTCGGGAACTGTAGTCATCCGTAACAGGGCCCCCTTCCCTAAAAAATTTTTGTTGTCAGTATCACCATACAAATTTTACATAGGTATCTGGATATATTCATCTCTACACTATCTCAACCTTCCTTTCTCCCGCTCGTTCCAGCGTACTGTGACCTTGGCAAGTGCACTGGACTAAGAGTTGTCTCTATGGAAACGGAGCCTATTCTTTCGGGGGCGGTGGAGATGGAGGCGGGAGAGCCCGCGGCGCCGACGACGGTGGCGGAAGGGGAGGCGGCCTACGAGCCCGCGTACAACGACATGTTCCCCGCGCTGCCGGAGGCGACGGTCGTGGCGGCTGCCGCCAATCCGATGGGTCAGTGGAACAACCGGATGCGTATCGGCTCTTCGGTCGTCACTCAGGTGAGTGGGTCGGAATTGTACGGAATTGTTTAGAAGGAGAGCGGTGTTTTACTATCAAAGAGGCTCCCCCGCTGTTACGTTTAGAAGGAGATCGGTGTTTCACTATCAAAGAGGCTCCCCTGCTGTTACGTTTAGAAGGAGAGTGGTGTTTCACTCTCAAAAAGGCTCCCCTGCTGTTACGTTTAGAAGGAGAGTGGTGTTTCACTCTCAAAAAGGCTCCCCTGCTGTTACGTTTAGAAGGAGATCGGTGTTTCACTATCAAAGAGGCTCCCCTGCTGTTACGTTTAGAAGGAGAGTGGTGTTTCACTCTCAAAGAGGCTCCCCTGCTGTTACGTTTAGAAGGAGAGTGGTGTTTCACTCTCAAAAAGGCTCCCCTGCTGTTACGTTTAGAAGGAGATCGGTGTTTCACTATCAAAGAGGCTCCCCTGCTGTTACGTTTAGAAGGAGAGTGGTGTTTCACTCTCAAAAAGGCTCCCCTGCTGTTACGTTTAGAAGGAGAGTGGTGTTTCACTCTCAAAAAGGCTCCCCTGCTGTTACGTTTAGAAGGAGATCGGTGTTTCACTATCAAAGAGGCTCCCCTGCTGTTACGTTTAGAAGGAGAGTGGTGTTTCACTCTCAAAGAGGCTCCCCTGCTGTTACGTTTAGAAGGAGAGTGGTGTTTCACTCTCAAAAAGGCTCCCCTGCTGTTACGTTTAGAAGGAAAACGGTGTTTTACTATCAAAGTGGCTCCCCTGCTGTTATGTTTAGAAGGAGAGTGGTGTTTCACTATCAAAGAGGCTCCCCTGTTGTTACGTTTAGAAAGAGAGCGGTTTTTCACTATCAATGAGGCTCCCCTGCTGTCACATTTAGAAGGTGAGCGGTGTTTCACTATCAAAGAGGCTCCCCTGCTGTTACGTTTAGAAGGAGAGCAGTGTTTCACTCTTAAAGAGACCTCCCCTGCTGTTACGTTTAGAAGGAGAGCGGTGTTTCACTCTCAAAGAGACCTCCCCTGCTGTTATGTTTAGAAGGAGAGCGGTGTTTCACTCTCAAAGATACCTCCTTACTGTTGGAAGTGCCTATAGCTCAATGTTTTGTGTTCAATGTTCAGGGTTCAATGTTTCGCTCAATGCATTGATACAAAACTTGAATGCTCTTGACAAGAGTCGGCTACACGACTCAATGTTTTAAATTAATTGAAAATGGTGGCACAGCCTTCCAAAAGCATTATTTCTCCAAGGCAGTGACATATCCTTCCTTCTCTTGAAAGGATACTTGAACGATATTTAGAACACGTAAAACATTGAATTCAACCTTGAGTTCAAGCTTGAATTCAATGATTCGTTGAATTAAATTTTGGTTTATACGGTTCAATGCGTTGAATTCAACTTGCGATGCATTGAGCGAAACATTGAACAGTGTAAACCTAGCTTAAGGTGTCAACCGGCAAGCACATCGCATGCAATTAGAGCTAAGAGAAAGGTTAAAGTAAAGACTCTATGTTTCTCTTGTTAAATGTTATTGTAGTTACTAGGAAATGTGCTGTGGTGCCATAAGGTACCATGGATTGCATAGTTTAGTTTAGTTGTTTATTTTCACGATTGGCTGTAGCATGTCTTATTGTACACAATACAATAAAACAATAACAAGACTACAATAGATAACAGTAAAAAAGGATGTATTTTTTGTAAACGTCCGTAAACCATGTGAAAGAAAGTTACAAATGGCAATAAATTCAATCGCTAGCCCATGTTCAACCCATTAAAGTAAAGGCTAACACATGTTCAACCCTTTAAAGTGAAGGCTAGTCCATGTTCAACCCTTTAAAGTGAAGGCTAGCCCATGTTCAACCCTTTAAAGTGAAGGCTAGCCCATGTTCAACCCTTTAAAGTGAAGGCTAGCCCATTTTCAACCCTTTAAAGTGAAGGCTAGCCCATGTTCAACCCTTTAAAGTAAAGGCTAACACATGTTCAACCCTTTAAAGTGAAGGCTATCCCAAGTTCAACCCTTTAAAGTGAAGGCTAGTCCATGTTCAACCCATTAAAGTGAAGGCTAGTCCATGTTCAACCCATTAAAGTGAAGGCTAGTCCATGTTCAACCCATGAAAGTGAAGGCTAGTCCATGTTCAACCCTTTAAAGTGAAGGCTAGTCCATGTTCAACCCATTAAAGTGAAGGCTAGTCCATGTTCAACCCTGTAAAGTGAAGGCTAGCCCATGTTCAACTCTTTAAAGTGAAGGCTAACACATGTTCAACCCTTTAAAGTGAAGGCTAGCCCATGTTCAACCCTTTAAAGTGAAGGCTAACACATGTTCAACCCATTAAAGTGAAGGCTAGCCCATGTTCAACCCATTAAAGTGAAGGCTAGCCCATGTTCAACCCATTAATGTGAAGGCTAACACATGTTCAACCCTTTAAAGTGAAGGCTAGCCCATGTTCAACCCTTTAAAGTTAAGGCTAGCCCATGTTCAACCCTTTAAAGTGAAGGCTAGTCCATGTTAAACCCTTTAAAGTGAAGGCTAGTCCATGTTCAACCCATTAAAGTGAAGGCTAACACATGTTCAAACCCATTAAAGTGGTAGTTAACCATCGGCTGCCGCCCCTCCAGGTGTTCCGTGTGCCCGTGGAGGAGCGCAAGCTGGACAACAGCGACCGCTTCGGCGAGGGCGAGTCGCTCCGCACGTGCCACGGCATCACCAAGGAGACGGGCGCGAGCATCGAGATCTCGTCGTCGCGCGACCAGAGCCTGACGTTCCTCGTCACGGGCAAGCAGTCGGCGGTGTTGGACGCGAGGCGGCGGATCCTCCAGCTGTTCCAGACGCAGGTGAATACGCAGCTTCTCTTCGCCGTCGTACAGTCGTGTTAAGGCCCATTCACAACCAACTTTTACTTTAACTCTAACTCTAACTTTAACTTTAACTTATCAATAGAGATTACAACCAAAATTTAAAGTCAAGGAATTTTACATCAGCTGTTGTTGACAACGTCACTAATAATAATAATAATAATGTTTATTGTCATAAATATCAAATTGATGTAAAGACAATTTTTAATGCTTGCGCATTATAATGCTTGCGCATGCTTTCGCCTACTTAAGCTTCCAATTAATATAATATAATCTGATGCGGATTATAATAATAATATAGAAGTCAATAGAGTGCCAATATAGAGTGTATTTCGTACAACCTAACCAAAAATATTTCAATGTTAATCCTTCTATAATAATAATTTTGTTTTAAACACCCCTTATTGATGAAAGATGAATTGCGCAACTGAACTTGCTTTTCGGCTAGAGATTCGGTGACGTTCCTCAGTTCAGTTGGCAGCGGCTGATCCTGATTGGTTTCTCCTGAAGTCAAACTTAATATTTCCGTCGAAATGTTTGGCATGACTAAACTTCGAGGTAAAGTTTAAGTCAATTAAGTCAAAGTCAAGTTGATGTGAACACTTCTATGGACGCGCGTACTACAAACACTGGAGTCAAAGTTAAAGTTAGTTGTGAATGGGCCTTTAGTCAAAGATTACCACAGCCTGGTGGACTTCGAAGTAAAGTATCATTTGACTCTTTACCATTTGTAAAGAGTCAAATGGTTAATAATTGTAATGATAAATACTACCTTTTTTTATGGTAATGACAAAAACTTAATCATTTGATTCTATGGTATGGTACTCTATGATTTGAGATCCCCAAAAAGTGGCAAACTCAAATTAATTCTAGTGTACGTTTGAGGATTTCGTAGCTATGTTCGGTTCGTCGTGATCCAATAACGGATGTGGCATTATTTGAAAGTATTGATAACCTAATTTGATTGAGTACGAAGTAGCGTCTGTGCTGGTGACGGCCTGAGTACGTTCAACGAAAGTCCGTTTTGGGTGTTTTGTGTCTTTTCTCGTGGGGGTGCGATAGTTCGTAATGGACAGTTCATTAAAGAATATTATTTGAAATTGAAATTTGAAACTCAAAACGCAAATAATTAAGAAAGTTTGAATAATTGGCACTGCTGTCCGCTGGTGAACAGAACGCAGCAATCTGCTTACAGTAGTGTAGTAATTTTTAAATTTCAATCCCTGCTTTATAAATGCACTAAAGAAAGTGGCATTCCAGTGTGTTCCACTCTATAATGGTTTCGTTCTCCTCGGAACATTTTTCCGCCTCTTGCCCCCGCGCCCCCCACCACCAAATTCGTATATTTTAAAAATGTGTTTACTCAATTCTTTCTATGTTTGCAATTTTGCATTGTTGGTTGTGGGTGTGCCACAGATTAATTTTGACTGACACATAGATGTTTCTCGCGTAGCCTTCGCTATGTACTACGGCGGGCTGGGCACGTACGTTTTATCTTTAATTTTGCCAAAAATAAATCTTAAGCCTTTGCCCTATTCACAGTACCTACATAATTATTTAAACAATAATGCCAAGGAATGTGGACAGAGCCATGCATATAAGGAAGCCATAAAACAAGATGTCACCTGTTTATTGTATATTTTCAATGCATTTATTGGATTATAATCTGGATGAAATTGGATTATATTATGGAAGATAAGATAAAAGAATAGGTCAGAACAGTGCTAACGTACATACAAACAAATATCTACGGAATCCTCACACTTTTGACAACCTCAATTTACCTCAACAACCGCCAATAAATGGCCTTACGCGGCATATTACTAACACTGAGCTCGCGTCGATGTTCCCTATGTCTACAGATACGTGTTTTTAGCATTAATTTTTCAAAATTTTAGCATTAATTATTTTAATTTTAGCATTTATAGCTAAAATAAAAATATATATTTTGAGCAAAATGAAAGGATAGGTAGTGGATTTTTGGCAGGCACCAGACTCTCTAATGATGTACAATAATACCATGATACCTAGTAATATTGCTCCTGTGAGGCCTTCCACCCGTAGTTTGTTTCTCCCAGCCCGTCTACGTGCCCAGAAACTTCCCAGAAACTGTTTTTAAAGATAAAAAGTTTCAAACTGTGTCTTTTGCTTGGAAATTAGTTGCTATTTTGCAAAATACATGCAATTTAGCTAAAAAATTTCATTTTTGCTCAATTTAGTATTTAAAGCAAAATAGAAAAACCTACCATTCAGTTCAAAATTCCATGAACTGTAAAGAAAACAAAAAATATCCACTCATTTGGATTATTGATGAGCGTAGCGAGCGAAGCGAAATCATCAATTTCACTACTGCTAAAAAAAAGCGCTTGTGTGTGTTTGTATGTGTGTTTGCGCGCGCTCTACAGGCCAAACGCCTGCCTCGATTGGGATGAAATTTTCAGGGTGTCTACTTTTGTTCTCAACTTAGACCCCCTGCGTTTTTCAAGTAAATCCTCCATACCCTTCACTTTCAAAGCAGAAAAAAGAGCAATATTCGACAATTGGGCATGTTTGGAAAAGTACGGAAATTTATTTAAAAGTGCATATTTTTTTCAAATTTTCCCAATTTTGATAGTTGCCTTTAGAAACCATCAAAACATCACACCAGATTTTTTTACTTGAAGTTGACTTCAAGATTTGACAGATATTAGAAATTTTGTCAATTTCGTGCATGCAAGTTTTTGAAAGTAAGTTCGTGGCAGAAATATATCTCCAACCTAATAAAAACCCTTCGGCATGAGTTGCATCTATGTATTTACATGCACATTGCTCAATTACCTCAAAATGAGCATATTTCCGCTACCCGACAGCTCGGACAGAAACAAAGAAAGGTCAGAATCGTTTACATTTTCAAGTGATCAGAATTTTTGAGAAAGCAATGGTCTGGCTTGCTGCTCCATGATTTAGGCTTTTTGCCTCAATCTTTTTATGCGCTAAATACAAACCGCTACGCTCATCTTCAACGTAACACAAATTGTGTTCGCCCTAGTTTAAATATTTTAGCATTTATAGTTAATGCTAAAAACACGCATATCTACGGCTATGCCTAATGCCGTGCCGTTCCGTCGTTCCAGGCCAGCTCGTGGGTGGTGATCCCCAAGGAGCACCACCGGTTCATCCTGGGCAAGGCCGGCACCAAGCTGCGCGACCTCGAGAAGGTGACCGGCACCAAGATCCAGGTGCCCAACATGGCCGACTCCAGCGAGACCATCGTCGTCACCGGCAGCAAGGAGGGCATCGAGAAGGCCTTGCACGAATTGCAGGTACGGCGGTGGTGGGGCTCGAGTTGGGGTAGATTGCTAGGCATGAAGATAAGTTAACCAGATACACCAGGGTTTAATATTGTAATATATTGGTGCTCTGACGACCATGTTTAACACACATGATTACTTACTGTGAAAGGAAAGAAAAAATATACAGAATAGGGATAAATTAAAGTTATACTTAAAACTGTTTTTATAATCTAGACGAATATGAAGAATTCAGTTTAGACTTACGAAAAACAGTGTGAACCAAAAAAGTATTTTAGATGTGCTTTCGTGGCTGTGATTTTATGTTAGCATACAAGATGTGTTTTCTAATACCATTAGGTATATAAACCAAATTATAGGTAGAAATGAAACAAAAAAATAAAGAAATACAAATACACACAAACACATACAATGGAAAATTACCTACAAAGATTAAAGGCCTCTTCCCTTAAATCTGAAATTATAGTTTTGTTCTTTGGGCTGAGCCCATCAGATTCTAAGCGTGGTGTGTATTGAGAATCCGCCTCGTTATCGGCCTCTCGGAGCGTTTGGAGCTCCGACGGGCCCAGCCCACGGACTGTGTGTACTGACTATTAAGTATCGCAGTTCTAAACGTCCGAGCACTCTTTTCGCCCTCAGGTGACTTCGGACGAGCAGTCCAAGCAGGCGTACGAGCGGGTGTCGGTGCCGAAGATGTACCACCCGTTCGTGTGCGGCGCGCACAACGAGCGCCTCAACGCCCTGGCCGCCGAGACGGGCGCGCGCATCAACGTGCCGCCGCTCAGCGTCATGAAGGACGAGATCACCATCGCCGGCGAGAAGGACGGCGTGCTCGCGGCCAAGCAACGCATCATGGACATCCACGCGGAGATGGTTGGCACATCACTTTTCTTACACCCGTGTCTGCTATATAATATATATCCATATCTTTAGCACTGGTTTTGAAGAAAACTATTTCAAACTGGGATTTGAATGCTAAATCAAGTCTTTTCATTTTGAAAAAACCAAATTGTTGAGGTCGTCTTTCATTGGGATTTTGGATGGTTTTTACAATGTACATGTAAAAATTAGTTTTTTGGATTAATATTGGACACGATCATTAGAATTTAGGAAGCCTAGATTAAAAAACTACTATTTTTTCTTTTGTTCACGTTTTTAACGTCAGTCCTGATGATAAAGTACATAACTAGTATATGGTTGGCACAGTTCTAACACTTTCGGCTCCATGCGTTACCTTTAGGCAGGTTTAATCTAGAGATTTGATGATAATGGTGAGGGGGATGTGAGGAATGTGAGTAGAAGAGAAGAACGAGTAACTGTTTGTTTTCACACCTTTTTGGAGGATTTTATCATCTTTTAAAAGTTAATTTTGAGTTTTGTTGTTTCTCTAGTATATTTTTAAGAGATTTCTCACTTTCAAACTGATTTTCAAGAGCATTTTGTATTTTTTATTGTTTGTCTGATAACTTAAATCACTTATCTGTGTTTTGACAATTAAACATTAATATTTTATCATGTTTTGTAAGAGTTTGCAAAAAAAATGGGGGGGGGGGGGTGTAATGTGGGGAAAAGCACCTGTGCTGGCAGCAAAGCAATCAACAAGACCAAATTTTTACCACTCAAAATCCAGTTTGAAACAGTTTTTCTTAAATTCCTACGCTTGTTCGCAGGAGAAGAAGTGTTCGATTGTGTCTGTGGAGGTGCCGCGGTCGCAGCACAAGTACGTGATCGGACACCGCGGCGCGACCATCGCCGAGATCCTGCAGGCGACGGGCGTTAGCGTCGAGATGCCGGCCGCGGACTCCAGCGTCGGCACCGTCACTCTGCGCGGCCCGCACGACAAGCTGGGGCTCGGTGAGTGACGCGTTGCCTGCTCGGCACTCTGCCAATTTCGAATCTTCTGTTAAAGCTATTGTTATGGTTGTTGGTGGTTATTTCAAGAAGCTTTGTTTGAACTTAAAACTGGTATTTCGTGGTTATAAACCACACAATTTGTTGCTAAAGGTGTGAGGATTCCGTAGACCCTGGTTTCGTTGCAATCGGACGAACGATGTCTCCAGAAGTTAGTATCCAATAGGAGGTAAATTCTGCGCGGGAAGCAGCCCGAGGATACGCTCAATATTTCGACATAACTAGCCATTTCTCAAGTATACGTCACGAGGAGGTGCCGCGCCAAAACGAAAATGTGCGATTATTCCTACGCAAAATTTTTTTTCATGAAATCAAGCGGGATATTTAATTAGTTGGCATTCTGTACACTATATGTTCTTTTAAAAGCAATTCAGAGGACTCCTTGAAAGAGTAGGTATAGCAACAATTGCATGAAAAAAAAATGAAAAAAAGCGCTGAAAACGTCACCCTCAGAATTTTGATATGCCATAATCTTAAAAGTGAGTTTGGTGACCTGAGTTATTCTTTCAGTTTTATTCTTTTGCTGTTCAGCAGAGAATTATCTTTCAAGTAGGTACCTATATAATTATAGAAATTTGTTTAAATGCTACGGTGATATTTCGAGCTATCCTGGGTTATATGCTGGTTTTGACCTGATTTCCTATGCTGCCCATGCATTTCGAGTTCTCAAACCCTAATATCTCTGTAATCAGGCCGGTGACCCCCAATATCATCACACCGGTGGATGTGGCGTTAAATTTCCAACTAAAACCGATCGATTTTGAGTTTTTTTCATTAACTTTGAGTTTTGACTTTATGAGTGAGAGACTTTAAGGTCGTTCATTGATGGTTGTTGAGGTTAATTTAATTTAACATTTCTTGGATTTCCATGAGATATTTCGAGGTTCTGAGATATTCAATTGGTTGTCAAAAGTGCGAGAATTCCGTAGACATTATTTTCGTCACGATCAGAAAACGGGTGTGGCCTGGAAAGTGTATCCAGTAAGTGGTAAATTCCTAGCTGGAATTGACATCTTTCAATGTGCCGGCAAAACAGGGTTGTTTTAAAACACTTGTAAGTAATTAACGGATGAATTTTTCGAAATGAAAATGGTTCAATTGGATGCCAGGAGTGTGAAGATTCCGCAAATATAGGTTTCATTGCGATCTCACCAAAGGTGTGGCCTGGAAAGTGTATCCCGTACGAGGTAAGGGAAGCGGCCCGAGTTCACAGCTCAATGAACAGACTTAAGAAACTTTCGTCACCAACACCGATCGTACGTCATATCAAACCTGACTCCCCCCTCCCCCCAGCCCTGAGCATGGTCTGCGAGAAGGCCAACTCGGTGCAGACGGCGACGGTGGCGGCCCCCAACTGGATCCACAAGTACATCATCGGACGCAAGGGCGCCAACATCCGGCTGGTGACGCAGGACCTGCCCAAGGTGCACGTCGAGTTCACCGACAAGGAGGACCGCATCAAGATCGAGGGGCCGCCGGAGGAGGTGGAGAAGGCGAGGGCCGCGCTCGAGGTCATGGCCAACGGTACGTTACGACACGGATGGAAGGTTACCCGGATGTTCCACTCCCGTACTAAAGCAGCGGCTCGGAAGCCCTCCGTCCGGAATAATTGAGTAGTTTCGCCGGCAGCAGATTGATGGAGCCACTGTTTGTTGTTGTAACACCTGTAACCATAACTGTAACCACCTGAGGTACATTGGGTCCCTTGATTATAATTGACCTTGTGCCATGACCTGGTAGATGATGTTGAAACAGGTTGCCAACGCACCCCAGCGATTGCCGGCAAAAATACTGGCATCAAATTTTTGCCGTTGCCATAGCTAGGTATGGTAGAATGTCTGCGAAACCTTACGTTTGTGGTTTCGATGGCAACGATTAATTTCAACGGCAACTAATCATTTATGTTTTTGGTGTTGTGTAGTACGGTTTTGCTCTGGTTTGAGTTACTTTTGGTCCTAACAAGGACCGTGGTCCACCACAGTCCTTTTTAGGACCAAACGCCACTCAAACCAGAGCAAAACCGTACCACACTACACCATCTAACCACGGCTCTGAACCACTTCGCCATTCCATTTATGTTTTTGCATTCCAGTTCTGAATTTGAGTTTCACTTGGGCTTACAATTTGTGACTTTTTGGTTTGTTGGGGTACCTACCTATATATATATATATATATATATATATATATATATATATATATATATATATATATATATATATATATATTGGGGGTAACTTTGTATCCTGTTAAATTATGTTAAAAATTTTAAAAGACTCAAATCTACTTTTGAGATACCCTAGGCTGGGAAAAGACATACACGTTGATTTAAAAGGACTTTAAACACAAATTTGCGTTCGGGCAAAGTTATCCCATTCAGGCAAATTGTACCCATTAGGCGGTACGTCATCGGAGAGCAACGGTATAAGTGAAAATCGGCGAGACTTTAACATTAAAAATTCAGTTTCCACTTTCCAGTCCTTTTTTTTTAAAACTAGTGCTAAATATGAGCGAAGCAGACATGAGCCTAATAAATTCTACGAAAGATGCTTCTTCCGACTCCGTTTAACCGAGCCGCGTCTGTGCAGACCTGGTGAAGAAGCTGACGTTCGTGGAGCTGCGCGTGGAGCCGCGCTTCTACAAGCACATCATCGGCAAGGCGGGCGCCAACGTGAACCGCCTCAAGGACGAGCTGGGCGTGGTGATCAACATCACCGAGGGCGAGGTCAACTCGATCCGCATCGAGGGCAGTCGGGAGGGAGTGGACAAGGCCGCCGCTCAGCTGCAGGAGATGGTGAGTGCCGCCGTCGGTTGTCTGATTAACGGTACCTGCTGTCTGGTAGAGATGTCGGCGATACCCGGAAATCGGACCCGGGTACCAAATTTTTTTAAAAACGTTTTTTTTGTGTGTACCAACATGGAATATTGTAACTTGCAAGGTTGTTCTGAAATGGTGTTATAATAGCGTGGACAAGACATACGTCTCCCATTCGGATGACTGCTTCAAACAGGTATATTCAGCAAAATTTAAGTACCTGTCCTATACCCCGAGGTGGTGAATACCTCGAGGAATATACTATATATGACACGGTTTACGAAACATTGGGTTAAATATATAATATGTGAGACTTTATTCGGCATTCAAAGTTCAGTGTGAAACAGTATTTGTTGACGTGCGATGTTCGGTTGCCAGGTGAAGAAGATGGAGGACGAGAAGGAGCAGGACGTGGTGATCGAGCACCGGTTCTACCGCACGCTGATCGGCGCCAAGGGCGAACGCATCCGCGAGATCCGCGAGCAGTTCAACAAGGTGCAGATCACGTTCCCCGGCGCCGGCGAGAAGCGAGACGTCGTCAAAGTGCGCGGTCCGCAGAAAGGTACGGTCGCGGACGAACTGTCTTTCCTGATTTTAAGTCTGTTTTTACTGATCTTAGCACTTGAAACTGTTTTGAACTGGGTGTGTAATGCTGTGTGGAGTCTAGTTTTCTTAATGTTATTTTCTCTAGGGTTTTCACAGTCACTGATTTGATAGTGTAATTTTTAAATGTGAGAGCAATAGGGAACATTTGTTTTTTGTTAGGTGGTGATATAAAAAAAAAAAAACCAAAATAAATACTCGAATGTTTTTAAGATAAAGAAACAAAGATTTACTTGGATCACATTAATTATTTGAATTTATAGCATTTTTAATTAAAAAAAAAGCATTCTGTAGCATTTATCAGTTTTAATTTTATCACGTATCTGGCATTAACTTAAGCAATATTTTTTTAAATTTTGCTTCTATACTGACATGTGACCCTTGGCTATGATCAAAATCTTTTTACACAATCTGGTCCGTGGACTCTGAATCCCTTGCTTGAGTGGCTTCCGTCCGATCCCCCAGACGTGGAGCGCTGTGCCAAGCACCTGCTGACGCTCGTCAAGGAGCTGGCCGAGACGAGCTTCGTCGCCGACGTGCCCGTCTTCAAGCAGTTCCACAAGTTCGTCATCGGCAAGGCGGGCGCCAACATCCGCAAGATCCGCGACGAGACCCGCACCAAGATCGACCTGCCCGCCGAAGGTGAGGAGAAAGCTGCTTGCTTACTTGCCTACGATACACAATCGATAGCCGGGATATGTGCAACCAAACTCCGATTCACGTTGAGAAGGGCAGTGGACGTTCATTCTCCACGAGGACCCACTGGTGTAAGATGCACATCAGGTTTCAGGTCAATTTCTGAAAGCATGCTAAAGCTATAGCAGCTAAGTGCCGTTTTTTTTTAGTGGCCCGTTGAGATTTAACAGTCCATTAGCAAGAAAATTAAGCGCTCTGATTGTACGTTGCTAAGCAAATAACAAGTTAACAGACCGTTAGGTATTTAACAAGCCACTGAAAAACCGGGTCTAGGTCTGAAAGTTTTTGAAAAGAAATTCTTCGACCGACCAGATACTGAGCTTACCTCGACTCCTTCGATGAATAGCGAGGAGAGAAAAAGAGTATATGTTTTCATTAAAATGCTGTCATGTTACTGTTAGGGATGTGCAAAAAAATTCATTATTCTATCTTCCGATCCGATTCTTTCGGAGAAGAAAATCGATTCAATAACATCAATATTTGTCAGAGCGTGAATCGATATTTCAGAAGATCGATTAATTTTTGGGAAATTTTGAGTGAAATCTGGCATTGAAGGTGGGTTTTAAGACTATTAGAAAGTGAAGCACATGCTCATAATTGCCAAGCTAAAGATAAGAAAGATCGGATTCAAAATATCGATATATCGGAACGAAAGAATTGATATATCGAAAGATCGATTCTTTTTGCCCATCCCTATGTCATATATATGACTTAACTTTTGACCAGCGCAACCAATTCCAATCGAACCAACCAATGTGAGCCATTGCAAAAAATATATACAATACTACTATCCATTCTACTTGTTCTACTCTATCTATTGCTACTATCTATACTCCTTTCCACTCTTTTGAGCCCGTGGCTGTCGGAGTCCGAAACGCGACCGATCTTGGTTTCTAAACCTAGGGGTGTCAATCGATTACGATTAATCAATTCGATTAGTCGATTATAAAAAAAATAATAATCGATTTCTCTAATATAATCGAAAACATCGAAATTCCAACAAAAACTTCAGAAATGTGAATATTTGGTGAAGGCAAACTTTTTAAAATATTAGTTACACAAAATCCCACACAGCTGTGTAGCGCTGGCATATCTTAAGCTTTGTAGCAATGGAGGAAAAAATTCTCGTGACTAACCTCAAATTTGAGAGATTGCGTCCTTTCAGTAAGACTGAAAAAGCGCCGTTTTAGATATCTACTACAGTGCAAATGTGAACCTGGAAAGTGAAAATACCTCCGATTTACAGAATACATCATATCCTGCCTCAATTCCATGATTTTATTTGGAAAAAATCGGTTTTTAATCGATTTTTAATCGATAATCAGTTTTCATTATAGATATTTATTACCTACAGTGCAAATGTGAACCTGGAAAGTGAAAATACCTCCGATTTACAGAACACGTCATATCCTGCCTCAATTCCATGATTGTTTTTGGAAAAAAATTGGTTTTTATTAGATTTTTTATCAATTATCAGTTTCCATTTCGATCCGAAAATCGATTTGAAAAAAATAATCGTTTGAAATCCCGATCTTAACCTGTGCGGTTGCAGGCGAGACGAGCGACGTGATCACCATCACGGGCCGGCGCGAGGACGTGGAGATCGCGCGCGACCGCATCGTCAAGATCCAGGAGGAGCTGGCCAACGTGGTGACCAAGGAGATCTCGATCCCGGCCAAGTTCTACAACAGCCTGATCGGGGCCGGCGGCAAGCTGATCCACGCCGTCATGGAGGACTGCGGCGGGGTGGCCATCAAGTTCCCGCCGCCGGACTCCAAGAGCGACAAGGTCAGTGCCCCCCCCCCCCCCCCTTTCAATTTTGATGAAATCATACAAATAACTCTTTTACAGTGGTTTTCAAATCCCTGAAGTATTTCTGTCTGAGAAATATCTACCTTCAACCAAAAAGAAAGTAAAATCTGCGGCAAAAGCAATGATGAAATTTGTTGGTGTAAAACTTTGCGCCAAGTGCGACCTTAGCGCTCCGGACGTACCACTGCAATATCGTGCTGCCATCTATCTACAACTTGAGGAAACGTTTAAATTTCGTATTTTAGCTTCTGGCGCAAAAATCAAATAACTCTGTTCCTGAATTGGGAGTCGGTTCCTGCCGGAATCGGGTGGGAATCGAGTACCCGAAGTCATCCCTAGTTTCTCAGCTAGTTTTTGGCTAACATAATTTGTTTTTGTGTTCCCTTGATTAGTGAAAGAGCAAATTGGCTCCATTTCGACTTACGACGTCACAGCAAGCTTGAACGGAACAGGCGCATTGAACCGTTTCTGACCGAGTCGAACCGTTCCTTCCCCCAGGTGACCGTCCGCGGCCCGGCAGACGACGTGGAACGCGCCGTCACCCAGCTGCTGGAGCTGACGTCGGAGAAGCAGTTGCACTCGTTCACCGCGGAGGTGCGCGCCAAGCCGCAGCACCACAAGTTCCTCATAGGCAAGGCGGGCGCTAACATACGGTGAGACACCGGCACTTGGGACCATCGTTCGGGAAGATCGTTGTGAGATCTATCTTTTAAAAAATCATGATCGTTTTGAAAGCGATGTTGTAAAAAGATTGAGATTGTTTTGAAATCGGTGTTTTAAAAAGGTCATGATCGTTTTGAAATCGATCTTTTAAAAAAATCATGATCGTTTTGAAAGCGATGTTTTAAAAAGATCGTGATTGTTTTGAAGTTGGTGTTTTAAAAAGATCAATATCGTTTTGAAATCGATCTTTTAAAAAAATCATGATTGTTTTGAAAGCCATGTTTCAAAAAGATCAAGATTTTTTTGAAATTGGTGTTTTAAAAACATCAAGATCGTTTTTAAATCGATCTTTTACAAAGATCAAGATCGTTTTTAAAATATCAAGATCTTTTAAAAACATCAAGATCGTCATCAAAAAAAGATAATTTAAAAAGATCGAAGTTTGCGATCTTTTTTCTATAAATTCAAATTCAGGATTCTTTTATTGAAAGATTGTTTAAAAGATTGTTCCCAGACAAAAAAACAAAAACATGGTCCATTGTCCGACAATGGAACACTAATCGAAGTTTCGTTGCCTCTGTTTCGGCTTGTCCCGAAATGAACGGTCCAATTGGAAGTAATGTTGTTGGCTGAAATCCCATATTGAGTATCTCTGCAAAACACACAGATCTGAATAACAGTGCTTCTAAAACACATCTGAAAAGGATTGGGAAACTACAATCTTGAACTGATAAAAAGATCTTTTTAAAAAGATTGTGGAAAAAAGATCTTGACCAAACAAAAGATTGAAAGTTAATTTAAGAACCTTAAATTCCCTCTCCATGGTACAACAAATGGAATGGTTGTGCTGAGGAGCGTTTGCTGATGGCATTGGTTGGTCGTTGGGCAGGAAGCTTCGAGACGCAACGGGGGCCCGCATCGTGTTCCCTGGCGACAAGGACGAAGACAAGGAGGCCATCACCGTGATTGGAACAAAGGAGGCTGTGGCCGCGGCCAAGGCCCAGCTCGAGCAGAGCATCAAGGACATTGTGAGTGACACTTTTTGGGTGCTGCTATGCTTATTTCAATTGCCGAAGAACAAGGCAACAGTGTTAAATGACGAAACCAATTTTGATACCTGTCTAAATCCCTTTTTAGATCCCTGTCGAACTCTCTGTCGAAATCTCTGTCTAAATCCCTGTCTAAATCTCTGTCTAGATTAGGGATGCCGGCGGATATCCGGATATCCGGATAGTAACCGAATAGTTCCAAACCGGTTACAATTCAAACTATCCGGATATCCGGGGGAAAAAATTATTTTTTTTGTTAACGAGAGTACACTGCGAGGCATGCCTTCTCCGCCTCTCGAGGCTCTGGCAACGCTGTTGACGTCATCCCCTCCCCCCCTTTACACCCGGCCATGGTCAATCAGCTGGTGGTTAACCAGTAGCGGTTGAGTGGCAACATGGCAGACGCGAATGCGAGTAAAAAAACATCTTTTGCGTGGGATTACTTCAGTGTTGGAGCCGGCGAATCGAAAGTGTTGTGTAAAAAATGTAACAATAAACTTGTGTTTACTGGAGCCTCTACCTCATCGATGGACGATGATTAATAATCTGAAATCCCATGGAATTACCAAAAATACAGTTGGGGGCTTGGCAAAACAAATGACATCCGGATATCCGGATAGTATCCGGATAGTTTGTCGGATGTCCGGATACGAAAAAACTAACCGGCGGCATCCCTAGTCTAGATCCCTGTCTAGATTTTTTGGAAAATCGGGCCTTGGGTTTGTGGTTTTTGCTGGCAATAGCTTTGTCCGTTTGTGTTACTAAACTCCACATGATTGACATCTCCCATTTTTATAATAAGTTAGCCGGCTATTCTGCCGCCCTTTAACAAGCTAGGAGCACTTGGAGTAACGGTGTTAAATAAACAGGGGTGACTTAGTGACTGGATTCAGGACTGGCCACGCCGTTATCGGTTCCGTTGGATAAAATCCCATGATTGTTGTCCATGCTAACTTTTCAACTTTGTAACTGCGAATGGCAAAGTCCGAGTTTTTATTATTTTTTTATTTATTTATTTATTTTATGAGTTTATTATTAGATTAGATACAAGTATCAGTTGCTAATATAGAATTACATTTACAGGTTGGATGTACAGAGTTACAAAGTTGTATAATATGTTCAAAGTAATAATCTGCGAAATCGCAGTGCATGTCTCTCCAACGGAAGGCTTTTCAAAAGAAAAGATTACTACATTTCAATGCTAATTGGAGACGATGCAATAAAAGACTGCGATTGCTTTCAAGGTTTGCTGTGAAAGTCTGCAACCGTGCTTTTTTCGCCCAGCGTGAGGCCCATATTGTTAAAGGACTGAAAATTCCCAATCTCCACCGAGTTCCGAGTGGGACGTTCAGTGAAACAGTCCACTTCGATTTCAACTTGCACCTTCCATAGCCCCACGCAATGAACGAAACAGGTGGCCGCAAACGATGTCGATGTTGACGGATGTTTCCGACTTTGCAGGACAACGTAGTTGAAGGAGACATGACAGTGGAGCCTCGACACCATCGACATTTCGTAGCCCGCCGTGGAGAGCTGCTGCATAAGGTAATGTCGATGATGCCTCTGCCGAGGAAGAATGCTAAGATTAGGGATGAGTTTGATGCAATTTTTCTGCAACCGAGCAACCAACGGTCTCGCTCTCAAAGAGGCTCCCCTGCTGTTAGAAGAGCCAAAAGTATCGACATTCGCAAGCATTGTTCCGCTAAAGGGTGGAATGGTCTGAGCATTGAATGATTGACAGCGCAATGTCTGGAGTTTAAGAACAATACTTCCTTCATAGACCCGGTTTTTCAATGGCGCGTTAAATATCTAACGGTCTGTTAACTTGTTATTTGCTTAGCAACGTCCAATCAGAGCCCTTAATTTTCTTGCTAACGGACCGTTAATCTTGACGGGCCACTGGAAAACCGGAACTTGATATGATAAAAAGTAAATACCTAGTTTGAAGTAGTAGTTTGTCAAAACTAGTGCTTCAGATAAGACATACCTACATGATTCGAAAACATTGAATGATAATAGCTAGTAAGTACTATTGTGCTCATGTCAAGACAAGTACACATCGATTCCTTAATTGCAAAACCTCGTATCTGCATTTTTGGGGGAAAAATACGCGTCATCAGGCAATTTGAAAAAAAGTCCTTTTCCGGAATGAATAACTTGAATGAATAATCAAAAGATGAAATTTCATTGCATTCTTAAAGCATAAAAATAATTAAAACAATACACAAATTAGCCTCCCAAAAGTGTTGTCCATTTGCAGGCTAATTTGTGTACATAATAATAAAATGAATAGCCAATTACGAGCTTTCGTAATTTAAATAAGATTAAAAGAGAATTAAAACAATCTCCTCCAGTAATAATTTAGAAGCGTTTTTTCGGTATAATTATTTAATTTTACATTTTGCAGATACCTACGAGGTTTTGTAATTAGGGTATCAACTTGTTCCTTAAAAATGACTACTTCGAAACTGACTACGTTGTAAACCAACTAAAATTTATATGTAGGTATTACCTATTGGCTATTGGCTATTTATTAATGTTACTTTTTTGTATTGTATTTATTGAAATTCGGCATTGGACATATTCATATCCGGAAGGATCAATCGAATAAACAACATCATTATTATTATTACTATAAACTGACCACCTCTACACGCTCCTGACGCAGGTTTCGGACGAGTGCGGGGGCGTGCTGATTTCGTTCCCGCGGCCGGGCGTGGACTCTGACCGCGTCGTGCTGAAGGGAGCCGCCGAATGCATCGCCGCAGCCAAGCAACGGATCCTGGATACGGTGAGTGCCGACTTCGGCTCCTCCGTATGCTTTCTCGGAAATTAACTAGAATATAAATTTTAAACCGGAAAAAAAAATGTTTCAAAAAACCGGAGCTGGTTCCTCACAATTTCATTATTTGTTAGGTTATTCATAACTTTCAAAGAACCAGAACCTTTGTTTAAAATGTTAATGAACCGGAACCAGAGCCGTAGTTTGCATAGTTCTTTAAGAATTGAAACCAGAACCATAATTGGTACCTCACTGTTAGGATTGCTATTTTATTTACCATTCAATACTTTTTTTTTTTGGAAAATTGACTAGTTTTATAAACAAGAACCAAATTTTGGAGACTTTAAGAACTGCAAGCTGATTTATTGGTAAATATGTGGTCGGATCCCATCTTCACTTACCGTTCAATACAATTTCATGTACGCGTTTAACGGTGGGATGTTGGCTGGCAGGTGGCCGAGTTGGAAGCCAACGTTACCAAGGAGTGCATCATCGAGCAGCGCCACCACCGCACCGTTATGGGCGCGAGGGGCAGCAAGGTGCAGCGAGTCACCGCCGACCACGACGTTCAGGTACTGCTCCGACGACAGGCGCTAAACTCCAGCTGCACGGATTCGCGAAACGGGGCTGCTAAAATGTTGGGGCTGAAATCAGGGTTTTATCACGGATATTTAGGTTCCCGGATTTTCCACTCCCATACTAAAGCAGTCGTGTGAAAGCCCTCTGCCAGCAATAATAGTTTTGCCATCTGTCAAGGGATGGAGCCACTGTTTGTTGTTTTATCACCTGTAACCAAGGTGACTGTTACCACCTGAGGAACATTGGGTCCCTTGATTTAAATTGACCTTGTGCCATGGCCTGGTAGATGATGTTAAAACAGGTTGCCAAGAAACTGCCATTCATAAATTTATTAAATTAAATTAAAAGCACATCGTTTTTTTTTTTTTTTTTAAGGAGTTCATGTCTTTGTCTGTTAAAAATTCATCTATAGAATAAAAGGCCCTGTCAACAAAATACTGTTTTATCTTAGTTTTAAAATTTTCATATTGTTAGATGTTCTTTACTTTGGATGGTAGCTTTGACCATCATCATAGCAATGGCCAAGTCACCGACTTGGCCAACCGACCCGACTCGACCTAACCGCCCGCCTCGTCTCAGGTGAAGTTCCCCGACCGCGGCCTGACCGGCGAGGACGCCGACGTGATCCGCGTGACCGGCAAGGAGCCGAACGTGGACGCGGCGGTGGCCGCGCTGCTGGCGCTGGTGCCCGTCACGGAGGCCGTCGACGTGCCGTTCGACTACCACCGCGCGCTCATCGGGCAGAAGGGCAAGGACGTCAAGCTGCTGATGGAGCGCTTCGACGTTCACATCGTGCTCAGCCCCGTTGAGCAGCGCAACGATATCGTCCACGTTTCGGGCACGCCCGCCAACGTCGCGCTGGTGAGTCGCTGGTGCACGTCTGCGCTTATTCATTACTTACTTTTTTTTTTTACTTACTTTTGACGGAGCTTTTGAGCTCGTTGGCAGCTTGGGTTATTTCTTGTTGGTCTTATCTTTTTTTGCTTTTACTTACGCTTGACATTCCCTCCATGGCTCAAAAAAGTTAAGGAGCACAGTGCTGTGATCATGGAGCATTTGTTCATAGATCATTGCCATCAGGGATATGCAACTAGCTTAGCAAACTTGAAATCAAAGGGATGCCGCAGTACAGCGTTCAAGTAGGACAAACCTTGGATCGTTGCTAGCCGGGATGTGCAACTAGCTTGGCAAGCTCGAAATCAAAGGGATGCCGCCGTACAGCGTTCAAGTAGGACAAACCTTGGATCATTGCTAGCCGGGATATGCAACTAGCTTAGCGAGCTCGAAAGCAAAGGAATGCCGCTGTAAAGCGTTTAAGTAGGGCAAACCCAAGCCGTGCCAGCTGTCATCACGCGGTCTGATCAACTCGTTAACGTTATGTATGAAGCTCGTTGCTTCCAAATGAGTAAATTGAATTCTAGAAGTTGCTAAATAATTCCCTATCTATCCAATTTTAAGATAACCAGCTCGCATTTCAAATACAGTAAGAGCTGGCACGGCATACTAGTTGCCTATCCCGTACCGGAGCAGTGAGAGCTGGCACGGCATGCTAGTTGCCTATCCTGTACCGGAGCAGTGATCGAAGCTTGCGTGACAAACAAACGATGGAAGATTGAGGGACTCCGACGCATCGAGACTGAGGCTGTGTTTTGTTTGCAGGCGACCGAAGCGATCCAACAGCGATGTGTGGAACTGGATGCTGAGCGCGGAGACCGAGCTCTCCGAGGCTTCGAGCTGCGGCTGGAAGTGGACCCCGAGTTCCATCCCAAGGTATGTGTCCCGGAACGGAAAGGATGAAGGAATGAAGAAACGAACTAAGGAAGTGGCTCTCGTAATTCATAACTCGCCCTTAACGTGGAAACAAATTTCCATGGCTCTCTGTATTTTATACAAGTTTTACATTTGAAACCTCTGTGCAAGTCTCTTTTAAACTGGTTAGTTTTAAGTGGTCTACCCAAAAAGAAATAAAATTAACGTCTTGATAGGTATGTATACCCCTGTACTGCTAGCTTTTGAAGGGTCACTACTGTTTTCACTTTCCAGTTTTCAGCCACCATGACCCGCAATCAAATCTTGTTAGGGGATTAATTCAGGAATATATATAATTTAAACGTGGGATCTTGTCTGAACTCTGTTGTCCTTCCGATCCCAATTTATAATATTGACAATTTCCCAAGCCCTTTTTTTACTTATCTTGCGATATAGCCTGGCATGTAACACGTTACAATGGAAAATTAACAAACGAAATTATTAAAAAACCCAAATCAGACTGTTCCGAAACGTGACCCCCGTGCGTTTTGCAGATAATCGGACGCAAGGGGGCGGTGGTGAGCAAGATCCGCGAGGACCACGGCGTGCAGGTTTCGTTCCCGCGCAAGGACGACCCCGACGAGAGCGTCATCGTCGTCACCGGCTACGAGGCCAACGCCAACGCCGCGCGAGACGCCATACTGGCGATCGTGCGGCAGGAGCAGGAGCTCACCAAGGTCGAGGTGAGATTCGGAGAAGATGTTCTTGTCGAACGCCGGCCCTCGGTGCTTTAGGACGGGGCGGGCTACGTGCCGGCACCGGGTACACTCTCGGTGCCCTCCCAGGCTTATCAGCCCCAGTAGCTACTGAAAAGTGAAGAGCAATTACATCCAATCAACTAATTTAATGGTTTTTTAATTTCTTAGGCTCATGTCTACTTTATTCATTGGGATTTTGAATGGTTTTTAAAATGTAGGTAGGTAAAATTTCAATTTTTGGATTATCAATTTAGGAAGCCTAGATTAAAAAACAACTATTGGTTCTTTTGTTCACGTTTTTAATGTCAGTTGAGCTATCACCCTTGATAAAGAAACTAGCATACGTTACGAAACATCGGGAAACCAGTGAGACTTTTGATTTAGCATTCAAATCCCAGTTTGAAATAGTTTTTTTTAAATGTAATGGTATATGCCATAATGGTATAATTGGTGTTTGGTGGTATAATGGTAATGGGCAGTAGCTCAAATGAAGGTAATGGAACATCAAGTGAAGACAAAATGAAGCTCACAGTCGGAAGCGATCACCAAACGTGGCCGACCGTTCTTAACTGACCGCTCGCTCCGTTGGCCAGGTCAAGATCGACGCCCGCGTGCACTCGCGGCTGATCGGCGCCCGCGGCCGCAACGTGCGCAAGATCATGGACCAGTTCGCGGTGGACGTCAAGTTCCCGCGCGCCACCGACCCCGACCCGGAGATCGTGACGCTGGCGGGGGCGGAGCAGGCCGTGCTCGACGCCAAGGAGCATCTGCTCAACCTCGAGGAGGAATACGTGAGTGGTGATTCGTTTAGACTTCGTTTTATTTAAGGCCATTCATTGATGGTTGTTGAGGTTATCTGAATTCAACTTTTTACGGATTTCCAAGAGATATTTCGAGGTTCTGAAATATTCAATTGGTTGTCCAAAGTGTGAGGATTCTGTAGATATTGGTTTCGTTGCGATCGGATAACGGGTGTGGCCTGGAAAGTGTATTCGGTAAGAGGTAAATTCTTAGCTGGAATTTACCCTTAAGTACATCTTTCAATATACAGCCTAAACGTGGTTATTTTATAACTCTTGTTGTAAGTAATTAATGAGTGAATCTTGCGAAATGAAAATGGTTCAATTGATTGTCCGAAGTGTGAAGATTCCGAAAATATAGGTTTCGTCGCGATCCGACGAAAGGTGTGGTCTGGAAAGTGTATACCTTACGAGGTGAAGGAAACAGCTCGACTTCGGAGCTCATTGAACAGGCTTAAGCAGATACCATTCTGCTGGGAGCGCTAGTAGTCACTGTAGCTTACATGAGCATCTGCTCAACCTCGAGGAGGAATACGTGAGTGGTGATTCGTTTACACTTCGTTTCATTTGAGCGGATGCCTTTCTGCTGGGAGCGCTAGTAGTCACTGTAGCTTACATGAGCATCTGCTCAACCTCGAGGAGGAATACGTGAGTGGTGATTCGTTTACACTTCGTTTCATTTGAGCGGATGCCTTTCTGCTGGGAGCGCTAGTAGTCACTGTAGCTTACATGAGCATCTGCTCAACCTCGAGGAGGAATACGTGAGTGGTGATTCGTTTACACTTCGTTTCATTTGAGCGGATGCCTTTCCGCTGGGAGCATTAGTAGTCGCTGTAGCTTACATAAACGCAAAGTTGACGAAACCGAAATCCTGTCATCATGTTTATACCTTTGAATACCACCAAAGCTTATGTTTTTAACTCTCAACTATTTATTTGTTGATATTTTTACTCATGATTATGAAATAGATTCATGTTGTAATTTTTGTAGTTGTAACCGGAATAGTGTTTTGTTTTCCCGCCATTAAAATTTTAATTCAAGAGTTGGTAGTTCGTGAGGGGGCAGTCCCTGCTGTGACATCTTCTCTCTCGGGCTGGACTGTACACTCTTGTTATTACTTATTACTACACTGCTTTCATTGGCCTTTACGGGGAAGTTGTACGAGGTCTCGAGGGCTGAAAGTAGGGGAACGTTTTCATTTTTTCTGACAGAAAAAAGCAAACCTAAAATAATAACGGTAGGTAAATAATTCATAATAATAATAAATATTAATAGGACGGTACTAATGGAAGTTGGTACTTTGTATTAAATAACCGTAATTTACATATATAGATAGTAGATACATTTTATTATTATGTACACAAATTAGCCTCCCAAAAGTGTTGTCCATTCCGGGATTTGAACCCGGGTCCCCAACTTTCGCGGCTGGTTGCAGTTGGGGACCCGGGTTCAAATCCCGGAATGGACAACACTTTTGGGAGGCTAATTTGTGTACATAATAATAAAATGAATAGCCAATTACGAGCTTTCGTAATTTAAATAAGATTAAAAGTAGATACATATTTACAATTCTTCCATAAGTTGTCTTCAGTGCATTATCAATTAGTCAAGCGGGTAGAATGATTTATAAGTAATTGGTTATTACAAGATTTCATTAATAAATTCTTAGATCTATAGATAGATATACAACAGCTGCTAATTAATATAAAAATTACAAAGTGCGGTATTAAATATTAATGCAGTTCTATATTTGATAAAAGTCCATTGGTAACGTAGCCACGATTGCTGTTGGAGACTTGGTTTGAAGGCGAATGCTCCCGCACTTCTAACTCTTCCGCCGTTTTAACTCTTCCGCCCTTCTAACTCTTTCGTTTCTCCGCGCAGCTGCAAGACGTCAACGAGTCGGACTACCGCGACTCTCACCGCGCCCCTCCGGCCCCGACCAACGCCCTCGGCCGCGCCGAGGACAACGGCGAGGTGGGCGGGGGCGGCGGGGGCGGCCAGTTCGTCGTCAAGGGCGGCCCGTGGGAGCAGGCGGCTCCGGTCGCGCCCGACACGGCCTCGCAGACCGAGTTCCCGCGCTTCGGGCCCGGGAAGCCGGAGGCGGGCGCCGAAGTCGCGGCACCGAGGGCGCTGGGGCCGTGGGGACCCAGGCGCTAACGGCGCGGATGGGAGGCGGCGGTGTTTGCAGGGGCGGGGATGGTTTTTTTACTGTTCGGGGGAATTCAGTTTTGGGGTTTGTGGACCGTCCATTTTGTTTGGTCTGCTGGCTGCTTGTTGTTTCGATGAAGTTTGGGCGGACATTTAAAAGCTTTTGCGAGAACTTTGTTGTGACAGTATTCGAATAACATCAATGCGATTTTTATTTCAGGCTTCTCTTGTTCTTTCAACAAAGATTGCCTGGAAATTTTCAAGTTCTTCATGGGATATTGTTACAATATTGTTCGTAAATCATAGTTGCAATTTGTTCTTTGGGCAATTCCTTCAAAATTTGCGCAAAGTTATTCTATTCGTCCAAATCCTGGGCATAGTTGAAGTGAATTCATTGGAAACACGCTTTACGTGCTAATCCTCTTTGTGCTCATGCACTTATCTTTCAAATTGCAACTAAGCATTGATATTTGCCCCAAAAAAAGTCTCAAAATTGATGCAAAAAACGTCCTGACACCGTGCAAACACGAGCCGATTGACTCGAAAATCAGCACGAATCACTCGAACCGTGGACCGCGCCGACCGGAGTGCTCGTCGAGCGAATGCCAACTTCGGTTTGGTTTACGAGTTGCATCTACCTCGACGGAAGTAGCGCTCACCTTGACGCTAAAACTGTTGCCTAACAATGAATTCAGCGTCGGCGCTTACATTGGCAAACGGCGCCGGACAGAAACACGTGACACGATGCTATACATGAACGGAACCTGTACTCTGTTGTATTTTTAAGCTGGGTCTCTAGAAAATATCATGTCTGAGTGTCCATTTTTGAGAGGAAATCAATGTGCATAACTATACCTAAGCTACAAATAGAGTATGTGAATACGATTAACGGGCTACCGTTCTAGAGTGAACTGTGTTTCAGCCGTAAAATTGTCGCATAGAAAATGCGTCAACTAAAATGCCAGTCCCAATCGCCCGTTGTTTCGCTTCCCGTAAAGGAGGGGACTTTTGAAGTCGCCTCTGCGCCGGACATTCCTTAGAAAGGCAGCTTTTGCACGCTTTTAAGTGCAAAGATTGAGCGAAAAAGATTATGGGATGTTGGACCACGCTAATTTTCGGCGAGCGAAACAGGCAAAGCTATGGACTTGAATCGAAACAAGACAAAAAAAGAGAAAGAAACAGAAAACGGAACCAATAAGACGATCTGCGAATTCACCCGGACACGATTTCGGTTGGACGGAAACACGTGAAGTCTTCCCGGTGCGCAAGAGGGAAGATAGCGATAGAGAACGGGGAGATGTCGGATACGGACGGGGTGCCTTCAAAGATTTACGTTGGATGTCTTTTCGTACGTAAACACACACATACACACACATACAAACATACATACATTTACATACACTCACACAAACACTCTTTAAAAAAAAAAACAGGTATGCGTGGTGGTTTTCGAGAAAGTGCTGTTATCTTATTATTATGGTAGGCTTAGTGCGTCGTTCGGTTGGTTCCCTGTGACGAGGGATGGAGATTATATCGAGACTATAAGTTGATGAGGTATAATAAAAATATACTCAAGGAAACAATAAATAGACAAGTGTTATTTTTATTTCCTGCTTACCCGTGTTTTGCTGTACATGTATCTGAGTGCTCACATGGTTTTTGGAACTTGTTCCATTACAGTTTCAATTTTATGTTCCAATGACCGCAAGTGATTGTAATTTTTTGGAACAAACATTGATGACGGACCATTTATCTTTTACTAGAGGATGATATTGGGAGTTATAACTTTCGAGTTTAAAAATAAATGCTTTTTGTTAGTAGCCAAGTATAACTTGTCTAAATAATATGTCCAAAGTTACCAGCTGAAAACTACTTTCTGCATTTGAGCAACGATTTGATATTACAGTAAATACTTCTTTGCTGATTACTTGTTCGAGCAGTCACCAAAAGTATTTCTGATAATGCACTTAAACTATAGTAGAAACTTCAAACCATTCACAGTCCTTTTCCAACTTTAGCGCGACGGTTTAAAGTATTGTTCGATGGTACAACTGTCTTGGGGTCCGTAACCGTTGGTTTGGTACACCTGCGTCGCGCAGGGAAGGTAAACTGACGTTCGGTTGGAGGGAAAAAAGTGATTTGATATTCCTGCGTAATCGCTGCTGTTATTGACCATATTTTTGTTAAATAAGTGATTGCCATACACTCAAGTCAACATGCCGTGTGAAATGATAACGCTCCAGCTTGGCCAATGTGGGAATCAAATTGGCTTCGAGTTTTGGAAACGGCTTTGCGAAGAGCATGGTATAAGTCCGGACGGCATTTTGGAGGATTTTGCTACAGAGGGCGGAGATCGTAAAGATGTCTTCTTCTATCAAGCCGATGATGAACACTACATTCCTCGAGCAGTTTTATTGGATTTGGAACCTAGAGTCATACATTCAATCATGACATCACCGTATTCCAAACTTTACAACCCCGAAAATATCTATCTGTCAAAGGATGGGGGCGGTGCCGGTAATAATTGGGCTAGTGGATACTCTCAAGGGGAAACATTGTCTGAGGACATTTTCGACATAATAGACAGGGAAGCTGATGGATCTGACAGCCTGGAAGGTTTTGTCCTCTGCCATTCGATTGCCGGAGGCACAGGCTCAGGAACCGGTTCTTTCATCCTCGAAAGACTCACAGATAGGTTCCCGAAGAAGTTGATTCAGACTTACAGCGTGTTTCCAAACCAAGATGAGATGAGCGATGTTGTGGTGCAACCTTACAACTCCTTGCTTACGTTAAAACGTCTTACTCAAAGCGCAGACTGTGTTGTTGTATTGGACAACACTGCGCTTAACCGCATTGCTACTGACAGGTTAGTTTCCAAAGATTTTCGTGCATGGTTTTACTTTAAAATGATTTATTGGATCTACTTGCACCAAATGTTTCATTCATAGGTAAGCAGTTTGTATTATTGTGGCAGGGATCTACACCTAATAGATACTATGCAAGGTGTACACATTTATTTTTGCAAACTTGCAGACTGCACATCCAGAATCCATCGTTTACGCAAATCAACTCTCTCGTCTCGAAGATCATGTCAGTGTCAACAACAACTCTGCGCTACCCATCCTACATGAACAATGACTTGGTAAGACCAGACAAATTTATTTGGTACCTACCTATAGCTAGGATTTCCAATATTTCCTGGTTTACACTTGCTACAATCTACCAGCTAAGATGCCTGTTTGGTAGAAATTCAGTGGCAGATTTGTAATCCTACTGAATCCTACGAGAGACGCGGTAGAATCCGAAAATCAAACTGTACTAATACGCCTCGTTTCTCTCAACTCTAAGGTTGGTCTCATTGCTCCGCTGATCCCAACGCCGCAGTTGCACTTCCTGATGACGGGCTACACGCCTCTAGCATCCGACAACGAAGCCGCCAGCGTGCGCAAGACCACGGTGCTGGACGTGATGCGTCGGCTGTTGCAGCCCAAGAACATGATGGTGTCATCTGCTTACGAGCGGGGCTCCGATCACTGCTACATCTCCATCTTGAACATCATTCAAGTAGGCGCTATAAAGAGAGTGCAATTTTGTAAACTTGTGATTTTATTACAAATTGTTTTATATTTAACTGGGTTCGTCTTGAAAAGAGGTATAGCTACCTACCTTCATTACCCTCCTCCAAGAGCTAGGTAGCTAAAGCCACTTAGTTGACAGGGCTGCCGCTGGGACAAACCCAGGGTTTTCTAAAAACCTGGACTCGTAATCTTGAGTTTTAAGTCAACTTTTAGTCGGAGCGAAGGCTGGAAGACCAAAGGCCAGCGGCGATATCTTTTAGTGTATACTCGAACCATTGGCAAAGAACTTGAGGGTAGAAACTTCTTACAAAAATAACATAGAGTTGTCACAATAAAACTTAAATAAGGTGACTAATGCTTGACTTAAACTTGAGAATTGGGGCCTGCAGGTTTTCCTGGGTTTTGCTATTTGAAGTATTGATCCAATGTAAGTAGACCTACCTACCTACTACCTACGTAATGTATTAAACAAATTCTACAAAAACAAATCAGTGAAAATAGGACATGAAAGTTTCCATTGAGATTGTAAATAATCAAGTATCAACTGCTCGGGGGTTCGAATTGTATTTGATTAGGATTGCTCTGAATGCAGCATTGGTCCAAGCATGACAAAACAGAGCAAATCGTAGTGCACTCCCAGTGCAGACCTGTCCGAGACAAAGCCAGTAGGTCGTCAAAATTCAAATGAGAAATTGAGAAAAACCCAGTAGTGAGTTTTTGTACCAGCTTTATAATGGTGGCTAGTGGTAACCCAGAAAACCATTTTACAAAGCCAGCGCTGAAATGTGCAAACGATGGCAAGGCCTCAATGTAACCATACTACTATTTGCTTGACCCCAATTGTTCGTTCTAGGGCGAAGTCGATCCAACGCAGGTTCACAAGTCGCTGCTTCGAATCCGCGAACGCAAGCTTGCCAACTTTATCCCTTGGGGACCGGCAAGCATTCAGGTAAGCCACCGCTGATTTATGTCCTGACTGACTGTCAAACCTTCGGTCATTGCTCCGGTACGGGATAGGCAACTAGTGTAGGTACTATCTCTTATTGCATTGATGTCATAAAACTTAAAAGTGAATAATTATGGATACAAATTACGAACGTACTTCTACACACATCTTCGACGCATCTTCGAAGATCCAATTTCCTTACCTCAAAGCCACATTAGTATATATTTCTGCTTTCATATAACAAATAACAATACATAACAACATAATCTTTGTCACAGACTTGTTCTCACAGTGTAATGCAAGATGGCAAGACTTGTGTTTACCCTACTTGAACCATCCAGCATCCCTTGCGTGTGAATCTAGTTGCATAATATCCTGGGCAGCAATGATCGGAGGTCGAACGTCAATGTTACAATGTCAAAGTTGTGATAGCAGCGACTTTGGCCAGTCGTATGTCCAACTTCCTTGTAATTCATATCCGGTTAACCAATAACACGGACTGCTTCGTATCTGCCGTAGGTTGCTCTCTCCCGCCAGTCTCCCTACGTGAAGTCGGCGCACCGCGTGTCCGGCCTGATGCTCGCCAACCACACGAACATATCGACGCTGTTCGAACGCTGCCTGCAGCAGTACGACAAGCTCCGCAAACGAGAGGCGTTCCTCGAGCAGTTCCGCAAGGAGGCCATGTTCGCGGACAGCCTCGAAGAGCTCGACTCGTCGCGCGAAGTCGTGCAGAATCTGGTGGACGAGTACAAAGCGGCCCGGTTTCCCAATTACATCGAGCGAGGGTTCGAGCGCGGAGATAAGGTAAATTGATAATGAAACGGCTGCTCGTATGTATTGTAAGATTATCGATATTTATTAATTATAGTATTACTGATCTGAATCGGAGAAGTTTCTCAGTAAATTTGTTCGTCTAGTTCCGTTTGATACTGGAACGCTAGTTGTTGGGTCAAGAAATTATGATCGACCATGTCGATAATAGTCCATCTCTGTATTGATCTTAAGTCTTAACCATTAAGCACGGCACGATTTTTAAAATATTGAGGGAACATTTAAATTTAAGTTATCCATGGTCTGTTGGTAAATATTGCTTTCAGAACTGATATATGACCCTTTGGCCTTTAGACTGGCGTAAGAGCCTGCGCAAAGTGAATTTTAACATGATAGCTTGTTAACGTTCTGGATAAACGACTGCTGGTAGTTTATATTAAATCCGTCTCACAGCATTGTCAAAGTATTCTGAAAAGTGAAAGCACATTTTGTCTCTAAAAGATAATTAGTAATTAATACTTTAAAAGGATCTGAACCACTTCAGTAGCCATAATTCTTGAAATAATTCTCGGTAGCCACTATGTTTTTACTTTTGGTTAACAGTTTTTTGTTAACAAGAAGAGCTATTGCTAGTAGCACAATAACTTATTGATATTTTTTTACCTACAGTAAATATCTAGTGAAGAATGATTATCGTTTGTATGTATTTCGATCATGTAAATCTAGGATTAACATAGGTACACTTCTGGACTTTGAAAGCGTTCCAGTCGAATGTTGGCTATCTGCTCAGAAAGTTTTGTCTGAAAAGAGCATAGGTAGGCCAGGTACCGACCACGTGGATGAGCACATGGTGGCAGGGGATGTCATGTTCATTGATCTGTCACAATATAGTTGTGTCAAATCAGTTTTATTGTCAGTACCTGCCTCGCAAAACTCGTGGATTTGTTCCCTGGCAAGTTTTGTATCAGATTCCACACACCCGCACTGGCCTAAAACACATAATTTTATAGGTAGAAAAGAAAAAGAAAAAAAAACTGGCATCTTCTCTTTGCTATGAATACTTCTAAATCACCACTTTGTTAATATTGAAGAAAACACATGTTTCCACGTTCAGATTCCATTATATTTCTGTTAATTGCTTCTGTTATCTTTCCATCAAGTTAATGGTTATCACCGATAACCTACCTTTCATGTGGCTTTACGGCAGTTACCTCGCCCAGTCGGGTCGAAGGTGATGCAATATTAATTAAAGCAATTATAGAAAATAAATAAATTCACATTGTGAATACCTGCAAACATTTTTGCAAGTACGGAAAAAGTAGCGCCATTTATGTGCTTTTTGTCCAGGCAGGAGCAGGACACTTTTTGAATTTTCTTCTAGCTTAAAAATTACTGCATTTAAGCCTTTAGAATTGAGTGAAATCCATTGCAAAACTCGACAATGTACCCAACTATCAGCTTGATTGATTCACATTTCACGGAGCAAGGTAGTTGCTGATAAGAAAACTAGGTTGTCATGACGAGATTTGGACCCTCTATGCATGTCATCCAGTCCCTCCATGTGCTCATCCTCGTGGTCGGTACCTGGCCTGCCTATGCTCTTTTCAGACGAACCTTTCCTAGGACATAGCCGAAATTCGACTGGTACACTTTTAAAGTCCAGAGGGAGGTGTACATTTTTTTGCAGTTGAGCATGCACATAATTCTGTTCTTGACTACCTGTATGGCCAAGTGCTGTTAATTGTTTTCACAATGCCATTGGATCACAGATCTAATGTTACCCAGATATTCTACCATACGTCGGCCATTCGTCAGCAATCGCTGAGGTGCAACCTATTTTACCAGGCCATGGTACAAGGTCAATAGAATCAAGGGACCCGATGTTCCACAGGTGGTTATAGTTACCTTGGTTACTGGCGATATAACAGGAAACAGTGGCTCCATCCCTTGACTGCAAGCAGACCTATTTTTGCGGGCGGAGGGCTTTCGCGTAGTTGCTTTAGTAAGGGAGTGGAAAATCTGGGTAACATTATATCTGTGATATGATCTTATGTTGTTGAAGAGAGTCTTCCTTTATCCCGTTGAAATCTGTTCGTGAATAATAAAGTGCCAACCTTTTGTTAATAATTAACAATTTCTGTGTTAGTTTCTGAGGTGAGTCCTGTAGAATGGTCATCCCAAGTGGCAAGGGAAGGTAAAATGTTTGGTTGCACATTTTCCCAGTTTCGGTTTCGTTCCAAAAAATGTAATTTTTGGAAATTGCAATCGTGCTTGCTCGTGCTTGATTGCAATCTGCTTGCTCGTTTTTTTAGCTCGGCAAATTTTGTCAGGTTGTCACTACTCTAGCCAGGATGTAATGTGCTCCAAGACTTTCCTAATAAATAGACTAAGCGAAGACAATGCACATCTGTGCGATCGAGGTTGTGTGTCACGAACTCCAACTCCCAATCATCTCAATTGTTATTTTATTTATTGAATTTGACATGTTTATAAAAAAGGGAAGGATCATTCAAATAAAAAACACTTTTACATATCCATATGCTGTATTTGCAAAACATATTGGTGACACTCTTTGCAGTACATACATAGGTAGGCAGGTAACTCCACCAAGTGGAGTTACACACACACACATCACAGTCTTCGAGATCTTGGTGTCAAGAAATTCATGTTGGAAGTCTGCAAGCATCTGAGAGGTAAGTAACAGGTAAGAGAAACATATCCTTTTCCACTTCCTTCCATTGCTTGCCAGCTATGATATAATGTACATAGCAGAAAAGTATATAGCGTGTTCAGCTTGGAAGATCATTCAAATGGTGTGGCACACCGCATATGGAACAATTTCCCTCCTTCGTTCATTGGGCCCGATTGGTCTGGTGGTTACGGCATTTGCCTCTCAAATCTCAATGCACAAGTCGCTCGAACAACAGATGTAACTGTTTTTGCAACCCGACTACCTCGAGGAAACCGACCGCAGCGCTGTGTGATCGCTCTATTAGCTAGTTGAGGAACTTACCACTTACCAGCTGCGTATTATCATACAATTTTAATGCGCATGCGCAAAGAAACAGCTCTTGTATGTTATCGCCACAACTACTTCTATCGGACGGTGTAGCGCAGTGGTAGCGTGCCCAGATGATAACGCATAGGTCCTCGGATCTAATCCCACAACTTGCAAAGAAGTTGTGCAAAAAGTATAACTGCAGGGGGAGTTTTTTGACTTTATAAATGTAGATCCTAATAAAATAGTAGCAAAACACTGCTCAGGCTGCCAGGTTGCGTCCGGGTGTTGGGGATCTCACATGGCATTGAAGCCTATCGGGGTCTCCCCCTACGGGGCACGGCGAAGTCAGGCCACGTCCGTCGCCACCCACATTGCACCCCCATGAGGGGTGCGTGGAATTACGGCGAGCAGTACGGTGGACGCTGAGCGACAAAACTCTCACGAGTTGTCGAAAATCTTCGCCGATGCCGGGGATCGAACCCGGGACCTCTGGTAAACGAAGCGCTACCAGAGTGTCACGCCTCAAACCAATGGACCAACCTGGGCAGATATTAATAGGTGGAAAATATCTGATATTTGAATTACATTAGACCAGGAAATGACAAGGTTCTCCGCCTCGCTGCTAGATCGCGCCACCAGTGCAGAGTTAGTTCATCGCATGGCTAATAGAGTGCGGTGAAAGCAGTGTTGGGATTCTGATTTCGCCTGGCTGTGTGTGGTGGGTGGAGGCGCCGGGTCGGTGGAGGTGCCCAACTCGAAGTGTTCATCGGTCACGTCTTGCCACGCTGGAGGCGGCGAAGGTGTCCGTTGTACTCAACTGCTGGAGTCTCGGTTCCCTCAACACTAACAGAATATCTGTACCTTGAAAACGAGGCGCTATCCCCTGAACACGAGGAGCTGTCAAGATTAGAGGCTATAGGTAAGATGCTGACTGCCCTACGATACTGCTCTTAAATTTGAGTGTAATCTTTCGCTATGCAAAGGGTGTACCTACTTAGGAGTAGGATATCTCCGGGAGTTCAATGCACATCCTTGTTTTATTCCCAAGTGATAAATTTGAGTTATTTGCATTTAAAAAATAAAAATAAAAACTGTTTAGCGGCTAAACTATTTAAGTTGTGTCAAATCTGAGTAGCTCATAGTGTTCAGGGTGATCAACTAGGTACCCCTTCGACCAAGCTTCATGAATCATGAAATACCCAAAGGGGTAACATCACGGATCTTTTCGTTTTGAAGACCGAAAATACGAGCAACTCTTTTCGTCGCACAATGGATGTTTTTGGGGGTAGAATTTTATAAGGAGTCCAATAAATACCGTAATTTTCATCTCATTGAAAAATTGTGCGAGTTATTCGCGATTTAAATTTAGAAATTGCACTAGCGGCCAAAGTATTTAAGTTGCGTCAAATCTGAGTAGCCCATCGTGTTCAGGGTGGTCGACTCCCCCTTAAGACAAAGTATCAGCGAATCTTCAAAAATCGAGAAAAACCATGATGTATACATCACGGTTTTTTTCGATTTTTCAAGGTCAAAATTCTCGACTGATTGGTTTCCACACTCGAGGTGTGTTTTTGGGGGTAGAATTTTACAGGGAGTCCAATGCACCCATCCGTTTCCTTCTAAAGCAAAAACTTTTTGAGATATTCACGAATTAAAGAAAAAAAAAATGATTTTTCAACCTACTATTTTTGGCCAACAAGGGATGGAAATAGGGGTAGAATTTCTAGGGGAGCCCAATGAAGACATCGGTTTTCTTCTTAACGCAAAACTGTGAAAGTTATTCACGATTTAAAGTTAAAAATCGTTCTAGCGGCTTAAGTATTTAAGTCAGGTAAAATATGATTTGCCCACAGCATGAAGGGTTGTCAACTACCCCTTAGAAGAACGTTTTGCCCGTTTTTAAGAAGGTCAGGTAAAAATTTTCTACTCAGTCTTTTTGCAAAAAATAATTATTATATTAGGGGTAGAAATTCAAGAGAAGTCCAAAAACCACCCCCGTTTATTTGTCAAGTCAAAACAAAGAGAGTTACAAGCACCCCTAAGCAACCCTTGGCAACGCATAGCATATAGGCAACCCATGCAACGGAGCTGCACTGCGGGACAATCTACCTCACAGGGATGAGGCCTATCGATTAACAACGTGTGGTTACCATTACAGCGGGGGTAGTTTAGGTGATGATTGCATTGCATCTGACTGGTTAAAAAACATTTATTCCAGAATTTAGCTCCCTTTCTTCGAACCCTGCTTCGTGAATCTTGGCACTGTTCATCTAATCAAAGTTTTACATGATTTTTAAGTTTAAGATTATTTCGCTATAGCAACAAATAGTTTTATCTTTGGCTTTGCTGTTCAACGTGAGCGCAAATACATCACAGGTAGGAATGATTCCTTGGAATGAACACCATTCGGGTCCTAAGCAAATCACAGCATCAACATCACGGCTTATGACACGGCAAAGTAATGCCCCGTAGATTTCCATTCAACCGAAGTAGGCGTTATTGCATTGGGACTGTAGGTAATACATTGTATCGGTGTAATAGCAGCCAGTGGATTGGCAACTTCTCAATTAATTCAAGAATCAATAAACAAACAGATTACCTCCTAAAATTTACCGGCATTCAAGTAGGCATTGCAGATTTTGCTTTTCAATGCAAACCGGTTCACTAATTGAATCTACATAATATCTTATGTACAGTTTTAAACCGTTTCTTTACACAATAATTTATTTTTTATTATTTAAAATACATAATAATAACAATAATAATAGACGATTCCATAACGTTAATTTGTTTCTTGTCTGTGGAATTGCTGCACGAGAGATCTACAAAAATGCCGACTGACCTGGCTGACAGAATCCCACCTGAAGCACAGGGAGTTGCCAATCCACTAGCGACTACAGCATCGATCGAAGCCCATTCACAATGCAGGATTCAGAACCAAGATCCTGCCACCGGGGATAGCAATTTAGAATCAGGATAGAAGTCGGCTAGAATCGCAGCCCTGGCCACCAAACCTCTCTCGTTAAGCTGAAACAGCGCAGTTTGAAACACGGCTTCGACGTCGAATCACTTAAACGCGGAAAACGATTTGCCTCTCTTCGTCTGTCGGGTTCGATATTCGGACGAAAGCGCAGGCAGGAAAGGGAAGGCTAAACGTCATTTAGTCTTTTGCCTTGGCGGCTGTGCTCTGCCTGGTGCGATGGCATTTGTTGGATGGGCCTGGGGAAGAAATTGTACTGTTATTTTTCTTAAAAAGAAAAATGTTTTATATGAAAAGAAATGAAAAGGTAAGTAAAACGACTTTAAGCAGCAAATTAAACAAGAGTGGTATAAGCCACTTTATAACATTTTAATGTAAGGCCTGATTTATGTTCAGTTAACAGGAAAAAAAGAGTACCTAACTGTAAGTTAAGATACAAGTAAATTGAAGTTGTAAGTTAAAGCATTTTTTTAGAATGCTTTCCATAGTGAACATTTCAAGGCATTTTATTTTCATTTCAAAGCATGTATGGAACTGAATTATAAATCCATTTATCTCAGATAGAAGAATTTTTACGTTCACCAGCTTCGCTTGAAGCGGCTCAAATAGTAAACGCACTCACCGACGACCCTGGGCGGCACAGGCAGGAAGATGAGACCGAGTGTGACTCCGATGAGGAAGATGCAATCAGTCAATCAGTCAATCTGGTTATTTCGCTTACCGAGCTGCTCATGTTGACGACAACGTCTGCAGCTCTTTCGGCTTTCGTTGGCTGCGAGGGCTTGGGGAAACAGATCTCACGATGTGACTGCAGAACTCCAACCAGATGCCAGTAACCTAAGAGGGAGCCGAGATCAACAAGGTGCTGTCACAATTCAAGGCAGCCGAGAACCAAACCGGTGCCAACATCATATGGATGTATTTGGGTATAATAGTAAACCATCACTCCTGACTAGATGGGGAACCACATAGCATTTGAATATCAAATATCAAATATCAATCAAATATTTTTGTAGAGACAAATTATTAAAACTTGACAACCCAAAATAAAATAGCTAGCTCCTTAGGTAACTATTAAAGCTGTAAAATAAAGTAAGTCATTTTGTGTTGTGATTCAGCATGCTGAAAAATATGAATAACTACCCAAATTAATTTTAAAAAGGTTTTCCAAGGTTTTGGATAATTTTCAGAAAGCCTAATCAGTAAAAATAACACAAAATTGATTCTTACATTATTTGGAAGCATGGCAAACTACCAAGGGTGCTGACAATTTTGTTTTGAGCTCTCAATAATTGATTGTTAGCAAACAAATATTTTGTAACCCAAGGGGTCGAGCCCACATTGGGCCTGTTCATTTGCAAGGCTCCGTGAATCACTGCAGTCAACTCAACACCATTTTAATTCCAGATTTTACAAGCAAAATTCAGAAGGTTTCATTTTCAAGTGCCCATGCATCTGCCCTGTTCTCTCTAACTAGTAACTTTGGCTGCTTCCTTCACAGAATTCACCGCATACTGGATACATTTTGCAGGCCACACCTTTAGTCCCAATAACGTAATTCGTAGGCCAAGGGGTTCCCACATTAAGGCAAGTTTAAGTCAATTTTTACGCCCTGGCCAAATACCAATTACGTAATTGTGACTAGTTTGTGACAGGATCAAGGTAATGGAGTTGGGCTTATTTCAAATTTAACTAATCTTGTAGGCACAAACTGTAGCAGGTGATGACAGTTTGAAGTGAGCCAAGAGTTAGCAGGCACACACTTTTCAAGGGAGCCAAGAATAAAACTGGTGTCAACAAAATCTTGATGCATTCCGGTATGATGCGATTGAACCCGCGTTACCCCGGTCCACAGTCATTTCCTGGCGATTCAGCAAAGATTATTGCAACTTCTCTGTCAAAGTCAGACCTCCGGAAAAGTTTATAGAATGTAAAATTTAAAAAATTCCCGGACTTACCATAGCGAGATTGACGAGTGAAACAGCGTTAAGTGCGCTGTTTCACCAGGACATCAGTCCCGCCAAGTTGACGACGATCATCAACAAGACCGCCAACATGATGCCAGCCGAGAAGATGTCGAAGCCCATCAACAGATATGTGACCATGAACACGGAGAGCGAAGAGAGGCCCAGCGATTGAAGGGTTTCACTCCAGATGGCCAGGTATTGCTCGTAGAACACGTAAAACTCACTGCAGGAATGAACAGGAATGGTAATTTATTAATAAACATGCCATCAATTGCCATTGGCCCCTCATCATTAAAAAAAAGGTTATTTACAGTCAATAACGTACGCACAGAGCCCTGAGAGCCCACCAAGGCTGAGTGGGCTGCACAGAGCCCTGAGAGCCCACCAAGGCTGAGTGGGCTGCACAGAGTCCTAAAAGCCCACCAAGGCTGAGTGGGCTGCACAGAGCCCAGAGAGCCCACCAAGGCTGAGTGGGCTGCACAGAGCCCTGAGTGCCCACCAAGGCTGAGTAGGCTGCACAGAGCCCTGAGAGCCCACCAAGGCTGAGTGGGCTGCACAGAGTCCTGAGAGCCCACCAAGGCTGGGTGGGCTGCACAGAGCCCTAAGAGCCCACCAAGGCTGAGTGGGCTGCACAGAGTCCTAAAAGCCCACCAAGGCTGAGTGGGCTGCACAGAGCCCTGAGAGCCCACCAAGGCTGAGTGGGCTGCACAAAGCCCTGAGAGCCCACCAAGGCTGAGTGGGCTGCACAGAGCCCTGAGAGCCCACCAAGGCTGAGTGGGCTGCACAAAGTCCTGAGAGCCCACCAAGGCTGAGTGGGCTGCACAGAGTCCTGAGAGCCCACCAAGGCTGAGTGGGCTGCACAGAGCCCTGAGAGCCCACCAAGGCTGAGTGGGCTGCACAGAGCCCTGAGAGCCCACCAAGGCTGAGTGGGCTGCACAGAGCCCTGAGAGCCCACCAAGGCTGAGTGGGCTGCACAGAGCCCTGAGAGCCCACCAAGGCTGAGTGGGCTGCACAAAGTCCTGAGAGCCCACCAAGGCTGAGTGGGCTGCACAGAGTCCTGAGAGCCCACCAAGGCTGAGTGGGCTGCACAGAGCCCTGAGAGCCCACCAAGGCTGAGTGGGCTGCACAAAGTCCTGAGAGCCCACTAAGGCTGAGTGGGCTGCACAGAGCCCTAAGAGCCCACCAAGGCTGAGTGGGCTGCACAGAGTCCTGAGAGCCCACTAAGGCTGAGTGGGCTGCACAGAGCCCATCAAGGCTGAACCAAGGTAGGGGCTGGCTTGAGGTTAGCCTCATTGGAGGAAGAGCCAAGGGAAGAGGGAGAGGGGCTTGAGAATTCAAGTGGGCGGGAACTCCTTTCTGGGCCGTGCTGTCTGGGAGGGGAACCTTCTGGCATCTCCTTTATAAGGGACACAGCGGTCAATTGTCCTACGAAGACGTTTAAGAATAGGCGCAACTCATATTGAAAGTTGTGAATGTTAAGTTCCTACTTTAAGTCATAGACTTAAATAGACTTGTAAATTCTTTGTCTATGTAAACAATGTGTGCACTTGTAGGATCTTCGATCACTGCTCCGGTACGGGATAGGCAACTTGCATGCCGTGCCAGCTCTCACTGCATTCACGGAGTATGTTGCTCTTTTACGTTATCATAAAACTGGGTTAGCATCAAAACAAACATACAGGAAGATTATTTAGCTACTTCTAGAATTCAATTAACTTATTAAGAATGGACTAGTACCTATATATTTAATCTTTTAAATTGCAATACATAACGGCACAAACTTCGTTATAGAGTTGATCTGACCGATGATGACAGCTCGTAAGGCCTATACTTTAATGTAGCACGCGATATATACAGCGCTGAGCCAGTTGCGTATCCCGGCTAGCAATGGTTGAAGGTAGGATGTAATAAATAAGTAAATAAATAAAATAAAACCTGTAAGGGAAGACTTCAGTGTAGTGTCCGTTCTCAGACAAAGCCTTTGATCCCTTGAGCCACGATCATCGCCGCTCGTAAAGCCTCGTAGTAATCCCGAGATGTCTTCGGCGTCAAGTGGTGTGTCATGAAGTAGCTGTCCATCTTCGAGGATGAACCTTCGTCCTCCAGATTGTAGTTGAGACCTTGGGGCAGAGGACACTCGAGTTAGCAATCCTTTAATTCAAATTTTATTTCCGATAGAACACATTGTGGTGTAAGGAATTGTCATCTTTGTATGGGCATCTTAAAACTTGGCAATCATGTGTGAAAACACAGTTCAACGAGATAACTCTCACGTCTACATTTAAAACCAAACCTATTCTTATCTGTCAGTTCTAGTGGGAGTACATTGTATGACAGGCACATTAAAAATTTACAAACAAGGAAGAGTTACAAGTTGACAAGTAACCAGTTCTTAGCATGGTAGGATTGATTAGCGATTGCTAGGCTAGGTCAATCGTTAAACAATGATGGTCGGTTCCTTTCATCACTTGTACGTATTACGTTTCAGCTTCCTAATAGCAATAGGCACCTACATAGCAATTAATGACATGATCTTGGTCACAGAATTGGTCTGACAGTGTGATGACAACGGGCAAGGCTTGGGTTTGTCCTACTTGAACGCTTAGGTTCTAATGTGGCAACCGCTTTCAGAGAGAAGAAAGACAAAGCTGGACTTTTTTACAAGTACGTACCTGGAATAATATCAGGAAAGTGGGCAGGATGGAAAACACCAGGGACGATAATTTAGAAAAGAATTGATCTGACAGAAAGATGACAGCTAGCAAGGCTTGGGTTTGGTCTACTTGAATGCGCTTGGCTTTGAATTAGGGTTTAAATAACCCAAGGACAGCAGCATAATTAGGGTTATAGTATAGGTTATAGGCTAATAGCACAGATACAAACATTGATTAACGATGGCTATCTAGATAGCCCTCTCCTGGGAAGAGGGGGATTGCAAATTGCAAACGGAATCTACCAGCCAGAATGCACGAAGCCTGAGGTAGAGCTTGAATCTCTCGGCCAGTGGGAGTGCACGGAAACAGTGGTCGAGACTCACCGTCAACCACCAACGAGTTCTCACACAAAAGGCAGCCCCAAACATCCTTCAAAGCTTCTTGGTAATCTCCTCTATCACACGGGTATCAGGTTGGCTGGAGGAAGAGAATATCAGTGAAAAACATTGCATTTCAACCTAGGAATTTGATCGAGTCAAATGGCCAATGCATGAATTATTCCAACAAACTTACGAGCCGAAACCTCATCAGCCTCTCCCTCAACAAAATACCAGCTCTCAGTGAGTGGTTGGGAACAATCAAGATTGCACGGTTGTTAGATTTCCATAATATTCTATTTCCCATTTTTAAAGAATTCGCAAGATGACTTCCGATCAGCGAGGTTATGGTTCGCCAGCTGATGACATTTCATCAGGGTCACGTGACCAAATCTAACCTAACCTGGGATAACCTATAAAAACCCAGTGATATGCTGACATTTTTATGTAGGTTTGAAGCGATAGGACGGAAAGTAGAAAAGTGGATGAAAAAATAATCACATCAAATATTGTATATAAATAATTTGTATTTGTTACTTTAATACTGAAAGTCTATAAGTTACAATGTACACAGTCTAGGAATAATGACGGCAAGGTATAATTTGTAAAATTAATAAATCACAAGAGTCGCGAGGATGTATACCTGCTGTCATTACCTACACTAAAATAAAATAACATACACACACGCACGTAATTTACGTAGCACCCATCGCATTCCAACGTTGCCAGCGGCATCCGCTAGCTGAAAACGAAGAGCACAAACAACGTGAATTCACAACCGAGTTGAAAGACCGAACAATAAAAGTATAGATAAAACTTGTTCGCGCTATTGCAGTTAGTATATAAGAAAACTACCTGTCATATTTAGAGATTTTAGGATCTCTAAATTGAATCAACGCGAAAGGGAAAACAGGTAGGGAACGTAGGTAGGCATACTCTCCCAAAGTCAACATACCAACAGTGTTCTTTGGTATAGGTAGGTATACATGTTTGCAATATAAGGGGTTATCTGCTAAATGCCCACAGAGTCGTGGGTCAGTGGAAGCGTTGACATTGTCAAGGTCGACATCAATGCCAAACACAATGCCCGAGGCGCGTACCTTTCTGCGCGTGCCCCTCACTTGGGCGCGCCTCCCTGCAGACTGTACAGCTTGTAGTAATGTCCGCGCTGCGCCAGCAGCTGACTGTGTTTGCCCATCTCGGCCACGCGGCCGCGGTTGATGACGCAGATCACGTCCGCGTCCTGAAAACAACGACGTAGGAATGGCAATGCACTTCGCTCCACTGAATTCCACTCATGGTGTAATGAAACACCCAATCAACCACCAAACTTGATGTAGAAAGGATATATTTTGTTCAAACAATTACGACAAAGAGCGACAATGGTTGGAGAGCCTACCGGACGAACCGTGCAGTTCTCAGGTCCGTGGACCACTCTGCTCTGCTGTCCGGTCCCCAGCTAGCTTGGCCAACACATGGCACAAGGGCTGCTGGGCTAATGGTACATAGGGGTGGGGGATAGCAAGGCTGGAATGCAGAATGTACAGCCAAAGCAAAAACCATTGAAAAGGGCAGCCAAAAAGCTGTACCATTACCATGGTCATAAACATGATTGCAAGCATTTTTTAAAGTGGCTGGCCAAATTTGATTGTTTATTTCTCATCAGGGTAGCGATTGTGTAAAATATATCGATCGGTAGCTAAGGAAACCGATCGGTAGCTAAAAGTTTCCTGTTTATTTCAATTGGCCGTGCTACCGATAAACATCGATAACTCGTCGATAACTTTACACAATCGCTAGGCCCAGATGTCAAATTTTCAAGCGTTCCTTTGTAGTCCAGCTCGTCAAATCAGGGCTGCCTGTACCTCGGGGATAAGTTTCTTATCTCCTACTATACGTTGATTGCTCCAAAATATAAACGCCATCTGCGATATGGTGTTAATCTTTTTAATCAATGGTTACGCTTGTGGGCTAGGCTCGTGGTCGCTTACAGCAGGAAGCCTTTCGATAAGAAGAAAGTTGGGTTGGGAAGGGGCGAGGTTCACTTTTGAGTGTTGGGACACCCCATCGGCAACTTGAAGCGTACAATTATTGGCCGAAGGTTCTTGACTTAAGCCGCGGTCAAATCCCATCTGAACATAATATACTCCCTACTGTAACTCGAAATGTCCACTGTGGTGGTCAGCCTGTCCACCTGTCCAGCTTGTGATACATGTTTGCCCCTCCTTCGCCTTGTCCAAAGCCTCCTGGGCCCCTGCCCACCTTCTCAAGCCCATCTAAACATGTCCTCCCTGTACTGTAACTCGAAATGTCCACCTATCTAAATATGTCCTCCCATACTACAACTCAAAATGTTCACCTATCTCCACATGTCCATGATCCATTCTACTTTAATTTAAAATGTCCACCCATTTGAGCATGTCCTCCTATCTGAACATGCCTACCCTCCCCTGTGACTATAAACTCGAACTCGAAAATGTCCCTAGCCCGCGGATTCAGAATGTCCACCCATCTGTTCATGACAACTCGAACCTACTTTAGCTCAAAATGTCCACCCTGTTCATGACAACTCGAACCTACTTTAGCTCAAAATGTCCACCAATCTGTTCATGACAACTCGAACCTACTTTAGCTCAAAATGTCCACCAATCTGTTCATGACAACTAGAACCTACTCTAGCTCAAAATGTCCACCAATCTGTACGTATCAATGCGAAACGTCCACCCACCTGTATGGTGGACAGCCTGTGGGCGATCGTGATGCAGGTGCGACCCTCCTTGGCCTTGTCCAGCGCCTCCTGCACCACTTTCTCGGACTCGGTGTCCAGCGCAGAGGTTGCCTCGTCCAGCAACAGAATGCGCGGGTTGCGCACCAGCGCACGCGCAATGGCGACGCGCTGCTTCTGACCGCCCGACAGCTGGGCACCCTTCTCGCCCATGCGCGTCTCGTAGCCCTGGGGGTATGGCACAAGTCGTATTACATTTCTAAATCTGTGTACACGGTTCAATGTTTCGTTCAATGCATTGAATTCAAGGTTGAATTCAATGCATTGAACCGGGTAAACAACAGTTGAATTCAATGAATCATTGAATGAAAGCTTGAATTCAAGGTTTCATTCAATGTTTTCTCATTTAGGACGTGTTCTAAATATCGTTCAATTTTCCTTTCAATAGAAGGAAGGGTATGTTAATGCCTTCTAGAAACAAAGATTTTGGAAGGCTGTGCCACCATTTTCAATGAATTTAGAACATAGTCGTGTAAACGGCTCTTCAAGAGCATTCAATGTTTCGTTCAATGCATAGAGTTCAATGCATTGAATTCAATGCATAGAACGAAACATTGAACCGTGTAAACACAGCTTTAGACTCATGCCTGCTTGTCTTATCTTTGCGCACTATAAGTGATCAAAGAAACTACTTCGGAGTTTTAATCCTAAACTAGGGCTTCGCGAACGCAATATTTGTGTTGCGTTGAAGATGAGCGTAGCAGTTAGTATAGCTGATAAAACGGTAGGCAGAAGGCCTATGAAAACCAGAGAGCATCAAGCCAGATCATTGACCCATGAAAATTCTGATCACTCGAAACTTTAGACCATTGTGACCTTACTTTGTTTCTTTCTGAGCTGTTAGATAGCGTAAATATGATCATTTTATACTAATTTAGTAATGATAACGTAAATACAAACTCATAACTTATTCCCGAGGATAAAGCCCCGTTTATATGGGAGCATTTTTGACAAAAAGTTTGCCATAAAAGTTTTAGACCGTCAAAATAACATGACTATATTCCATTTTCTATGGTGTTATATCGTATATATCATAATATTATAAAGAATATATAAGTATCATATGCAATAGTGATAAAATGTATAATTTGTAAATACAACATTAATAAGAGTCATGTTATTTTGACGGCATAGAGATGCTTTGGCAGACTTCCGCCAAAAATACTCCCACGTACAATATCCATTCGCAAATTACTGGTCAAAACCAATTCAGGGCATCGGACAATGCCTTTGTTAAAACAGATATGTGTCATGACATACGTCAAGAATTTGAACCACCTCTGTCCCTTTCCCAGCCCTATGTTGCCAATTTTCGGGGAAACCCCTTCATTGCCAATCATCAGGTAGGTAAGCACACAAGAGGGACGAAAGTGACAACGCAGCTATTTGCAAGGAGATCCGTCAGTTGTCACTCTCGAAGAGAACACAATGGAGCTTAGCAGAGCTTACAAGGGTCGGCACGCGTCTTTCTACACCAAAATCTCGAGTGGTTTTGACCAGTTATTAGCGAATGTACCCATATAAACGGGGCATTAAACAAAGATGGCAGTATAGTCCATTCGCAAATTCCTGGTCAAATCCACTTCAGGGCTTCGGACAATGCCATTGTAAAAACAGATATGTATCTCGATTCTCGACATACGTCAAGAATTTTAACCAAGCTTTGGTAATATTAGTCGGTATAAAGATGATGACAGGATTTCAGTTATGTCAAATTGGCGCTTATGTAAGCTACAGTGACTACTAGAGCTCCCAGCGGAATGATATTTTCTTAAATAAAACGAAGTACACAAGGGTCGACACGCGTCTTTCTACACCAAAATCTCAAGCATGGTTGTGACCAGTAATTCGCGAATGTACTATAAACGGGGCCTTAAGAGAGAAGTAAACGGTTGTCGTTTTGGTCGATTTTCGCATAAATTTCACATTCATAGGGAACGTCTCCTGGCTACAAATTATTTACAAACATTTTGAAAAAAAATACTAGTGTTGTGAAAGAGCTGCCGAATGGCGGATACTATTTTCTAAAAGCGCCATTTTAGGCCATTTTAGGCACTTTTAGAAAATTCCCCCAGCTGCCAGTTTCAAAAGACTACGAAAAAAATAGTATCCGTCATTCAGCAGCTCTTTAACAACACGCGTATTTTTTTCAAAATTTTTGTAAATAATTTGTAGCCAGGAGACGTTCCCTATGAATGTGAAATTTATGCGAAAATCGACCGAAACGACAACCGTTTACATCTCTCCTAAACAAAGATGGCGGCAACGCGACATTCGAACGTCACTCACCAGAGGCAGCGACGCGATGAACGTGTGGATGTTGGCGTTCTTGGCCGCCGCGATCACCTCGTCCATGGTCACGTGTCGCGAGTTGTCGCCGTACGCGATGTTGTCGGCGATCGTGCGGTCGAACAGGATCGGCTCCTGCGAGACGATGCCCAGCTGCGAGCGCAGCTTGCTCAGACGCACGGCAGAGATGTCCAGCTCGTCCACCGACTGCACGCGGGTGGACAGGGACACACGGTTATTCAAGCCATTCTTTGATGATGGCGATGATTGTGATGATGAAAATTAACAGTTTCATTAGATAAATTCCTAAAATCTTATCAAATCAGAGATATTTCGCTTATTACACTGCTGCCACCAATATGCGTACATATTACAATGCAGCCACCAATGTAGCGTGAATCCCACACTGCTGCCACACATGTAACGTTTATTCCACGTGCTGCCACCAATATAACGTGAATTCCACACTGCTGCCACCAAAATAAAGTGAATCCCACTCTGCTGCCACTAATGAAACGTGAATCCCACACTGCTGCCACCAGAGTAACGTGAATCCCACACTGGTCCCACAATGGTAACGTGAATCCCACACTGCTGCCACCAAAGTAACGTGAATCCCACACTGGTCCCACAATGGTAACGTGAATCCCACACTGCTGCCACCAAAGTAACGTGAATCCCACACTGCTGCCACCAAAGTAACGTGAATCCCACACTGCTGCCACCAAAGTAACGTAAATCCCACATGCTGCCACCAATGTCACATGAATCCCACACTGGTGCCACACAAGTAACGTTTATCCCACATGCTGCCACCAAAGTAACGTGAATCCCACACTGCTGCCACCAGAGTAACGTGAATCCCACACTGGTGCCACAAATGTAACGTGAATCCCACACTGCTGCACCAAAGTAACGTGAATCCCACATGCTGCCACCAAAGTAACGTGAATCCTACACTGCTGCCACCAAAGTAACGTGAATCCCACACTGGTGCCACACTAGTAACGTGTATCCCACATGCTGCCACCAAAGTGACGTGAATCCTCCACTGCTGCCACCAAAGTAACGTGAATCCCACATGCTGCCACCAATGTAACGTGAATCCCACATGCTGCCAAAAATGTAACGTGAATCCCATACTGCTGCCACCAAAGTAACATGAATCCCACACTGATGCCACACTAGTAACGTTTATCCCACATGCTGCCACCAAAGTGACGTGAATCCTACACTGCTGCCACCAAAGTAACGTGAATCCCACATGCTGCCACCAATGTAACGTGAATCCCACATGCTGCCAAAAATGTAACGTGAATCCCATACTGCTGCCACCAAAGTAACATGAATCCCACACTGCTGCCACACTAGTAACGTTTATCCCACATGCTGCCACCAATGTAACGTGAATCCTACACTGCTGCCACGAAAGTAACATGAATCCCACACTGCTGCCACCAAAGTAACATGAATCCTACACTGCTGCCACCAAAGTAACGTTTCTCCCACATGCTGCCACCAAAGTAACGTTTATCCCACATGCAGCCACCAAAGTAACATGAATCCCACACTGATGCCACACTAGTAACGTTTATCCCACATGCTGCCACCAAAGTGACGTGAATCCTACACTGCTGCCACCAAAGTAACGTTTATCCCACATGCTGCCACCAAAGTAACGTTTATACCACATGCTGCCACCAAAGTAACGTGAATCCTACACTGCTGCCACCAAAGTAACGTGAATCCCACACTGGTGCCACAAATGTAACGTGAATCCCATACTGCTGCCACCAAAGTAACATGAATCCCACACTGCTGCCACACTAGTAACGTTTATCTCACATGCTGCCACCAATGTAACTTGAATCCTACACTGCTGCCACCAAAGTAACGTGAATCCCACACTGCTGCCACACTAGTAACGTTTATCCCACATGCTGCCACCAATGTAACGTGAATCCTACACTGCTGCCACCAATGTAACGTTTATCCCACATGCTGCCACCAATGTAACGTGAATCCCACACTGCTACCATCGGCTATTTTTAGTATCAGATATTATTCAGAAACTACGATGTCTTTTTGTTTTTTCGATAACAATTATTTTAGTTGCGTTACGATGGTGCTGAAAAACCTCTAGGTAAAACCCTTTTCTCTGTGGCAAAAGACTTGCACATCTCACTGGGTTCTATCATTAGGTTTATAGTTTAGGCAGAGTCCCATTGCTATATAGGGTGTCTGCGTAGCCACCCTAGCATCTTCGATCACTGCTCCGGTACGGGATAGGCAACTAGTATGCCGTGCCAGCTCTCACTGCTTTCAACATGTATGTTGCCGTTTTTACATTATCTTAAAACTGGATAAACATTAAAACAAACAAACAAGGGGATTATTTTACCACTTCTAAAATTCAATTTACTTATTTAGAATGTACTAGTAAATATGTAATCTTTCAAATAGCAATACATAACGACATAATCATGGTTATAGAGTTGATCTGACCGATGATCACAGCTGGTAAAGCCTATACTTTAACGTTGCATGGGAAACATACAGCGTTGAGCTAGTTGCGTATCCCGGCTAGCAATGGTCGAAGCCAGCATTAGCGGTGGGACTCTGCCTAAACCTATAAACCCATTGGTTCTATATCCAGTGGCGTAACTAGGTATACCTGGGCCCCGGGGCAAGAATTTTCCTAGCCCCCCCCCCCCCCCCCCCCGGGGAGCGTCCGCTGGGTACGGAAAAAGCTATATTGTATATTGTCTTGCACGACAAAAAAATTTATTCTGTGTCAATCAATATGCCCGAACGCAAAGTCATTATACGAAACCCGCGTCTACAAATGAAGGGACCTATACCAAGTTGTGTTCATGTTTTCTGTTGCCACTTTATGAAGCTCCTGAAGTAGAACTAAAAATTACGTGGAATGAGCTGCCAGAAATCTGTATAGTTCTGAAATTCTTAGGTCGCTTATCCGTTCTATGGTAACGCAAAGCAATGATAAATAGGACGGGAGTAGCCATATAACATGATTTCGTCGGCCTGCGGGCCCCCTTAGTTGGGAAAATCTCTGGGCCCCGGGGCGGTCGCCCCGCTCGCCCCTACGGTAGTTACGCCACTGTCTATATCCCATTCCAGCATTATGGCAAACTCTTGACCACCGCAAGACGAACGGGCTGAAGAGTGCGACTCACGATGGTGCCGGAAGTGGGGTCGTAGAAGCGTTCCAGCAGCTGAATGCAGGTCGATTTTCCGCATCCGCTCTGGCCGACGAGCGCCACCGTCTGGCCCGGCTTGACGATCAGGTTCAGGCCCCTCAGGACCTTGGTGGCCGCGCGCGTCTCGTAGAAGAACTCGACGCCTGCGTAGTTCACGTGACCCTTGGCGACCTTGAGGAAATGGATGGACGTGCGAATTAGGTTGGGGTGAGGTTTTGGGCAAATTTTTTCGGAGGTATCATTAACAAATCTTTGAAAACTTTAAAAAGTATTAGAAGCATTTGGCTTAAATGATCTTATAAGTACGGATTAAAACAACTATACGTCGGTACAAGAAAGATATAATCTTATCGCCTCTAGCAGTTTTGGCGGCAAGCGGCTTGTTATAGTATTCCTATCAGAAACGGTGGAAATTATTGTAACATTGCGACTTTCCCATTTCGCCGGTTTAAGTACGGCTATTTTTGATATACGATATAAATGTGTATTGTGTATTTGTGTATTCTTGGCAAGAATAAATACAGATATTTTATGTGTGCCTTTATGTGTCTCACAGGCAAGCGTACAGAAAGCTCTGTGGGACAACCGCTAAGAGAAAATACGTGAAGGAATTTTTGAAAATCTCATTTGAAATGCTTTACAATAATACATCATAAATGCATATGGCTATAGTCATGCATAAATGGTGTCAAGGCCACGATTTCAAGATAATCAAGGTCAAGGTCATGGTAACGGTTCAAAGGTTTTAAGTGCGCGCTATGAACAGTTCTGAGCGTAGATACCAGCTCGCGTTGTTTCGAGCGTTCTGACATGGGATATAAGAGCTTCGTGCGTAGAGTTGTGAGCACTGCAGATTTGTCCGACGTGTACGTACCCAGCTGTCGCTGCCTGGCAACGGTGAGAGCGGGTCGTAGATCTTGGGCTTGCGGTCCAGCAGGCTGAAGATGCGTGACGCTGCCAAGTAGCCCTTCTGGAAGTTGGGCGCGAACGCGATCGAGTTGGCGATGGACACGGTGCCCATGATCAGCGCCTGCGACACTCTGCAAGGGAACACACGGAGGTGTTGAAACATTTCTGAGACTGATCCATATCAAAAAGAATTTTTTCACACTGGGTTTTGAATACTAAATAAAGTCTCGCGGATTTATGGACGTTTCGTGCATCAGGGCTATCAGTTGAGCAGAGAGCTATCAGTTGAACATAGCTATCAGTTGAGCAGAGCTATCACCAAGCGAACACAGCGACCAATATATCTCCGAGCTTTCACCGAAGAGCGAAGGCTATCGAGATTTTGAGGTCGAGCTGTCACCCTTGAAGAAGTAAATGGCAGTGATGTATGTAAGTAGCACAATAGGTATGTTACGAAACGTCGGGAAATCGTCGATACTTTATTTAGCATTCAAATCCCTATTTCAAATATATATTTTTTAACACGAATGTGTTGATCAACGGGACAACGACTGAAGCTTGAAGCCTGACTGGAAATCTTACAAGACAGGCTGTATCATTTGATTTCATTAACATGTTTTGCTTATTAATAAGACTATTTGCCACTAAAATAGAATTGTAATTAGTTAAGTCTGTACATTCCACTGTCCCGCACTTAATTGGGAATTTCTAAGACTAAAATAATAAATAAATAAAATAAACCAAACGACATGCGGAAAGACGTCTAAACTTAGAAAACAGCTCATAACAGTGAATTGACGTCTGAGTTACATTATTATGATACAGGAGTAAACATCAGTGCAGCTTGTACATGTAATTTATCTTTATCAATATTATATTGATCTTTTATATACTTTATTACTTTATTTTTCATATCAGCATCAATATCAATTGCCAAAAACAGTCATCGTGTAAGTGAGAAATCACATGGCAAAGCATTCGTTCCAACAGGACAGCGACTTTGAAAGCTCCCATTCATTTGTCACCCCTCTGTCGAGGTCAGGGTACAGAAAGAAGACCACCTCTATCTTGGGATTGTAATTAGGCAGTGGAGTTTCATCCCTCGAGCTGCGCACGTCGGTCCGCCGAATGCCAGCACAATAAAATTTCTCTGTCACAATATTTCGTTATTTTGTTTAGTGTTTTGTGCATCATCCTATCTAATCCCTAGGAAGTGTTACAATCTTACAAAATTTTATGCAGGACAGTCGAATCGTTAGTTTACCATCACTTTACTGTTTTTATGGATACTACTTTGTGCACCGAGGTAAACTATTATAGATTTCCTGGTTTTACCAAGTTTTCCAACTTGTAGATACAAACAGCGAATCACTTTCAGCAAATTCAGTAGTGTAACTCCCAGTTGGAATCTCAACTAGGAGTTTGAAAACTTGGTAAAACTGGTTCATAGTTACTAGTGCTGCGCTCTAGCGTAGCCACTTTTAGCATATTAGTAGACAATCTGTGTATAACTCCATCCGCGGTTAAGTAAGTCGACTCACTTGAAAACAGTGGAGTACGGCAGTCCCTCGTTGGCCACCAGCTGACCACCGTAGTACATGCAGGTGGCGAACGCGAAGAACATGAGCGACCTCGCCAGGCCCATCACGAAGCCACGCATGTGGTTATTGCGCAGCGCGACCAGGTAGGCGGGACGCAGTTCGTCGATGTACATCCGATGGAACGTGTCTTCACGGCCAAGACTGACCACGGTGCGGATGTTGCCGACCGCCTCCACCGCGAGCTGCTCGAGGGGACAGAACAGAACTGCGTTAGATGGACGTGTAAAGAACTTTGGAGCCCGTTGTTGATGCAAGTGGTATGTTCACAGTTTTGCATCTTTTGTGAAGCGTGTTTGGTGGTGGTCAGTTTACCATTGTTTGGACTCTGACCTTTTGACTGTTAAAACTTAGAATGGTGATGAGTATGGTTGGCGATGGATGTGACTAATAGTTTTGTTGATTTCAGTATTGGTTGCAGTCTTTTCAGTATTATTTCAGTATTGTTTCAGGTTGAGGTGAACGAACGGTGCCAGATTGGTGTTAAATTATTTTAGAACCCATGGTTGATGAAAGTGCTTTACTCGGTTTTGGCTCTTTTGCGAAGGGTGTTTGGCTGTGGTCATTTTCCACTGTTTCGACTCTGAGCTATGCATTTGACTGATCATGTGATGAGGGCGGTTGGCGATGAACCTATAACTTTGCCTAGAAGGAAGAAGTGGAACACCAATACCGGCACTTAGCCTATTTAGATTCACTGCTTTTGAAGGGCACCAATGGAACAATAAAAGTTTCTTAAATTTCTTATACCTTTACGAATGTTCGGTGGACGTCGTAGAGCTAACGGGTGATAACTTCCGTTGAACGTACACATTCGCCAAACGTTCTTTTAGGTTCTGCCTGAACGTTGAACGCAAGTTATCCTACGTTAGCTTTGTGACGTCCACCGAACTTTCGTAATTACGGTTCTTGTGCTACTTGGGCGATCCCATCTCCAAGTGGCGTACCTTCGTGGACGCCTCCATGGCCGCCTTGTTGTTGAGACTCTCGCCGCGGATGGCGCCAGCGAACGCGTAGTTGGCGATGAGGATGATGGGCGTGAACGAGAGCGCCACCAGTCCGAGCCGCCATTCGTACGCGAGGGACAGGCCGACGCCCAAGAAGAGCGTGGCCAACGACTGGAGGATCGTGCCGATGCGCTGTCCTGTGGCCTGGAACGGGGACGAGGACGCTGTCAAGACTTTGGTGGAGGGTGGAGGACGCTGTCAAGACTCTGGTGGAGGTTGGAGGACGCTGTCAAGACTCTGGTGGAGGGTGGAGTAAAAGATAGTCGCCATGACACAAGGTCAATTATAATCAAGGAACCAAATGTTCTACGGGTGGTTACAGTAACGCTTCATCGACCAGGCCATGGCACAAGGTCGATATAATCAAGGGACCCAATGTTCCACAGGTGATTAGAGTCATGATTCATCTACCAGCCTAGCGATTTTGTAACTTTAACGTTATGCCGTTATCGGTTTTGATGAATAAAATCCCTATTATTGTCTATGTTAATTTTTTAACTTTGGAACCAAGAACGGCGAAATCAGAGTTGCGAAATCGCAGTACAGGCCATGGCACAAGGTCAATAATTAAGGGACCCAATATTCCACAGGTGGTGACTTACAGTTACCTTGGTTACAGGTGATATAACAACAAACAGTGGCTCCACCCCTTGACTGCCGGCGAAACTATTATTGCGGGCGGAGGGCTTTCGCATATCTGCTTTAGTATGGGAGTGGAAAATCTGGGTAACCTTATAATATCTGGGATTACAGGATACATTTCAGTAGACTACGGACTCACCCCCTGAACGCTGGCTGCGTCTCCCGACAGTCTAGCCAGGAGCGCACCGGTGCTGTTGACTTTGTTGTCGAACCACGCCACTTCTTGGCGCACCATCGCAGAGAAAGCCATGCCTCGAAGGCGCTCGGTGAGACCTTCGCCCGCGACGCCAAACGAGTAGATTTGCAAGAAGGTGGCGAATCCGACCCCCAGGCCGGCGCCGAGGAAGTACAGGGCGTAGACGTTGGTCTCACTGCGGACGACGTCGTCATCCGGTTTGGACAGGATCTGTGGGTGAACGATATCATTAAAGTATCTTTGGTTGTTCGGGGGGTTTTGAGAGCCTTGGTGAGATGGTGGAAGTGGTTTGTCAAGTTATGCTTTTTTGTGATCAACTTTCAGTCATAAATGGATTTGTTCTTCTGACGTTTTGGCAGAGTTCGCTCTTCCATCTCCAGGGTGAGACTGTTGAGAACTCTGCGAAACGTCGGAAGAACAAGTCCTCTTTAGGACTGCAATTCGATTACCAAAGAACATCAACCGTAAAACCACTTCAATAATAGTATCTTTGATCTTGGTATACCTACCAAACAAATTTGAATGATGATAAAACCCGAGTTTCGGTTTCGGGGATGTGCTATCGATGCTTTTTCTGGCAATTATAAAGAAATGATATAAAATACACTTATTATATATGTTTTTTTCTGTTTTTTTAAAAATCAAAATCGATATCACTCTATAAGTCAAGTTTGAAAAGAATAGCATCCGAAACTGCGGCCAAGGAATCAACCTATTCCGTTTTGTTCTCTTGCCGGTTTTTGGTGGTCCGTTAAAAGTCTAATTGTCCGTTAACTTGTTTGCTTAAAAAATTCAATCAGAACCTGTTATTACCTTGCTTGTTAGCGTCTTGCGGGCCACTGAAAACCGGTACTCACTCTTATTGGAAAAATATTTCTATTGTATGGGCGTGCCTTACGGCTGTCATTTAAAAAATTAATCTCATGCTTTACAGCTGGCAATGTCAGTGACACAATGTCATGAACATTGGCTTTACCAATCAGCGCCTCTAGATGTGCATGACGTCACGTTCGCGACTCTAACATGTAGTCTCAGATTGGTTCAGGGCAAATGTTGATGACGTGGTGTCATTGACATTGCCAGCTGTAAACCAAGCTTAAGGGGCCAGACTACCTCGCTCGCTGCTGCTCGCAGCTACGAGATAGCGCGAACGCAGCCCCACGAGGAAGCGCTTTTTTACTAAACCGTAAGAGATAAACTGTTGAAGTAAGCGAGGAAGTTGCAGGTAAAGAATCAATCTTGTGTCGGTAACGGACCCGTTTTTATATTTTTTGTATCTTAAAGGGCCGAAACCACTTTTAAAAATGTTGTATTTTGCAATTTTTGCGCTTTTTCCTGAATCGATGAAGAGATGAAGGAGATTAAAATTGAGAAAATTGCTCTATAACCAACACAGATTGATTCTTTGTCTACAACTTCCTCGCTTACTTCAAAAGTTTATCTCTCACGGCTTAGTAAAAAAGCGCCTATTCGTGAGACTCTGAATTCGCGCTATCTCGCAGCTGCGAGCGGCTGGGAGCGAGTTAGTCTGGTACCTCATGGGTTCACCAAAAGTGATCAGATGTTGTCTCGGCTTACCCCAAGAATGTCTCCGAAGAGGACGGCGAAGATGGGCATGGCACAGCCCATGACGACGGACGAGAGGCAGCCGATGACGATGTACGGCCATTCCTTTTTGTTCTTTTCGATGATTCTCATGAATGGCACCTGTGGAGACGTGACAGGATAAGCAAAAACAGAATTTTACTTTGAAAAAGCTATTCCAAACTGGAATTTGAATGCTAAATAAATGTCTCACTTATATCCCTGGGAACCTCACTGGGAAACCAGTGAAACTTTTAGCAAGCATTCAAATCCCAGTTTGAAATAGTATTTTTTTTCAAAACTAGTGCTTAAGATAAGATGTAGTAGACATGAGTATAAGGAATTTAAAATAATATTGCACTTTCTTTGTGTGTTAATCGCACGCTAATTGATTTCCTATTCAGATTGGGTTGCATATCTAGGGAAATCTTCGAAATCTCTAAAATAAGATCTGCTACATTTAAAAAAGTAGTTTTGGTAAGTATCGACCAAAATATTCATCAAACTGTTTTGAGCTCCACCTACCCTTGTTTATCAAACCTTACCTATGTACCTCTGTTGTTCAGATTATTTAAGAGAATATGAAGCTTGGAAAAAATCCATTACGAACTGGTTGTTGAAAGCTAAATAGAAGTCCAACTGTCAGAGGCGTAACTGGAGGGGAGCAGGCATACCAGTGCTCGGGGGCCTCGGGCTCAGAGGTCCCCTGAGCAAGCGATGAAAAAAAATTTGTACACCCCCCGGGTCGGAAGATTTCTTATATCTATGACCTTTATTTAGGGAATGGATTTTCTTATAGGAAACAAAAGTCTTCGACAATTGTTTTAAAATCTTGTACTTTCCCCGCAATTTATAAATTCTGGTAATCTGAAACGGCAACAGTAAAGGCTTCGAGGAAAACCATTACTTACTCTATAGTAAAGGGGGGGGGGGGGGGGGGCGCTCGTTTTTTTTTGCTTGGGGGCCTGCGATTTGAAGTTATGCCACTGCTCACTCACTGTTTTACAAAGTCTCCCTGTTTGTACCATACTAGCTTTTTCTCCATTGGGTGACAGCTTCATGGGAGAATGTTATTTTTTAAATTAATGCTGTACAGATAGGTCCTCGATTACCTCGGGAATGTCTTCTTCTTTGTCCTCGAAGTCGTGTTCGTGTACGTCCTCCTCTCCCACAGAAGAGGTTCCACTGCGGCTGGAAGTGATGCTCAACATGCGGGACAGCTTCTTCGGGCGGATAATGGCGTCAGGATCTGAAAGATAACACAAAAATACAGAGGACTACGCTGGAGCTGCTTACCTTTATGAACAATTTTAGCGAAATCTTGCAGTATCAAAAGCGAGACACTGCTAAAAGTAAGCAAATTTTAGCAAGATTTTGCTGAGATTTATTAAGATTTTGCTAAGGTCCCATGATTTGAATTTGATCGAGATTGTGCAAGATCAGGTATGAATATACTTATTATCTACTTGTGAAATCCTGCCAGAGAAAGGAAAAGATTTTGCAATAATATCCAATAGCATTTAAAAGAAAGATTAGAGCTATCCATGTTTGTTTTACAGAATTCTCTTGGACAATTGTTAATTTAGCCATCAAATGTTTTCTCAAAGTTACTTAATTAAGGACTTGATAATAATTGAAGTCAACATCCGAACTTCCTAAATATCTTACGTTTCGCATCGTGGTAATTAAGCTATTTCGTTCCAGGACTTGGATTCACAAACCTGGGTCATCATAACACCAGAGGCAAATTTGTTATTAACAATGGCAATAACCACAAAAAAAAATCACAGAACATTTATTATGATAATAGTTTAAGAAAGCTTTTACCCCGATTTTAGTGTCAACATTTAAAAACCCCTTTTTCTTGAATTTCCAGGTCCAGGAGCGGTACTAACTGCTCTGCTATAATTCAGTACCACTGAAGCCCCTCGTTCTCCCCACATTCTACCATACCTAGCTAAGGATATGGAAAAATGTGATGCTAGTAATGTCGCCGGCAATCGCTGGGGCGCGTTGGCAACCTGTTTAAACATCATCTACCAGGTCATGATACTAGGGTTAATTATAATCAAGGAACTATATGATCATCATGTGGTTACAGTTATGGCTTCATCTACCAGACCATGTCACAAGGTAAACATAATCAAGGGACCCAGTGTTCCTCAGGAGGTTACAGTTACCTTAATTCAGTTGATATTACAACAAACAGTGGCTCCATCGCTTGACTGCCGGCGAAACAATTATAACGGGCGGATAGCTTTCGAGTGACTGCTTTAGTATGGGAGTGGACAATCTGAGTAACCCAATCTGTACCATAGAGTACAAATATGTCTGTACTCTCACCCTCTTTGCCCTCTTCAGTCTCCTCGTCCTCGGCGTGCATGATCTGCGCCATGACCAGCGCGTGGTAGTGTCCGGACAGCGTCATCAACTCGTCGTGCGTGCCTTCCTCCACCACGCGACCATCGGACACGACCACGATCTTGTCGGCTCCTCTGATCGTGCTGAGTCGGTGGGCTACTATCACGGTAGTGCGGCCGAGAGATGCCTGTACCGGGGTTAGAACTTTAAAACAGCTAATATACATTAAGCTAGGTGTACACGGTTCAATGTTTCGCTCCATGCAGTGAATTAAATGTTGAATTCAATGCATTGACATTTGACACTTCATCGAAAATGGTGGCACATCCTTCCGAAATCGTTGTTTCTAAAAGGCAGTAACATACCCTTCCTTCTCTTAAAAAAAATTTTGAACGATATTTTAGAATACGTCCTAAATGAGAAAACATTGAATTCAACCTTGAGTTCAATGCATTGCGCGAAACATTGAAACGAAACGTGTTAACCTAGCTGTACGCTTTTTCCACGCTTTCGAGCCCGGCGGAGCCCGTCGGAGCCTGAAATGCTCGGAGAAGCCGAGATCGAGACGGTGCACACTGCGCTTCAGGGTCTGACGGGCTCAGCCCACGGGCTCGAAAGCGTAGGCAGCATGAAGGTGTGTGTTGACTAAAAGACATTGAAACTTCGAAATTGGAAGACTCCAGTTCCAGAGTCAATCACTCATGTGGGCAAATTAATCCAATAAGAAAAACATCGCAACATTTGCCCACAATAAATGATTGCCTGTGTAACTGTAGTTTTCCATTCACCAAATCACCAATATCTAGTAGCCTGTCTCAGCATAGACACGAACCACCTGTATACTTTTGATCAGTGGTGTCGTACCTTGTCCAGCGCCTGCTGCACCCGGGCCTCACTGCCAGTGTCCAGCGCAGAGGTGGCCTCGTCCAGAAGCAAGATGGCGGGCTTGCGGATGAGTGCGCGCGCAATGGCGATGCGCTGCTTCTGTCCTGCGCAACACGAACAAGCGAACGGCGTTGGAAAGGCGCTTTGAATGCAAGATGAATAAAGTCATGGCAGCGACTGTGTATAAATATATCGATCGGTTGCCACCGACATCAAGGAAGCTCAGAATTAATTTCCAGCTTCCTTGATGTCAATGTCGGTACCCAAGGGCAACAGATCGATAGCTTAAAGTAGCCAGCTTATTTCAATGGGCCGTGCTTCCGATCAACATCGATAACTCGTCGATAACTTTACACAGTCGCTACCTAGATTAGCCATGTCTCAGCTATAGATAAATTTCGTCACACAAGTGGATCTCCTTTGAACAGAATGTTATCCTAAATTATAACTATCCATTCACTATCTTGTTTTGAAACAACGAACATGTGAATAAATAAATATATTTTTCAGTAAAGGGTCTTATTTTAATTGCCTACTAGCTGACTACTATTAACAGAAAATTTGCCTACCGTTTTACTTCTATTTTGGTAAATTTTGCCTACTATTAATACTACTTTTGGTAGGGTTGTAGACAGTCAGTGGAAGCCCTGGATTCATGGCTGTTTATTATTATTAATGGTTGAAATATTAGTCCAAACGACTCATTGCCACTCTCTGATCTAATGGACTTTAGTCGGAGCCTTAAAAAGTTTCTAGAAAGCAAAACTAAGAAAATATGTAATTCGCTACAATGGTGTCAGCGTGTGGGATTCACTGACCTTGAAAAATAGTATATTGGTTGTCGCTGATATAGTGTGATATTTTATTGTCCTTGCGAATAGATATTGCATCCTAGTGTTGATTTCCAGAATTAATTACCCTAATACATGCGGTGAGATTTTCCAAAACAACATGAAACACTGACCCATGCCCGTACATTTTGTGAATTTTTTGTGGAAATTGAGGAATGTGTTATTGGACGATTTTCTTTGAAATGCCTGTGCCTGTTTACCCTTATTCTACCCTGGTCAAATCCTTCATATTGAGTCACTGTAAGACAAATGAGTCCCTATATTGCTGGCGTGGACTAAAGATTTCAAAATGTAGGTACAACCCAAGCTCTATACGGTACCATATCGTATAGAGTGACATAATGAGTGATTTGTGCGTACCTCCGGACATCTGCGCCCCTCGTTCTCCCACCAGAGTGTCGTAACCGCGCGGCAGCTTCGAGATGAAGTCGTGTGCGTTGGCTTCGCGCGCAGCATCCTTGATCTCGTCCAGCGTCGCGCTCTCCATTCTGTCGGGAACAAGACGGGTCATGTGGACATATTGTAGATAAGGGCACATGCGACAGGGCAAGTGGTCAAGCACGCGTCCTACTTGGGGTGAAATTTAACTGCCATAACTTTTATTCCTCAATGGCTTCTTATTTGATTTCTCAACTTTTCGACCACCGGTTGTTTTTTGGTTTTCAAACAATTTATTCCAAATGCAGGTATATTGAAGGATTGAAAGTGTTAATTGTTTAATTGCTTATAGAGCACCTGCAACAGCAGCCCTCTTTAAACTCACTGGTGGACAATCTCATTGTTAAGTCCCATTTAAAAACAAATGCAAGAATGCAGTCCACCAGTGAGGTAACATGTTCCTATTGCAGAAGCTCTATAAAACACATTATTTCTATATATTAATGTAGGCTAGGTATCTATACATGTTCAATCATTGGGAACTACTAACTATGGTACGCTCACGCTCACGTTTTACCCATTGAAATTAAATTCCGTGCCTTTACGTCTTCCCGTATACCCATAACAAGGGAAAGCTTGCTTCAGAAAACGATAGCGGCTTCGAAATCAGTATTCCCATGAACTGAAGTCGATAAAATGAAACTATTAGATGAACTACACACCCGTATCGAATGTTCTCCGCGATGGTCGTGGCGAACAACACCGGCTCCTGTCCGACGACGCCGATCTTCTGTCGCAGCCAGGCGACGTTGAGCGTCTTGACGTCGACGCCGTCCAACTCGACGCTGCCTTCCATCGGGTCGTAGAACCGTTGGATCAGCTGGATGCACGTCGACTTGCCGCAGCCCGAGCTGCCCACGAGGGCGACGGTCTCGCCGCGGTTGATGGTTAGCGTCAGACCTTGAAGGATCTGCGGGGTGGATTCAACGAAGCTCATTAACTACCCTTTTTTTATTGGACTGTTCGTTTTACATCTTTAGGGAGCTCAGGCTAGACAACAGCTTTAGTTGACAGCTTTGAAAGGTTTATAAGCCATGCCTTGAGCTGGACAGCAGCATGGGATGTACGCTTTGAAATGTTTGGCAAGCCATGTCTTCAGCTGGACAACAGCATATGCTGTAAGCTTTGAAACAATTAACAAGCCATGCCTTGAGCAGGACTACAGCATATGCTGTAAGCTTTGAAACAATTAACAAGCCATGCCTTGAGCAGGACTACAGCATATGCTGTAAGCTTTGAAACAATTAACAAGCCATGCCTTGAGCAGGACTACAGCATATGCTGTAAGCTTTGAAACAATTAACAAGCCATGCCTTGAGCAGGACTACAGCATATGCTGTAAGCTTTGAAACAATTAACAAGCCATGCCTTGAGCAGGACTACAGCATATGCTGTAAGCTTTGAAACAATTAACAAGTCATGCCTTGAGCTGGACTACAGCATATGCTGTAAGCTTTGAAACGTTTGGCAAACCATGCTTTGTGCTGGACAACAACATTGAAATGTTTGGCAAGCCATGATTTCAGTTTAAAATCACTTTGGGTTATTGTTACTTAAATAATCGTTAAAACCTTTGGAAAACCCTTATACTTAGACTAGGCGTAAGGTGTTCGCTAAAAAAATATATCCTCTGGCAAAAGTCAAACGCTTCCAAACCTCCAACAGAAATAGCGACTCTGACCTTGACTTCTGCGCGACTCGGGTAGTTGAAGTGCACGTCTTTGAAGCTGATGGAGCCCTTCATCTCGGCTGGCTTGTCTCCTTCCGGGCTGGAGCTGTCGATGGGGGAGATGCGCTCGATGACCGAGAACACCTTGGCGCCGGCGCCCTTCGCGATCGAGAACACCTCGATGTAGGGCGAAGAGATGCCGAGATTCATCGAGCCCATCATCACGCTGAAGAACACCTGAGAACGAACGAGATTGGTGCGTAATTACTTTTAGTCAGCATTCGCATTACGCGTTTTCCACGCTTTCGAGCCCTCAGGGCTGGGCCCGTCGGAGCCCGAAACGCTCTGAGAGGCCGAGAACGAGACGGATTCACATAACACACTCCGCTTTAAAACCCGACTGACTCTCAGGTCACGGGCTCAAAAACGTGGTGTGTGTTGGCTATTTGTAATAGCGTTGAAGAGTATCAAAGAAATGTTTGGTTTAAAAGTGGTGTACCGTGTACTAAGATTAATAAGGGAGTTTAAAGATCCCACTGGTCCCAAAATAAGTATCCACGTAAACTTTCGTTAGGTAACGTTATTAGTTGATCGAGGCTTTCCCAGAATAAAGGAAATGTGAAAATTTCGACATCAGATTTGACGGGAGGGCGTGACAGGAATTTGAAATCATTATTATTTTTTAGTGACTGTCCACTAAAAAGTAAAAGAAAATGTGGTGCAGGGCTTGGAACACTTTGCGTAGAGGTTGAAAAGGGCCACATGAAAATCAGGCAGAAGAACCATGACCTAAACTAAGACCAACACTAAGATCAGCGATAAAAAAATTATCATGGCGCCCAACGTGGGGCAAGAATTGGATCATTGTCGACCATTTACAACTCCTTCAGCTTGCCGTTCGAGCAAAATTGGCAGCTACCGGTACAATTATTAAATGCCCAAGCCCATTTCCCTCTGAAGTCTGGCATTTCGTACCGTGACCATGGTGCCTGCGTCGTAGTGCGGGTTTTCATCGCCACGTTCTCGCAGCACCAAGCCGACGCCGTACCAGAAGGCGAGCGCATAGCTGGCGTAGATGAAAAACCAGAGCAGGCCGAAGCCAAGGCCGGAGAAAAAGCCGCGTTTGACGTTGTTCTTTTTGGCGTAGATCAGGTTCGCCTGGTATCTGCAAGTCAGTGCAACAACCAGGAACCATTAAACAGGTTCTCATTGAACTGGCGCATTTAACAGGTTTTGAGACAACATCCGCAACATTGAATCATTGATTCCGTGCTGGGGTGTAGAGACGTTTTCATTGTCAGTGCTGCAATAGGGAATAAAACATACACACAATGAGAATGGTTAAGCAGTACGTGACTGGGTGGCTGGGTGGGAAGAATATAAGCTGGGATAAAACTTCAAAGCCACAGAGAAGAAAATGAATTCAGCAATATTTTTGTAGAAAATCTACTAGTGATAGCTCTGTTCACGTCAGTTTCAGTATTAGAAATGCTAAATTGCTGACATGCCACACGCTTAGAACATCTGATTAAATCTCTCCCTACCAATGAACCTCTGATTGGACGTCCAGCCAGTTCATAACATCGCGTAAATGACATTGCCATAGCAGTTAGCTGTCAGCTTGATAGTTATTGGTCAGATATCTCTAAACGACTGCGTTGCAGCAATCTGGGTATACTATAGCTTCTTGATTTAAATATCACTGACAACGGTAAAGCATAGGTAATGGTATAGGAAACGAAATACATGTCCTACGGTCTTTTATATAAAGAGTTTTTAATGATTTGTTTCGATTCCGCTCGAAATCTCTCGATTTCATATTGCCTTTGAAAAAATAGACAGTGAAATAAAAAAATAGTGGTTTTGAAATCACAAAGTAACATGAATGTCCTCCCGTGTTATCTTTGAAAACTCGCCCCCGTGGCCAAAGCCAAGTGACTCACCTGGTGACTTCTTTCTCTTGTCCCCCGAACGCCATCACGGTGCGAATTGAGCTGAGCACCTCTTCGGCGATCACGCCCGCCTTTCCATACGCGGTCAGCTCGTTCTTGGCCAACTTGGACGTGATGATCGCCACCAGTCCCACCGAGATCATCGTTACCGGCAGCGAGATCAAACAGATCAACGCCAGCTCCCAGCCCTGGCAGGGGTGCGGACAACAGGAGGTTAGTACGTGACAAGCTGTAGGAGGTTACCAAGACATTCTACCACACCTAGCTAAGGATACGGCAAAAATTTGATGCTAGTAATTTTTCCGGCAATCGCTGGGGTGCGTTGGCAACCTGTTTTAAAATTATCTACCAGGTCATGGCAAAAGGTCAATTATAATCAAGGGACCCAATGTTACTCAGGTGGTTACAGTTATGGCTTCATTTACCAGGCCATGGCACAAGGTCCATATAATCAAGGGACCCATTGTTCTACAAGTGGTTACAGTTACTTTGGTAACAGGAGAATGAACAACAAACAGTGGCTCCATCCCTTGACTGCCGGCGAAACTATTATTGCGGGCGCAGGGCTTTCGCGTAGCTGTATTAGAATGGGAGTGGAAAATCTGTGTGCTGTAGGCTAAAAGGGGTATTTTACTCTGATCGGGTAACGGATTGTGACATCACAAACGTGCCAAGAGTGGCAAAGGTGTAACGGTTTTCGAAACTATATAATGTATCATTTACGCTTCCATGGTGTACAGCTTATTTAAGCAGTTGTAATTTTAAATCATCGATAAAAAGGTTTGAAGGGTGTGATCGGTTTACAATGACCAGTCTGCAATTACCAGTAAATGGTGGCGGGGGTGGAAGGGGGATACTACTTTAAAATCGACTGACCTTGATGAAGGCGAGAATAATACTGCCGAGGAAAGAGATCTGGAAGTGGAGGAACAAGATGACTTTCTCGCCGATGCCTTCTTCCAGCTTGGAAAGATCCCTGTAACAAAGCAACACACCGATTTGGAGATGGTAAGCGAAAAATAAGCAACAATATCCAGACTGGGATTTAAGTGTCTCCAACTAACTTAATACGCTCGGAGGTGATTCGATGAGGAAAGGTGCGGTGGGAGGATTGAACCAATTATCTACTGTAGAGTAGAAGTGAAACCAGTGGAATTATAATAGAAGACTTCGCACCAAATAAGAACATAACTTTATAGTTATACCTACCAACCACAACACGAAAGCGAGAATTTTTTTTGGGATTCTGGTTGTTGTACCAATTGCGCATTTTCTATCTTGGATGGACTACGTTCATTTACAACACCCAGTATGGTTTGATTATAACGTGCCAATAGGTTTCGGAAGACGCATTACTTCTTATGACGTAATTGGAAAGTCCAGGATCGCTTTTTTTTAATTATTATGTACACAAATTAGACTCCCAAAAATGTTGTCCATTCCGGGATTTGAACCCGAGTCCCCAACTTTCGCGGCTGGTGCTCTAACCAGCTGAGCTAAATAGACACGAAATTTGAGAGAAGTAATTTGCATATAGGGTGAGAATTGAATGTCCCCATGGAATGTCCCCGACGTTAAATCCCGGATCGCTCTCTCAGCCTGCAAGTGTGGGATCAAACTCACTCTGCCATTCTCGAGGCGAAGTCCCCGCTTTGGTTGAGGTCGTACCAGCCGATGTCCTGATGCAGAGCAGACTTGAGGAACTTCTGGCGGATCTTGAAGATCTGTTTCTGCGCGGCGTAGTTGAACAGGAACACTGACAGGTAGCTCATCACCAGCATGATGACACCTGCACGGGTGGGGCAAAGCAACGGTGTAGGGTGAATCAGGTGTTGAATGGGTGACCTGAGTTAAGCAACAATAAGCTGGATCAGATGTTGAATGGGTGACCCGAGTTAAGCAACAATAAGCTGAATCAAGTGTTGAATGGGTGACCCGAGTTAAGCAACAAAACGCTGAAGGTGTTGGATTGGTGTCCCGAATTAGCAGCCCTGTTTCGTCTCAGGTTTTGATATAATCTTGATATAATTTTGATATCCTCCAATGATGCATTATGTCTATACTCTGTCTCAGTTTCGGTTTCCTCGAGGCATTGGACAGGTAATATATCACTGTGTTTGTAGATACCAGTTTGGTGTAGAAATCCGAATGTGAGACACAGTATAATATAGAGTTAATGCTTTTTCTTTACGAATCAAACAAACCTAGAATAGAGTTGCTGATCGCGAACTTGTTGATCTCGTCGAGGAACTTCTGCGTGAGCGCGTCGATGACTTCTGGCGGGAGGGTGACGCCGGGCTCGGGCAAGGGGCCGCCGGACCCGAAGTCCACCATCGCCCCCGTGAGGTTGCCGAAGAGCAGGGTGTTGGCGGGCGCTACCAGACCGGTCGCGATGCCGCCCAGGACGCCGATGAAGAGCATGAAGCGGTCCACGCCCGTCGCTTCGCGGAACTGTGGGTGGTGCGAGTGATACAGTTAGCCCTGGCTGTTATTTGTCCTTTTATTGGCACGTCTAACAGACCCAAGTAGCAGAAAAACGCCAGCGAACGTTATTTCCAACGTTCGTTGGACTTTGAAAAGCTAACGGGGGATAAGCGTTCAACGTTCACATTGTCAAAAAATCGATTAGGTTGAATCCAAGTTATCCCCCGTTGGCTTTTTGACGTCCACCGAACGTTCGTGATCACGGTGCAACTTGGTTAAGGTCATTTTGCACCCTTTTATAAAATTTATTAATTTTAATAAATTTATAAATAAAAATAGAGGCATCTGATTGGCTGTGACCTTGGAGATAACAAACTTAGCCCTAAATCGGCCCTAAATCGGTAGCTTTTAAAAACTTGAAAAAATTGTCTATGTGTCGAGAGTCATCAATCACCGATTTTTGCAATTGAATTTCCAATCGAGTAGCGTCTTCTTAAATAGCTGGTTAAAGAAAAAAACGGCTCGTTAAACTGCCCTAAAGCCAATCAGATGCTTTGAATGCCAGTAAACGAACAGTTAATTCCTTCTACCATCATTATTCAACACATTGTCAACCCCATTAAATAATATTACAAATTATAACGCGATTAGACTAATTTGACCAACAAAACGTTATAAAATTACAGGGAGATTGTCGTTTCGGGCTAATCTCTCTTTTGATCAAGCCACTAAAGTCATTTTCAACCGTTTTAGATCGATTTTCGCAATTTCTATAAACAGTTACAACCTGAGATGGTCACAGAGTAGACATCCCCAGATCCCCAGATAGAGTCACATACAAAAAAAAAAACTGAAAATCGCTGATTTAAGCAAGTTATGTAAGGTTAATGAATTGTAACACAAAATCATGGCACCACAACAAAAACCTATGTTGTAAACTTTAATTATTAGTGCTTTTTTCGATATTAGTACTATATACCATTATTATTCACAATTATTATAGCATGTGACATATCTAATCTCATTAATATGATCAAATTAACAAATATATCACAATTTATTATTTATTATATATGTGCAATGGCGTTCCAGCATGCAATGGATGGGACGGAAGCGACAGTGGAAAAATATACAACCGAACATGGATACGAACCTTAGGAGGTCCCGGGTTCGTATCCCGGTACGGTTGCACATTTTTCCACTGTTTCTTCCCTCCCACATTACCTGATTGATGCAAACACACGAAGCTAAGATGCCGTTGATCACTCGACAGCACCACAAATAAAGGCCTTGACAACCACTCCAGTTTCATTGACAAACTAATAATTTTTAAAGACGTATTGGTGGAATTGAAGTTTAACAATTGATTCATAGCTGCTTAATGTAAAAAAAAGCGAAAAATGGTTTCTCTTTTTGAACAGCCCGGAAGGAAGCCACTGTTTTTCACCAAACCAGCAACGTTGTTTCTTACGTAGCTCTCCTAAATGTTATGGTCTCAGCATAGAATTTGAAGGCTATTTAGTTGGGGGCTACTACTAGCGCTGCACTAGATACAGATCGTTTTCGGCTCAACTACAGCCACATTCCAAGTGACCCACCTTACATAAGCGCTGAGCTTCTATAACCTTCATATTCCATGGTCTTATAGTAACGTGTTGATAATATTATGCTACTTACAAGAGAAAAGAATCCCACTGTGGGAATTTCGGGCGCTGCTTCCTCGTCTTTGCCATTCTTTTTCTTCTTTTTGATCTTCTTGCCATTGGCATCGTATTTGGGTTCCTCTTCCTCAGGAACTGTGAACTCGCTGAAACAATCACAGAGAAGGAAGCTAAAGACAAACGCCCATCACCATTATAATGGATAATGAAAAGGAAAAGAAAATGAAGTTATTCTTGTCTTCGTCTTCGTGTCTTTGGCTTTGAAGTTTGCCAGCGACGATCTTTCAAGACTTCGGCCGTCAGGCCATATTGTTTATTCCGTATGTTGTTGTTTATTCTTTATGTTTCTCATGTTTATTGTTTTGTTTATTGTTGATGAGCGTAGCGAGCGGAGCGAGTATAGCGAAATCATCAATTTCACTACTGCTAAAAAAAACACTTGTGTGTGTTTGTTTGTTTGTTTTTTTATTTTTTTGTATGTGTGTTTGCGCGCGCTCTACATGCCAAACGCCTGCTTCGAGTCGGATGAAATTTTCAGGGTGTCTACTTTAGTTCTCAACTTAGACCCCCTGCGTTTTCAAGAAAATCCTCCACACCCTTCATTTTCAAAGCAGAAAAAAGGGCAAAATTCGACAATTGGGCAAGTTTGGAAAAGTACGGAAATTTATTTAAAAGTGCGTATTTTTTTCAAATGTTCCCAATTTCGATTTGCTTTTAGAAACCATCGAAACCAAATCGAAACATCACACCAGATTTTTCCCAATAAAAACCAACCCAATAAAACCCAATAAAAATCCTTGGGCATGAGTTACATCTATGTATTTACATGCACATTGCTCATTGATCTCAAAATGAGCATATCTCCGCTACCCGACAGCTCGGACAGAAACAAAGAAAGGTCAGAATCGTTTACACTTTCAAGTGATCAGAAATTTTGAGAAAGCAATGTTCCGGCTTGCTGCTCCATGATTTTCATATGCTTTTTGCCGCAACCTTTTTTTGCGCCAAATACAAACCGCTACGCTCATCTTCAACGCAACACAAATTGCGTTCGCCCTAGTTATATTTTATATTATATTGTATAAATTATAACTGTTCTGTGTCCGTGTGGCAACCACTTTGGTGGCAGAGTTGATAAATAAATATCAAGTTTCTCTCTCGTTATTGTATGCATCTTCTCATTACATAACGCAGGGCTGAGTGGCGGCAAAAAGGCAGAGGCAATTTGACTCTATACTCACGCATCGAGCGCTGCCTTCTTGGTGTATCCATCGCCCGACAGACGTCGCAGCGTCCCTCCAGTCACGCCCTCGTCGTCGTCGGCAATCGACTCCTTCGACTTGATCATCTTGCCGCCGCTGTCGTCCTCGACCGCTCGCCGCTGCCCTCGACGCTAGCACGCTCTGTGGACAGGTGGCGAAAGCAGGCAGCGTTAGCGGTTGGGTACGAGCGAAGATGGTTCGAGGAATAGTCCATTCGCGAATTGCTGGTCAAATCCACTTCAGGGCTTCGGACAATGCCATTGTTAAAACAGATATGTATCTTGACATGCGTCAAGAATTTTAACCAACTCTGTCCCTTTCTCAGCCCTATGTTGCAAATTTTCGGGGAAACCCCTTCATTCCCAATCATCAGGTAGGTAAGCAGACAAGAGTGACCAAAGTGACAACGGAGCTATTTGCAAGGAGATCCGTCAGTTGTCACTCTCGAAGAGAACACAGCTTGGCAGAGCTTACAAGGGTCGGCACGCGTCTTTCTATACACCAAAATGGCATGTGGTTTTCCAGTAATTCGAGTAATGACCAGTAATTCGCGAATTTACTATTTACAATAAAACGTTTCTTATGGTACGTCTCACATAAGGATGTCGGCTTCAAACAGGTATTTCCGCAAAATTAAAATACACGTCCAATACCCTGAGGTGGTGTCAAAAGAACCTGCGACGAAGTACTTACTTTGTATGGCTCTGAAATACAATTTTAATGGATTCCTATGCTTCCTAAGTGGCAGGTGCCACACATATTTCAATAGGAGGTTGAAGCCGAAGGATAGATAGATTTCCTTTATTGGCTTAAATAAATAAAACATTTACAAGCCATGAATCCCGTTAGGGATCGTCAGGATGGTACATAAAAATTAAAAATGTTGTTGATGAAAATACAGTAATTGTAATTCCGTTGAGAAAAAGATCATTACGATGAGGTAACGGAGTTTCAATGGCATTATTTAAGATTTGGCAGAAATGAAATGAAGACGACAATCGCTTGCTTTTCTGAGCTTTTAAATTTGACTATGTTTGATCTTGAAGTACAAGAAACATTCGACTCAATGACTCGATCTAACCAATAACAAAGTCGTGAATTTATATAAACTACGCTGACACACAACACTGTTGGCCGCAAATACTGTTTGAGCATTTTTTTAAATCTCCTATATATATGGACTCTGGCGTAGGAACAGGGGGGGGGGGGGCAAGGGGGGCAATGCCCCCCCAACTTTTAGGCATAGGGGGGCAACTGGGGGGCAAATTTTAGGCAAAATTTTTATATAATTCATTCATTTTGTCTGCTGCTCAGAGTTGAGTATATACCTAGTGTTTCTGCTTAGCTGATGTTGAACGAAATCTTTTGACTCGTAAAAACAAATCACTTCCAGGAATATGACTATAGCAGTAGCAGAAATGCAGACTAACACTGTTTATGTAATAGTCTGAGTCATACATGCACCCAGACTGGGAGAGGGAGAGGAAGAATTTTGTATTGCTAGTGTAGAGCTGGAATTCGCCACGGCAAGACGCTCTGCTGTATTCGATGTGCGATATTTACAGGCATCACAGAAAACGTGATAGTAATTTCGTAATGCGTTAATTTGATATCTTTAAATTAAGTATTCTAAATGTATATTTCTTCCCCCCATGTTCCCAGTCTGCAATTTTATCTCAAACCCTCAGATTTGCTTTAAAAAATATAGCCCCCCCCCCCCCCAGTCCGGGTTTCACCTGTCTGTCTTGCAGCTTGCCCCCCCCAACTTGAAAAGCGTTCCTACGCGCCTGTGTATGGACATCGTTTTGTCAATGTTGTGCCCGAGCCAATCTTGAATCTATAAAGCGAGGCATAACACAACCTTTTGTTGCCCTGTTCTCGCATTGTCATCTATAGTTCAATCAGATCTGCATTCGCCAGACATTCATACATAACTTACAACAGTCCAATCACTCCAATTCCTGCTAAAAACACTTCTAAGATTAAAAGATATATGAATGGCTGAATGTATAATATCTCAAAAGTGGTAAACTTGATATATATATTTTTTGGACCAATAAATCGATAATCGGTTTTCATGAATTACCCGTTGACAGTAGGACCAAGCAGAGACCAAGATCGTGCCATCAATATCATATTATCGTGTCTTAGAGCTGGCTGTAAGTGATGTTTAGTCACGACTTTGTTTTACCCTGGGCAGTGATTTGGTGGGACGGTGTAAGCGAAATGACAGCAGTAACCGTAACAAATATACAGTGTGAGTCATTACCAAAACTCCATTTCACGTTAAGAAGGAGAGTAGATTTGCATCTTCTTCGAGGACCCACTGCTGCTAGACACAAGCTACAATTCCAAAACTGCAGAAAGACCCTTTTATCCTTTTCAAGGAATGGCTTGTAAATTTTAAATCAGTAAGCTCGCGTCAAGCATCAGTGGGTTCACGTGCAATATACAAATTCACTCTCCTTCTTAACGTGAAATGATTTATAGTCTACTTCTGTAATGGCTTCCACCACAATCAAGAATACTGCTAAAGACTTTGAACAATAAAGGTTTATATTATTGAAACTCACTGACAACTGATCAATACACTCCAGACACAATACAATACGGACACACAACACTGTTCGCAGATACGAATTGATTGCTATCGATCAACATGAAATGGGCCTTGAATTAATAAGTTACTCTGCACAATTCAATATGCCATCTCTCATTGAGTCGATTAACCCTGAAATGAATTCTTATCTAAGATGCCTCAACCGTCTTCTAACTTGTTCCCCGCAAAGAAGCGGACACTCGCCGTCGCCTCTTCGCTGGACATTCCGTGACAGGGTGCTTGTTTCGCTCCCCGCAAAGGAGCGGACACTCGCCGTCGCCTCTGTGCTATAGACATTCCGTGAGAGGGTGCTTGTTTCGCTCCCCGCAAAGGAGCGGACACTCGCCGTCGCCTCTGAGCTGGACATTCCGTGACAGGGTGCTTGTTTCGCTCCCCGCAAAGGAGCGGACACTCGCCATCGCCTCTGAGCTGGACATTCCGTGACAGGGTGCTTGTTTCGCTCCCCGCAAAGGAGCGGACACTCGCCGTCGCCTCTGTGCTGGACATTCCGTGACAGGGTGCTTGTTTCGCTCCCCGCAAAGGAGCGGACACTCGCCATCGCCTCTGTGCTGGACATTCCGTGACAGGGTGCTTGTTTCGCTCCTCGCAAAGGAGCGGACACTCGCCGTCGCCTCTGTGCTGGACATTTAGTGAAAGGGTGCTTGTTTCGCTCCCCGCAAAGGAGCGGACACTCGCCGTCGCCTCTGTGCTGGACATTCCGTGACAGGATAATTTTTAAATTGGTCCAGTAAAATTTATCACTTTGACTGGAAGTCACAGGCACATTATCAGTTTTTATCTTATCATTACAAAGCATTGAGATTTGCTTGTATTTAAAGTATTTGTCGGAAATGCAAAGATAATTAAAAAAGGTAAGGTAACGACCATTGATGTTGCGAAAACCTGGATAAAATAGATCACTCATTGATTTTGCCCTATTCTTTTCTTAATTTCTGATTCATGCTTTAGGTGACACGTGCATTTTTGTTTGAAACTTCGTCAACATACAACAAGAAACGCGCTGTAACGGAAAGATTAAATGATAAAGATACAATTACACGCACGTGGTGACGTTACCGGGATCTTCAACGATGAGCAAGCAAGTTTTGCATTTTTGGAAAAGTATGCACAATATGCGATCGAGCCAACAAAGTATCCATGACAGCTGGGCAATAAATTCAAAATCTAAAGCATTTCTGTCTTTAACTGACACAATTTGGGCGGGCTGGTCTCGCAAAATCGGTGAGTTAAATAGGCATACGTGTGCAGAGATTTTCTAACCCTTGTGTTAAGAAGTTTCTTCTGTGGTTATATCCAGTTTTGAAAGAATCAAGAAATACGGTTCCAAATCCGGTTGCGGTTCCATATCGATAATGGGTTTTCAGGAGTATGATTCTGGTTCTGGTTCGGATATCTGAAAAAATCATATAGGTACAATGACAAAAAATCAACACAAACTCGGTGTTTACGAAACTCAAGTTGGAACCTTTATAGAACCGTAAAGGAACCGATTTTTTAAACCCAAATAACAGTTAAGATTCCGATACACTAGAATTAATATGAGTTGGCTACTTTTTGGGGATCTCAGATCATAGAGTACCATTCCAAAGAATCAAATGATTAAGTTTTTTTCAGTACCAATAAAAACTTTGTTTATCATTACTTAACCATTTTACTCTTTACAAATCGTAAAAGAGTCAAATAGTACTTTACTTTAAAGTCCACTAGGCTGTGGTCATCTTAGGCTAAGAAGACTGTATCGTTTCTTGGAAAATTACGAATAACGATTCCTGTCCCGAATCTTTGTAAAATAGCAGTTCTTTGGGGCTTCCGGTCCCAGTTCATATCCCTGCTCTGCGACGCCCTCGCAATATTTCCAATTCCCGCGCCAGGATTTGAAACGCAATGGGTGCGTCGTTCGGGAAGAACTCGTACACGTTCGACGGGGCGCCGCCACCGGGCTGGTTTCGAACTTCAGCTAACGAGTCACAGGTAAGTGCGTAGGCTCGCCACTGGATTAATTTAAACTTGACAGTGAATCATGGCATACTATTATTATCAGTGGTTTAGTTCAGGGTTTAAAATAAGCGTGTATTTACTTTTATTTTAGCTTTTAAGTGCGATCATTTCTAGCTTTTTTGCGACTTTTTTTTGCAAATGTTTAATATAATTCATGGTTTCAGTTCAGCACTAAATACTCCCATTTCAGACAACCTACCTGAGTGCAAACTTGAGGTTAAAGGGGATGCGTTGCAAAAACATTGGTGCTTGTAACTAAGGAATCCACCCACACGGAAGTACATACAAAAACATATATGAAACATATATGGAAGGTTGAAATTCTTATAAGAAACATATAAGTTTCTTATAAGATATTGCACTTTCGTGTATTTTCCCTCTACGTATCATTTATGTTCGTATATGCTTTTTCGTGTGGGCAGAGAAATGAGGACGTGTTTAGATCGACCTAAGCGCCTGTCAACCGTATTTGAACATCTGGATATTTTAGTATAAGGATTCAAGACTTGTCTCGATAAGCGACAGAATGTAAATAAAAGCAGCCCCCCCCCCCCTCCCAGCTGTTGACGAAAAATCACTGTATACCCACCTGGCCCATCGACAACTAAAATAGCCGTTAACATAACATTAGCTTAGCAATGAGCATACAACTTGCCTCATGGGCTTCCAAAAGACTCTACATGACACATAAGAACTCAACGTATCAGCGAATAGAAAACGTCAACATGACATTTGACTTGCCAAACTTGTTGCTCCCATATTTATCCCATATTTAAGAAAAGGTTAGGTAAAGTATAGTTGATTTTGTAGCGACGTGATTGGCTTGCCGTTAGGGATTAAAGTTGTCATTAGTCAGAGAACTTAACTTAAGAATCATGTTAACATATAGCATTTCGTAATGTTTACGGCTGTGTTTGTAGTAGATAGGCGTTAAGGCCATTCATTGATGGTTGTTGAGGTTAATTGAATTCAACTTTTTATGCATTTCCAAGAGATATTTCGAGGTTCTGGAATATTCAATTGGTTGTCCAAAGTGTGAGGATTCCGTAGATATTTGTTTCGTTGCGATCAGATAACGGGTGTGGCCTGGAAAGTGTATCCAGTAAGAGGTAAATTCTTAGCTGGAATTAACCCTTAAGTACATCTTTCAATGTACCGGATAAACATGGTTATTTTAAAACTCTTGGAAGTAATTGACGAGTGAATCTTGCGAAATGAAAATGGTTTAATTGGTTGTCTGAAGTGTGAAGATTCCGAAAATATAGGTTTCGTCGCGATCCGACGAAATGTGTGGCCTGGAAAGTGTATCCAGTGCGAGGTTCGGAGCTCATTGAACGCTCTTAAATTCAAGCACTGCACCACTGATTAAAATATGCAACAAAAGAAGCTCCTGAAAGTCGTCCCAAGTTCTTGCCACTCTGTCCCAGGACCCCCGAGACATGGTAATGCCTCTCCACGTGACACTCGAGGAGCTCTTGACGGGCACCCAGCGTCGAGTCAAGTTCGAACGACGCGTCGGCACGAAGCTGGTCTCGAAAGAGCTGCAAGTGCGCATCAAGCCCGGATGTCCGTTGGGCACGAAGATCCGGTGTCCCGGCGCAGGTTTGGACTAATTTGTGAGGGGTTTGGCTCACTAGGATTCATTTTAGTTTACCATCTAAAGCCGACATCGTAGCTTATGGCCACTGTACCATTCTACAAGGCTGTGGGTAACGTTAGCAATAAAACATTCTACTGTATTAACGATTGGGTATTGAGTATTGACGACTCAATAACCTAGCATAGAGCTGAGCAGGACTGGCCACCGCTTAGCCTTGTCCCTTTGACACACTGTGTTGGCGCTGTCCCTGTGGCACTGGCATATTGGCTGTCGGTGAATGAAAGGCTGATGGTGAAGCTAGCCTGACCTGGAAGGGAGCCAAGGGTGGACCCGGTGCCGGCACTAAGGCCTGCTACCGTCCAACAGCACCAAGGGCAGGCCACCGCTTAGCCTTGTCCCTTTGACACACTGTTGGCGCTGTCCCTGTGGCACTGGTCTATTGGCTGTCGGTGAATGACAGGCTGATGATGAAGCTAGCCAGGCCTGGAAGGGAGTCGAGGGTGGACCCGGTGCCGGCACCAAGGCCTGCTACCGTCCAGCAGCACCAAGGGCAGGCCACCGCTTAGCCTTGTCCCTTTGACACACTGTGTTGGCGCTGTCCCTGTGGCTCATAGGTTATTGTCCTTCGATGTATAGCAGGCTGATTTACAGAAGATTTGCCCATGTGCAAATACTAACAGTGAAGAGCTATAATGGGTAATTTCCAAAAGTGCTAGTAATTAGTGCATGACTAAATATATCGTTGTTTGTCTACATTCCAGGGGACAAGTCTGACACAAACAGGCCCGCAGGAGACGTGGTTTTCGAGGTGCATGGGAAACCGCACCTCCACTTCAAACAAAACGGCAAAGACCTGTACTACATTGCCAAGATATCGATGAAGGATGCACTTTGCGGTGAGTAACGATTACCCGGCCACACACCCTCGATCGGCCGGCAATTAGACAGTTAAATGCGACGAACTGTGAATTTATGCGACTGAGGGGCCAAACATGTTCAATTTTCCTTTATCCCTAAATCTTAAATGCTCACTATGATCAATTTGTATAAAAACGATTTTTGTATGTCACAATGATGGGCATTTCATTATGCGTTTATAGTCAAAGAGAAAACGATGTAATTTTCGGGTAAAGAGAAATGTCTATCAAGTCTAGGTCATGAACGGAATAAAAATTTTAAAAAATTGCAAAGTATCTTATCAATTTTATAGAAGCAAACCTTGATGAGAGAATACTGTTATCTATGGGTTCAAGAACCCACATAGTTTTTAAATTGCTTGATCTTTGTTCTACAGTGACATAAAAGTATCAAAGCTCACTTTGGCGTACAGATTTAGGCATTTTAATACCTTTTCATCAAAAATGACCGTCCAGGGAAGACGCTGCTCGTGCCCAGGCTCACCGGGGGCTTCACGAAGCTGGACCTCAACAAGCAAGCCATCAACCCGACCCTAGCGCGAAGGATCCCCGGTCAAGGACTGCCCGATTGCACTCGAGGACGCTCGAAAAGAGGCGACCTTCTGGTGATGGTCGACATCGAATTCCCGAGCTACATGAGCCAAGACGCCAAAGACGAACTCATGGCCTCTTGCTCTGATCACACGTCGCTCTGGTGAAACGCCTCGACGGTTTTTAGAAATCTCGTTAAACGCCCCGACAACAATGTGATCACGTCCTTTGTTCATCACTGACATCCCCACTTTCGTTCTTTGTTTTGACTGTTTTCATTTGAAATGACATCCATTGTGAATACATGTTTTGTTTCCTGATAGTGGTTTCTATAGCCAGTTTCATATTGATTATTTTGTGATTAGAAAGTCCCATTGTGGCAAATCGTGGCCTATATATCGTAGATGAGATTGACGACATGGTCCAACTGGCTTTAAAGTTTAAGATCAGTCTAAGAACACCGCTATCCTCCCAAGTGTGTGCTCATACCAATGACAACGGGGCACACAAGGTATATATTATTTAATCAGTATTTTTTTTGTGCCGGAACGCACCGGAACGCCGTTCCGGCACCTCTTTCGGTACTCTAAAAAATTTAAATATTGACCGGAATATCTGCTAGCGCCAATCGCTTGAGAAACGTACTCCATTTCAGATTAAGAAAGAGTATTTATTTGCTCCCTCCTCGTGAGCCCGCTGCTACTAGACATTAGCTGAGTTTCAAAACTTACAAGCCATGTCTTGAGTCAGACAAAAGGCTTTATGGGAAGTTTTGAAACACTTTGCTTGTGTCTAGCAGCAGAGAGTCCACGAGGAAGATGCGAAAATACTGTCCTTTTTACCGTGAAATAAGGTTTAGTTCGTCCGTGTTGTTTTTCGTGTGCCCGCGTGCCCTAATGCAGAAACAAAACTGCATTCACAGCTCATCACTGCCAAGAACGGCTTACAGTAGCAACAAAACAACAAACGCAACGCAGATTGTCGTTTATTGGCAGAGGGGAATTCGGGGGGGGGGGGGGGGGTAAAGGGTAATTTTCTATTATACAAATTGGCGTTCCGGCACATTTTTTTTTTACAAAAAAGCACTGTGTATAATAGTGTAATAGAGGAGATCGAAGGCCTCACTGGCTATAAATTAGCCCGCCATTTTATCACTTATTATCGAATCCATGCCTTTCAAGCCACGTGTGACGTCAGTTTTTGCAATGGCTTCGAATTCCTGGACCAGTCATCCTTGGTGACGACTGCCATGACGGCCACTCGACCAGCGTGACTAGTCGAAACTCGGGCCCTAATCAGCCGTTATCTCGGCGTTATCTTGCGTTGTCATGACTACCAGACAATGGTCGACTGCAGATGTCTTGCTTATCTAACCGCTGAACTTGGGTAGTTATATGGGTTAGTATACTTATTTGTATTTAAGAAATGGTCGTTTAAAGGGGAATGTTTGGTTCGATTTTGCGTTGAGATTTAATTCGGTTAATTTAATTGCATAATATATTACCTTAATTATTTCGCTGTCGGATGAGAACCGTTCCATATTACGTATTCCAAATTTTGAAATTTTTTTGATCCAAAAAACAATGTAATATCACAGATAGTCGGGTAATATATGACAGTTCTGCTTCAGCGAAATACTTTTGTAACCCAATGTCACGTGTATGATATTTTTCCATACTCTGGGCCAAAAACAAATGAATATTTTCATTGCTTATATTGTAAGTTTTGTAGCTAACAACCTTTCACATTAAGAAGAAGGTAAAACCAAAGTAAAGAAATTATTTTCAGAATGTTTGCGTAAGCAGGCCTTGTCGAGGGATGACTATCTCTGTGCTCGCGGAGTTCTAGGAATTAATGCACCACACCGAGCCACACGCCAATTATTGCTTTGTAGTAAAACCATGATGAAACCCAAACCAGACGCTTTTCATTCATACCATGAAAGATTCGTCAACTAACCGCTGCATACCGAAGGCCGCCGAAAAAGTAAACAAACTGCTTCGAATATGATTGTGTTAACAAAACAATAGTATTCAGCCTACGCTTATATTGGGTACTGGATATTTATCCAGTACCCAATTAAAGCGTAGGCTGAATACTATTCTTTTATAACTTTTGGTTCTTTACTGTAAAGTAAAGAACCATAAGTTATAGATCTCATATGATATTCGAATTCCCTACGTACAGTATTGTCTAAAAATATCGGAGTTCAGTTACAATTATATTAGTTATTCGAATATTAAGTCAACAGAGATACTTGTAGCACCAGAAAGGTTGAATTCTTGACATAAATATAGGCCTAAGATATAGGTATACTAGCAGCAAACCAAAATTCAACCACCAGAAGTGTTTCTCTCAGGCAAATCTAATGGCTTGAAGTAATCAATACGGAGGAACACATGCATATATCCCAGTAATCCCAGAACCTACATTGCTAGTTCGCAAATCAATCAGATGCTAACGGCAAGTAAACGAGCCGTTAATTTCTTAACCAGCTTTTGACTAACCGTATATTTAGGGTTTGATAGTGAAGACATGACTTCTAAAATCTCTATATCCCGAACCGTGATTTACGATGTCCGAATAACAAGCAATTCATCAGCCGCTACCGAGGGGTCAGCGACTGAATTACATTACAAATCAAATATTCCCTGTATATCCGTTGTGTATATCCGTTCAGTGGAATGGTAAGAGTTTTCCCTCCACAATCGGGTTGGAGAAACATCCGGGGACAGCACATGGACTTCATCGAAGTACGTTCAAGGGCTTGTCAGTTGCACTGCGTTAAATTGCATTGCAAGCGAGAATGACGTGAGAATGACGTGCATAAAACTGATAAATGTGTCAGTCATCAGGGTCTGTGAACGAAGCTACTAGTCCGTAGTGCGTTGCAAATCAGTTGCATTTATCCTTCTTATTATAGCTGCAATTCTGATCGCTTTGAGCTCAGTTCCTTTCGAATAACTAGGGCGAACGCAATTTGTGTTGCGTTGAAGATGAGCGTAGCGGTTTGTATATAGCGCAAAAAAAGATTAAGGCAAGAAGCCTATGCAAATCATGGAGCAGCAAGCTGGACCAATGCTTTCTCAAAAATTCTGATCACTTGAAAATGTAAACGATTCTGACCTTTCTTTGTTTCTGTCCGAGCTGTCGGGTAGCGGAGTATGCTCATTTTGAAATCATTGAGCATTGTGCATGTTAATGCATATAGATGTAACTCATGCCCAAGGGTTTTTTTGGGTTTTCTTGGGTTGGTTTTTATTGGGAAAAATCTGGTGTGATGTTTCGATTTGGTTTCGATGGTTTCCAAAGGCAAATCGAAATTGGGAACATTTGAAAAAAATACGCACTTTTAAATAAATTTCCGTACTTTTCCAAACATGCCCAATTGTCGAATTTTGCTCTTTTTTCTGCTTTGAAAGTGAAGGGTGTGGAGGAGTTTCTTGAAAAACGCAGGGGGTCTAAGTTAAGAACAAAAGTGGACACCCTGAAAATTTCATCCCACTCGAAGCAGGCGTTTGGCCTGTAGAGCGCGCGCAAACACACATACAAAAAAAAAAACAAACAAACAAACACACACCAAGTGTTTTTTTTAGCAGTAGTGAAATTGATGATTTCGCTTCGCTCGCTCCGCTCGCTACGCTCATCAAAAATGAAATTGAAAACGCTATAATGACCGCTGAAATCAGCGCCCTGTGAAGTTTCGCTCACTTTGATTTTTTTTTATAATATTGAAGTTCACGTTTGTAGAAATCGCGAAGGGCAAAATTGTTAAATGAGGGCTACGATTTATTGATCTATAGTGTGTCACAGGTTCTGTTGCAGCAACAAACCGGTTTTCTATAATGTTATAGTTTAGGTCCAGTGCCCCTAGGCGCTGCCAAAAGAACATGAGACGTACTCTAGCCGCAATGTGGCTATATATTATTTTGAGCCTCCGCTTGTTATAAATGTTCATCAAAATGAATTTGCTGATTTTTCTATGAATTTCGAAACTCTGTGGTATGCTGTTTTATTCTTTCTACTGTTTGTTTACGGGTAGAGAAACAGGATGGAGCTTACAGATAATAGCAAAACGGTTCAATGAAACCTTCTCGTTCTTTGTTGGAAATTTCGAACATTACGCAAACCATTTCATTCTGAACACGCGCGTGTCTCCATGTATTTGCTCTTGCGTTATATAATCTCTGGAATCAGTCTCCAATGATAAGACGATACTTGTACCGACATTTTCGACAGCTGGCGACTTCGATGTGATGTTGCACTTTCCCACTCAAGGTCATCAAGAAGTCTGCTCAGAACCAGGTTCCACAACTTCATTCTGTAAAGATTGCACTACACAGCTGCTTTTCTCAAAACTATTCATGCAAAAAAGACAGCTAGCAAACCGAAAAAATTAATGTTGCGGACGCTATCACGGAATGTCCAGCACAGAAAAAAGCACCCCGTCACGGAATGTCCAGCACAGAGACGACGGAGAGTGTCCGCTCCTTTGCAGGGAGCGAAACAAGCACCCTGTCACGGAATGTCCAGCCCAGAGGCGACGGCGAGTGTCCGCTCCTTTGCGGGGAGCGAAACAAGCACCCTGCCACGGAATGTCCAGTACAGAGGCGACGGCGAGTGTCCACTCCTTTGCGGGGTGCGAAACAAGCACCCTGTCACGGAATGTCCAGCACAGAGGCGACGGCTAGTGTCCGCTCCTTTGCGGGGAGCGAAACAAGCACCCTGTCACGGAATGCCCAGCACAGAGGCGACGGCGAGTGTCCGCTCCTTTGCGGGGAGCGAAACAAGCACCCTGTCACGGAATGTCCAGCACAGAGGCGACGGCGAGTGTCCGCTCCTTTGCGGGGAGCGAAACAAACACGCTGTCACGGAATCTCCAGCACAGAGGCGACGGCGAGTGTCCGCTCCTTTGCGGGGAGCGAAACAAACACCCTGTCACGGAATGCCCAGCACAGAGGCGACGGCGAGTGTCCGCTCCTTTGCAGGGAGCGAAACAAGCACCCTGTCACGGAATGTCCAGCACAGAGGCGACGGCGAGTGTCCGCTCCTTTGCGGGGAGCGAAACAAACACGCTGTCACGGAATCTCCAGCACAGAGGCGACGGCGAGTGTCCGCTCCTTTGCGGGGAGCGAAACAAACACCCTGTCACGGAATGCCCAGCACAGAGGCGACGGCGAGTGTCCGCTCCTTTGCAGGGAGCGAAACAAGCACCCTGTCACGGAATGTCCAGCACAGAGGCGATCATAGGTGACTTTTTTCTATATCACATTCAATCAGCCAGACTTTCTTATGTAATCGCCGTATCCGATTGAGAATTGCATGTGATCATCTTGCCAAGAGTCAAATGAGCAGTGCACAACCGAAGCTGAAATTAAAGAAGCAAATTATTTTGGCAAAAACGTCAGCTGACTATTTTCTTACTTTGTAAACGCAGTCTCGCGCGTAAGTTTCAACAAGTCACTGTCTTCCGAACCGACAAGTTCGCAGCCACAACAGATTTGTTCGAAGCGCGATTGATTGAAGACTGTCGATGCCACCGACTTAGGTGTCAGTTTTAACTATCCCAACCTTCGCCGTAATCGGCCCTATTATCCGCTAGATAACGCGATCCAGATTACGGTGCTTATCTCGTTTCTATACAATGCGATTTTCATTCGTTTTAGTTGATTTCGCCATTTGCTAATTCCAACCTTTACATAATCAAATCATATAACCGCCACCTATCTAGAAAAAATTCCATGGCTAGTCTAGAAGGCAGCAAAACTAGTGCTGGTCGAAACTACCTAGTAGGCAGTGATAATAGCGATTTCACACTTTATTTATAGTGCAATCAAGAGGTGGCCGATTTAGAATATCAGCACAGAGGCGACGGCGAGTGTCCGCTCCTTTGCGGGGAGCGAAACAAGCACCCTGTCACGGAATGTCCAGCACAGAGGCGACGGCGAATGTCCGCTCCTTTGCGGTGAGCGAAACAAGCACCCCGTCACGGAATGTCCAGCACAGAGGCGACGGCGAGTGTCCGCTCCTTTGCGAGAAGCGAAACAAGCACCCTGTCACGGAATGTCCAGCACAGAGGCGACGGCGAGTGTCCGCTCCTTTGCGAGGAGCGAAACAAGCACCCTGTCACGGAATGTCCAGCACAGAGGCGACGGCGAGTGTCCGCTCCTTTGCGGGGAGCGAAACAAGCACCCTGTCACGGAATGTCCAGCACAGAGGCGACGGCGAGTGTCCGCCAATTGGCAGGAAGCGAACCAAGTGAAGATCTAGATAACTTACCTGTAAACAATATCCGAAATCCGAATGCAACTCGAAACTAGTTCAAACTTCTGTCTCCTACATCTCACACTGCGGCTGAAACTCACCGACAAAACTGGCAGAAACCATCGCGAGAACAGAAAACCACCAAACTCATTCATAATTCACGGAAAACATTACCATTTCACGGCCAGCCAATAACTTGGTATCTCCTTTTAGCGCATTGTCTGTCTTGTCTGGCTGTCTCTGTCGATCAGAGAACGCGAAATAATCAATGGGTGTAAATGTTTGCTTAGGTGACAAGAATGAAACGCTCGATGAACGCGTGGAATTTCTCGGTCAGAAATGCTATAGCTATTCACAGAAGAAGAACCTTCGGAATGTGTGTTCCTTCTAAACAAAAACTCTACGCGTTGATTTTGTCTTGTACATTTATTGTTTGAATCTAAAGATTGATTTTTGATCTATTGGCTTTTGCTTGTGTGCTTTTTCATGATTATACATCAGTGGAAAATGTGTATTCATGTCAAAATCCACCAGCAAATGACAAGCATCAGCAATGAGTAAACACGAGAAATTGGCTTATTTAGCAATACACGGATGTCTTTTGAAGTGTGTGGGCGTGTCGGGTTGGGGGGGGGGGGCAATAAGTTGTCACCGTTATGGAAATCGCAGTAATAGAAATCAAATTGGCAATTCCCCCGCCCCCCACCCACCCTTCCGGCTCCCCTGACAAATATCACCCTGTTGCTACAGTAAGAAAATTCCTACTCTGGTTTGTGCTAAATTGGGTATATTTTTATGTGGCAATGAGAATGCAGTTCTATGTCTATGTTATGGCTTTCTAAAATTAGCACCATATTACTATTAAATCATAAGGTCACTTTGCATCTCTGACCCGTATCTGATGGCTTGCCTATTGAAATGCATGGTCTGAACTGATACATAGTAGCTTGAACTTGACCATAATGCTGGAAATTTAACTCGTCCGATGCATTGGGGAGATAACTTTAACCGCATAATCAACAAACGAATCAAATTTAAAATATGCATGTTCCTAGAAAATCACTAGAATCGTCAGAAGATAGGGAATTTTAGGGTAATTTTATGCTAGAGCTATATATAATAATAATACTAATAATAATCTGGTTGGATGAAATAATGAACCCCAGTATGGTACACTTACATTGGTTTCACTCTACCCAGTATGAACTTCGACTATGTCCTCTGAAAGGTTTGTCTGAAAAGAGCTGGCAGGACAGGTACCGACCACGTGGATCAAAAATCTCGTTTTGACAAACCTGTTTTCTTATCAGCAACTGGCTCTCTCCGTGAAATGAGAGTCGGTCTAGCTGATAAATTGACGAGTTTTAGATTAGATTTTTGGCGAGTCCCTTGGTCTAAATGATGTAATTTTCAATCTAGATGAAAATTCAAAAAACTTCCTGTATTTTTACTCTATGAAAAACACATTTATGCCATCACTTTTTTGGTACTTGCAAAAAAGTTGGTATTCGCAAATTTGAATGAATGTAATTTTCATGAATGTGTTATCTCGCATAACCTCCGACCCGCCTAGGGTACTAAACGTTACCTTGATATAGGGGTAAAGCAATTAATATAAATTAAATTAAATCACGATATGGAAACATAGTTTTCGTTAATTAAAAAAAAAAGTTGTGACATAGATGTGTTCCTATCACAGAGAGGATTCGACAACTCTTTTATTTTCTCTTCTAACAATTAAATTATGAGTTGCATGCCAGTGGCGGTGTGGAATCGGACACAAAACTTGCTCCAGAAAAAATTCGTGAATTTTGCGAGGCACGTTATACGGTAATAAAACTTTGTCAAAACTTTGGATGTGATAACCGATCAAAGAACATGGTAACCCATGGCTCTGTGTGCTCATCCACGTGGTCGGTACTTGGGCAATCATGTTCTCTTTTGGCAAACCTTTCTGAAGACACAGCAGATATTCGATTAATTAATTCAGATAATAAATGTAATTACATTGGTTTTCTACCTAATATGTGTTATCACTCACTATATATTCTCCGAAAAGGTTTCACTGGCAACAAACACTACGATAATATAATGAATATGCTTAGTATAAAGTACATAAAATGCATTCACACTGTCGGACTGGCTACCCAAGGGGGGCTGCTAGGAGGCCGTAGGGGGCCCCACTCGCTTCTAAAGATCCATCCTCTAAAAAAAGGTAATCGCCTACTTTGGGGCCCCCGTGTTCGGAAAACTGTGGGCCCTTCACAAAACTTTTCATTCAAATTATAAAGTGTATAAATAATATGTAGGTATTGTCGGTCAGGTGCTCTACGCACTACGGCAGCGACTTTACAATCACTGCTGAGCTCAGACAATGTTAAAATTTCTCACCTCGCCATTGGTTGGAATTGGTACCAAATTTAGTTGGTATGAAGGTATGACTTGACTTAATGGCTCACTCTTAAGTGTTTTAATTATCAATTAACCGATTGGCAGCAGAGAAAGGTTGTGGTCAAGTAATTTGTCGTTGTTACTGCGCAATGATGGGAACGTTGCAAGTGCTTGTCTCTGCTGTGAATGGTGTTTTATTTAAACCTATAATCAAAGTGTTACTTGTCGCCAGATAGCAGGTGCTGCGATTTGAGCTGACGGTCTTATTTTATTTCGAATATTTTGCCGTTTTTACGTATCACGAATTTGTGAAATGGAAATTTATCGACTTGCTTTGTATTGACTTCTGAGCAGGATCATAGCAAGAAAGTTATGTACCGATCCTTTTGCCGACTGTTAATCTTATACTGAAACTGATCATCTCATGAGTTTTGCTTGCTTTCCCAAAGGCAACCAACGATTCCTACGCATCCTCCAGCGTCAGGAGATAGCCCATTCTCCTCCTGTTTCATCAATAACGTAGACAAAGTGGCGATTGCTCTACTGAGTACTACGCGAAGGCGACTCATCTTTGGCAGCAAAAAATACAAATTTGAGGTTAGGGATTAACCGAAAATGTGCGACAGAATGACAGGTGAACGGTGACATGTATATGCCTTGCGGCGTTCAGGACCACTAAACTGACTGGAAATTTTAACATTGTCTGAGCTCAGCAGCAATTGTAAAGTCGCCTCCGGGCACGCATTCTCCCGCTACGCAGAGCGGGATAAGGGGATCTCCGAGGAAGACGAGAGGCCGAGAGACTCATTGACAGCGATGATGCTTCAATATTACCCAAGCAATGGATTGTAGAGTACACGCGATAAGTCTACTTTCCATTTTTCCAGCTTCACCTCCCTTCCATCCATTCCATCCTTCCATCCATTTTCTTATCAAATAGGTACTCATGTAATAAAATTAATCGAAATTGCAATTGAATTAAAAAATATGCAGCCTAGCCCGGATCGGTTTCGCTCTTTTCTAGCAATTCTCTATCCCTTCAATTTGTAATAAAAATGTACGATCAAGACAAATCTGCAGTGATAGGGAAGAAAATTACTAAAGTAATATGACACGTTAATTGAATTATTTGTGTTTTAAATGCTTTCTTAAATTTGATAATAATTACTATTGTTCTATTTGCGAATTATGCTCTGTTCTAAAACTGAACCTTAGTTCTTAAACGAGCCTCTACGTTTCGATCAAATTGAAGAGGTAATCTTCGACATTGACCTATTTTCTGTGATGCGGGCTGTCAGTTCTTTGCCTAGCATATATTTTCCTTGTATTCAGTTGCACGTTCACATCAGCAAGTGAAATCTATACCATGATAGCAAATCGAAATGAACCAAGGGTCATACATTTTTCCGTCTGCTCGTGTTCTCAAGATGATTACACTCCTTTAGGTTATCACGCACCAAAACTAACCTTCACTCCGTTGACCGTCTACAGATTGCCACCAATTACGCAAATCGAAAAGCAAATCGAAATTTTTCGAAAAATCGAAATGCACCAAGGGTCATACATTTTTCCGTCTGCTCGTGTTCTCAAGATGATTACACTCCTTTAGGTTATCACGCACCAAAACTAACCTTCACTCCGTTGACCGTCTACAGATTGCCACCAATTACGCATGGCACTCAAATTTTCCCAATTAAATAGCAGTGCACCGCGAAGGCCCCGGGCATTGGGGTTCGGACATCTCAAGGAACCAACGTTGCAGCCGTTCAAAAAACACAATGTTCGATATCAGAACCTCCGTTCTTGCGGTCGCTGTCGCTGTTTGCGTGTTCACAGGTAAGTTTATTTGCCTTTTGTATAGCTCACTTGACTTATGTCATTTTGTGTTCATACGCCTTGAGAAGATGTGGAAATAATGCCGAATTCTTTGTGCCCTTCTGAGTTCTGAGCCAGTGACGACGCAAGGAATATTTATTATGGGGGGGGGGCGGGGGGCTAGGGGAGACCCAAAATGTTATTTTGGAGACTCTTAATCAACAGGCGGGGTGATGGGGGGGGGGGGGGGGGGGTGATTAGAAAAAATGCATGACTAGCAGCCAATCTTTTATTTGATTTGAACTTATTTTCAAGTTTCATTCATCCTTATTTTTGTCCGGCACGGTAGCCATGCATTGATACATACATACATGGCGAGTTTTTTGACTCTCTGTAAGCCATGTAATAATATTTTAGCTCTGTCGGCAATAGTTTTACACTTCACAACAATTTTTACACCAATGGCAATGCCCCCCCCCCTGGCCAAGTACTATCCTCACGTCATCCTTACGACACCATCAGTGCAATTTTACCGAAAGATATTGGAATTTGGTAGGAAAATTTGCTGCGTTTTACTCCACCCTAACAGAGGAGTTTAAGAAGTGACAACAGAAATACCGAAGCTTTAAATTTTGAATTAACCATCACCTTAGATTAAGTAATAGGGTTATTACTTACTCTAAGCCATCACCAGGGAAATCACCAATATATGAAAATGCATTTTATTTTGAATAACCATAACCATCAAATAAGAGTCGAGTTAGTACATAACAGTCAACGATACCGGCGCGTGGCGAAGACGAGCGTGGAGTGTCTTTCGGCGTCGGGTATACAGCGGCGTCAAGTATACAGTAGAGTCGGGTATACAATAGAGTCGGGTATACAGCGGCGTCGGGTATACATTAGAGTCGGGTATACAGTAGAGTCGGGTATACAGTAGAGTCGGTATACAGTAGAGTCGGGTATACAATAGAGTCGGGTAGACAGTGGCGTCAGGTATACAATAGAGTCGGGTATACAGTAGAGTCGGGTATACAGCGGCGTCGGGTATACAATAGAGCCGGGTATACAGTAGAGTCGGGTATACAGTAGAGTCGGGTATACAGCGGCGCCGGGTATACAGTAGAGTCGGGTATACAGTGGCGTCGGGTCACAGCGACAATTGATTGATGAGCGTAGCGAGCGAAGCGAGCGAAGCGAAATCATCAATTTCACTACTGCTAAAAAAAACGCTTGGTGTGTGTTTTTTTTTTTTTTTTTTGTATGTGTGTTTGCGCGCGCTCTACAGGCCAAACGCCTGCTTCGAGTGGGATGAAATTTTCAGGGTGTCTACTTTTGTTCTCAACTTAGACCCCCTGCCTTTTTCAAGAAAATCCTCCACACCCTTCACTTTCAAAGCAGAAAAAAGGGCAAAATTCGACAATTGGGCATGTTTGGAAAAGTACTGAAATTTATTTAAAAGTACGTATTTTTTTTCAAATGTTCCCAATTTCGATTTGCCTATAGAAACCATCGAAACCAAATCGAAACATCACACCAGATTTTTCCCAATAAAAACCAACCCAATAAAACCCAATAAAAACCCTTGGGCATGAGTTACATCTATGTATTAACATGCACATTGCTTTATGACTTAAAAATGAGCATATTTCCGCTACCCTACAGCTCGGACAGAAACAAAGAAAGGCCAGGATCGCTTACAATTTCTAGAGATCAGAATTTTCGAAAAAGCAATGGTCCGGCTCGCTGCTCCATGATTTAGGCTTTTTGCCTCAATCTTTTTATGCGCTATATACAAACCGCTACGCTCATCTTCAACGCAACACAAATTGCGTTCGCCCTAGTTAATAGGTACTGACACTTTCACTTTACACTGACCGAATTCGTTGCCAAAGATGAGAAGCTGAACTCCTCGAGGAGGAACTTTTGTTTTTGATGAGCGTAGCGAGCGAAGCGAGCGAAGCGAAATCATCAATTTCACTACTGCTAAAAAAAAACACTTGGTGTGTGTTTGTTTGTTTGTTTTTTTTGTATGTGTGTTTGCGCGCGCTCTACAGGCCAAACGCCTGCTTCGAGTGGGATGAAATTTTCAGGGTGTCTACTTTTGTTCTCAACTTAGACCCCCTGCGTTTTTCAAGAAAATCCTCCACACCCTTCACTTTCAAAGCAGAAAAAAGAGCAAAATTCGACAATTGGGCATGTTTGGTAAAGTACGGATACTTATTTAAAAGTGCGTATTGTTATCAAATTTTGCCAATTTCGATTATTGCCTTTAGTAACCATCGGAACCAAATCGAAACATCACACCAGATTTTTGGACTTGAAGTTGAATTCAAGATTTGACAGATATTAGAACATTGCTCAATGATCTCAAAATGAGCATATTTACGCTACCCGACAGCTCGGACAGAAACAAAGAAAGGTCAGAATCGTTTACATTTTTAAGTGATCAGAATATCTGAGAAAGCACTGGTCCGGCTTGCTGCTCCATGATTTTCATTGGCTTTTTGCCTCAATCTTTTCATGCGCTATATACAAACCGCTACGCTCATCTTCAACGCAACACAAATTGCGTTCGCCCTAGTCTATAAATATTTCAATTGCCATACATGCATAGGCTGTGATAATATTATAAAATGACAGTTCACACAAATTAGTGATATGTCGGGTAATATTTTAAAACAATCGCAAAAGTGACATTTTTATCCAAGTCGCAGTCTCCTTGGGTAATAATTATAGGCATAGCAAAGGCGCCCCGGGAGGGGGGGGGGGGCGGGATGGGAGGCATGATGCTCTAAGGGCTGGCCCAAGGGGCGCCCAAAAAAGGAAGGAAAAACGGGAAAAACGTTGAAAAGGAACAAATTTTCGGGACAGTCATTTGGTTCGACCTCAAATTGTTGCTGGCCTCTTGTCAATCGCTGAGATCTATAATACTGATAATGTTGCCCATAATGCTTTAGGCATTTGTGGGATAATTATTTCCACATGGATCTGCAGAAAGGGTTAGTGTTACGAATCTGCTCATGCCGAAGCGTTCATTTTTGTAATTGTCACATATGGCAGTTTCCAAGATGCAAATGGAAAACAAAAAGTATGGTATGATTTGCAACGATTTTCATCGCAGCATTAGCGCCCTCCCCCCTCTCCTCGGCCACCTTCCAGCCAGTAGTTTAAGGGACGAGGGGTGCATCAATAATCTGTAATTGCACGGGCGCCGGCGACCCTAGCCAAACCCTAGCTATACGCCTCTGATAATCATGCTACACATGTAGGTACACACACTTACAAATCCAGAGAAGTGGTTGCAGGATTTCGTATAGTTGTCGTAGAAAACCCGTTCACTTTCTCAAAAAAATAATTTCAAAATGCCAAAAAAAATACCGCAGATGTTATCCCTAAATACCTGAACCGATTAGTTAATAAGAACATGATTAACAACCTGTTCGCTGCAGGGAAACAGTGGCACTACTGAAAATATTCCAATGGCATAAAGGCCACTATTGTCGTGATTGCCTTGTTCCTAATTGATAAAACTGATAGTACCTACTGTAATAAATTGCTATTATATAGGAGGTAGTTCATTGTGAGGTCTTGATATAGTATACAAGTCCCGATATCAGCCAGTATTATGTAGATTGGTAGTTTCGACTTCGAGAATGATTAATTACCTATACCATTTGCCGGAAAGATAACAGCGCAACCTTAGGGAGAAAATTTTGGCGGAATTTTCGCCATTGGTTTCAAAACCTTCTTAGTTTAATTTCATTTGATGAATTGGTATAATCAGAACATTTAAAATCTTTTGGAGCATCTTTTTCGACAAAACGTACAGACTTACGGGGAACAAATTCAGGAAACACATTTTTTTTCAATCGCATAACTTTGACCGCATCTTAATTATCGTTTGAAAAGTAAGATACATTTTGGCCAGCAACCCGTACATAAATGTGAATAAAAATGCAGGGTTTGTGTTAGGCGAATATTAGTATTTCGTTCATTATTTTTACATACTTTCATAATGACGACAAGGAGGCATTCATAATATAAACATTGCAAAGGATTGCAGAGGGATGGTAATCGCTATGAATTATTCTAGTGTGTATATTTTAAACGCTAATGTGACAGTGGGCGGGGGGGGGGGGGAGGAGTGTTAGTCTGTACAATATAATTTATTTATACACTCTCTCTCTCACAACTTGGTTTAAGTCATTTACCCTCCTAACTAAACTCTGTCCCAATGAGAAAATATTCCCACTTCCGTTATTTCTATATTTCCGTTATTTATATATATATATATATATATATATATATATGAAAAATAAAAATAAAATGAAAAATAAAACACCACAGTTTATCCAAAAGTCTTTTTTTTAAACTAATTGCTGTGAAAACTTAAAACAACATATATATATATATATATATATATATATATATATATATATATATATATATATATATATATATATATATATATATATATATATATTCTAACACTTTGTATTTAGTTATATTTTTATATTTTATATTGACCTGTTGCTTATGTGATCAAATATTGGGTGCTACACATTCCTTTCAACATTGTGTAAAATGTTTTTGGAAACAAATAAACAAAAAACAAAAAAATGCTTGCAAACAGTATTTCCATCGCAGCCTATTACCAATTTCACAACAAAAACAAAGAACACTCAAGACATGTTTCGTTTCAGTGGCAGCCCTCTGTTCGCCCTCATATCCAACGAGCCGTCATTATCAGGGAAACAACCTCGCAATACAGGTCAGCGTATTACGGGGCATTTAAGCCTCGGTCATAATATATCCTACTGAAAATATCTTGCAAATTCATTGGCCACATCGCTAAAAACAGTTGCGTAATTTCAATCGGAGGTATCAAAGCAAAAAAGAAGCTAAGCCCCCCTGCCTCCCTGCCCCTACAGTGTAGACAATTTTGTTTATTTGTTTATTTGTTTATTTGTTTTAACCAGATTGATTACATCAAGTAATATTGGTTTGGTCATCTTATTATATAGTATACAATAATACATGTCATTGATTAAAATATTCCTGCAAAGAGTAAAAACATTTGTTTATTAGAAAACTCATGAGTTTTGTGGAGAAGTCGTCATTCTTTATCCTAGTTTTTAAAACATAAGGCAGTTTATTAAAGATACGGACCCCTGAAGAGACAGGACTTTTATCATTACCATTAGGAGCTATTAAAAACATATCATTATTACCTCTTAATATGTAGTCGTGGGGTTCCACTCTTACAGATACTTGTTTGTTCTTTATCACATATATAATAATACTGAATATGTACAGGCAAGGCAATGGTAAGATTTTGTATTTTTGAAAAAGAGGCCTACACGAGTCTTTATAGTAAACCCCAGGTGTGGTAGGGTCAAAGCTTACATTGGCAAGGTACCTAACTGCACGCTTTTGAAGGGTAAATAGCTTTGAGGCGTGAGGCGATGACCCCCAGACGGCAATGCCATAGGCTAGTTTCGAATGAACATATGCAAAATATACGGCTTTGGCCGAGGAATGGTCACAGGTTTTCATTATTCTTTTCACAAGAAAGCATCCTGATGCCACCGAAAGGGCAGTTTTATTGATGTGCGCCTCCCATCTAAGTTTGCTGTCTATTATTATTCCAAGGAATTTTGTTTCATTTAACACCTGAATACTTTTCCCGTCTAGGTACAACAGTGGGCTTGTATCATTATCGGTAGATTTTGCCTTTGAATTAAAATCAATTAGCACTGTTTTTTTGCAATTAAGCTTCAGACCATTTGACCTACTCCAGTCGACCATTTGGGATATGGCCTTTCTACACACTGGGTTACTAGACTCTGTATATTCACCTACGAGATGTGTTGTGTCGTCAGCATAAGTTGTTATTTTCCCGACACTTATTAACTTAGCGAGATCATTCGTAAAGAGGATGAATAGTAAAGGGGAGATGGTCGCTCCTTGGGGAACACCTAGTGGCATGCTCTCTTCCTTTGAATGGTATGTACCCATTTGATTGGCTATTTTTACAGTTTGTTTGCGGTTACAGAGGAATGACTTAACCCAGTCATTGGCCGTCCCACGTATTCCATAAAGTTTTAACTTTTCTACCAGCTTTACATGATCAACACTATCAAAAGCTTTTGTGTAATCATAAAAGATCCCATAAGCATATTTCCTGTCCTTTTTTAATGACATTAGCTGGTTTACAAAATTGGAAACTGCTGTGGCAGTTGATCTATCTTTTCTGAAACCGTGCTGACAGTTATCTAGATAATCGTACTTGTCAAGGTAATTGATTAGGCGGTTGCAAAACGCGTTCTCAAACAGTTTTGAAATGACTGAGAGGTTAGATATTGGTCTGTAATTTCTAATATCTTTTCTATCCCCACTCTTGAAAATAGGAAGTATTATCGCTTTCTTGAGCGCTTCTGGGAAAACCCCCGTCTCGAACGACAAATTCATTAAGAAAACTAATGGCATCTCTAGGTAAACTAAGGCATGTCTCAGAACATTTGCTGGGACCTCGTCATATCCTGCCGATTTCTTATTTGTAATTTTCATCATAATCTCAAAGTATTCTTTTCTATTTATCGGCCTCAGGAAGATAGTATGAGTGGCAGAGCAAAATGACGAGGATGCAGTCAGACCTTGGGTGGGGTCGGTAACTGGGTCAATTTTTAGCACATCCTTGAAATATTTGTTAAAAAGATCAGCTACTTCACAACCAGAAGTGACTAACCTTCCATTATGCTTTAGGTTGATGTGATTGGTGGTCTGACATTTCTTGAATTTATTAATTATTTTCCATGCTGCTTTGCCTTTATTGGTCGCATTTTTAATGGATTTTGCGTTAGATTGTTTTACTTCCTCGTTGATTCGGAGATGATAAATCTTATCAAGGTTCTTATAGATCATGTTGTCATTTTCGTTCAAAGTACCTCTATATCTTTGATACAAACGCTTTACTTCATGTGATAAGGCAGTAAGTTCCTGGCTGAAGTTATGTTTATTTACGGGTTTCTTATTTTTTTTGCATGAACTGTGTTTAATTGGGAAAGCCTTGTCAAAGCATGCCATGAGCAATGTGTGAAAAAAGTTGAACGCTTCATTCATATCTGTGAACTTATAGAGTAGGTCCCAGCTAACTTCACTTAACAAGTGTACAAAATTATCAATTTGGCTTTGTCTGAACGTACGAAAAGTAACAAGTCTTCCTTCCCTAGTGCAGCTTTTGGGAAAGTTGCTCAAATCTTCAGGTGTCTCAATGTTCACTAATTGTGCCTTATGGTCTGAGAGTCCAAGTTCAACGTTTGCTTTAAGGTGAACAGTTTTACAATTCGTGATAACATTGTCGATACAGGACGAAGTAATTGTCTGTTGCATTATTGCAACTCTAGTGGGCTCCTTGTTAAGTAGTCTACCGTTTCCTAACATTACAGTTTCTGAGAACATATGACCGAGTCTCTGATTATTCATATCTACATTATAATCACCACAAATCAGGTAACTACTCTGTCCTAAATGGTTCATTAGTGCAAGAAGATGTGACATGAACATTTTTATACAGGAGCTTGGGGGTCTGTAGCAGGCGATTATCACCATTCTACTAGGGGACGTCAATTGTATGGCACAGATTTCAAATTCGCCTTCAATAGCTGTTTGATTAATATCATTTCTGAGGACAAAATTCAACTCTGTCGAAGTGTTATTTAGGTATATGGCAGTACCGCCACCCTTTTTTTTGACCCTACTGAAACTTGTGGCGAGCGTGTAGTTGTTGATAGCAGCTACTCTAGGAATGTCACCAGTGAGCCAATGCTCCGATAAACATAGTACATCAACTTTGTCAGGGAGCATTGAAAGTTCGAATTCGAGGGCATCGATCTTGTTCACTATACTTCTAATATTAATATGAAGGAGATTGACCCTATTTGCCGATCGTGATGCTTTTAGAGTGGGCATACTATAATTGCTATCGCTTTCTGTGTCTACCTTCTCCTGTCGTTGCTATATTCCAACCGTCTCGTATTCCACTTTCGATTTTAGAGACTCAATTCTGTTCTTGTAAGTCGGGCAGTTCCAGCTCTTCGCGTCGTGGTTGCAGTCCCATTTCATCCGCGGTGATCTTGAGCAGTTGGCGCATTTAAGTTCATTCTTGCAGTCCACTTCATTATGCTCCCCACTACACCTACTGCAGATCTTTTTACGTTTGCAGTTCTTTGCCATGTGATTAAATCCGACACAGTTAAAGCACTGGATGACTCTGACATGGTCGAAAACCCTATATCGCCGCCACCCGATGTTCACACGTCCATCTTGCATGAGCATCTTCCTTGTCTGTGGGTCTACCTCGATGATCACATTTGTTCCCGTCGCTTTCTTGATGATGGTGACTATTTTCAGCACTAGTTTAGGGTCATCTTTACGCAGATTATTTTGAGCAATGATTGATTCACGGATGTCTGTGGCAACGAGTTCACATGTGTCACTAGTTTCCAGATTCACTATTTGCAGCCTGGGGTTGAATTTAACGGCGATTTCAGTTTCAAAGTTTTCTCCAAGCACGTTATCAACTTCTTTTACTAAGTTTGCAGCCGACCGCTTATTTATGCAGCTGATAATTACATCGCCTTGCTTGTTTTGGTGCATTCGGTCAATTCCTATCTGGAGTTTTGATGGATTCACTGCTTTCGTGATGTCTGATAAGTCCAATTTCTTGCTGTCGACTCCAACTTTTTGTTTAATGCACACGATTTCAGTTTTTCTATGTTTGATGATATTCGCATATGATGTCATCGGGGTTTCAGCTTTTGGTATCTGCATAGAATTTTCCAGCCATGCGATTTTCTCGTCTTTCAGGGTCATTGTTTCTTCTAGACTTCTTACCAGTTTATTCAGTATCCCGTTTTCCTTCAATAGGCGGTCCACTTCCCGTTGAAGTCGAGTGCAGTCACTAGCGTCGGTCTCGTCGTCCATTTTGATGGCGCTTGTAGCACACGAGGCACAGGTCCATTTTTCAATGTCACTTATTGATTTGATTGAGCTATCTTCTTCAGGATCGACACAGTTTGGATGGTAGCCCTTGAGACACTGCACACATTGGTAGCCTTTTGATACTTTCCTGTTACATTTGTTGCACTTTAAATTGTGAAATATTCTAGAGACCCCTGACGTCCCGTCACTACCCGTCGCCATCTTGTTTCAGTGTGTAAAAGTTGAACCGAAAAATGAAGGCCGATAACGTTTTTAGGGCATGGATTTGCTTGTACTGGGAAAACGTAATAGATTTTAAAAAATCGTCATCTCTATTTTCGGTACAACCTTGGCCTCCCCCTGGGCCCGAGGCCCCAGAGCACTGGTATGTCTGCTCCCCTCTAGTTACGCCCCTGGCTAAAAAACTTTTTCAAGATTGTGCGATCGATCATCTTTGCAGGTCTTTGCAAGAATTTGGTGATAGCGGGATTCTTGCATGGATAATGACACTGTAAAGAGTTTGACTCATTACTTGTTCGGAATCTTTCAATCTGCCTATTCTGTCAAAGGAGCGGCAGAAAGGAGGTCAAAGGAGGCCTGGGACGAGGCAGGCAGTCTAGCCGGGTTGACGCGTTGTGCTGGTTGTATTGAGAATCAAATAAACCGAAGCATATTTTAGTTCCGTGATTTTTCGTTGTTTTCTCTTATCTGAATGAAAGACAACGTAACGCCCGAACATTTTCCTCGCATCCAGTAGTTAATCCCGTTATAACACGATCTTGCAAGATCTTACAAGATCTTTCGACCCCGCGTGATCTCGTGACTTACCCCTCCGTCAATGTCACTTTCAAATAACGTTATATTATAGGTTAGGTTTTTAGAATGATTTTTTGTAAATACCGGAAAAACATGAGACAAAATGGAGGTGTGTAAAGAGTTCGTATGGCGTCAACCAGATTTGGATAGGGGGAAAAAACCGGCCCGGGCATTTCAGAAGAAAAGTCGGCCCGCAAGCAAGTCCATTCCCTAAAAAATACGTCACCGTCCTCTTTTCCAAAAGTCCACCTCTAATAAAAACGCCACCCGCTCTTTTCCGAAAGACATTCCCAAAAAGAAACGTCACCCGCTCTCGAAAGCCATTCCCTAAAACAAACTTCGTCGCTCCTATGAGGCCCTCCATCCTTTGTTTGTGTTTCTAGTGTCTCGGACCACGAGGGCGGCCCCCAGCCGCTCGACCGGCTCTTCGGGCATTTGCCCAGTCGTCTGGCGGTCCTATCCACCCCTGGGGCCAATTCACGTACATTTCACTGTACCCCCTTAGCCCGGGTATAACTTGCAAAGCCTTCTTTAGTCCCATGCTATTCTGCCATAAGGCAGGACTAGTGAGGACTAGCAAGGTTTAGCGAATTGGGCAAGATTTTAGTGTAATGGAAATAACGCAAAATGGGTTTATTGGAGAAAACGCTGCTTGCACTCAAACAGTAAATGAAAAAGTGCTTAAAACCAAGCAAAAACAATGATGAAGATGTGTCAAATGCTTCAAATTTGGCTGTTAAAATAAAACTCGTCCAATACTTAGCTTTCCCTATATCTACCCTGAGGCAGGTATAAGTATGGCAGTGTTTATATTTTCTTCTGTCAGTTTTATGTAAATTATCTTCTCATGTCAACTCATTTAATAGGTTTTAAGTCATCTTTCAATCCTTTTCGGCGACATCAACATAACAGTGTGCTTTTCTAAATGGTTTTTTACGCTTTGGTGATGGGAAGTTATACCCGGACCAAGGGGGTACAGTGAGATGTAAGTGAATTGGCCCCCTGGCGTCAACTCTGTGGTTTCTTTCAGGCCCAGGCCCACGCGACTTACCAACTGAGTAAGTGGCAAGTGAGCAGCGGATACCCCCAGCCCGTGAATAACCCCTACGCGCCCGGCTACGTCAACTACCCCGAACAAGGACTTTACAAGGTAAGATCAAATAACTATTAGATACAATTCCATGACATGCTGTTTGATAGCGTATTTTAAGGAATGCTTAACGTATTCTAGGATTATTACGCTCAAAGACAATCTAATGTAACACGTGCAAGTGTTTCTATAAAGAAGTTTCGTTTAAAAATCATCTGCACTTGGATCTATGAGTTGCTATTTAAAAGTTACAACATTTTAAATTTATCCCATGTCTTTCCATTATGATGAACATTGTGATGAACAGGCCAGTAGACAACCAATTGACACTGATTGAATTTAAAAAAAAACATCCCTCAAAGAAAGTCAATTCAATAATAATCATCTGCCATCAATGAATGACCATTTACGCGTCTACCCAGATAGTTAAAAACCAATATAGGTATGCGTAACTTGTTTTATAGTTGCTTTATACCATTGCCGTATATTGTTTCTCAATGGGTCTACAAAGTATCCGTATCTGGCACATGCCATATCCCCAATAGCTCATAATACGGACGACGAGGCACTGTGTGAATTATTTCTCATTGCTTTCATATTTTAAATTAAGGCCTCGCGAACGCAATTTGTGTTGCGTTGAAGATGAGCGTAGCTGTTTGCAGCTGTTTGCGTTTTTAGTTTGTGTGTTTGGGAAAATTTGGAAAAAATACGCCTTTTATGTACACTTTAGTATTTTTCAATTTTTTTTTATATTTTCGAATATTTATATTTTTTTGATATGATGGGGACGGGTATGGAGGATTTTCTTGAAAAACGCAGGGGGTCTAAGTTGAGAACAAAAGAAGACACCATGTAAATTGCATCGCAATCGACGCAGGCGTTGGTCTGTAGAGCGCGCGCAAACACGCATACAAAAAAACATACACAAGTGTTTTTTTTATCAGTAGTGAAATAAAGATTTTGTTTCGCTCGCTACGCTCATCAATGCTAGTGTATGCAACTTAAAACAAAAAAATGTAGAAAATCCATTAGATTAAAAGTTGCCACATCAGTTCAATGATAAGACCATGGTGGTCCATGAACCCCTCAGGTACACCGCTATGGTGCCAGCTGGCACGAAGCTATGCAGACATGCGCTTCAGAAGGCTCCTCGCTCGTGATCGTTACCACACAGTCGGAGGCTGACTTCATCAAGACGTTGTTCCGGCCGTGCCAGATCTGCCCCAGTGCAGTTAGCAGCGAGCACTTCTGGGTGGGAGCTCAGGAGCGTGGGGTCCACGGCCAGTTCTACACCGTCGTCGGTAAGTAATCTGTGTCCACTAATGACAGTAAGGGGATTGGCAGAGATACGTACTCGAAAAACAGTCGAGAAAGTCCATTAAATATAAAGGAAGTCCGGCAAGAGATATAGTGAATGGATTTAAAAATGCATTAATATCTAATTTAGCCGTGTTACCAGTATCCACTTTCAGATACCAGTGCATCTCCTAGAACTACAGAAAAGGTTGTCAATCCCAGGAGCTTTGAAATGCAAACAAACATTGTTTCTTTCGAAGATCTTCTTAGCTGTAGGAATATGGGAGGCTAGAAAAAGATAAGGCTTCTCGCTTCGTATCAGGCTTACGAAGGGGCTGCGGCCCCTTCGTAAAAGATTCATCGTAAGAATTAACATACTGCGATTTTCGACCCTTCGGATGATTTGAAAAATTATTAATTTCCGTAATATATCGTCGACATATTTTCCTATTTAAAATAAAGCAAAGAAACATTGAAATCCTAAACATTTGGTTTCAGTGACAACAACATTCAAAACCCAGTTTGAAAACTGTTTTTGAAAATCGGGTTCCTGCACAAGGGAGACCAGAAATAAGGATCAATTCTTAACCCTTTTTAGAAATGTCGCAGATACTCTTTCATTTCTAGGGCACAAGAGAACCTGGACACAAAGACCAATACGCATATTGACATATTTTCTCGCTTATAACATAATTTAGGAATATTTAATGAACAGTGCTCTGCTGTGAAAGTGAACGACAATATTGTATGAACTTGATGCTTGTTTTGTTGTGTTTGCTTGTGTTTATCGCGTTTATCTATTACATTGCACTATGTGGGTCCTTGTGTGCCTGTCTGCAATAAATAAAGAAATAAAGAAAGAAATAAATACAAATAAATAAGCTTTCTATCTGAGTCTTGTTTATCTCCCCCAGGTGTTCACCTCGAGCAGTCAGGTTATCTCGTCTGGTCCCCCCTGGCCGGTGGGCAGCCTAACAACCCCGGAAATGCCGACTGTGTCAGCATCTTCACCGATGGCACCTACTTCGACGACGACTGCAGCACGAAGTATCCATTCGTGTGCGAGAAGTTTGTCAACTGATGTGACTGGATTTTCACCTGCAAAATGATTCCTTTCCTATATTGTCTCCGACTAATTACTGGATTTGTGCTTGAAAAATTTACTTGTCATGGCTTGACATAAAATGTTAAAAGCACAAATGCAGCATTGGAAAGCTCTTTGAGTGGTAGGTTAGGTTGGACCTTATTGAAGAGATCATTAATATAAGATCTTTAGACAAGATCTTGAGTCGGGTCTTAAGTCAAGATTTTGCAAGATCTTGAATCAAGATCGTGCTTTTAGATTTTGTATCCAGATCTTTCAAGACCGTGCCGAATATTGTAAGATATTGTTCGGTCGTGGCAAGATCATTCAGGATCTTGAAACAAGATCTTGGTAAGGATTTTCAGCAGGGTATAGTCGGTTTCTTTCATTGATGCCCACAGAAATGGTGGTCGGTTTCGATTGGCTATTCCGAAGGCTCTTCACGGTCAAGGAGATGACAATCTTTAAAATTTAGATGCGAGTGAATAATACAGAGTAGCAAATGCCTACTTTAGAATAAATACATGTTACAAAGTACAAACAAAATCATGTTTTTCATTCATCCACATGCTAACACATACATAATATATTGTAAATAAACTAACCAAAAACAAACTAGTTCGCTTACAAAAAGTTTGACGTCTTTATCAAATTATCTACGTAAGTTAATTAACACAAATTTGCTAACTTTACTCAAACACACATGTTAACATTTACAGCTATAGTTTATATATACATAAATCGTTGATCATTGATTTGTACTGCAAAACAAATTTAAGCCCCTGTTTGTAATAAAACATAAATAAAACATATTTACTCGTCGCTTTAGAAACAAACCCTGCGTGTTTGTTCTTTCTTTGCGAGTGACATGCGTTTCCTAGAGTGCCTTACAATATTTTTAAAGCATTTATTATGTTTGAATATGAAAGAAAACAATGTAATTCTCTCTATTTCTCAAACACCGTGACGCCCCTACCGTTTCTAGCCGGCCAAAATGAAACGACATTTATACATGCTCTAACTCGCGGAACGTAGTATTTTCATGTGTCTCGACATGTTTGACAGTATAAATGTCGACTCCCAGAATGTTTTAACAGCCGAAAACGAATACCACATAAATAATAGCACAATAATGTTCAAAGGATGTAAATTGGAAACAAAGGTAATCGATCCACTTGAAGAAAATATTAACGTACCGCGATCCAAATCAGCACACAGTAGCTGTCAAATCGAGCAGACGGACGTTTAAACGACAATGGCGACACGAAAGGAGTTTTTTATGCAATTCTGGGCAAACTTGAAAACTCCTGAACTACTTGACCTTGACCTCTACAAGATAATTTATATCTTCTTAGGTAAGTATCAAACGTTAATCTGAACCAAATAATCAATTATTTCATGTAGGTGTCACCAGTAAAAACTGGATCACCAGCCGTTCTTGAATTTGATACAAGATTAATGGATAAAATTGTGGACGTATAATTAGGATTTTACGATAAATATGGTTTTTTGTAAATTTTATTGCGTTTTCTTTCTGCGGTATAATGACTTGAGTTTATGAATATTCAAGTTTCACTCAAGTTGAATTGTATTCTCATTGACGATTTGTGATTTCGTAACAACAAAGCATAGAAAAATTATGGTTTAAAATAATTTATTTGTCATTTTGTGATTTATCTTAGTTCATAAAGTTTGCATCTACTTTCTAGGCCATTTGTCTTAATCTAGTTATCACATCAACCATTTTATTTTCGCACCACATAGGATTCTGGCCTTCGGACAACAAACGCAGACGTTTTGGATGTGTTTGGGGGTGTTTAAAAAAGTTGGAAGTGCTCTTCAGGAAGTGTCTGCCTCTGTATCTGCAGTTCATGACCTTGTACGCCGGCCTCGTCGGAAAACCTATGCTCGTGTATACCTGCTTCGTAGACAACGACCTAAGCGGCACCCTGCATGCGATAGCGTCGATTACAATTGACGTGCCACTACTAACGGCATTCACTTGCCTTCTCTATCGGCACCATCAAATTGCACGCATGTTTTCCGCCTTGGAGAAGATGAAAGAGCGAAGCTTGAAGCTTTTTAAACGCCCTTTGGACATTCAAGAAAGTAACAAACTGTGGTCAAAATGGCCACTTGTTTACCTTGGCGGCTGCTACGCCTTCTTGGTCATTAGTTACTTTGACTTATCGAATCTTTACAACAAGGGAGAGTTTGTGTATTTGTAAGTATTTGTATTCACGGAAGAATTGTAACGATATATTTCTGTCAAATCATTTGAAATTTGTGATGGTATAATCTTTTCAGTCAGTGGTATCCGTTTGATGAAACAGCTCCTGATAACTACCCTTTCGTATTCGTCTTCACCATTGTCGGTCATACCTTCACGTTAATTTGCGTGGTTACTTTCATCTCCATGTTCATGTCTCTGATCGTTGAAGCGATCGGACATTTGCGCCTTCTCTCGTACAATTTGCGACACATCGTAAATGTTAAAAAGATGCCAGCTGTTCCGCCACTGACAACAGGAACACAAATTGACTGCAAATCAGCTGAGGAAAATGATAGTAAAGAAACTACCATTAACCCCCAGGGTCGTAAATTAAAAGAATACGATCCCAAGAACAGCGACAGCATACCGATTGAAAGCGGCGGCGGAAAGGAACCAGCCGGAGAACTGATTTTATTGAATACTATTGTGGTAGACACAATGGTGGGGTCACATTGCAAGATCAGCCACAATTTAATTATTGAGCGTGAAAAAGATTTAAACGAAGCTCTTAAAACATGTGTACAACACCATTACTCCATTAATAGGTGTAGTATTGTTTCGAATGTTCATCACGATATATTTAAGTCACGCTAAAGTCTCTAGAACAGATCTTAACAGATTGTCCATTTTGATGTTGTCAGTGAATACCTACGCCTAAAATGAACGTATACATCTTTTAATACATTTTAACTTGGGTCATATTGCTATAATAGCTTCGTATGTACTTAAATGCATATATTTTCCCAGGTTCATCGAAGAAGTTACAACTTATTTATCTTCGCTTTCTTGTTGTTCACCTTTATTCCTTCCAGTCTGGCCATCGTTTTAATCATCTACGTAAGTTAACTTCCACAAACTTTTGATGGCATGGGTCTGACTATGGAAGGGGGATCTTCAAAATAATATATGTGCATTTTTTCATCATTTGCTAATTTTATGTGTATATTTATGAACCGTTTTATCTTTATTCCTTCATCTACTGAATTCATTACTCCCGAGTCTGTTTGTATTTCCTTCTGTTTGCTCGCGCTCTCCTTAAGGTAGGGGAAGCCCTACACACATGGGAAGCCCCATACAAATAACTACAACTTTTTTTCCAGACCAACAATAATTATTGACAGCGTAAAGCAAAATAGACCCCTAGGCTGTCTGAAACAGAAGCTTCCTTTCTGTGTTTAACTTTAAAATATCTACATCATTCTATACGAAAATGTTAAGTGTTTTACATGGGTGTGGACCATTATCAGAAAGCTTAATTATATATTACAAAGTTGATAATAACTTATTAGCCATCCTGAAAGGACGCAAGATATTTTGTTTCGGGCGCTCACTAAAAGTTTGCTTCAAATTATTACTTTTTAATATAATACTTTTCCTGGTTCGGCGACTGCGCCTTGTGAACGTGCAAGGCAAGGCTTGTCGAGCTTCATGGACCACTTCTACTTGTGGAACACGACTACTTGTTGCAGACTGAGGAATTGGACACACAAGCTATGAACTTAATCATTCTAGTCGTGGGAGGCAACATCGCAGCAGCCGCGTGCTGCTGGCTGACCAACGAATTGACTGAAGAGGTGCGTACCCAACACACCATAAAATCATTTACCGCAATTTCATATTTTCGTTGCAGCGTTTTCCCAGCCGTTTTTCTAAATGTCCTATTTTATTGATAGCACAATATTTGGGGGGAAATGGAAAATATTTGATAACCTTGGCCCAGCTCCACAAAGCGGAGTTAAGACTTAACCCTAGTGGTAAAATGGAGATCCGTCAATCACTGACGGGCATTTGCAGATTTCCATGGGGAATCACCAAAATAATAACCACTTAACCCGGGTTTTTGCCCTAACCAAGCTATGTGGATCTATAATTGAAGGAAAAAAGAAACAAACCGGCAGCAATCCATCGGAAGGATTAAGGCTTTTTAAAAACAAATCCAATGGATCTCTGCTAACCTTGGGTCTTTCGCAGAGTGAGGCCATCAGGGATGCTGTTTACGACTGCGACTGGTTCGACCAATCAGAGAGCTTCAAACGGTCGATGCGCATCATTATGTCTCAGAGCAACCAGCCCGTGGTTGTGAGGGTCGGTGGTTTCATATCGATGTCAATGGAGACTTATTATGCGGTAAGCGCAGTCAGAAATAACTTGGTTCAAATCGGGGTTATCCTGGTTTTATTATCGGGGCATTCAGATCCAATACACATTGATTATGATGGGAGGGGTCTCAAAATATCCATCTGATTTTAGCATTAATTTTCATGTCCTTGTTGCCACAATACGTCACAGGTTCTTTTATTAGCTTATCTGAGCATTGGGCATAGCGTAGATATACCAAAAACCTGGTACTCTATAAGTATAACGTTGTAGAATACTGGTTTGCGGCCGACAAAATAACTTGAGACGCAATGTATGATACCGACACCTTTTCCATACCTTATACCTTTATACCTTATACCTCCTTTATACCTTTCTAGTCATTTGAGTAAAGCAGAATTTTCTTGACAATTACAGATGACAAAGGTTACCTACACATATGCAATGGCCATATGGACGCAGTATCAAGAAGCTGCCAAGAGGAAAGCCGATTTGGTTTAAGTCTATACAAGCACTGTAAGAGAGCGCAATAATAAGTTTTGACTTTAAATGCGGTTGTACTGTGGATACTCTATTTTTAAATGCAAATCTTTTGGTGTGTGACGATAGCTTTGTCTTTCTTACTTAGCACCATGTTTTTTCGAATCTTTTAGAAAATTTATTTAGTGTTATCGAGGTTTTTTCGCTGACCCTTTGAGACTATCGGAATTTCAGAACTACTTTTGAACACCCCTTTGCATCTGATGATATTTGTTCCGTTACGGCACTGGGATTACATCACTGATTTCGCCGATCTCAATCACAAAATTAAAAAGAATAACATGGACAACAATAGGGATTTTATCCATCAGAACCATTGACTTCAAGGAAGTGTATATATACTACTCATATAGGTATACCAAGACCAGCAACCGCCCATACCTGTCTGTATACCAAAACGTGTCAAATTGGACGCCATCTTGATTTGGTCCAAAAACCTCCTTCGTGCTAATTTCACATTAGAATCAAGGTAGCCCCAGACATTTTGATGGTATATACTAGCAGTATGGGCCCGTGCTACGCACGTATAGTGTTCTGCGGGTGAGGGCAAGAGTTGTAGGGAGAAGGGGTCCCACCCCCTAAAATCTACCCGTGCCATTGAAGGCTAAAAAAAATATATTTTTCAAGAATTCAAGAACTTTTATCTGCCCAATGCCCACTTATTCAACCCGGAACAAACTCACCATTTCCAATAACACGAAGAAATAGTTATGACCATGCAGTGTCGGTCTCTAGCGGTATAGGTTAAAGCTAGTACCATATGCCCTGCATGCATACCCGATAACCATATTGTGGTTCATATATAGCCCTAGGCCATAACCTAAGGGCTAGGACTTAGGGACCAAAATCAACAAACCAAAACACAAAAATAGTAATTTGGACAATTTTGATGCCAAACGCTAAAATATCGATTAAAATTAGTCCGCATTAGTCAATAATTAACATTTTATGCAAAACAAGATCATTGAAATAAGTTTCTAGTCTGTTTTAGAGTTTTTTGAAAACAGTTTTGCTTTTAGTACCCGATGACGTGTGAATATCCATAATTCACTCCCCAAGAGAATATAACAGGAATTCGTTCACCTTGCAGTGGCATGAAAATCAAACAAAAGCTGATTCACCAGTCACTCTGAATGCCAAATATTTTCAGTTTCAAGTATAAAATGATTGCAAATAGGAGCGTTTTTACTAAATTTCTTCAATAACTTCATAATGCATGCAAAATAGTCACCTAGACGAAGCGGATCAGTAAAATGGTAAGATTTGAACGATTTAAAAATCGAGCTGGGCTGCACGGTGCTACTCAATCTTGCCAGCCAAATGCAATCAGTTTTTCAATATTTCACCTAAAAAACACTTACAAATCGCTGTAAGAATGTCGTCTCCGGATGTAAAACAATAGTTTGAACATGTATGAACCATTTCCACCCGTTTTTAACCAATTTTCGCGATTTATAGTAAGAGTTAAACTCGGTGAAACATAGTCCCCAGCCAGCCAGCACAGACTAAAAAGTTGAACATCGCCAATTTAACTGTTTTATATAAGCATAGACCATATATGTACCGAGATATCTAAGTTAGGTGGCGCGACTGAAAAATAGTGCGTTGTGGGGGCGTGACCACGGCGGCGTCCATATTCGACATTCACATTGGCACCACATTTGAATGTCGTATTAAAACACATGTCACTCAAATGACAGCTGCATCCCGGAACACCAAAAATCCCATCATTTCATTAATAATTAGGATCCGTGTTTATTATAGTACTAAAATATATCGAGCAAGGCTTTGGGAACGGCAATAATTTTACATTAATATCACAATCCACGGTGTTGGAATTGCATGTGCCATTGCAGCAGTTACGTCGTATTTTCCACTGTTTAGCTGCCCTCACTCGTCTGCCACGATTGAACAACATCGTTTTAATCACTGATACAACACCAGCACCCACTTTACAAACACTTTTATTGAATCAGAACTAGGGCAAAAATACGCAACTTTGACAGGGCAGCCATTACTGCGCGGAGTAAATATAGAATATGGCCGCCAGATCTGCTGTCAGATCATGCCATATGACGAAAGTCCGCCATTTTTTAGACTTCAGTTTTAAGCGGGGAAATAATAAAGAGCTAGGGATCTCGGTATATATTTCTATGATATAAGGTTAATAATACTTGTGTAATGTCACTTGTTGCTATTTCCAGATACGATTAAATCTTTGCATTAGAACCAAGACTTCCTTGATGCAAATTTCATACAGTCGATGTATAGCCCAGACCCTTTTTTTGGTAAAGTAAACACTTGTGATGCATTACTTGTAGCTATTCAAGATCCGAATAATACCTTAGTACATTATTTCTGAGTACTTTGTCTTGCAAGTTGTCTGTTGAGCTCAACGAGGTAAAATATATAGTAAACCATAGAGTAGCAAAGCGGCAGCCATCTTTGATTCTCGGCGGCCATTGCTGAAGAGGGCAAACCTGGCGCCGAAATTCAAATTAGAACATACAATTAGTTCAGATCCGTGATTGTATACCAAAAAACAATTGGAGGATAAAGGATTGACTGTATAATTAAATAAAAGGATTAATAAAGGAGTAAGGATAAATTTATTTAACGATACCCAACCTGAATTCAGTACAAGTCGAAATGAACAAGTTGCACAAGCAGGTAAATTGAAGCAAATGAAAGCGGCGCTGATGTGTATAATTATTCAGAATTAGTTTCGTCAAGACTTGCCGGACTTAATTACTGCCCACCTCTGTTGACATTTCTCTGCATTCATAATGGATCTTAACAGTGAAACAGGGAAACAACGACTGTGCTCGTTGTTTATCATACAACTAGGGCGAACGCAATTTGTGTTGCGTTGAAGATGAGCGTAGCGGTTTGTATTTAGCGCATAAACAGATTGAGGCAAAAAGCCTATGAAAATCATAGAGCAGCAAGCCGGACCACTGCTTTCTCAAAAATTCTGTTCACTTGAAAATATACACGATTCTGACCTTTCTTTGTTTCTGTCCGAGCTGTAGGGTAGCGGAAACATGCTCACTTTGAGATCATTCAGCAATGTGCATGTATATACATAGATGTTACTCATGCCCAAGGGTTTTATTTAGGTTGGATATATATATCTGCCGCGGACTTAATTTTAAAAGCTTGCATGCACGAAATTGACAAAATTTATAATATCTGTCAAATCTTGAAGTCAACTTCAAGTCAAAAATTCTGGTGTGATGATTCGATTTGGTTTCGATGGTTTCTAAAGGAAAATCGAAATTGGGAACATTTGAAAAAAATACGCACTTTTAAATAAATTTCCGTACTTTTCCAAACATGCCCAATTGTCGAATTTTGCTCTTTTTTCTGCTTTGAAAGTGAACGGTGTTGAGGATTTTCTTGAAAAACGCAGGGGGTCAAAGTTGAGAACAAAAGTAGACATCCTGAAAATTTTATCCCAATCAATGCAGGCGTTTGGCCTGTAGAGCGCGCGCAAACACACATACCAAAAAAACAAACAAACAAACAAACAAACAAACAAACACCAAGTGTTTTTTTTAGCAGTAGTGAAATTGATGATTTCGCTTCGCTCGCTACGCTCATCAAATAACTTTGCAATAAAGTGAGAAAAAGTGGGTCCTAAATATTATTTAGCACTAGGGCGAACGCAATTTGTGTTGCGTTCAAGATGAGCGTAGCGATTTGTATTTAGCGCATAAAAAGATTGAGGCAGGGCCAGCAAGCCGGACCAAAGCTTTTTCGAAAATTCTGATCACTTGAAATTGTAAACGATTCTGGCCTTTCTTTGTTTCTGTCCGAGCTGTCGGGTAGCGGAAATATGCTCATTTTGAGATCATTGAGCAATGTGCATGTAAATACATAGATGTAACTCAGGCCCAAGGGTTTTTATTGGGTTTTATTGGGTTGGTTTTTATTGGAAAAAATCTGGTGTGATGTTTCGATTTGGTTTCGATGGTTTCTAAAGGAAAATCGAAATTGGGAACATTTGAAAAAAATACGCGCTTTTAAATAAATTTCCGTACTTTTCCAAACTTGCCCAATTGTCGAATATTGCTCTTTTTTCTGCTTTGAAAGTGAAGGGTATGGAGGATTTTCTTGAAAAACGCAGGGGGTCTAAGTTGAGAACAAAAGTAGACACCCTAAAAATTTCATCCCAATCGAGGCAGGCGTTTGGCCTGTAGAGCGCGCGCAAACACACATACAAAAAAAAACAAAAAAAAACAAAAAAAACAAACACACACCAAGTGTTTTTTTTAGCAGTAGTGAAATTGATGATTTCGCTTCGCTCGCTTCGCTCGCTACGCTCATCAAAAAGCAACATTGGAAGGATTGTTTTGACCCTGCCTGGCAAGCGCCATGCAGCGAACATGGCACCAAATATCTGGCACAATGTATGATTTAACAGTTGAGCTTGCTTATCTTACTTACTTGAAAAATGATAACTGAGTGTTTTTCACTCTACGGTTTTTGCAGTTGAAAGCTGCACAGGAGGCTGACATTATTTGAGGTTAAAATAAGGATCACATCAAGATACTTCGTGGCCGAACAGGACAGTCACTTGAAGAAAACCTAACACGCAAACCAAATTATCCTAATACGATAAATATGAAACGTAAATTTAAAGTGTGCTGTCAACGTTTAACATACATAATTAATAACAAACTGTCAATTGCGTGCAGATGGCATAGCAGTAGTAGGTAGGTACCAAACTTTGGCACCTACCAATGGTGGACTTCGAAGTAAAGTGTCATTTGGCACTTACGAATTGTACAGAGTAAAATGGTAAATAATTGTAATGATAAATACCTTTTTTAATGGTAATTACAAACACATATCATTTCTTTTATGGCATGGTAGGTACACTATAATACGAGATCCCCAATTGTGGCAATTAACTCAAATTAATTGTAGTGTATGAGCCATATTATGGCTCATGCTAGACTAAACTAAGCTATAACTTGTTTAGAAACAAGCTGGATGTCAACAAGCCTCCACTGAATCAGATTAATAGTTAATTATTTTAATAAAATGAGTAGAAACTCCACATGACACAATGACAGATTCCTGCCTTTTGCCCTATTCAGCAATGGCCGCCAGCAGTTCGCCGCGACACAGTTAGGCAGCGCTGTAACACCACTCAGAGCCCCTCTATGGTTTACTATATATTTTACCTCGTTGGTTGAACTGTGCAAAGCTGTGACACGTTTTCTAGACGGCTGATGGTCCCGATCAAGATGGCGTTCAATTCGACATGCTTTTCAAAGCGCGGGTCTAGGTATATATACGTGGTATATACGCTTCCTTGAAGTCAATGATCAGAACCGATAACACCAAAACGTAAAATTGACTTTTTTCACTGCTCTAAATACTGTTATACTGCTGCTATTGGACAATATACTTTCTTTACTTATTTAACCTACCATCAACCTTCATCAATGACGTGTTTAACTAATGTGTTGTCTTATGCCCTGAATATTAGAGATAATTCTGGAAGCATTGGGTCGGTATATAAAACCGAAAAAGGATCCGGCCAGCAGAGAGGGGCTGTGATAAGGTCACAAGAGTAGAGTACAGTGTGTTATAAAGTGTTTCAGTATAGAAGTTTTGTCATATTCTGGGATACGAACCCGAGACCTCCTGCTTGCCGGGCAGGTGCTCTACCAACTGAGCTATTCGGTCACACGTTCTCCCTGCTTCGCCGGGTGGGACAAGGGGGATCTCCGGGGGATCCGGTTCGGGTGCACATTTTTCCAGCTTCGCCTCCCTTCCATCAATTGCATACTGGTATCTGCTTAAACCAGTAACAATTTCCTCTCATCCACCTCGTGTCTCTTCATCTGAGAACGGGACAAAGGGTCTAGTGATTGCGCCATTGCCGTCTTGGGGCCGAGTCCGTTTACCCGTCCCATGTACGGGTCGCTCGGTCTCTCATCTCCCCGGAGATCCCCCTTTTCCCACCCGGCGAAGCAGGGAGAACGCGTGACCGAATAGCTCAGTTGGAAGCACCTGCCCGGCAAGCAGGAGGTCCCGGGTTCGTATCCCGGTTCGAGTTCACATTTTTCCAGCTTCGCCTCCCTTCCATCAATTGCATACTGGTAACTGCTTAAACCAGTAACAATTTCCTCTCATATATATATAAAAATCAAAATATCAAGATCAAAACATCTGTTTTACTCTGCGGTATGACGATATTATATATATATATATATATATATATATATATATATATATATATATATATATATATATATATATATATATATATATATATATATATATATATATATATATATATATATATATATATATATATATATATATATATATATATATATATATATATATATATATATATATATATATATATATATATATATATATATATATATATATATATATATATATATATATATATATATATATATATATATATATATATATATATATATATATATATATATATATATATATATATATAATATCGTCATACCGCAGAGTAAAACAGATGTTTTGATCTTGATATTTTGATTTTTATATATATATATGAGAGGAAATTGTTACTGGTATACACATATATATATATATATATATAATATCGTCATACCGCAGAGTAAAACAGATGTTTTGATCTCATCTTAATAATAATTGCTTGCACCAACACTTTTATTTAGATTATTAACGTGCAACCCTCTCTTTATTGATCCTGATTTAACCTGTCCATTTTGTCAAGTATACTCTCCATTATATCCTTGACTTGATACGCTGTTTACACGATTCTTGTTATACTGATAAATTACACCACTTCTGTCCAGTAGGCTTCTCATTATTCATCATTAATGCTTTAATTTTGTATCGCTGCACACAGTGCCAGATTTACGCCTAGGCTGACTAAGCTGTTGCCTAGGGGCGCCGCATCGGAGGGGGGCGCCAAAAAAGAAGCCGCTAAGGTTACTATACGGGGTATTGATTTGACTTTTTGGAAAAAAAAATATCACTTTTAATGTTCTCTATACAGTGCAGAGAACCTAGGAAGTCAAGTTTTATTGAACTACAATGTTTGACAATAATATAAAGGCTAAAGCATAAGGTAGCAATATCAAGGAAAATACAACCGTCGATTCTAGGCAAATTTGCCTAGCTTTGCTGGCGCATGACAACAATGATCTACCTGGCTCCTCGGTTGCTCTTTTGTTAGACATCAGTCTTCTCTTGGGAATTTTAGGAAATGATCATGAGATTCTAAGATATCAGCGTCTAAACATTGGTTTCCAGGTTTTCCTCTCGATGTTAATTCCCTGTAATGTATTAAATGATAGTAAAGAAATATCGTGACATAACACAATGGCATAGTCAGTAGCCGCGTTAGCTGTGATGGGGATGGTTGTGTTGGTGGCGCGACCTGATCCTGGACATTGTCAGCAAAATTAATTCCGTTGCCTCTGGTGCCTGTGTCGCGTCTTGATCGATCGATGGGTTGTATTGTGTGTGAAAAGATTTCATTTTTTTTCAACGCTGGCAAGGGTTAAGAACCACCTCAGTTAAAAAAAAAAGGCTGAGAAAAGACACTCATCAATGACCAAAATGTCAATTGAGACCAAATCGATGAATAAGTTAGAGACTATTGACATATTATAAAGAGATTTGCGACAGTGAAATCACGGCGCAAAAACCTGTAGTGCGTTGTTAAGACAGCACATCGGCATCACATTTGTTGGTAACATTTCTTCCAGTTCGTATTTCTTAAAACACAAATTATGCGCTACATTTTGTAAAAAAGGGGAGGGAGATGGGGGGGGGGGGTGCCGTAATATATTTGCCTAGGGGGCCAATGGTATAAATCGGGCACTGGCTGCACATACAGGAAGAATATTATGACAACCTTCCTTTAAGACTAAGTAGATATTGTAAACAGAATAAATAGAAATAAAAATATGTCGTACAGTGTGCTATTAATTCATCCCACATGCTGAAAATACTTATTCACAGAGCGAAGACCATTAATATGCACTGCAAAGAAATTAAATTAACAAATCTGTTTGAGTAAATAAAAAATAAATTATATCGTTACTTGCCGCTTGTACCTGCGTGTCAGATCGTGTTTTTAAAGTGACAAGCGTGTCCTAGAGTGCATTAAAATTTGTTAAATTTATTTATTATGTTTCAATAGATTGAAAACAAAGTAATTCTCTCTATTTCTCAAACCCCGTAACGCCTCTGCCATTTCTAGCCGGGCAAACTGAAACATTTGTACATGCTCCAGTAGCGTTATATATTCATGAGTCTCGACATGTATAAAAGTATAAATGACAACTCTCAGAAATGTCCTAACAGCCGAAGAAAGCAACAGAAAACAAATACCAAATAAATAATAGCACCATAATATTCAAAGGATGTAAAATGGAAAACAAATGCAATCGATAAACTTAAAGGAACTAATAAGTCCACGTACCGCGATCCATACCAGCACCTAGTCGCTGTCGAATCGGGAAGACGGAAGTTTAAACGACAATGGCGACACGAAAGGAGTTTTATATGAAATTCTGGGCAAACTTGAAAACTCCTGAACCGCTTGACCTTGACCTCTACAAGATAATTTATATCTTCTTAGGTAAGTATCTAACATTAATCAGAACCAAATAATCAATTATTTCTTAGGTGTCACCAGTAAAATCTCTATCACCAGCCCATCTAAAATTTGACAGCAGATTATTGATTTAAATTGTGGATGGGGTGTACCTATATGTATAATTAGGATTTTACGATAAATATGTGTTTCTTTATCAAATTTTATAGCGTTATCTTTCTGTGGTATATTGATTTGGAGTAAATGAATATTCAAGTTCAACTCAAGTTTAATTTTATTCTTATTGATTTTTGATTTCGTAACAGCGATGAATAGAATAGTTATGGTGTAATGTTATTTATTTGTCAATGTGTAACTTATCTTTCTTCATAAAGTTTGCATCTACTTTCTAGGCCATTTGTGTTAATTTTAGTTAAATCATCATCCATTTTATTTTCGCACCACACAGGATTCTGGCCTTCGGACAACAAACGCAGACGTTTTGGAAGTGTTTGGGGGTGTTTTGAAATGTTGGAAGTGCTCTTCAGGAAGTTTCTACCTCTGTATCTGCAGTTCATGACCTTGTACGCCTGCTTCATCGGAAAACCTATGCTCGTGTGTACCTGCTTCATAGACAACGATTTAAGCGGCACCCTCAATGCGATAGCTTCGATTGCGATTGACGTTCCGTTGCTAGCATCATACAAATGCCTTCTGTATCGACAACAACAAATTGAACGCATGTTTTCCGCCATGGAGAAGATGAGAGAGCGAAGCTCGAAGCTTTTTGAACACCCTTTGGAGATTCAAGAACGTAACAAACTGTGGTCAAAATGGCCACTTGTTTATCTTGGCGGCTGCTACGCCTTCTTGGTCATTAGTTATTTCGACTTATCGAAACTTTACAACAATGGAGAGTTTGTGTATTTGTAAGTACTTGTTTTGTATACAAGGAAGATTGGTGACGATATATTTGTATCAAGTCATTTGAAATTTGTGATGATATAATCTTTTCAGTCAGTGGTATCCGTTTGATGAAACAGCTCCCCATAACTACCCGTTCGTCTTCGTCTTGACCATTGTCTGTCATACCTTCACGTTAATTTGCGTGGTTACTTTCATCTCCATGTTCATGTCGCTGATCGTTGAAGCGATCGGACATTTGCGCCTTCTCTCGTACAATTTGCGGCACATCGTAAATGTCAAAAAGATGCCAGCTGTTACGCCACTGACAACAGGAACACAAAATGTCTGCAAATCAGCTGAGGAAAATGATCGAAAAGAAACTACCTTTGTCCATCAAGGTCGTATATTAATACAGTGTGATCCCAAGGTCAGCAACAGCCTACCGATTGACAGGGGCGACGGAAAGGAATCAGCCACTGCAGAGAATTTATTGGATGCTACTGTGGTAGACACAATGATGGGGTCACAGTGCAAGATCAGCAACAGATTAATTATTAAACGTGGAGGAGATTTGAATGAAGCTCTTCAAACATGTGTACAACTCCATTACGCCATTAAGAGGTGCAGTATTGTTTCGAACTTTCTTATCACGCTTCATTTAAGCTAAGTTGAAGGCTATCGAACAGATCTGATATAGATTGTCTATATCTATGTTGTCTGCAGTGAATACCTACGCTTAAAGTAAACTTATACATTTCCTTATACATATTTACTTAGGCCATATTGCTAAAAACTTCCTACGTTCTTGAATGCATATATATTTTTCCAGATTCATCGAAGAAGTTACACGCACATACAACTCATTTATGTTCGCTTTATTGTTGTTCACCTTTATTCCTTCCAGTCTGGCCATTGTGTTAATCATCTACGTAAGTTATTTTCCATAAACTTTTCTAAGAGGGTCCGACTCTTGAAGGGGGATCTTTAAAATAACGATATGCATTTTTTCATCATTTGCTAATTTTATAAGTCTATTTATGATCCGTTTTTTCTTTTTTTCTGCTGAATTCATTACTCCCGAGTCTGTTTGTATTTCCTTCTGTTTTCTCGCACCCTCTTTAGGGTGGGGGGAAGCCCTACCTATACACATATTTACAACGTTTTTTTCCAGACCAACAATTATTGATAGCGCAAAGCAAAATAGACCCCTAGGCTATCTGAAACTGAAGCTTCCATTCTGTTTTTAGCTTGGCTAGCTGAAAATTATCTACAACATTTATTTCGTAATTTTAAAGTGTTTTACATGGGTGTGGATAATTTTCCATTATAATACAAAGTTGATAATAACTTATTACCCATCCTGAAAGGACGCTAGATTTTTTGTTTCGGGCGCTCACTTACAGTTTGTTTCAAATTATTAATACTTTTCCTTGTCTGACGATTGCGCCTTGTGAACGTGCAAGGCATAGTGTTTATGCTTGTCGAGATTCATGGACCACTTCTACTTGTCGAACACGACTTCTTGTTGCAGACTGAGGAATTGGACACACGAGCTATGACATTAATCATTCTAGTCGTGGGAAGCAACATCGCAGCAGCCGCGTGCTGCTGGCTGACCAACGAATTGACTGAAGAGGTGCGTGCCCAACACACCATAAAATCCTTTATCGCTTTATAAAATCCTTAAAACCCTTATTGCACCACTGTTTTTATAGTCTGTATACAAATTCTACAACCAAAGATATTTGTAAAAACTGACTTTCCAATGTTTCAAGTATTTGAGCAATCTGGAAAATAAATTGAATAAGTATTATAATAATTGTTATTTTATATTTTGGTTGCAGTGTTTTCTCAGTCGTTTTTCAAAATTTCCTATTTTATTACTTACACAAAATTTAGGGGGAAATGGTAAATATTTGATAACCTTGGCTTAGCTCCACGAAGCGGAGGTAAAATGAAGATCCGTCAATCACTGACGGGCATTTGCAGATTTTCATGGGGAATCACCAAAATAATAACTAGCTTTTGCTCTAGCCATGCTATGTGGATTTCACTTCTTGCGGCTAAAAGGAGAACTCATAAATGAATTGAAGGAAAAAGAAATAAACCGGCAGAGAAAAAAACCATCGAGTGGGAACCCACCTTAAGGCTTTTTAAAAACAAATCCTATTTATATATGGATCTCTACTAACCTTGGGTCTTTCGCAGAGTGAGGCCGTCAGGGATGCTGTTTACGACTGCGACTGGTTCGACCAATCAGAGAGCTTCAAACGCTCGATGCGCATAATTATGTCACAGAGCAACCAGCCCGTGGTTGTCAGAGTCGGTGGTTTCATATCGATGTCAATGGAGACGTATTATGCGGTAAGTGCAGTCAGAAATAACTTGGTTCGAAAGGGGGTATTAGGGGTTTTATGATCGGGGAATTCAGTTTCAATATAAATTGATTATAATGTGAGGGAACTTAAAACATTCCCCTGAATTTAGTATTAATATTCAAGCTCTAGTTGCTACAGTACGTCCCATGTTCCTTTTGTCAGCGCCTCTGGGTATTGGGCATGTACCAATTACCTGGCATATTTTATTGAAATATTTCAGTATACCGGTTTGCAGCTGACGAAAGACAGCAAGACATTCTGTATACCATATTCATGAACGCCATTACCTTTCTAGTCATTTTAGTAATGCAGAATTTTCTTGACAATTACAGATGACTAAGGTTACCTACACATATGTGATGGCCATATGGACGCAGTATCAAGACGCTGCCAAGAGGAAACCTGATTTTGATTAAGTCTTTAATAGCTCTACTCGGTTAGGAAAAATCTGCAAGAGATCTACGAATGAGTTTTAACTGTTGTGTTAAATAATTGCTTGAACATGAAATGTGACATCTATAAAAGAAGTTCTTTTTTCCAATTTTAATGCATCAGTGTGTATAACGATTGCTTTGTATTGCAATGTTATTTGCCAGAAACTACCTGTCTGAATTCTCTTTATAATCTTATTTAAATTACGAAAGCTCGCAATAGACAAGTCCAGGTAGGAGGAGCGACCCTTGGAGCCGTGTGTTTTCGCTTGAAGGCCGATGCCAGGGTGTGGGAAAGATTGCGAGGTCTTATGGACTTTGCATTGAAATCGCCCGCATTTCAAACCTTTGCAATAACGAAGATATCCATCAAATCTTTATGAAATTTTAACACGTAATAGAAATAATAGTGATTCGTATGTAGTTAAAATTTCAACATAATATAACCAACAGGAGCTTGTTGACAGACCTCCAAACTCGGCTAAAACCCGCCTTACTCCTGTGCTATTCGTATTCCGTTTCCCACAGTCTACCCGTCGAGCAAGTCAGACCAAAGCGCCGTGACGTCAGAGGGGCGGACCATCAGGAGTTGTGTATTGGCTAATCATTTTATTATTATGAACAAATTAAGGCACCTGCCGCGAAAGCTGGGGACCCGGGTTCAAATCCCGGAATGGGCAACATTTTTGGGAGGCTAATTTGTGTACATAATAATAAAATACCTGTCTGGACTTTTGTGAAGCTCTCGCAATAATTGCCAAGTTCATTTGTGATTGTATTTCCACACTGTGTTCGCTATTATGCTGCATTTTTGGTTTTTGAACTTTCGTTAGTTCGTTGCCTTTTGGTCAACTTGTTACCGTCTGTCGAATATTTGTTATTGCATGATTGTATTAACATGTTTAGGGCCGGTTTTACAAGTGCTTTAACCCAGAGTAAAAGTAGGAGTTAAGCTATTTTTCTTGGCAACCGCCAATAGGATGATGTGGTACTTATTTTTTTCCGATCGTTAGACGCTTAGCCCAGAGTTGAAAAATATTGGTAAATAATGTTGTAATAATTTTTTAATATGAGAACAAGTCAATTACCATGAACACTCTGGCAAGGCAACTTGGCCAACTACAAAGTAAACAATGTTTGTTGCCTTGGTCTCATTGCAGCTATACAAGCAGTATGGCCCCAGCCTCCAAACCGGAGGAATGGGAATGATGATGGGGATGATGCGCACCTATGAAACACTCGCCTTCTGCAGAAAAACCCGGTATACAAAATTCCAACCACAATTAACAAAATACGGTCTCAGAAAACTAGCCACATTTATACCATCATTATTCAACAATTTGCCAACTACATTAAAACATATAACAAATTATAAAGAGATGAAATGGAAAACAAAAACATGGCTCCAGTACAACAACTCTGCTGGAAACATAAATAAATCTAAGTTGGTGTTTTTAGATAAATTACCACTAAATAAATTAACCTAATATGTGAATATATTTTAGTATTTCTATTTTGTGTTTGTTCCGTTTTTTATAATTATATCCATATTATTTATATTTATATTATACTTACATTCTTATATTATGCCTATTTATAGTATACTTTAGTATTCTCATATAAGCCATTATATTAATATTGTGTGTAATCACCGCATTAATCGTTTGGGTGTTTGTCTGTAAAAACACAGTGGAAATACCACGAACAAGCCGATTTTCGGCTTCGTGGGGGTCAACGATGGAGCTACAAACATGTAAAAAATAAACATTGGTAAAATTAAAAAAAAATTAAAATTAAAACTATCCTTTTTACTCGGGTGTGCATACTGGAGATTTATTAAGTTAATCTCGTCGCTGTTTTACAAATAAATGTTGCATTCGATGATGTCTATATTGCAGCATCAAAGGTACCCACATTTTCTTAACTCTGTCAGCACACATAATTACCTCTTTGAGTATGCTCAAAATAAACTATTCTTTTGGTTATTTTGTACATTTGTGGAGAAAGTTTGGGGGGGGGGGGGGTGGGGTCATGTTCATGAACATAAAAAACGAATGACCCGTGTATTTTTTCTATAACTATTGCAAAAAGTATAGAAACACGATTGTATAACATTTTCCCATTAAACATCAATGGCATATTATTTCTTCGTGAACATCATCGCATACTCTTTACAAAATTCCATAGCCACGCTAACACCAAAAAGTTCCAGATCTCCTTCAACAAAATCGTGACTAACAGTAAACCGTCGTAACAAGCTGCTTGCGATGCTCTTCATCTGTAGCATTGCGTACTTCTGACCAATACAGTTCCTGAGGCCGGCACCGAAAGGCAGATAGGAGTAGGCATGTCTCTTCATCGCGTCCCCCTTGCAATCGGGTAGCCACCGCTCGGGCAAGAACCGGTCCGGTTCCGAGAAGTAGCGTGGGTCACGATGGACCACGTGGCTGAAGGTGACAGTTGAGCAGCCAGCTGGGAGGATGTGGCCAGATGGCAGGAGGAGGTCGGTAGCGATCTCTCGTGGCAGTATTGGGACTACTGGCAGCACCCTTTGGAGTGAGAGGTTTTGACAATATTTTCTCAAGGGCCAAAAAAAAACATTTATCCAGATTCTTGTTGACAAGTGGTTAAAATTGAATGGCATTATTCTGTTGGAAGAAGGTCATCTTAATAGAAGACGTTCGTCCAGTGGAAAAACGTTATCTGGGTAAATGACCTTGCTCCAGTGGCCCGGAGAGTGAGGACGTTCATGCACCTCCCGGCCAGAGACCCTTCCTCTGCCGCCAACTCCTTCAAGCTCCATTTTAACAAGACCACTTTGATAGGGCATGCACAAAGCAGAAGCCTGTCGACGAAAACTCCCAACTTCGGTCGGAGACTGAGTAACTCAATTTCACCGGTCGCCGACGACTCTCCCCGTGACGGCGGCCTCACCGCCCGCGAACCAACATGGGGACACGGTCGGACTTTTATTGCTCTTTTATCGGACTTTTGTTGCGGGGGTTTTGGCTCTCAGCCTTCAGATAACATTGTTTCACTGGATTAAAGACATCCAGCTTTAGGTGACCTTCTTCTACTGGACCAACGTCATCTACTCAGGAGGCCTTCTACTGGAATAAGGAAATCCAATGCTAGCCACGTGTTACCACTTTTCGCGCCTGGAACATGGTAACCTGCCCTCGGATGATCTCTGTTAGACTGTATCAAAGTCTTCTACCGAGATGACGTCCTTCCACCGGAACAAGGCTGTCCGTTTTGCACTTTCTCGTTGCTGGAAGACGGTCATCATGCAGATGACCTTCTTCCAGTCGGCAAAATAAGAGCAGGACGAGCTTATTCCAGGTGGCCCCGTTATACGTACCATATCTACGTAATCGACAGACTAAAATGTTCAAGTGGTACAAATTACCGCAGTGTTTCCTTGATGGCTGCCTCCATGTACACCATGCGATTGATGTCGTCCATTGTGGCAGCTCGAAGATCTCCGTTGAAAATATCGTCCAGTTCTTTAGAAATTTTTTCTTGGTTGAGTGGATACAAGCCAATTAGAAGACAAAAATTTGAAAGAGCAATAGCAGCTGAAAAAATAATTGCATTTACATTGTTAATCGCTTATATACTTAACACAAAAGTGCATGCATTTAAAAAAAATTAGCCACACAAATCTTTTGTCCATGGAGACCTCGCAAGAATTTCTGTATTTCCTTCCAAAATGAACTCAATAAATGAAAGTACTCTAAAAAGATGACCCTGTTATGAACTTGTTTACCCGCTCTAGTGTTCATCTACATTTTATTTTGGCGGGAACAGATTCGCAATCCTCTAGCTCAATAAGCAGCTTGTCTCTTACACGTTCACGTTAAGAAGGAGAGCTGACATTGAGCCGTCAATAATTCGATGCTCAGGCCATTAAAACCGATAGAGGAACAATGGGACGGTCTGCTAATGTTGACACATTCGGATTTTTTAACAGCAGGGGAGCCTCTTTAAAGTGAAACACCACTCTACTTTAAAACGTGAAAAGTGCTATAGAGGTCCAACATTTTCTCGCGAAGCCCTTGCTCGATTCAACTTTTTCTTTCAATTTGTAATATTTTTCATTGCACAGCAATGTCTGTGTAATAGCTATTCAAGGATAATTAATTGTGATTTTAAAGGTGAGGTAATCAGATTCAGTCACAGTAGGTTCAAGATGGTTGTGTAACGTTTAACGGTGGTTCATTATTTTGTGAAATGATCGTCCTTAAAAAGAATCATTATATAATATTATAAATTGGGCAAAAGTGTCCACTATTCCTGATAAGTACCCAAACGCTTTTCATTAACACGAAAGCAGCAATTTTTTACTTGTATCGGTTCCGGTAATAAAGATGGTGGTAAGTTCATCTATGATTTCATTGACGGACATTACAGAATCTTTGTTGTCTGCAGACTCAATCAACAATTCCAGTAATGTCCTGATTTTCCTGCGTCCCTCCTTGCAGTCTGGTTGCAACAGAGGGTGCAACTTTTGATGTCCGTGTTCGTGTAATTTTGTCTTAACAATGTTGTCGATGAAACTGTGTAATGTCTGGAACAAAAAAACAGTTTTAAGGCCCATCTACAATCAACATGTAGCCGTGAACACAACGTAATGCTAACGTAAACATAATCCTTACGTTGTTTTGTCTGTCTATAATGACAAATTTAATTCCTTACAGCAAGCCAATAAGATCGTGATTAAATCATCAATGCCTATCCTAACATTTTCTTTAAAAAATGAGGAAATCATGCATCAGGTCGACAAAATGAAACTGATTGGTTCTCCACTAAGTTTTGACGTAACCATAAACAACAAGTTTGGCCCAGCCAAGCTTGATGTTTACTTTATGTCTATACTATGTTACGTTGAGTTCTTATGTTTGTTGTCGCTAGTCTTACGGAAACCCATGTGCCAAATATTATGCTATTGCCAAGTTAATGTTATGTTAACGGCTAAGTTGTTGTAGATGGGCCTTTAAAAATTAAATTTGCATTGTTATAGATGGCAGCGGGTTTGCTCTGATTTCAGTGTCTTTTTGTCTGAAAAATGATTTTGGTTGCTGCAAACGTCGACGATACGTCGTCAAGAGTAAGATATTTTTTCACTGTTTTGTTGTTTCACTATTGTTAGAGTGGCTTTTTTTTGGCATAGGGCGGTCATGCTTTAAACCGTTTTGGACTCCATTAATCGCCCAAATAAAATAAAATATTAATTCATTTCTCATGGCGATTGAAGCGATTTGACCTATCTTTAACTTTTGCATGCTTATTCGCATTTAGCCAACAATTGCCAGGATGACAGCAAAGAGTTTGGACGAATTATGGCGTCAATGCGATTCGTTGGTCGCTCTCTTCTAAATACAGACTCTTTAACTGTTCTTTTTGTTTTTTTCACTGTGCCTTTTCCACGGCATGAAAGTAAATACGGGAGTGATTTTTGAATTATCCCGCGAGAATGCGTTGAATCCCATTGGCTGTCGGCTTGAAGACAACAAAATTCGCCCGGTTGTTGATCATTCTTTCTCTGTGGACCTGTGCCCAGAAGAAATGTGATATAATGCTATGACATACTTTGCGTATTTTTCTCGTCTCCCTCCCGACCGCCGTTAGGGGTAGCACCCATCCTAAGCTGAGCCAGGGGCGGGTCACTATCTCATGAACAATAGCGTTCCCTCTGCAAATGATCGCGTGCATATTGTCACCTCCGTGCCTCTCCGCACCCGCTGGCTCGCCTGGGAAGGTTAAAGTTTATATGTAATTAGATATATTTAGATATTTAGCTATATTTAGATATTGAGCTGTTTAGATATTGAGCTTTATTTATACATGTAGCTACATTTAGATCTATAATATTTAGATGTACTTGGAGATATTTAGGAGATTTTTTTTGCTCTATTTTTAGAGCTATGTTAAGATATAGGTGGAGTATTTAAGAAGTTATATTTAGTAGGTGTGTATATAAAACACATTGAAAGTAAATGTATAACTTAAATGCAAGTGCGAGTAACGAGTTACAATGGTATATGACGTCAACTCACTCATTCATTTGGTAATCAAAACATTTTTTGCAACCTTTTGAAATAATGAATTCCATTCTAGTCTTTGCATAGAATGACAGTGTTTTCGTGTATCCAACTTACATAATACATAGAAACTGTTTTTAATTTACATATTTTCATAGTGTCCAATAGTGGTATATGCTATCACTTTCTCAGGTTCGCAATTGCTATCAAGCATGATTCTAGACTTTGAGCTATGTCGGACAAAATCAGCGGAAAAAGTGTAAATACCAATATAGGTATTTTAACTCAAAAGGATTGAAGCTACTTCTTCGGAGTTGGTTCGTAACAAAAGAATGTTTTTTCACAGTGACGTAGCGCAAAATTTCGGGGCACCCGCCAAAAAATTTGTAAGCGCTCTTAATCCCCCCCCCCCCCCCCCGAGCCAACAATCATGTAAAAATAGTTTTTGGAAAATAGTTTTTTGAAAGTTCAAAATATGGCCCATTTATCAAGAAGCTAGTTTTTTGAATTGCATTTATCACGTGTCATCACAAGAAGAAAATTTCCTTCACCTAAGAACCACCCCCGGGGGGTTCAGCTTATGAACTGACTGAGTTATGGAAATTTTGCTAATGTATCGAGCAGCGATGTCTCACGAAAAATAATGCTTCTTTCGAAGCCAAGAACGCCACCTCTATAGTCTTGTACTTCTTCAGTCCCGTATTCTGCAAAGTTGTTAGACGTATTGTAAAATAGTAACTAATTTCAGCAAAATTTGACGTCACAGTTCACAAAGCCAAGAAAGGGCTTAAAGCTATTCTTGAAATTATTTAGAATTTTAAAAACAACCACTTAATGTGGGTTTGGGGCCCCCCTGACGGGGCCCTTCAAGCCTTGCGGGGGCGGCTTGGGCCTCCGCTACGCCACTGTCTATCCATGTTCTACTTTTACGAGTATATTTGAAACACAACCAATTAAATTAATTAGCTTTAAAAAAATATGCCTATCCATCGTAAACAGCAGTAATCTTAGCTTACCTATAGCCGTTTCACAAATAGACTCCAACGCTGATGCACTAAGCAGCTTGTGTATGTTAACCGCTCTTCCATTAGCGGTTAAACTTTCCAGCGTATCACACATCAGATTCGCATTGCGACCAAACACTTCCAAATAAGTTAACAAGATTTTAAAATGAAATATCGGCGTCAGTATTTTCCTATGCGCTCTCCACATCTCATTTCGTGACGTCAGCAACCCGACTCCAAGAAACTGGCTGATAGCGTTCATCATAATCGCGTCTTTGTTGATCACTTGCGGACTTCCAATGACTTCCTGAATATCAGCAGGATCATTGACGACCACTATCAACTTTGGTCCCGCCCAGAATCGGTACAGCATCCCGTATTTCTTGTGATTACTAAGAAACTCTTTAAGAAGTTGATGCTTATCGCCTCCTAATATATCAAAAGCATTGCCGAATAAAGGATAGCCACGCGGGCCGGGCAATTTTCTAGCTGTCAACCATATGCGTCGAAATGGTAACAAGATCGACTTGAAAAAAGCAGCCAGTGCGACGCCGAAAGTGGCCAAAAGTACGAGTGGATGCATCGCTGAAGAACTGATCGTTGCGTCGAGTGTGGTTCCTTTTATAAGCGTGATACCGAAATGAATATATCATAATAATATGAATTTTGTTGACGTGCATGGTACTTATTGCCACTAAGTAGAAGGTAATTGTACACTTGGTGAGCTATAATGGCCACACAACACAATGCTTTTGAAATGATATGATTTTGTTGGATCCAGTTTTTTTAACCTGACCCGTTATGTGATCTGCAATACCTAGACCTCCCCCCCCCCCTGTGATTTTGGCAGGGAGTGTAGTATCTTATATACCTAGATATTTGTAACAGTTGCTGTATCTGGATACGTTTTGGTAATCTTGTGTCTGATCTCTATGTAGATTATTTTTATTTTATGTATCTACAATACAATCTAATGCAATCTAATCTAATACAATACAATCAATACAATACATCTAGATAATTTTTTCTGTATCTTTTATATATTTTTTTGGTTTAAGATACAAGATACATTTCCTTTGAGAAATGGGTCGGAATTATATAATCTTACGTATTTGTAAATTGCAATAAGAAACACCAAAAAGGAATAAATGTACAACCATCCTCCCTCTAAGGCGAATACGTTCACTGCCTAAACCCGCGCCGTTAATTTGACTTAATATGCTTCCATATTTATGATGCAATACACAACAAATGTTGACAATAATTCCGAAATTACATAAAAACAAATAATATGTGAATCGACATTTAAAAATGCAAGTTTTTTACGCCATTTTTCCCGGACACTTACGCTATCCTTCGCACGCTATACGCTCATTGACAATTTCTTATTATATCAAGTAGATTATTTCAAAAATACAATTTTAATTGAACACGTGACTCCCCCACGCTCGAGCCGTTAGATTTTTAAGATTGCTGCTGTATTTTGTGTGTCATCAAACAACCACGTGCGCGTATAGAGGTTGCTGTTACAGGGTTTTTGAGCATGCACTTACCACAAAATAGCAGTAACTACAGAATATTACATTTCTATCACCTAGTGTACAAACAGCCCACACAACATAGCGAAGAGATAAGATATTGAAAAGTTTCGGAAAAATAATTGGGAACATGCATATTAATTTAATTATGAGTCTTATCATTCGGAAAGTTGTTATCGGTATAATTGGCATAGTTATACCACAAACTTTTCGAAGGCTAAAAAAAATTCCTTGTAAAAAGATTTTTACTGACCGCTTGAAGAGATAAGATGCATGAAGCCACACTAAATGAGAGCTTTTTCAGAATAACGGCTCCCCGGTCTAGAAGATCTTGTTGACTTCCCTACTGAAGTTTGGGAATTTGTCTACCTTCGCCGATTCTTAAGACAAATGCTGGTTTTCCCATGCAAGTAGCTGTCGATATCGGCCATTTTTTGCCTAAAAGAAGCCCAAAAAAACCCTATCGGTATATCGTTAGGTATACTGTAATAATATTATCAATGACATAATCTATAAGTAATTGGCAACTATCGTAATTTTCCGTATGATGGACTGGCTACCATCGCAGGCGAATATAATTTGATGTACGTACTTTTGTCATGCCATTGTTTTGCAGTTTGTCTTGGAGTTGAGAAGAAAACATGTTCGTTTCTTGGGTTCTTGTGCTTGGTGAGTATAGGTACTAGGTAGAGTATGAATGGCCTTTGCTGACATATTTAATCGTGACGCAAAGAACGTTTTGCAATATTAAGAAGACCAGACCTGTTACTTTTATGGTTTATAATATGCCCACCTATAGAAGAACGTAATTTCTCAAAGAAACCATAATATACTTTTGAAAAAATACTATTCCAAACTGGGACTAGAATGCTGAATAAAAGTGTCACTGGTTTCTTGACGTTTCGTAACATATTAACTTGTTACTTTTCAAGGGTCGACTGACGTTAAAAACTTGAACAAAATAACCATGATTGTTATTAATCCAGGCTTCCTAAATTCTAATGATTCTTTCAAAGTCAAAAAAGTAATGAAAAATAAAGGTTTTTACATTTGAAAAACCACCCAAATTCAATAACAATCAAATTATTAAATAATTAATAACAATATAATTCTTTTGTTCACGTTTTTAACGTCAGTCGAGCTAGCACAATTGAAAAAGTAACTAGGATTCGCGAACGCAATTTGTGTTGCGTTGAAGATGTGCGTAGGTAGCGATTTGTGTATAGCGGATTAAAAGGTGCAGGCAGAAGTCCTATTCAAACCATGGAGCATCAAGCCTGACCATTGCCTTCTCGAAAATTCTGATCACTTGAAAATGTAGACGGATCCTGACGTTCCTTTGTTTCTCTTCGAGCTGCCAGATAGCGAAAAAATGCAGATTATGAACTCGTTGAGTAATGATAACGTAAATACATAAGACATAACTTATGCCCGAGGGTTCTTATTAGATTGGAGATACATTTCTGACACGAATTTACTTACAATTATTTCCATAAGCGCAATTTACTAATTTTCTGATAACTGTATGATTTCTGTAATAGTTTGGCCTCGGCCAAACTTGGAGTGAACAAAGCTGGTAACCAAGAGAACGAGAGAAATTGCACTCTTATTGAATCAGGCGTTAAATCACGAAAATAACACTAAGAATATGCGAATAAAAAGCAAACGGAAAGTCCTACCAACCTCAGATTTTCAGGAATAATAAATATGTATAAGGTCGACATGTTTACAAGTTTTGGTGAAGATATATAAAGAACTTTTTCATTTACAGAGATTCAAAATTTTGAAAAAAAATCGAAAAATTTCGTAAAAATTGGTTTATGAAACCATTTCTGAACCGATCTTTTCCAAAATCTTGGAGGATCTAAGTTCAGAACAAAGGTCGGTCCTCTGCAATTTTCATCTTAATCGGTTCAGGAGTTTGGTCTGTAGAGCGCGTACAAACACACATACAAAAAAAAAACACATTCACAAGTGACTTTTTTTGGTGGTAGTGAAATTGAAGATTTCGCTCCTCTCACCAACAAGTAGGTATATGTTACGAAACTTTGGGAAACCAGTGAGACTTTTATCTAGCATTCAGTAGTTCCATAGCAAATAGCTTTTTTCAAAACTTAGTGCTAAAGAAAGAACATTTTGTTCTTTCTTTAGAATTTAGCTTTTAGCATATTTTCTTTCGCTTTTAGGGCATTGTTCGTAATGCTCCTGTCGCTACTAGGAAAGTCTTGCCATTATCACATTACCGCCTGATAATCTTCCAAATTCGGCTGATAGAGTTCCTTGTAGCTCGAAGGTCACTTTTGCCTGCCGAAATTAGAGCCGGCACGTGCTGGTGTACAATAATTAGCTTATCAAACTAGCAACAGTGGCGAAGCTACCGCATGGCTCAGCTGCTTCAGTGGCACGGCCCAGTATCTTTTTCCAGTCTTAAGAGCCCCACGTGAACTGGCTAGTTTTAGAAGAGTTCTCAGAACCATCAAATTAAGACGCAATATTTGTCTCCAGAGGTTCTAGAAACCGCAAAAATTTTGCCCGCGAAGCTCAAGTTCGGAATGACAATACGTTTTGAAGATTTCCCCCTCTCCGTGCGCACTCCCACTCCACAACCACAATCCTTTCAACCACCATTCCCTTCACGTGCCATGAAAATCCAAGCCTTAAAAATTATAAAATAAAAATTAATTCCCAAAATTGCACTCATGACTTCAACGACAGTAACCAGTTTTGCACTTGGGAATGACGGAGTGGTTCAGAGCCATGGTTAGATGGTGAAGTTGTTCGGAAATGCTTTAATTAGATTGACTTTTGGTCCTAAAAAAAACTGGGTCGACGTTTCGTCTGCGTTGGTGCCGACATCTTCAGGACAGTCAATAAATAAAAAAAAGTAGATGTAACAGAATACCTGGGAGTACTGGTAGACAATGACCGCTACTGGAAGTCGCAGCTAAACAATGCTGCGGGAAAATCAATAAGTTTATGCTACACATTTTACAGACTGGGACCCATTTCAAGTGTTTAAAACCTTAAATAGGTGACATACCCCTTGATTCAGTCCACAATTCCTTTTGAGATCCTAACCTGGCAAAATTTAATCATTAAAACGATGTGTAACCGCCCAAGGCGTATAGCACAAAATCACTTTATCAAGAAACAAATCTAAAAATCGTCAAGCTATTTTTCCTCAAATCCCTACTCACCTTCACAAATAACAACAACTTAGGTTACCGGCATAATCCACGTGAAACCAGAGCCATAAGGCTGGAAAAGTTAAAAGTCCCAACAAAATTTACTACACTTGGATAACGACAAGCAGATTACATAGGACCAAAATTATTCAACCAACCCCCCATAGAAATTAGATAAATAAACACATTTAAAAAATGTAAATACACAATCAAAAATTGAGCTCAAATCTCCAATTTCTTCAAAATTATGATGAAAAAGCCGGACTCACTGCCGTCTCTAAACTATGATCTTTGTCGTCACCACCAACAAACTTTTCGAAAGAAGTTGAATTCCTAACCTCAGATGTTATATATCAGAGTCATATACTAACAATAGGTTATAGAGTTATGATATAGTAGGTACAAGTATATAGTCTATATTAAATATGTTTAAATCTAGTTCAATAGAAACACTTTGTCAGTCATCTTGAAAAAAAAAAAATATATATATATGTTAATTACGACTAAATGTCCTTTCCCACACACAAGCTTTGCTTATGTGGGTATTTATTTGTTTAATTTATTTAATTTTGCTTATTCTCTACTTTGTTATGTTTTTATATATGGTGAAAAAAAAATAACTTAAAAATTAAAATTAAAAAGTCCTTTTGTAGCAGTTAAATTGTGAGTGGATTTTGAACCCACAGATGGAGGGGAGAGGGCCCAAATTCAATCTTGCACCAGGGCCCTGCAACACCAAAATACGCCACTGTTTAGCAGTTAGTTGACAATAGCGCTAAGTAGACAATATAGTAATACAAGTTTATCTCTTTGCGATAGGGGCAGCACTTGGGCCTGTGTCTTGGGCGCAGTCTTCGTCTAGTCCAACGCTAACCTACTCTTGCGTCGCATGGTATTTGCCTTTGAGTCAGCCGGCCTTCGAGGTTACCTCCGTCGAGGGCCTCTCGTGGCTGGAAATGGAACGAGAATGTCGCAAGATCCGACCGGGATACTCGCTGATAGCATTGAAGCATTTCTCAAACCTGACATCCGATGAAACGGCAATGTGCCCCAATGCAGGTCTGCTGCCGGTTGGCAATGTTGACCCTAGAAGGTGGTACAGTGACGAAGAACTTCTCAAAAAGGTGGGCATTGTCAGTGGTTAATTTGTAACAAAATAGGTGGGTAAGCCCTCATAAATTAAAAAAAGATTTATCATTTCCAAAAACCACGGAAAATAATGTGAAATCAACGCCAAATATACACCGACGGACCGCAATACAAACAAACAACATTTATTAGCAGAAAATACACTAATCTTTACGTCACTATGCCTATAGTTGACATTGTTTATTACATTTATTATGTTTATTACGAGTGCCAAATACAAAAAATTTACTCAAGTCAAGAATATTTATCTATAAATTTCGCTTTTTGATATGGGTCCCACCTTTGGGAAAGTATTTTCGTCAACTGTGGGAGTTTTTGTTTCAACCAAAAAGCCGGGCTGGACTACGATTTTTTATTGCATGATTGGTACCAGAGGGCGTAATCAGCGTCTGTCTAGCAGTGCAAAATCATAAATGTTCTACATTTAGCATGTCTCATTCATTGAGTAAATAGAAACAATCCACTCAATATCTAGAATTTATTTATTCCAATTACCTATTGTCGCATTGCTCTTTCTGCACTGCCTGACAATAGGGTAGCGCGGGTTATGCGATAGACTTTGGTTGAGCAGATATTCCAGAGAATCTACGAATACGCTGTAAGCCAAGCTATCCTTACAGGTCACAACTCTTTCAGTTTGAGTTTTATTCAGAAATTTTTAAATATTTCTCAATCACCGATGCAAACCGTAGAAGAAGTTGCCAGACTGCAAAATGAGACATGCGTTTGGTACATAGACAAGAAGAGGTGCGTAAGCGCGCTTACCCACGGAAAATAGGTGGGAAAGCTGGCTTACGTGAGCTTACGCCCAAATTAACCACTGGGCATTGTGAATTAAATGAACAAAGTGTTAAAAATAATTTACGTCAACCTAACCAATGTCTCCGAAAACACGTATTAATTATTCAATATAATGATCACCTAAGCCTACGAATATCGACCAAACAATAGATTACACGCAAGCGATTAGTGACAGCCCCACCAAAAAAGCTTTAATTTCCAGCCTAGCGTGACCATATGGTCACATTTTAGAAAACATATTTTTTTAAAATTAGGCTGTCAATTAAGATAAGAATAATTTTTGTGCTGTGATTGGTTTGGCTAATTAACGTCTGTAACTATGGGAAGTATTAGTTTCCATAGTAACCATAATTTTCCATAGTTATACGGACGTTAAGTAGCCAAACTTATGATAGCTCAAAAATTGTTCTTACGTTATTTGAAAGACTTGCATGTTACCTAGGCGGTGAGCTATTTTGGTGGGGCTGCACCCTAATAGTTTGCCTATAAACGATTGTTTGGTCGATATTCGTTGATGAAGGTGATTATTCCACCTTATATGTAGTAATAACAAATAACCTAACAAATTTATGGATAAAGAAGTAAGCTGCTAGCTAACTCCGTTCACAACCTAAGTAACAGTAAGGCAAATTTACAACGAACATTTGCAGGCAACTAAGCAGTAAGGGCAACATTAGTCTTATGGCTTCATGCATTGTCGTTCACAATAGTACGTAATCGTAACCGTGACGTAAACGCAATCGCAAGGTTGGCAGAAACCAAATTTAACGTTCGCCAAGGTCACCAAGGGCACAGCTACGTTAACCTGCAAATATTTTTAAACGGAGAATCGTAGAACAGGTTCTATAAGTATGCTGCAATGTTCCCTATTTCGCATCCCCACAGTGAAACTAATTCAATATCAGTTCAGATCGTAGATATAGACTAAGAGAAACTTTTACTCAAGGAATAGAATATGGGAGCTCCCATATTCTATCATGTGAATGATATGCCACAATAATTGCCTCCATCAATGTATATATATATCTTTTATTTCTTGACATAATCAGACAGTACATTTGGAAGAAAAAAACCCACAAAGTCCGAGATGCAAGTCAAAAATGACTGCAAATGTAACTACTTGCGTTGAAGCTTGTCTATAAAAGATGTTTGAACAGTAAATATAAAAAGTCCAACACTTGTTTTCTTTAGATACATGGTCTCCCTGACGACGAATCGCCAAAACCAGACGACGGTTGGCAAAGCGCAGTGAGTTGGCCAGGCTGTGAAGAAATCCCAGTTGACGACGCCACCAAATTCCACTGCGCCATCTGTCAGGTGAAATGCAGAAGCGACGTCCTCACCCAAGGCGTCCACCCGCCGCACAACAACTCCATCTTCGCGTACGACCTTGAGCTGGTTAGCAAGGACAGCGTCAAGGACGTCGGCCTCGTGGCGAACGGCAGCGACCTCGTGAACAAGTTGCTAGGAGACTTGGCGGAGGCGTTCAACATCTCTGTCGCGGCACTGCGTTGGCATGGGGCGACCTTAAACGGGGACCAGAAGGCAGTGGTGCATGTCTATTACGATTCGATGGACTTCGATATGAGCTGGTTTTACTATGTCCACTGGAACGATCAGTATCTTGATCACGTGACTGTTCCGAATTTCGAAATAACCATGATTAAGGTCAACACGGAATGCCTTCCCGACACTAATCAACGGAAGGACGCGATACAGAAGCTATTTTTGACAGGTAATTTGAAATTTGAAATTAATTAAAGGATATTATATAGATCATAGTTTCTGCGGATAAATTTGATGTTAATTATTTCAGACTGGGATTTGAATGCTAAATCAAAAGTCACAGCATTATTAATTCTTATTTTTTTATGTATATAAAATATGTCTGCACACCAGAATCTTCTGTATGTATTGGTTTTAAACATGACAATAAACAAATAAATAAAAAAAATTAATAAAGCCCAGTATCAAATAGTTTTTTTCAAAACTAGTGCAAAAGATAGGACAAATTAGACATGAGTCTAAGAAATTTAATATACTTGGTGTAATCGCTACCCCAAGTTTCGACTCTGAAATCCGCGCCTGTTACAGAGTGTTGAATTTACAGGGGCAGTGGCTGTCGACTATGATCCCGAAAACGACATCGTGTTCGCCAAAGAGTGCTACTGGGACGATGCTCCTGAAGTGGAAGCTGCTGTTTGGAGTCCGAGCATCGAATGGAGAATCAGAAGAGAGAAATGTGACATGAGCCGCATCATCTTGACCTTATTACAAATCAAAGGCTCAGGTCTTGCGTTAGCTTTGAAATCAATCGATATAGGAACAGCGAGCGTTTTACAGTTCTTGATCAATGATTTTTTTGAAGTTTTTGACTTGCTTACTTTCGTGACAAGCGCTTATGGTTTTCTGCTGTTGCACACCTTAGACCCGTCTAATCCAACAGCCATTGCATTATTATATTATTCAATTCCACTTAATATGGCCAAACTTTTTATTCAAATCCCGTTAAAGGATGGTCTACACACCCAACTTTTACACACCAAGTTTATTAATGTGCTTATCGCAGACGGTGAACCTAAAAACCCGTTGGTCGGTTTGGCTTTGACATTCTCTACTAACGAAAACATGAACACGTCTTCGGAGAAGCAAATCAACTACGCCGAAATGAGCTCGCCGGTGATCGGAGCTCACATCGTTGTAACGGTGTCGGATTCTATCGCCTTTTCGTCCGAACGCCTGGCGATTGTCACATTCGGTAAGAGTGATGGTGTAACTTAATGATACTTAATGACGTACTTAATGGTGTACTTAAATACGTAATGATGGTTTAAGCTTGTTTTTAGCCAAGTTTGGGAAGTTTTAACATGCTCCTGTTAGTCTTATGTTGTGTAAATTTAAACTACATTTACGAGTAACTCTAATATCTAAACATTTCGAAAGGAAATAATTGACATGTCCGTCTATGTCCTTATAGTAAAAACGAATCACATATAAAACAATACTCTTTACCTCTCATTAAGATTTCAGTTTTCTTCATGGCAATAAAAAGTGGTTGTACAATTTGTCATGCACAATCATAATTGCACAGTTAGTATTAAACACTGGTCAAGTAATGTTCTATGGACTATGACTATGGAGGCACATAACATTTAAGATGGAATGCGCCCCCCTAGCCAACGAATAGCAATCAAACAATTGTTTACAGGAAACCTAGCAGTGACAAGTTAACAAATTAGCTCTCCTCCTAGGTAATGCAAAAGGCTTTCAAAAAAAGAAAGGATCATTTTTTGCCATGTTTATAGATTTGACAGATAACTTCCGAATACCTAGGAAATAAATATGAACTATGATAACTAATGATGCCCATAGTTACGGATGGTATTTAGCATATCTAATAATAGCACAAAATGATTCTTACTTTATTTAAAAGCATTTTACATTGCCTAGGTGATAAGCTATTTAGGTGAGGCTGTCACTAATAGTTAAAGGCTATTAACAATTATTTGGTGGATATTCGCTGGCCAAAGGGTCATGCCACCTTCAATGCAACCCGATTGAAACTGTTTCAGGAGCCCACAATGACTATCCCGGCCATCCGTTACTCGACACCTCCATCGACAGCTGGATGGCAATAGTGCAAGTCAGCTTCACACGAGACGAATCACACAGCACAAACAACGCCGACGACGATTTCGTCGACATCGCGTTCAAGCCTTCTTTCCGTCAACCAACTCAACGAGGCAAATGTGCTGAACGGGATTACACCACCGACGAGTGGTTCCAAGACAGCTGTCGAATCCTCAAGTCGTTACGCGATGAGATGATTGTTTGTCGCTGCAATAAACCTCGTCAACAACCAAATATTTCGACAAGTACATATCTCCTCTACGGATTCGATGCCAGCTTGAGTACTTATCTAGCTAACAATCGGACTCTCGTCTTAGTCGCCGTTGTAGTCTGCATCATGTCTGCATTAGGCCTTTTTAGCGTTGCTTTCACAGCCATCTTCTTTCCCGACTGGATGAAAGATCAAGGTCATAAGATATTTCTGCAAATGATTCTGGCTCTTGCTATCAACCTTGTACTAGGATTTGTAAATAATTTTATCAGCATTGACACTAAAAGTGTTTCATGCATTGGGATCGGAGTAGTTAGGCATTACTCTTTCTTAGCCATGTTCTGTTGGATGATGGTTCTGTCAGGATTGCAAGTGAAACGCCTCACGACCATCTCCGGTGCCAAAGCTACGACGCACCTGATCCTGAAAGTTTCGCTCGTCGCTTGGGGATTGCCTCTCGTCCCGATAGTCATCATGCTCGCTTGGGACATCGGGTTTTACAAGTCGGAAGTTTCCAATAGAGGTTACTGCTATCCAGAAGGTTTGGCATTTCAAGTTACCGTTCAGGCACCAGCAGGAGTTATCCTCGCTGCCAATTTGATAATATTCCTTATCATCCTGAACCACATCTACGGCTGGTTCAAATGTGATAAAGAGGTGGAAGTTCGCAAACATACGAACGATCGTGCTGAGCAGTTGCGTCGTTTGAGTATGTCCATTTTTATATTTTTCTTGTTTGGATTTACGTGGCTGTTCCATTTTCTTTCTGAGGAGGGAATCATAAACAGCGAGTTTTTGTTCGAGTTCATGTTCTTAATCACTGCTGCGTTCCACTTGTTCATGCTGTCCCTGTTTTTCATAGTCCTGGATAAGGGCACCAGGACTCTTTGGAAGAATTCCTTTCGCCGCTTCACCAAGTAGCTATATATCGAATGTGACGCTCCAGTTTATTGGTGATCTTGGCGAGATCACCAATAGGTGAGGGAGGGAGAGAGGAAAATGTTCAGTTAAAAAAAACTATTTTAAAGTGGGATTTGAATGCTAAATAATTTTCAGTTTAGCATTCAAATTTCAGTTGGAACTTTTTTTTTCAAAACTAGTGCTAAAGATAGGACATGGTATACATGAGTCTACTCAATTTAATGTTCGGTTTTAGTGGCGAAAAGAGGAATCACTTTACATATCTTCTTATGTGTTTTTGGGATTGTTTTTTTGTGTTTTTTGTTTGTTTGCGAATCCCCGTTTACAGACAAAAAGGCTGCTCCAATTTTGATGAAGTTTGGCCTGTATTTTTTTCTTATAGCAAATATTACTTAATTACGTTTCACACAAACGTTTCACCATGGCGGCACCTATGTAAACATTTAAATTTATTTATCGCATGTAATACCTATGTAGGTATTATATGTATTATGTATTATTGTATTGTATGTATTGTATTATTGCATATGTATTGTATATTATGTATTATTATAATACCTATATGTATAGTAGTAATAATATATTACAATTACATATCACATATCACATAATACCATATTTTATGTAATACATATTTAATGCACAAAATCAAATAAAGTGTTTACAGTTGGTATTTTAGTCTGTACAGAACGGGACTGGTATATTCGTAAAGGATGGTGAACAACAAACTTAGCAGAAACTTTATGATATCTTATGTTAATTCGTACGTTAATTGTTCTGTTTACAATGACAACTCAGTAAGCCCATCAGATCGAGGCAAAATCAATAATGCTTTACCTTACTTTTTCTTAAATATGGGATGAAATCATTCAACAGGTCGGCAAATGAACCTGATTCGTTCTCCACTAAGTGTTGACTTTAACTTTCCGTATGAGTTTGGTATGGTAAAACATTTTGCTCAAGTTAAAGTCATTGTTCGCGCCAAGCGCTTGATTTTGGCTAGTTTATTTCGGCCCCTTATTTCCGGCAACCTGCCGCACTTCAGCTAGCCCGGTCAGGTCGGTCCTTATCAGTTCAGTTCAGTTGCGAGTTAATCGCCCCCTCGAGTGCATCGCGTCTCGGCTCTCGCACTAGTCTGCACTTTCGATTCGCGTCCTCGTTTCACGTTTCTTTTCGGCTGCTTTCTGCCAGTTCTACATTATAGTTCTTTTCGCGTCATTTTCTCAGTGTCGTTGCTTTATTATTTTGCTCGTCTCCGCAAGATCGCCGAAGACAGAGAAGACGACGAGCTCCAGAAGTCCTCAGCTCTAAGTAGCCCCTTTTGGGGAGCAATTTTGTCATTCCTTTGTTCCCTCCCTGCCTACCCTAATTCGCCCTTCCCTCAGACGCCTCTTGCCACCACCTCACCTCCGCTCGGCGCGGTGGCCAGACTCACTTCTCGTAAGTTCCCCCCACCCCCTCTTAAAAATACAGTCCACTCTCATTTTTTCTTTTCTCACGAGCCCCGGCTCAAACAGTCATACTCTTAAGTTTGTTGTAGACAAGCTGACAGACATGCATATACCAAACACGAATTGTTACTGCTATGTTTGTTGTTAACCAGCCTTTTAGTTTAGTTTCATAAAAAGTTTCAGAATTTTTGACATTATGAGTCCACAAACTTTCGAATATTATTTAAAAAAAAAAAAATCGTAAATTTTGATGATTTCAAAAACCACCAAGTCGATTTAGTAGAAACAGGCAGGTGGCATCTAAAGTGATAACATAAGAAAGGTCCTCTGAAATATTCATCATATTCGGAGTACAAGTAACACACATAGCATGAAATTGAAGATTTCTGCCCGCTCTCTCTGGGCATCAATCATGTCAACCGGCAATAATTAATACTTATGTAACAGGGATATGATAATTGATAACTACCTAATTAACAATCAGTGCTAACAATGTTTAGCAGTGTTTTATAAAGTAACAATAAAAGTTTAAATCTTCAAAAGTAGATACACATAGTGTCGCCAGGAAAACGAATTCCATGAAAAGGGATCGACTGGTCCCGAGATACCTCCGAACCTTTTGAATCTCGAGTTTTTAAGTGACAGGCGGTGTGCGATTTGAGCCCAAAATGGCCGAACTTTTAGATTGTCACGTGACTCTAAAACGGATGCGAATTGGCTGTAAATTCAGCGGCACGTCTCGGTTCACCTGCTGCTCGGGACCCTGCTGAGAAATCTTACCTAAGATCTTGCAAGATCTTCTCAAGATCTTATAAGATTTTGCAAGATATTGACACAAGATCTTGCAAGATCTTGCAAGATCGTGACACAAGATCTCTTGTCAAGATTTGTCACAATATTGAGACAAGATCTTGTGGAAAATCTTGTAATATTTTCCAAAATCGTGGCAAGATCGTGACAAGATCTTGCAAGATCTTGGTAAGAATTTTCAGCAGGGGAGCGCCAATCGAAGTGATCTTTTTAGGAGCATGCTGCCCACTAAGGCGTTGTTCGATGGTTCGATGCTACACACCTGCACATTTTGATGCTTCGATGATTTGACCATTCAACGACTACGACTACTTTTGATATGCCAGTGTTCGAGCTTGGATAAAAGTATTCGACTATTTATGAGCGATAAACAATGATTTGAAATATGTTGATATTAGAAAATCACCTACATTCATATAATAAAACGATGTGTAGATCACAAAATTTTTTTTTGTCTCTTGACGGATAAATGATAGAAATCCCTTGGACCTGAACATTCTTGTCGAACGATAGCAAGGGCTGTGTTTTCTTAGTTATACATTCGTGTGCGAAGACTAGTCTTGTGCATGCCAAACGTAGATAAATATTGTAAACTTCCAAACGCAAACCAAACAAGAGACACAGAGTCTAAAGTCTAATTTATGAAAGAGTGGGCGGTTGGGGCATTTTTACAAAACTATATATGATTATAGTCAGCCCGGATAAAGCAAAGATATGGTCGCACCTTTCACACATTGATGGAAGCACCAATTTTGGATATGTTATGCTCGTTGGTCTCAGCTTCACTTCCAGATTATGGAACCACGAAATCCGACGTCTGGGGCGAAGTGGGGCGTCGTTTTAAGGAGTCGTGCCTTTAAGCATCCCGCGTCCACAGTTTTCATACGAGATTTGCGAAACTCATACAGGTTGTAATTGAAACATTGACGAGTGTAACTCTGATTTCAAAACTTGAAATTAATTTATTTTGACCCTTAGGGTTCGATTTTTATGAAAAAAGCATATTGACATACGTTTCAACAGCTTGTGCCTAATTTTTGTGGTGAAAATATTTTCAAACACAAGTAGTGTGTAGAAAAATGTTCAAATTATATGATAGACGAGACGACGACCCCAGAGATAGCCGGCGAAACTACTACCATCAAAATGATGCCGTAGACATAGCTAGGTTTGGTAGAATGTCTGGGTAACCTTATGTCTGTGCTATTATTTTATTATTATTATTCATATTCATTAAAAATTGATTCGGATTGTATTTTCGGATTGTATATGAAAACAGCAAAAATAAAAATAAGTAATACAGTAAAAATATCAGAAAACAGTAACAACAGTAGGTATGTACCTACTTAAAACGAAGCGCAATCAAACTCCACCATCTGATCGTTATCGTGGCTCATAAGTCTAAACTACTTCGCTTTTCAATTATCTGTAAATATAAAAGTAAGAATAAATAAAGAAAACCCCACAGTAATGGATCTAACAGCCTTTTCAAACCGAGAAGCCTTGCCTCTCTCTCTCTCTCTCTAGTCTCAAACTCCTAGACGCAGCCCGCAGAGCAATCGGCACCTCCATGCTATACATCTAAATATTTGCGCTGATCACAAACATGACTGTGTTCTGTTTTATTGAGTATTACCAAAGAATTTCAAGCAAGAACTTTAACAATAAGTATTAACTTATCGCTTGATGTTACATCGTAAACACATGGGAAAAAACAGATTATGAAAGGGAATGATTTATTTTTTTTATTTTTTATTCGTCAATGGAGTAAATTTTGGTTTTGATTTAGGTATGTCAGATTATCCATATTATTACATTATTATAATTCATAACATTATTATATCAGGTAGATTGTTTCAATACTATAATTATTGGATGAGTGAGCTAAGCGAGCGAAGACTTCAATTCGACTACCCGTGGAAAAAAGTCACCTATGTTTTTTTATTTGTCTGTTTGTCCGCTCTCTTCCAGTCTAACTGCTGAAGCAATTTGGATTAAATTTGCATGGCACATTCGAAACCTCTGAACTTAGACCTGCAAAGTTTTTGAAAAGGATCGGTTGGTAACTTTTTCAATAAATACATTTTTACGAAAATTTTCGAAAATTTCGTAGATGTTTACGAAAAATCTATTTTAAGTGTGATCTACAGACCAAACGGCTGCTTCGATTGCGATGCAATTTTCAGGGCGTGTACGTTTGTTCTCAACTTAGACACCATGCGTTTTTCAAGAAAATCCTTAGTACCCCTCCCTTTTAAATCAGAAAAAAATAGCAATATTCGAAATTTTGAAAATTTTGATAAATATGGACATTTATTTAAAAGTGCGTGTATGTTAAAAATCGGCATTTGTTTTCTCCAAAAATTGGGAAAATTTCGCAAATATTCGATAACCTAGAGAGTAAAAAACCTAGCGGAATCGAAAGAATCGAAACCTAAGCATCCAATCTGTGCATAAAAACAATGCTTCGTGAGGAATTTCTTAGTATACTTGAAAATTGTTTGTCCTCATTAAGAATTTGTATCTTTTTTGGTAGTAAGTTTAACAATTTCACTCCCATAGCTTCAGGACTTTTGTCATGCTTACATTCTTTAAATTTATTTTTACTAACATATCTTATTTCGGTAAAATCACTAGATAAAATTTTTTTGGTCAATAACATATAAAATAACATTATGAATGTATATGCATGCCAAGGGTAGTATGTCATTTTTTTTTTAAAGTGGTCGGCAAGAATCTTTATAAAATATACCTGCTGTTGTTGGATTGTAACTTGCATCCGCCATGTATCGAACCAGGATAAAAATCGTAGGATAACACTTTTTTTTACATAGTGACTATGTCCCCAAAGATGGGGGCAGTGGATTTAAGGAAGTTAAGAGCGAAATTATTTATGTTATGAACCAAAAAGCGCAACTGTTCACGATACTATAGACCAACGGTAGTAACGGGTCCATGGCAGTACTACTGGAGTACTATTACTAACCTCAACTTCAGTCTAATTAAAAAGCAGAAAACTTAATAGCCAACTCGCTCATCCTTCAACGCGCATTTGACAGCGTTTCCTAGTACTTAAACATTGTGTCTCCTCCACGCTCGAGCCGAAAGATTTTTTAAGATTGCAGCTGTATTTTGTGTGTCATCAAACGACTCCGTGCGCGCATGTTGCTGTTACAGGGTTTCTGAGAAAGAACTACCCACAAAATAGTAGTAACTACGGAATGTTACATTTCTAGCACCTAGTTCACAAACAGCCCACACAACATAGCGAAGAGATAAGATATTGAATAGTTTCGGCAAAACAATTGGAAACAGGAAAATTAATTTAATTATCTTGTCTTATCATTCGGAAAGTTGATATCGGTATATTTGATATATTTAAACCACAAACTCTTCGAAGGTTAAAAAAAATTCCTTGTAAGAAGGTCTTTCACTGACAGCTTGAAGAAATAAGGTGCATGAAGCCACACTAATGGCAGGTTTACAACAAACTTAGCCGTAAGAATTAAACTCTTACTTAACGTAGGCAAAATGTTTGACCATGCCGAACTTTTACGGAAATTTAAAGTCAAAACTTAGTGGTGAATCATTCAGATTTATTTGGTCGACTTGTTGAATGATTTCCTCCCATATGTAAGAGGAAACGAAACGCTTGTGTTTTCGTCGTACGCGGAGGTTCACGCGGGAACTTCTCCTTGCCACAAAATTACTGACACAGAGTTTTGGAAAATAATACACGTGAAGTTGAAGAGTTGTTAGATGTGGGATGGTGTGTTATGTTATTTTACTTTCAAAAATGACAGAGGTGTGCATTTTCAAAAAGTTCCTAAAATACCATATTTATGGCATTTTTACGTAGCTCGTATGGAAAAAGTGTACCATAAATCGTATTAAAAACAACCATCCGACATCCAGTGATTCTTCCTCGGTCTATGGTTTTTTCCAGATTTGTACATTGGTAATTGTTGGTGTAGGAAGTTCCCGCGTGAACCTCTTCCCCGACCCCTGGCCACGCTGCGTGACTTGTGAATCCAATCGTTTTCAACGCAGTAGAGATAAACATTTTTGATTTTGACACGATTTGATTGGCTTACCGTAAGAAATTAAGTTGTCATTGTAAACAGATAAATAAACGTAAGAGTTAATGTAAGATATAAATTTACTGCTAAGTTTGTTTTAAACCACCCTTAAATGTAAGCTTGTTCCTGAACAACGTCTCCCCGCTGAAGAAGATCTTGTTCTGTTCCCTACTGACGTTTGGGGATTTGTCTATCTTTGCCGACTCTAGAGACAAAATGCTGGTTGTACCATGCAAGTAGCTGTCGCTAGCGGTCATATTTTGCCTAAAAGAGGCCCAAAAACTCTATCGGTATCGGTAGGTACATGGCATAATACTGCCATAATATTATCAGTAATATTATCGAGCAATTAGCAACTATCGCAGTTTTAATTTTTGTGGACTGGCATATTTGGTGTCGGTATTCGTTACATGCCATTGCCATGCCATTGTTATACAAATAGTCTTGAAGTTGAGAATGAAAATATGTTCGTTCCTTGGATCCTTGTGCTTGGTGAGTACCTAGGTACCGCTATATTGAGAGTGTTTGAATTTTCTGTGTCAACACTTTTTTCATGTGGCAAGAAATCGTTTTGCAATGTGAAGAGGACTAGACATGCTAATTTTACGGTTTATAATGTTCCCCCTGAAGGACGCACTTTCGCCAAGAAACCAAAGCATAGGTACATTTTTTTTCGTTATTCTAAATTTCTGGTCAAAAAATGGAAAATCAGGTAGCCTGTCTACACAATAACCCAGTGTTCTGAACATGGGCTATCTAGGCCCAAGGTTATTATATAGTATCTTTGATCTAGGCTGTAAACTGAATTTCCACTGAAATGGTTCAGATTTTTTTTTGTATTAAATAAGAGACATCGCAATCTTTTGGTGATTTTGCGCCTGGGTTTTCTTTTTGCTTCATCATCTAATCATTACATTGTGCATTATAAGAACAGCTTGTTTATAGTACAAAGCCCATGGCTATGCCAGGTGATGTGGATTTGTGACTAAAATAATTAGAGTCGTAAACGCAAATTTAGCGCAGCAGGGATAGGAACATACTTACGAGGCCCGAGTGCTCCTTTGCAGGCAAGCGGAAAAAAAAAATAGAGTCCTGGGCCCGGATTTACAAAGAGTCTTAACTTTAATACCTACCGTATTATCTCTAATACGGCATTACTATTACCTCACTAATACGGCATAACTTTACTACCGTAATAGCGCTATTTCGAATTCACAAACTAAATATTAGCGAGGTATTAAGTTTCATCACAAACCCAGAAGTGTTGTCATGAGATTCGAAATTTCAACCAATCAGTACAGAGTGCGCATTAATTAAAATACCGTTTGTCTGCTGTTCTTCTGTCGTCTGCCAGTTGGAGCTGTGGGAGCGAAATGTCAAAGAGGTTTGAAGTGTCAAAAAAGTGTGAAATTTGTTCGTAATTCACGGGAATATTGAAAAATTATCATAGTGCTACTCCTAAATACACATTAAATGTTATTTGTGAACAGACAAACAAAAATCTCTCAGAAAATAAGACATTAAAATTTAAATGTGATGGTCATAACTTCACTAATACGAGTATGGGTTGGTATTAGATTTAATACCGAATAGCGCTCTTATTACTGCTTAATATTCTTTGTGAATTGGGACTATTGGCCATTCTTTCATTACCTTGATATTCGTCATAAAGTTAATACGGTATTAGGAGTTAAAACCCTTTGTGTATCCGGGCCCTGGGGGCTAATTATAGAAGCTTTGCGTAACTTTGAGATAAGTGAGCTGTTTGTCGTAACGTGACGCAAGCGCTAAGATGGACTTAGGTGGTGGTTAATTCGGTATTTCAGAAGCATTTTGTCACTTATCTTAAAGTTGACGTTAGTCATCCATTGATTAAGTCTGACAGATGCATTACGCCGTGGTTCTGGGGGTCGAATTTCAGAAGCTTTGCGTAACTTTACGATAAGTGAGCTGTTTACGCTAAGATTTCGTTCTGTAATTCGCCTCAAGCCCTCTTAGGCAGTATGGGAAATAAACATGTCTAGAAGTCGAATCAGCTGCGTGGCAAACATCTACTAGGAAACTGCAGAGCTGCTTTCTTTTTCCTATACGCATAATCCCGAGTACGACACTGAATGACACTGTGGGACCTTTCGCCATATTATTCAAAAGGTTTTTCACACCTTCAAAGAGATGCCATGAGAATACTATGCTGAGGCGCATTTTAAAATGTATGCTCATCTTTTTTTTTTTAGCAATTCCTTGTTTTGAGATTTTGAGATTTTAAGATTTTCATATCTATTCTATTTTGCTATCGCAATGTTTCTTGACAATTTCAGTTGATTGTATAGTGCTGAGGTTGGCTAGACACTTTTATAGAACGAAAGAAGAATTTTCTTGATAGCTTAAGTTTAAAAAAAAATCTCGAAAAACACAAAATAATGTGTTTTTCTCGTTGTTTGAAAATAATCATTTTACAGACAATGCCCATCCCATTGACTATAATTATAATCCAGAATTTCAGTACTTCTCCCAGTATTATAGAAATGGATAACGATTGTATCTGTGAAGGTTTATGGTCGCCTTCGATTTTTTTCGATTTGCAGATTTCCTATGGGTTCTAGGTTTGTATTGGCTTCAAATAAACAACGAGTTTGCTATACATAAACAAAATATATTCCAGTATATTTTAATTAATTGTACGTTGTGCTCGTATCGTAACTCGGAAAGTCGTGACACAGTCGATAATCACATTACAGAGTGATAATTACGATTCGGCTGATAAAGTTCCTTGTAGCTCGAAGGTCACTTTTGCCTGCCGAAATCAGAGCTGGCACGGCAGGTGAACAATTCTTATCAAACAAGAAGCAGTTGCGTTGTTAGAACATGGCTCAGCTGGCATCCAGGGCCAGTAGAGTTACTTCAAATCTGAGGCCCTTGAGAAACAAAAAACTAAGGCTTCAAAATCAGCCATCCCCTTCAAAAAAATGTCGCGGCCTTCTTTTCGGATCTTTTTGGGCCACTGCGGGCCCCAAGCATTTCTTAGGAGGGCCCGGCTGAGCCCGAAGCCCCGAGCACTGGTTAGGCTAGGCCTGATCCCCTCTATACTTACGCCCCTTTTCATGGACCTTCCTGTATGGGGAGCCACAAGAGAACTGTCTCGTGTAAATATTAAAGGGATATCCATGCCAATCACCAAATTTGAACAAAATATTAGGCTATAAGAGGCTCTAAAAACCGCAAATTTTTTGCCTGCGAAGCTGTAATGAACGATAAGCGGTAACATCTGTGATTGTCTATATGTTTTGTAGATTTCACCACATCCATCCCTCTCTCCCTGCCCACTCCCACACAACACTGCTTTTGTAGCAGTTAAATTATGGGTGGATTTAATACCCACAGAGGGAAGGGGGAGTGCCCGTCTCCAACCTTGCACCAGAGCCCTGCAACACCAAGATACTTCACCGACTAGCAGTTAGTTGACAATAGTTCCCAGTAGACGACGTAATATTATGTTAAACTTAACCCCATAACTAGGTGCTATGTTAAACTTAAACTTACACTTATAACTGTACTATGTTTACTTATACCCTATACTCTAAAATAATTGTATCATATTATTACCTACATAGGTATATTAAAGTAGTCAATGCCCTAAAATAGTTCCTTACCACGTACCATACCATGTACAATTGTAAGATAAATTAAATACAATACAATACAAAACATCACTCATTTATCGATATCTAAATGAGTTATTGGAGAGGTCGGAAAATGAGATAAGGAAACTATCTCTCTTAGTGATGTCATCACGATTTCTATGGGATGTCAAAGGAAGTGTTGACGATTTACGGTCACATTCTGGACACGTTTACGATATCAGTGTGTTTTGTGGGAATAGGAGATGAATGTTGATCCCATTTTCCATAGGGGCAACATTTGGGCCTGTGTCTTGGGCGCAGTCTTCGTCTAGTCCAACACTAGCTTACTCTTGCGTCGCATGGTATTTGCCTTTGAGTCAGCCGGCCTTCGAGGTTACCTCCGTCGAGGGCCTCTCGTGGCTGGAAATGGAACGAGAATGTCGCAAGATGCGACTGGGATACTCGCTGATAGCAATGAAGCATTTCTCAAACCTGACATCCGTTGAAACGGCAATGTGCCCCAATGCAGGTCTGCTGCCGATTGGCAATGTTGACCCTAGAAGGTGGTACAGTGACGAAGAACTTCACAAAAAGGTGGGCATTGTGAATTAAATGAATAAAGTGTTAAAAATAATTTGCGTCAACCTAACCAATGTCTCCGACAGCATTTATACAGTTTGTTTTAAATGGAGTACTAATAAGAGCCAGCTTTACAATGTTCAGTCGAAGTGTTAACTTCCAGTTAAAGTCAAAATAGAGGTATCTGTTTGACTGTGACCTTGGAGACAACAAACTGGCCCTGACCCTGAGTAACTGGCACTGAGTAAAATAAACGATTTAAAAAGTAAACTGTCAGGTAACTACCAGTTTAGCTCCGTTCACAACCAACTTAACAGTAAAGGCCCAATCACAACGAACATTGCAGGAAACTTCGCAGTAATCGCAACGTTTGTGTTATGGCCGTTCAGAATGGTCCGTAACTGTAACCGTTACGTAAGCACAATCGCAACCAAGGGCATAGCTACGCGAACCTGCAAATATTCTTAAACGGTGCATCTATATATAAGTATGCTGCAATGTCCTCTGTTTCGTATCCCCATTGTGTTACTAAGTAATTTCAGCTCAAATCAGAGTTATTAACTTAGGAGCATATTTATTCACGGGATATTATATGTGAGCTCTAGAATATGAGAGCCTACATCAAGAAGAGGCAAGTTAAAAATGGCTGCAAAAAAAGTTTTTGAACCGTAAACATAACAAGTCTAACACTTGTTTTCTCTAGATACATGGACCCCCTGGCAACGAATCGCCAAATCCAGACGACGGTTGGCAAAGCGCAGTGAGTTGGCCAGGCTGTGAAGAAATCCCAGTTGACGACGCCACCAAATTCCACTGCGCCATCTGTCAGGTGAAATGCAGAAGCGACGTCCTCACCCAAGGCGTCCACCCGCCGCACAACAACTCCATCTTCGCGTACGACCTTGAGCTGGTTAGCAAGGACAGCGTCAAGGACGTCGGCCTCGTGGGGAACGGCAGCGACCTCGTGAACAAGTTGCTAGGAGACTTGGCGGAGGCGTTCAACATCTCTGTCACGGCACTGCGTTGGCATGGGGCGACCTTGAACGGGGACCAGAAGGCAGTGGTGCATGTCTATTACGATTCGATGGACTTCGATATGAGCTGGTTTTACTATGTCCACTGGAACGATCAGTATCTTGATCACGTGACTGTTCCGGATTTCGAAATAACCATGATTCAGGTCAACACGGAATGCCTTCCTGACACTAATCAACGGAAGGATGCGATACAGAAGTCATTTTTGACAGGTAATTTTATATTTGAAATTAATTAAAATGGTAAATATAGAACATAGGTTCTGGGGTTCTGAAATTTTCGGGTTACGTTTTTTTAGGGATTTTTTCTGAAATGCCCGGGCCGGTTTTTTCCCCCTATCCAGGACTTTTGCGGGAAAACTTTTGCGGGAGGGTGCATCATATTCACGCTACGCCACTGACTTAATGTAATAGCTACCCCCCAATTTTCGACCCTTAAATCCGCGCCTGTTACAGAGTGTTGAATTTACAGGGGCAGTGGCTGTCGACTATGATCCCGAAAACGACATCGTGTTCGCCAAAGAGTGCTACTGGGACGATGCTCCTGAAGTGGAAGCTGCTGTCTGGAGTCCGAGCATCGAATGGAGAATCAGAAGAGAGAAATGTGACATGAGCCGCATCATCTTGACGTTATTTCAAATCAAAGGCTCTGGTCTTGCGTTAGCTTTGAAATCAATCGATATAGGAACAGCGAGCGTTTTACAGTTCTTGATCAATGATTTTTTTGAAGTTTTTGACTTGCTTACTTTCGTGACAAGCGCTAATGGTTTTCTGCTATTGCACACCTTAGACCCGACTAACCCAACAGCAATTGATTTATTATATTATTCAATTCCACTTAATATGGCCAAACTTTTTATGCAAATTTCGTTAAAGGATGGTCTACACATCCAACTTTTACACACCAAGTTTATTAATGTGCTTATCGCAGACGGTGAACCTAAAAACCCGTTGGTCGGTTTGGCTTTGACATTCTCTACTAACGAAAACATGAACACGTCTTCGGAGAAGCAAATCAACTACGCCGAAATGAGCTCGCCAGTGATCGGAGCTCACATCGTTATAACGGTGTCGGAATCTATCGCCTTTTCGTCCGAACGCCTAGCGATTGTCACATTCGGTAAGAGTGATGGTGAGACTCAATTTTGATGGTGTGTCCATCTTAAGGGAGTAAACTGGTTTATAGCCAAGTTTGGGAAAATGTCAACATACTCCCGTTGGTCTAATGATGTTCCAATTGAAACTTCATGTACGAGCATATCTTATTTGTGCAACGGATTCGAATTCTAAACATTTCGATTGGCAATAATATTTGACATGTCCATCGATGCCCAGCATGAACGAATCACATGTACATACATACACTTTACCTCTCACTCAGCTTTCAGCTTGTATTCACTATGCTAAATATTGATTCCAATAGTAAGGGACGTTATTTAGCAAAAGCACATAATGATAGGTTTTTTGATTGAAAGTTTTTACATTACCTAGTTGTTAAGCTTATTTGGTGGGGCTGTCACTAATAGTTTAAGCCTGTAGACAATTATTTTGTGGATATTCGCTGGCCAAGGGGTCATGCCACCTACAAAGCAACCCAACTAAAACTGTTTCAGGTGCCCACAATGACTATCCCGGCCATCCGTTACTCGACACCTCCATTGACAGCTGGATGGCAATAGTGCAAGTCAGCTTCACACGGCACGAATCACACAGCACAAACAACGCCGACGACGATTTCGTCGACATCGCGTTCAAGCCTTCTTTCCGTCAACCGACTCAACGAGGCAAATGTGCTGAACGGGATTACACCACAGACGAGTGGTTCCAAGACAGCTGTCGAATCCTCAAGTCGTTACGCGATAAGATGATTGTTTGTCGCTGCAAAAAACCTCGTCAACTACCGAATATTACGACAAGTACATATCTCCTCTACGGATTCGATGCCAGCTTGAGTACTTACCTATCTAACAATCGGACTCTCGTCATAGTCGTCGTGATGGTCTGCATCATGTCTGCATTAGGCCTTTTCAGCGTTGCTTTCACCGCAGTCTTCTTTCCCGACTGGATGAAAGATCAAGGTCATAAGATATTTTTGCAAATGATTCTGGCTCTTGCTGTCAACCTTGTACTGGGATTTGTAAATAACTTCATCAGCGTTGACACTAAAAGTGTTTCATGCATCGGGATCGGAGTGGCAAGGCATTACTCTTTCTTAGCCATGTTCTGTTGGATGATGGTTCTGTCAGGATTGCAAGTGAAACGCCTCACGACCATCTCCGGTGCCAAAGCTACGACGCACCTGATCCTGAAAGTTTCGCTCGTCGCTTGGGGATTGCCACTCGTCCCGATAGTCATCATGCTCGCTTGGGACATCGGGTTTTACAAGTCGGAAGTTTCCAATAGAGGTTACTGCTATCCAGAAGGTTTGGCATTTCAAGTTACCGTTCAGGCACCAGCAGGAGTTATCCTCGCTGCCAATTTGATAATATTCCTTATCATCCTGAACCACATCTACGGCTGGTTCAAATGTGGTAAAGAGGTGGAAGTTCGCAAACATACGGACGATCGTGCTGAGCAGTTGCGTCGCTTGGGTATGACCATTTTTATATTTTTCTTGTTTGGATTTACGTGGCTGTTCCATTTTCTTTCTGAGGAGGGAATCATAAACAGCGAGTTTTTGTTCGAGTTCATGTTCTTGATCACGGCTGCGTTCCATTTGTTCATGCTTTCGCTGTTCTTCATCGTCCTGGATAAGGGCACCAGGACTCTTTGGAAGAAATCCATTCGCCGCCGCACCAAGTAGCTATTTAGAGTGAGACGGCGTCCTGACGACAAGGATACATAATATATTTATATATATATATATATATATATATATATATATATATATATATATATATATATATATATATATATATATATATATATATATATATATATATATATATATATATATATATATATATATATATATATATATATATATATATATATATATATATATATATATATATATATATATATATATATATGTGTTATTATGAGAGGAATGTGACTGGTTTAAGCAGTTACCAGTATGCAATGGGTGGAAGGGAGGCGAGGCTGGAAAAATGTGCACCCGAACCGGGAAACGAACCCGGGGCCCGGGAGCAGCAGGTCCCGGGTTCGTATCCCGATTCGGGTGCACATTTTTCCAGCCTCGCCTCCCTTCCATATATTATTATATATGTTGCGCTGCTAGTATAGTATGACGCCCAGAATTGCATCGTTTTATTTTATTAATTGGTGATCGTAGTGTGATGAGAGAGAGCAAAATGTTCAGTTTTGAAGTAAAAAACTGTTACAATCTGGGATTAGAAGGCTTAATGAAAGGCTCACTTCAGCATTCAAATCCTGAAAATGTTTTTTTTCTCTTCAAAAGCAGGTAGTGCAGATATAACAAATTAGACATGAATATAAGAATAATATTAATGTTCAGTTTTACTTATATGCATTTTTTTTTGTGCTTTTGTGAGAGTTTTGTGTTTTTTTTGCATTGTTTGAATTGTTTGTGTGTTTTTGTGAGAGTTTTTTTGTGTGAGTTTTTTTTTGTTGGTGAATACCCGTTTTCAGACCAAAATCCTGCTCCAATTTTAATGAAATTGGGCCTGTAATGGTTTCTCATAACACATATCACACTTACGTTCCCACCTTTTTACGGCAAAAGAACTGACTTTTTTTTCAACTTAACGTTTCACGCATTGCAGTATGTATACATTAAAATTAGTATATAGTAGGTTTATAATGCATGATGCTTCTAATAATAATATATTACAATAACATATTACATCATATTATATCTATAACACAAATATTATGTACATTGCACAAAATCAAATAAAGTGTTTCTAGAGTATTTTGGTCTGTAGTACCCTCCGTCCATAACATAACTGGGCACTTATTGTTGGTATTCTGTGGAATTTCAATACTAGTATTAATAGACAAGTCCAGGTAGGAGGAGCGACCCTTGGAGCCGTGAGTATTCGCTTGAAGGCCGATGCCAGGGTGTGGGAAAGATTGTGAGGTCTTATGGACTTTGCATTGAAATCGCCCTCATTTCAAACCTTTGCAATAACGAAGATATCCATCAAATCTTTATGAAATTTTAACACGTAATAGAAATAATAATGATTCTTGTTGATGAGCGTAGCGAGCGAAGCGAGCGAAGCGAAATCATCAATTTCACTACTGCTAAAAAAAGCACTTGGTGTGTGTTTGTTTGTTTGTTTTTTTTGTATGTGTGTTTGCGCGCGCTCTACAGGCCAAACGCCTGCTTGGAGTGGGATGAAATTTTCAGGGTGTCTACTTTTGTTCTCAACTTAGACCCCCTGCGTTTTTCAAGAAAATCCTCCACACCCTTTACTTTCAAAGCAGAAAAAAGAGCAAAATTCGACAATTGGGCATGTTTGGAAAAGTACGGAAATTTATTTAAAAGTACGTATTTTTTTTCAAATGTTCCCAATTTCGATTTGCCTATAGAAACCATCGGAACCAAATCGAAACATCGCACCAGATTTTTCCCAATAAAAACCAACCCAATAAAACCCAATAAAAACCCTTGGGCATGAGTTACATCTATGTATTAACATGCACAATGCTCAATGATCTCAAAATGAGCATATTTCCGCTACCCGACAGCTCAGACAGAAACAAAGAAAGGTCAGAATCGTTTACATTTTCAAGTGATCAGAAGTTTTGAGAAAGCATTGGTCCGGCTTTCTGCTCCATGATTTGCCTCAATCTTTTTATGCGCTAAATACAAACCGCTACGCTCATCTTCAACGCAACACAAATTGCGTTCGCCCTAGTGTAGTTAAAATTTCAACATAATATGACCAACAGGAGCTTGTTGACAGGCCTCCAAACTCAGCTAAAACCCGCCTCACTCCTGTGCTATTCGTGTTCCGTTTCCCACAGTCTACCCGTCCAGCAAGTCAGACCGAAGCGCCGTGACGTCAGAGGGGCGGACCATCAGGAGTTGTGTTTTAATGTGTGTTTATATTCATAGTTTATTGCCACAGTAAAGTTCGGGGCTTCTTTGCCAGAGGATACTTACCTGTCTACATTATTACAACAGGTGCTACCCTTTGCCACACTTCCGCTTTTCTATTCCTTGTAGCATTTCTGACATTCGATCTGGCCGTGCTCTCTTTTTACTTGATAGCGCTCACATTTGTGCCGTTATAAGTATTAAAGTAGGTACTCAAAATTTGTGTTATAAACGCAAATGCTACTAATGTTGCGTTGAAGATGAGCGCAGCTGTTTGGAGCGGATTAAAAGGTGGAGGCAATGTTTTCCTTGAAACCGCATATAAAAACATAGCGTAGTCATTGATACCTAAAACCTTAAGATAATAATAATTCATAAAAAAAGTATCATAAAAAAGTGTTCAATATTTTCACTCCACTGAGTTCACAAATTTTCGAATAATAAATACAAATTACGTAAAATTTGATTATTTCAAAAACCATCAAGCCGATTTTGTAGAAACCGGCAGATAGCTCAAAAAGTTGAGGGAAAAAAGTAGGTCCTCTGAAATTTTCCTCAAAATCGGACCAGCAGTTAGTCCGTAGAGAGCGCACAAACACACAAAATCACAAGTAGACGCAAGTGGCCTCTTTGGGGATCATCGCCCATCTCTACGCTCATCATCAATTATGTCAACCAGCATTATTAATATTGCAGGTAACAGAGATATGATCATTGGTAACTACCTAATTAACAATAGGTGCAAATAATGTTAAAAAGTATTTTATAAAGTAACAATAAATTTAAATCTTGAAAAGTACACATTATGTCGCCGGGAAAACGAATTCCACAGGATGGTATCGTCTTGCTTATCCTGAGCTTCGCTTATCTTTGCTGCAATGCAGCAGGCCCATCGTTCCGCCATTTCCAGCTTTCAGATTTAATTGCCACACCCAGGTAAGATAGGTACGGACATGTCAGTGCCACTGAACCATGGAAAGAAACTTGATATGTTTATTAAATCTGCCTCCAAAGTGGTTCCCACGAACAAAAATTACATGAGGAATTGATTAATTAGTACCTTTAAATATAAAATGTTAAGTTTATAAACTAATACGATGTCCATACAAATGGTTGAACATTAATATTCGATCATAATATTGAAATGGAACCTTTAGGAGCCATAATGCTTATTAAATGTATCAATGAGTTAATGTGTTTAAATTATTTTGTGAATTTTAAATATCTATATATGTATTTATTTATTTGTGAACAAACAATTAAAAAAAACTCGTCTATTCTGGTTTGCGACATCTAATCGCAATAACTAAATTGTCACAGAAGTTAGATTGAAAATTAGGTTCCAAGAGGTCCAAACTCAACCAGCCAACTAAACTTTAGTGTTTGTTACATTGTGATACTTTGATATCTTTTGATATCTTTTGATATCGTTTGATATCAACAAAACATTTTTTTACAGACAAACTGTTAGTGACGGCCCAAAACAAAACAGCCAGCACCATATATAGGCATGCTTGAAATGAAGAATAACTGCCAAAAAGAGCGTTTTAAAGATTTGTCGAAATTTACAGCGAGCGCATCATAACACAAAATTGTTTCTTTTTCCCTGAAAATAACCTGGAATGCTTGACATTTTCTATTGCGCTGCCAATAAAAGTTTATATGTAAAGAAAATGTATAGATATTCGTTAGCAATGGTTCCCCCCAACCTTAACAGCTACACACAAAGATTACAAAATGCCCACATCAAGTCCATTGTCGTTCCACCTAAATCACCGACGACCCGTTGTTTAGCGACGCACTCCCGCCGGCTTTGGACAGCATGGCGCACCGACATGCCACCGTGGCCGACCCTCCCCTCCAACCCGCGAGGGGAATACCCTCCGAGGACGAGGACTTTACCGAACCCTGCTGGAAGAACGTGAGCCGTGAAAAGAAGAGATACGTCATCATGATATCCATACTAGTGGTCTGGGGGATATTTACGGTGAGAACGATTAATTTTTTTAAGCTATTTCTCTGGTACTGGTTTATTTGCCGTCTTTAAGGCCAATATGGGAGTCGAAGATGGACCCGATGCCGGCACTAAGGCCCGCTACCGTCCAACATCACCAAGGGCCGGTCACCGCTTAGCCTTGACCCTTTGACACACTGTGTTGGCGCTGTCACTGTGGCACTGGTATAATGGCTGTCGGTGAATGACAGACTGATGATGAACCTAGCCTGGCCTGGAAGGGAGCCGAGGGTGCACACGGTGCCGGCACTAAGGCCTGCTACCGTCCAACAGCACCAAGGGCCGGCCACCGCTTAGCCTTGTCCCTTTGACACACTGTGTTGGCGCTGTCCCTGTGGCTCTGGTATATTGACTGACAGGCTGATAATGAATCTACAGCGTATTTCACGGGCACAAGTAGCCTGTAGCGTAGATGACATATTATGTGGTAAAACCCAAAAACAACAACACCAAATGGAACAATTCGAACTAAAAGCGATTCCTCCACCTTCAACCATTCTTTTCAGATGTTGAAAAGCTGGTTCATAAGGCTGCACTCGCTCCGTCTCTCAATTTTCATCACCGTCATTCATCAATAATTTTCTTTCCAAAGTAGACAGAATTTTCCCCCTTCTACTGTGGAATGACTGGAATGAGTAGGTAAAGCGTTACTACTAGCAGCAAATTGAGTGATCACGATTGTGTTTTATTATGTCGCAGGTACTATTGATGTTCCATGCAGTGAAGCATGAGAACGTGCATCACTCGATCGTCAGCGTTGGTGAAAACGGAAGAAGGTGTATCCTTTACAACAACGAACTTTTATTCCATTCCTTTGAACCCAATAGGTATGACTGCTATATGATGTATATTATTAATTATTATTGGCATTCCGGTTGAATACGGAAAATATATCCATGTGGTTCCTTAGCGTGATCGCTCAGGCGTTTGGGTCGACGAGTCGAGTCTCCAGCAGCACATTCTGACCAAGCTCACCGGCCCGTTCCTCAGACCGGTAAGTCTACCCTATGCACTCTCAAACTTGTCGTCATCCCGAGCCGTACACCGAGACTCGAATGCGACGTCATCATTCGGCACATGAGTGAGTCCTACGTTGATTGGCTGAAATTCATGCAATCATTTCATGTCAAGCATTTCATTGATTTCCAGTTCTGCACCTCTTATCATAACCTTCTTTGGTCCTTCAGTTCAAGAAGGGCAACAAAGACACCAGGGAACTGAGGGTCGTGTTGGAAAAGGTTACCTTCAAGGAGACGCCTCCGAAGAACCTGTACATTACGGAAGACGCTTCGGATGTCTTGGAGACCAAGGTGAGTCCTTTGGTCTTTGGAGACTCCTTTGTCCTTACAACGTTTCAAAAACTGGTGCTCTCATTGAATGTAGTAAAAGTGGAAATGAGGCAATGGCTTTCTTGTCTTGCTATGCGAAGCTTCTTCTTCAGGCAAGGAATGTACGGTCAAAAACTGGCCCGCACAATTTTGGTAATGCACAGAGACTTCACAAAAGTGTTTTTAATTATACTAATGAGTACATACCGGTTAAACCAAGCCTCTCAACTAGGAGATACAACTGCATACAGCCAATCTCATTCAGCGAATTTATTTGTAGCTCAAATTTAGTTGGATCTCAACTAGAAGTTGAAAAATTTGGTAAAACCCTGCATTAAGACACTCTTGATCCTTTAATGGAAGGTCTCGTCAGCAACTTACATAAATCCTCTGTGCAATTGAAAATTGCAGCAAGAGAACTGCATTTCAATCTGACATTCTGGTCTACTTGCAAGATTGCAAGATGGTTCAACAACTAACAATTCCAGGTAAACTGTTTCATGAACTTTGGACCACTCAGCGACTTCATGGTAGAGTCATAAACATGGTGCATTGCACGTTTCAAGTTTGATTGGTCCAGAGCCTATATTCGTACATCGTGTCACTGACATTGCTAGATGGATGCCCAAAATGAGCTTCAATCTTTGATCACTGCTTCAGTATGGGATAGGCAACTAGTATGTGGTGCCAGCTCTCACTGCTCCAGTACGGGATATGCAACAATACCGTGCCAGCTCTCACTGCTCCGGTACGGGGTAGGCAACTAGTATGCCGTGCCAGCTCTCACTGCTCCGGTACGGGATAGGCAACTAGTATGCCGTGCCAGCTCTCACTGCTCCGTTACGGAATAGGCAACTAGTATGCCGTGCCAGCTCTCACTGCTCCGGTACGGGATAGGCAACTAGTATACCGTGCCAGCTCTCACTGCTCCGGTACGGGATAGGCAACTAGTATACCGTGCCAGCTCTTACTGCGCATAAATGATGTGTGCGTCGATATTCGTGTTGTCTTAAAAGTGGAAAACATGAATACAAACAAACAATGGGAATTATTTAGCAGCTTATAAAATTCAATTTACTTACTAAGAATTAACTAGTGTATAGTAATATATTTTAGGTTTCAAGTAGCAATACATAACGTCATAATCTTCGTTACAGAGTTTATATGAACGAAGATGACAGCTGGCAAAGTCGCTACCTTAACGTATGCACGACATACAGATGGCGCTTAGCTAGTTGCACATCCCGTCCAGCAATGATCGAAGGTTCACTGATCCCTTCGCTCCCCAATGCCGCCAGGAGATCACCAGCGCATGGACGCTGATCCTGTTGCCGCGTCACGCAGCCGACCTCGAAGTGATGATGCACTATGAACGCCTGATGGACATCGCCTCTGGAGTCAGGTGATCACTTCGCCATATTGGATTTTTTAAAGACTTGCGCCCCTAGCTACTCCAAAGCTAGATTTAAAATTCTATCACATTTACTCACCACTTTGACCAGTATCTAGGTACGATATCAAGGGTGCTCAATTCCTAGTTGAGATCCCAACTAATGGTTACAACTGAATTCGAAGCATGTGATTGGCTAAATTTAGTTGTATCTCCTAGATGGGATCTCAACTAGAAGTTGAAAAATTTGATAAAACAGGCCAATATAGCCTTTTAGTTGTAGTTACAGCTAGTACACACTACGCTTATTCCATGCTTTTGAGCCAGTGGGCTGAGTCCGTTGAATTCTAAAGTGCAGTTTGTATTGCGAATCCGTCTCGTTATCGGCCTCTCAGAGCGTTTCGGGCTCTGACGGGCCCAGCCCTGAGAGCTCGAAAGCGTGTATAAAGGTAGTGTGTACTAGCTATAACACTTGAGGAAGTTAACACATTGAGGTACGTTCTAACGCTTGAGGACTGCTTGAGGACTTCTGAAAACAGCAAGACTTAGTTTAGCATTCAACACACAGTTTTTTGTTAACTCTTAATTTTAATCCTTATGTGTCTGATCCACCTCAGCTTCAGCAAACCTACAGAGAAGGCCCGCATACTTCTGCACAGCAGCCTCGAAGGCGGTGTTGCCGTCCTCATCGACTATGAGTTGCAGCCCATTGAGTCAGAGTCCGGTAAGTACTTAACTGGCAACGCCGACCCATAGAGATAACCAGAGGTTTTAGATTCTCAATGGTATGGCTGTCGATTATACTGTGTATCAGGTGTTTAAGTCTGCGCCTCAGAGCATTGGGCAGTTACTTAAACATTGTACCATCCGAGTGTGAGACACAGTTTAGTATTGTTGGGGGAACGGGCTTTTCAAAGAGTGCTTCAATAAGGTTGTAAGAATCGGTAAAAAAGTATCTGGTGAAAATTTGAACTTCAACATTTTTTTAACATGGTCTGAAATAGGAAAACCAAAATATGAACAACGTTCCCTTTACTAATGTATTGGCATTTTGTTAATGCTGGTAAAATGGGTTTAATTTTAATCATTAAATGCAATTAACTCATAAAATCGTGCAGGCGGAAAACAAAAATATTCTTTGAGCAGAATTTTAATACTATTGAATGCAGAGCAATGAAATTTATTATCAGTGTAGTCAAGTCGATTGTAGAGTCAAAATGTGCACTCGATTGTATCGCCATTTATAAATCTTTTGTTGCGCGAAGATATAAAAATCAGCAAATATTTTTACATGGTTAGCAGCAAATAACGTTGACTACACGACCACTCAAAGTCTGGCAGAAAAAACCAAAGCTGACTAATTAAATATGGTTACCTAACTAGCTCAGCGCTGTATGTATCCCGTGCAACGTTAAAGTATAGGCCTTACCAGCTGTCATCTTCGGTCAGAAAAAAAAGAAGAGAAAAAAAAGGTTATGCCGTTATGTATTGATATTTAAAAAATGAAATATATACAAGTCCATTCTAAATAAGAAAATTGAATTTTAGAAGTAGCTAAATAATCCCCTTGTGAGTTGGTTTTAATGTTTATCCAGTTTTAAGTTAACGTAAAAGTGGCAACATACATCGTGAATGCAGTAAGAGCTGGCACGGCATGCTAGTTGCCTATCCCATACTGGAGCAGTGAGAGCTGGCACGGCATACTAGTTGCCTATCCCGTAACGGAGCCGTGAGAGCTGGCACGGCACACTAGTTGCCTATCCCGTACCGGAGCAGTGAGAGCTGGCTCGGCATACTAGTTGCCTACCGCGTACCGGAGAAATGAGAGCTGGCACGGCATGCTAGTTGCCTATCCCGTACCGGAGCAGTGAGAGCTGGCACGTCATACTAGTTGCTTATCCCGTACCGGAGCAGTGAGAGCTGGCACGTCATACTAGTTGCTTATCCCGTTCCGGAGCAGTGAGAGCTGGCACGGCACACTAGTTGCTTATCCCGTACCGGAGCAGTGAGAGCTGGCACGGTATACTAGTTGCCTATCCCGTACCGGAGCAGTGAGAGCTGGCACGGTATACTAGTTGCCTATCCCGCACCGGAGCAGTGAGAGCTGGCACGGCATACTAGTTGCCTAGCCCGTACCGGAGCAGTGAGAGCTGGCACGGTATACAAGTTACCTATCCCGTACCGGAGCAGTGAGAGCTGACACGGCATACTAGTTGCATATCCCGTACCGAAACAGTGAGAGCTGGCACGGCATACTAGTTGCCTATCCCGTACCGGAGCAGTGAGAGCTGGCACGGCATGCTAGTTGCCTATCCCATACCGGAGCAGTGAGAGCTGGCACGGCATGCTAGTTGCCTATCCCGTACCGGAGCAGTGAGAGCTGACACGGCATACTAGTTGCATATCCCGTACTGAAGCAGTGAGAGCTGGCACGGCATACTAGTTGCCTATCCCGTACCGGAGCAGTGAGAGCTGGCACGGCATACTAGTTGCCTATCCCGTACAGGAGCAGTGAGAGCTGGCACGGCATACTAGTTGCCTATCCCGTACAGGAGCAGTGAGAGCTGGCACGGCATACTAGTTGCCTATCCCGTACCGGAGCAGTGAGAGCTGGCACGGCATACTAGTTGCCTATCCCGTACCGGAGCAGTGAGAGCTGGCACGGCATACTAGTTGCCTATCCCGTACCGGAGCAGTGAGAGCTGGCACGGCATACTAGTTGCCTATCCCGTACCGGAGCAGTGAGAGCTGGCACGGCATACTAGTTGCCTATCCCGTACCGGAGCAGTGACCGAATCCTAAACAACACACTCGCTTGACACTGTACACAGGCGTAATGACGGCGATCGTGCTTCTGATCGGACTGTACGTGATCATCGGGCTGGAGTTAGTCCACCGAGCGCTCGCAGCGCTTATTGCGGCCATGCTGGGAATAGCGGCACTTGCCGTTTTCGGCCAGGTTTGTCTCCACTTCTCACCGCTTCAGCTGGGCTAACAGCTAGCAATGTCAGTGACACGGTGTCACCAACATTAATTCTGGACCAATCAGAGACTTCATGACAGAGTCGCGAACATGAAGTCATGCACATCCAGAGTCGCTGATTGGTCCAGGGCCAATGTTAATGACATCGTGTCACTGACATTGCTATCTATAGACGCAGCTTTGATGTGAAATATTTTTAAATATTTGTTTGCAAAGAAACTATTAAAGTGAGAGCCTTAAACGAAATAGCAAGCACCCTAAGAAATGTAGCCGACTTTCTAATACATTAAGAATCAATTTTTGTGTTATTATTAGGTTTGGTGAAAATTACTCACAACCAAGAAGAATTTTATATTAGTAAAACGCCCCCCCCCCCCCCCCCCCCAACCTTCATTTCCCCCTAATCTTAACCACAGCTCCCAAAAGTGGATGTCTATATTCGTTATCATCTCAACACATCGTCCAAGGCTAAAACCGCCCAATGTTGTCTTTGCAACACAGCGTCCAAGGCTAAAACCGCCCAATGTTGTCTTTGCAACACAGCGTCCAAGGCTAAAACCGCCCAATGTTGTCTTTTCAACACAGCGTCCAAGGCTAAAACCATTCCAATGTTGTCATCTCAACACATCGTCCAATGCTAAAACCGCCCAATGTTGTCATCTCAACACATCGTCCAAGGCTAAAAACGCCCAATGTTGTCATTTCAACAAATCGTCCAAGGCTAAAACCGCCCTATGTTGTCTTCTTTACACATCGTCCAAGGCTTAATCCGCCCAATGTTGTCTTTGCATCACAGCGACCCGATCTGATGACTGTGATCACCTGGATCGACGTGGAGACCATGCTGCTGCTGTTCGCGATGATGCTCATCGTCGCCATCTTGACCAGGACTGGGGTGTTTGACTACCTGTCGGTCGTCGCATTCCAGGTAGGTAAGACATGCTTTTTCACTGACTTCACAAATAGGTCAAGCATATTATATTTCTAAGAATCGTGTCAGCTTGCCCAAACACAAGCAATAGTATTTTTGAATACTTAAGTCTTAGCTAGCAGTTTATACAGGCAATTTTGCCGCATAATCCCTACCCCAATCGAAGTGCATTATTTATTTAAAAATCAACTCACCTTCACCATTTTAGTTCAAATATTCAGGAGATCCCACCCACTGCCACAAATTGTAGTGCGAATAGTCATAAAGATCCCACCCACTGCCACAAATTGTAGTGCGAATAGTCATAAAGATCCCACCCACTGCCACAAATTGTAGTGCGAATATTTATTGAGATCCCTTTCACAGTTTATATCTCTAGTCACCACTGCCACTTTTCCCACGTCAAACAATTGGTTTCACGTGAGATTACCCAGCTAACAACTGGTTAGCGTACGAATTTTTCGCTAACGAGTGGTTTTGCACGATATCACTGCTAACGACTGGTTTTAAACTTTTAAGTTAGATTACACTGGTAACAACCGGCTGAACTCGAGTGTGCATATCTTCTGACTGGCAAAACGTTAGCGATTGGTCTCTAGTACGTTTGCATTGGTAACAGCTTGTTAACGTACGATTGCGTTGCCAACGACTGGTTTAACGTACGATTGCGCTGATATAACGACACATTAACATTTGATCGCGTTGCTAACGACTGGTTTAACATACGATTGCGTTGCTAACGAGTCGTTTGACGTACCATTGCGTTGCTAACGACTGGTTTAACGTACGATTGCGCTGATAACGACACCTTAACATTTGATCGCGTTGCTAACGACTGGTTTAACGTACGATTGCGTTGCTAACGAGTCGTTTGACGTACCATTTCGTTGCTAACGACTGGTTTAACGTACGATTGCGTTGCAAACGAGTCGTTTGACGTACCATTTCGTTGCTAACGACTGGTTTAACGTACCATTGCGTTGCTAACGAGTCGTGTGGCGTACCATTGCGTTGCTAACGACTGGTTTAACGTACGATTGCGTTCCAAACGAGTCGTTTGACGTACCATTTCGTTGCTAACGACTGGTTTAACGTACCATTGCGTTGCTAACGAGTCGTTTGACGTGGTCCACAGGTCACCCGAGGCCAGCTATGGCCGATGATCTTCACGTTGTGCATCTTCGCCGGGATCGCGTCGTCCATCATCGACGTCGTCACCACGGTGCTGCTGATGACACCGGTGGCCATTCGGTAAACTAACACTCACCTACGTCTTGTACCCAAAGACTCTACGACTTGTATCCAAAGCTCTGTCCAATTTTAGGGAAATATCCTTGAGTTAAGTATTTCGGGAACTTTGACCTAGTTGCCTATTTTGTGAACTATTTGTGATTTCATTGAAAATTTTATTTGGGGAAGCCAAGCATGGGCCCACCGCAAAGTAGCTGTTGTTTATACCACAAACACTGCTTGAAGGGGAAGACGGCCGTTGAATTTTGTTTTATAATGTCTTCAAACGAATATTTTACGCTACCTGATAAGCCATCTGTGATTCCTCTGAAAAGTTTGAATGGGGAGGACAAGTTTTTCTTACTCCACTTCTATTAGAAATCATTACAAATCAGTATGAAATTAGAAAATCAGACTACGAACGGTGGGCAATTAGCAAACAGTTACCATTCACACTGCGTGCCGTGTCTTTTTTTTTAAACTAACGCTAATGCCAAGTTGTGATGAAGAAATGAGTATCAATGGTTGCGCATATTAAACTTGTAAATCCGGAAATTCCAGATAATTTATTGCCTGGGCAAATACGACCGTCAACCAGTGAAAACCGGATTAGGAACCAAACGCGCTATCCACCCCCTAACACACTACCGGCATGCACGCAGACTGTGCGAGATGCTGAAACTGAACCCGAGGCCGGTGCTTCTTGCGATCATCTTCTCTGCCAACATCATCAGCTCGCTGACACCTGTAGGCGATCCCCCCAACATCATACTGAGCTCGCATCCAGACGTCAAACAAGCGGTAAGGCTAGTAGCCAATATACACGTCACACATACACTTTCGAGCCCGTGGGCTGAGCCCAGCCTCGTTTAGTGCTAGGAAACATTGTGCTCGCTCACTCTTTGGGCACGGACGGCAGAGCCAATAAAAAATGGCCGACCAAAAACAGTTGATTTTCTGTACCATTTTAGTGAATGATTTCCAAGCTACACGTTGTTTTTGGGTCAGAAAATAGTATTGCTTTGTTAAAACACTTTACTTCCTGTCTACAAACCAGACAAACAAAACTGAAAATACGAAATCATGACGTTCAATATAACCCCACTTTTCAATCGTGAGCGCCGAACTTTGCGCGCCGCAGCGAAAAGTTCAACATGGTTGAAGTCTGAAACGTTCGCGCACAAGTTGAGCAGCAGCCTGTCACGTGACTAAATCGCGGGCTGTGATTGGCTGATCGCAAGCAGAGAAGACTTGTGAGCGAACAATATGTTTCCTAGCACTAAACGAGGCTCGGCTCCAATGGGCTAGGAAGGGCCATGCCATAGCCATGCCATAGCTGAAAGCGTGCCAAAAGCGTGCGAAAAGAGTATAATGTGTTCTAGCTATAATGCAGAGTTCCGGCTAAGGATTCGATTTTTGATGATCGTGGCTATTTTCCTTTACGTTGGCATTTATGTTTACAAATAACTTTTTCAACTTGGATACTTAATGCTAGCGGTATGCCTAAACATTTTCCAACGTTTAGCGACTCGGTTAACTATAGTTAGTATACCTGTAGCAGGCCACCTAGCGGCTAGGTGATAATATTCGAGTATGATGTGTGACTAAAGTTTTGAAATTGAGCAAACATTGCCCCGGGATGGTTGAAGATGCTAACCTTGTTCAAATATTATACTTTGGCCCCTTTTTAGAGCAAAGTACACAAAATTGCTAACAATAAATCGAAAAATGCGATGTTCCCCTGAAATCACTTCGGTTGTCTACGACATACCTGGATTTTGGATTGCTAGCGTTAACCTTGAAACAGTGTAACAGTGTAGATTGTTGTACGATTTTGACCGCTATGAGAGTAATGAAATATGGACGTTTAAAAATGTATATTGCTCTTATAGGCCTTGCTCGTGGAAGCGAATAACTAAAACCGAAATCTGGAAGTGATTTTCCCGTCTTGACAAGAATATTTTATAAACATTGTAAGATAGCCCCTACGCTGTTGGTAAAATATTGTATCTATGTTCGTACTCCGCGATCGGAATTTAAAGTGAGTGTCAACACAGTGTTGTACCGTCGGCGCAGGGCGTGGATTTCGGCACGTTCGTCATGCACATGTTCCCGGGGGTGTTCGCCGCCACGCTCGTCCTGTTCCTGCAGATGCGTTACTGCTTCTATCGCAAAGCGGCCAAACTGCAAGCCGAGGAGCCCACAGGTATGCCATCTTTGGCGGAAAATTACAGATGTAGGTTACACGCTAAACGAAATTGCTGCCAACGAGACTGCTGCTGAGCACTGGTACGCCCGCTCCCCTCTAGTTACGCCCCCGTACCTGGACCTCAAAGCACTGGTACGCCCGCTCCCCTCTAGTTACGCCCCTGTACCTGGACCTCAGAGCACTGGTACGCCCGCTCCCCTCTAGTTACGCCCCCGTACCTGGTCCACAGAGCACTGGCACGCCTGCTCCCCTCTAGTTACGCCCATGTACCTGGTCCACAGAGCACTGGCACGCCCGCTCCCCTCTAGTTACGCCCATGTACCTGGTCCACAGAGCACTGGTACGCCTGCTCCCCTCTAGTTACGCCCATGTACCTGGTCCTCAGAGCACTGGCACGCCCGCTCCCCTCTAGTTACGCCCATGTACCTGGTCCTCAGAGCACTGGCACGCCTGCTCCTCTCTAGTTACGCCCACGTACCTGGTCCACAGAGCACTGGCACGCCTGCTCCCCTCTAGTTACGCCCATGTACCTGGTCCACAGAGCACGAGATAACCGTGTGGCAGCGCACGGCGTCGATGCTGTCGATGTACACGCAAGACGAGCGCGAAGTGAGCAGAGTGTTGAGCCAGCAAGTGAGACGCCTCCAAGCGCAAAGGAGAGACAGTGACATCTCGACGATCACCACGATGACAGTTCAGTCGGAAATCGTTGCCCACCACGAACATCCGGAGAGGAACAGCTTCGAGTATATGACGATACTTAAGGACATGCGACAGAAGGTGCGGAGTTTATCCCACAGATATGAGGTTTTTATGCATTTAGTTGAAAGGACATTGTTGTTATTATTATATTAAAAATTGGATTTAGTTTTTGAGTCTGTTAACATTCTGCTGTACGTGTGCCGCATTAGATTTACCAAGACTTAAATGATAATTAAATAAATAAATAACTAAAATAAACAGAATGGCAGAGAGCACTATGTCCGACAATCAAGAGGTGCCGGGTTCGTATCTCATCTCCTGACAAGCTGTGCTCAGATGAAAGATGTTTACTTTTTATAACCCAAGGCAGAGGGGAAAATTTTTTCAATATTTTTTGAGGCAGCAAACAGAATTTTATGTGGAGCTCTCTATGACGTCATCGTGGGCTCTGGGAATAGTTTTTTTGCCGTAATCACCTTTCCGAAACACCGATTCGCTTCAAACTTTCGGTTGACTTTTGAAAGCGATAACTTAATTGCAATATCAACATTTGGAATCGATATGACAATAATTTTCAAATAATATTTTTGAATTGGAAAGATTAGACAAAAAGGCAATTGGTGGATTAGTAATTTGTTTTAATTTTAATTTTCTGTATTGCTTATGAAAAGGCAAAATCTTTTATATGAGCAGAACTTGTACTTGACGGTGAAAGAATTCCTTTAAAGTAGTACGTTCATATCCTTATATATTACTAAAATTCATCAAAATTGTGTCACAAATAGAAGAAGTTACTCTGAATCCAACGGTATCCGAATATGGGGGTTCACTTGCCTGATAACAGAGGCATGAGGGTTTGGAAACTAGACATTTAACATGGACGGCATAGGATATCTGGTCAAAACCAACACATAAACCAGGAAAACTCTCAAATATAATATTGATATTTCAACAAATTTCTGGATACTTCGAAGTTAAATCTCTGCTGAACACTCTCGACTTGTGAAAAGCTGAGGTCACCGCACTAACTTTTGAGATAATGGCATTTGAAAGTTTACATTGCAGTTTAAGTGTGCAGTTTTCTGCGCATTTTTCAAAAATGTTTCTATAAATGAAAGTAAAGTTGTAAAGTAACAACCTTAGTTATGATTGAAAAAAAAAGTTTTCCGAAAATTAAAATTTTCCGAAATGGGCATTACCTACTATGGATAAGAAAACCACATAAAGTTAATTCAATTTTCGTCGGAGCAATGTCGATTAACAACTCTTTCCATTCCCTTTGCCCCACAGTATCCAATCCGCAACAAGGTGTTGCTGGCGAAATGCAGCGTCGCCCTCGCGTTCGCCATCTTCTTCTTCTTCATCGGCCACTCGGTGAAGGCCATCAACCTCTCGCTGGCCACCGTCGCCTTCCTGGCCGCCCTGTTGCTCCTGATCCTCGCCGACAAGGAAGACCTTGACGCTGTGCTCGCCCGCGTCGAATGGGCCACCCTCGTGTTCTTCGCAGGTCTCTTCATCTTCATGGAGGTCGGTCAGATTTCGTGCTAGAAACGACAATAACTACATGGTGGTGTAGTAGACGGGTTTGCTCTGTTAGGTTGGCTCTGAAACACTTCTCCATTCCAACAATAACTATGGTGGTGTAGTTGACGGTTTTGCTCTGTTAGGTCGGCTCTGAAACATCTCTCCATTCCAACAATAATAATATCAGCAAGTAACTATGGTGACAGTGATACTGAAGAGAACCTACCTGGGGCTCCAGCCCTCACTAAAAATATTATAATTTGAACTGCCGCATCCAAATCTGTGGATAGCACATAAACTGTAATAAAAATATGTGAATTCATAGCTTGGTCCTCAAATTATGTAAATACATTTTCAAAGAGTTTTTTTTTTTGCCTTTCGGTACTGTATGCGTTCACTTTGTCGACGGCTCGAAACGAATTAGACTCACTGTTAGAAGGGGCTGGAGAAGAAATTCGAATCCTTCTATCGCACGGCTAGAGATGAAAGTATATATAATACCTCTAGCTCAATAGCAAATGATAACATTATTCCAGGATAACTGTGCTCCCACACTCAGCAGTTACAGGCTTGCAGAAATATGTGCATGCCATGATGTAATTTAAGAAAATTGTATCAAAAAACCGCAATTGTCATTTATTTCCAGCAAAGCATTAATAAAATAAACCTTCTCACAACGATCTCTCACAGTTCCAGTATCCTCACCACAACTCACATAAATGATAAGACCAAATAGCTTGTGAATATACAATAAAATTTGTAATACAATTTCTTTGACTCTTGTCTACTATGTCCTTTATGTCACCATTGTGTGTCAATGTTCCGGGAATGACGCTACGTAGCATAGCATTCTTTTCGTTAAGGTGACAGACTACGTCGCTGCCAGATGCGAGCAGCTGCGAGATAGCGCGAATGCGCGAAGCGTGTCACGAGTATGCGCTTTTTAACTAAACAGTGAGAGATAACTATTGAAGTAAGCAAAGAAGTTGTAGACAAAGAATCAATCTGTGTCGGCATCGGACCCGTTTTTCCATTTTTTGTGTCTAAAAGGGCTGAAACCGCTTCTAAAAATGTGGTATTTTGCTATTTTTTGCTCTTTTTCGTGAATTGAGTATGATAACGAGATGAAGGAGATTAAAATTAAGAAAAAGGGTCCGTTACCGCCACCGATTGATTCTTTATCTACAACTTCCTCGCTTAGTCCAATAGTTTATCTCTTACACGGTTTAGTAAAAAAGCGCATCCTCATGAGACTGCATTCACCTTATCTCGCAGCTGCTCGCATCTGGCAGCGAGGTAGTCTAGTACCATAATTTGAATGTTTTTTTAGAAATGTCTTGTGTGCGCATTGCAGTGTCTGCAGCTCCTGGGCCTCATGGATTATCTGGGAAAGCACATGGAGAACGCAATACTCAGCGTGGACAAGGACAACCAGCTCCTGGTCGCGATCCTCCTGGTCTTATGGGTGAGTTCCTCTATCAGTACCGACCATCATCCAAGAAACGGTCACCCTGACTCATCGCGGCCTGTCTAGCGTGGACCCTGCCCCCATGTCCCATGTCCCAGCCTTGCCTGGAGGTCGTGGGGTATGAATCACACCATGGCTGTGCTTGCAGCGTGCCAAGAACCCACCTTGTCCCATCGCGCCCTGCCTAACGTGTACCCTGCTCCCATGTCCCAGCCTTGCCGGGAGGTCGTGGGGTATTAATCACACCATGACTGTGCTTGCAACGTGCCAAGAACCCCCCTGTCCCATCGCGCCCTGCCTAACGTGGACCCTGCCCCATGTCCCATGTCCCAGCCTTGCCTGGAGGTCGTGGGGTATGAATCACACCATGGCTGTGCTTGCAGCGTGCCAAGAACCCACCCTATACCATCGCGCCCTGCCTAACGTGGACCCTGCCCCCATGTCCCATGACCCAGCGTTGTCTGGAGGTCGTGGGGTATGAATCACACCATGGCTGTGCTTGTAGCGTGCCAAGAACCCATCCTGTCCCATCGCACCCTGCCTAACGTGGACCCTGCCCCCATGTCCCATGACCCAGCGTTGTCTGGAGGTCGTGGGGTATGAATCACACCATGGCTGTGCTTGCAGCGTGCCAAGAACCCACCCTGTCCCATCGCGCCCTGCCTAACGTGGACCCTGCCCCCATGTCCCATGACCCAGCGTTGTCTGGAGGTCGTGGGGTATGAATCACACCATGGCTGTGCTTGCAGCGTGCCAAGAACCCACCCTGTCCCATCGTGCCCTGCCTAACGCGGACCCTGCCCCCATGTCCCATGTCCCAGCCTTGCCTGGAGGTCGTGGGGTATGAATCACACCATGGCTGTGCTTGCAGCGTGCCAAGAACCCATCCTGTCCCATCGCGCCCTGCCTAACGTGGACCCTGCCCCCATGTCCCATGTCCCAGCCTTGCCTGGAGGTCGTGGGGTATGAATCACACCAAGGCTGTGCTCGCAGCGTGCCAAGAACCCACCCTGTCCCATCGCGCCCTGCCTAACGTGGAACCTGCCCTCATGTCCCATGTCCCAGCCTTGCCTGGAGGTCGTGGGGTATTGACTAACGTGGTTCCTGCACACCCCGTTGACCATTCATCCGAACGTCCTCGATCTGCAGGTATCCGCGGTGTCTTCGGCCCTGATGGACAGCGTACCCTTGATGACCATGATGGTAAAGATTGCCGTACGCCTGTCACAAACTCCCACGCTGTTGCTGCCTCTGCAACCGCTTGCTTGGGCACTGGCCTTTGGCTGCTGCTTTGGAGGTTAGTCATAACTCTTAACGCTTACTCTGTTATACACTTACTATGTCGCGAATTCTATGGCGGTCATAGCATGGGCTAATGCATTATGGTAATACCTAACTAGGCGTTAGAACTTAGAAGGGGGCCGAGATTGAACAATTTTATTCCCTTTGCCGAAACGTATTTCTGTCCTACAGCACCAATGGTAGGCAACCTTTGGGTCGGACTTTCTGTCCCTGTGGGACTGGTCTATTCGCTAAGAGAGGCTAGATCCCTGCTATACACAGCGAATCGAGAGTGAACCCCATGTCGGTTGCGAAATACAAGGGAACCATACTGTTCTTTCAAAATTCGGTGATAAACGAAAAGTTCAATGCTCGAATCTATGGTTTTGAAGGGTCATCAACTCAATCAAATAAAACTTTGCTCAGAAGAAAAAAACCAATTAAAGTCCAAGAATAGATCAAATCCAAGTCCAAGATAAAGTCGAAGAAAATTGTTGAATTTCACCACAAATTCTGCCGTAAAATCGCAGATAAAGTGACACAGGTTTTCCACTTGTGTGTTGAAAGCGTATGGCTTCGTGAAAGTTATAATAGCAAAGCCCTGCAAAAACCTTCGCCGCGAAAGATTCCCGGCATTCCCCTAACCAACAAGCTCAAATGAGTTTCACTGCAATCGCTGGAAGAAGACGCTGTTTGTAAATTTTCATTTTCTAGCTCTGCTGACCTTGCACAATAATTTTCTCTCTCCCTCCCACTCTCATACAACAGCAGGTAATCACTATTTGCGATACAATAGCGACATTGCCGGCACATTTCCGTTTCTCCGTAGAATGGGCTGTCCGTCTTAACTATAAACCTGCGATGCAACTAATTCGAATTCCCTTATAGCCAAATCACAAACACGCTTTCGAGCCCGTGGGCTGAGCCCATCGTATAATTCCAAAGCGAAGTGAGTGCTGCATTTCCGTCTCGTTTTCGGCCTCTCGGAGCGTTTCGGGCTCGGATGGGCCCAGCCCACGGGCTCGATACCGTGAAAAAGCTAGGCTCGTTTAAGGCTCGTTTACTGTTTTACTTTACGAGCGTTGTGAGCGTTGCGCTGTGAGCGTTCTCCAATCAGAGCCCGAGGTCGGAGCGTTGCGAGCGTTACGATCGCTGCGCCAGAAATGTTGAATTCGGTTCAACATTTTCAAGCGTTGCGAGCGTTGCGCTGGGTTTTTCGCTAGCCCCGCCCCCATAGCCATCGCGATGAGCTACAAACCAACCGTGATTCCGTGTGTTTAGCTAGCTGTGGCAAGAGTGCCAATTTAATTTTGCTAGGCGCCAAACGTCAAACTACAAGCAACGCTCGCAGCGCGCGCGGCGCAACCCTCCACTGTAAACAACCCAGCGCTAGTAAAGCTCACAGCGCAACGCTCCACTGTAAACAACCCAGCGCTAGTAAAGCTCACAGCGCAACGCTCCACTGTAAACAACCCAGCGCTAGTAAAGCTCACAGCGCAACGCTCCACTGTAAACAACCCAGCGCTAGTAAAGCTCACAGCGCACCACTGTAAACAACCCAGCGCTAGTAAAGCTCACAGCGCAACGCTCCACTGTAAACAACCCAGCGCTAGTAAAGCTCACAGCGCAACGCTCCACTGTAAACAACCCAGCGCTAGTAAAGCTCACAGCGCACCACTGTAAACAACCCAGCGCTAGTAAAGCTCACAGCGCAACGCTCCACTGTAAACAACCCAGCGCTAGTAAAGCTCACAGCGCAACGCTCCACTGTAAACAACCCAGCGCTAGTAAAGCTCACAGCGCAACGCTCCACTGAAAAACACCCAGCGCTAGAAAAGCTTACAGCGCAACGCTCCACTGTAAACAACCCAGCGCTAGTAAAGCTCACAGCGCAACGCTCCACTGTAAACAACCAAGCGCTAGTAAAGCTCACAGCGCAACGCTCCACTGTAAACCACCCAGCGCTAGTAAAGCTCACAGCGCAACGCTCCACTGTAAACAACCCAGCGCTAGTAAAGCTCACAGCGCACCACTGTAAACAACCCAGCGCTAGTAAAGCTCACAGCGCAACGCTCCTCTGTAAACAACCCAGCGCTAGTAAAGCTCACAGCGCAACGCTCCACTGTAAACAACCCAGCGCTAGTAAAGCTCACAGCGCAACGCTCCATTGTAAACAACCCAGCGCTAGTAAAGCTCACAGCGCAACGCTCCACTGTAAACAACCCAGCGCTAGAAAAGCTCACAGCGCAACGCTCCACTGTAAACAACCCAGCGCTAGAAAAGCTCACAGCGCAACGCTCCACTGTAAACAACCCAGCGCTAGTAAAGCTCACAGCGCAACGCTCCTCTGTAACCAACCCAGCGCTAGTAAAGCTCACAGCGCACCATTGTAAACAACCCAGCGCTAGTAAAGCTCACAGCGCAACGCTCCACTGTAAACAACCCAGCGCTAGTAAAGCTCACAGCGCACCACTGTAAACAACCCAGCGCTAGTAAAGCTCACAGCGCAACGCTCCACTGTAAACAACCCAGCGCTAGTAAAGCTCACAGCGCACCACTGTAAACAACCCAGCGCTAGTAAAGCTCACAGCGCAACGCTCCACTGTAAACAACCCAGCGCTAGTGAAGCTCACAGCGCACCACTGTAAACAACCCAGCGCTAGTAAAGCTCACAGCGCACCACTGTAAACAACCCAGCGCTAGTAAAGCTCACAGCGCAACGCTCCACTGTAAACAACCCAGCGCTAGTAAAGCTCACAGCGCAACGCTCCACTGTAAACAACCCAGCGCTAGAAAAGCTCACAGCGCAACGCTCCACTGTAAACAACCCAGCGCTAAAAAAACTCACAGCGCAACGCTCCACTGTAAACAACCCAGCGCTAGTAAAGCTCACAGCGCAACGCACCACTGTAAACAACCCAGCGCTAGTAAAGCTCACAGCGCACCACTGTAAACAACCCAGCGCTAGAAAAGCTTACAGCGCAACGCTCCACTGTAAACAACCCAGCGCTAGTAAAGCTCACAGCGCAACGCTCCACTGTAAACAACCAAGCGCTAGTAAAGCTCACAGCGCAACGCTCCACTGTAAACAACCCAGCGCTAGTAAAGCTCACAGCGCAACGCTCCACTGTAAACAACCCAGCGCTAGTAAAGCTCACAGCGCACCACTGTAAACAACCCAGCGCTAGTAAAGCTCACAGCGCAACGCTCCACTGTAAACAACCCAGCGCTAGTGAAGCTCACAGCGCACCACTGTAAACAACCCAGCGCTAGTAAAGCTCACAGCGCACCACTGTAAACAACCCAGCGCTAGTAAAGCTCACAGCGCAACGCTCCACTGTAAACAACCCAGCGCTAGTAAAGCTCACAGCGCAACGCTCCACTGTAAACAACCCAGCGCTAGAAAAGCTCACAGCGCAACGCTCCACTGTAAACAACCCAGCGCTAGAAAAGCTCACAGCGCAACGCTCCACTGTAAACAACCCAGCGCTAGTAAAGCTCACAGCGCAACGCTCCACTGTAAACAACCCAGCGCTAGTAAAGCTCACAGCGCAACGCTCCTCTGTAACCAACCCAGCGCTAGTAAAGCTCACAGCGCACCATTGTAAACAACCCAGCGCTAGTAAAGCTCACAGCGCAACGCTCCACTGTAAACAACCCAGCGCTAGTAAAGCTCACAGCGCAACGCTCCACTGTAAACAACCCAGCGCTTGTGAAGCTCACAGCGCACCACTGTAAACAACCCAGCGCTAGTAAAGCTCACAGCGCACCACTGTAAACAACCCAGCGCTAGTAAAGCTCACAGCGCAACGCTCCACTGTAAACAACCCAGCGCTAGTAAAGCTCACAGCGCAACGCTCCACTGTAAACAACCCAGCGCTAGAAAAGCTCACAGCGCAACGCTCCACTGTAAACAACCCAGCGCTAGAAAAGCTCACAGCGCAACGCTCCACTGTAAACAACCCAGCGCTAGTAAAGCTCACAGCGCAACGCTCCTCTGTAACCAACCCAGCGCTAGTAAAGCTCACAGCGCACCACTGTAAACAACCCAGCGCTAGTAAAGCTCACAGCGCAACGCTCCACTGTAAACAACCCAGCGCTAGTAAAGCTCACAGCGCACCACTGTAAACAACCCAGCGCTAGTAAAGCTCACAGCGCAACGCTCCACTGTAAACAACCCAGCGCTAGTGAAGCTCACAGCGCACCACTGTAAACAACCCAGCGCTTGTAAAGCTCACAGCGCAACGCTCCACTGTAAACAACCCAGCGCTAGTAAAGCTCACAGCGCACCACTGTAAACAACCCAGCGCTAGTAAAGCTCACAGCGCAACGCTCCACTGTAAACAACCCAGCGCTAGTAAAGCTCACAGCGCAACGCTCCACTGTAAACAACCCAGCGCTAGTAAAGCTCACAGCGCAACGATCGCAAAGCGAAACAGTAAACGAAGCATAAACGAAGCATAATGTATACTTACTGGCTCTTGGAAATTATTGGATTGGTGTCTAGGGAACGGCACGCTGATTGGTTCAGCCGCTAATGTCGTGTGCACTGGCGTGGCCGAGCAGCACGGCTACAAAATCACTATGTGGGAGTTTTCAAAGTTAGTGCACTTTAAATAAGCCAACTTCTTTATTTCTTCCTATATTGAAAACCTTTATTACTCTGTTCCTATATTGGACTGTTTTTTTGTCCTATGCTGTGTCAAAATTTAGAATCGGCTTGCCCGTGATGATCGTCAGCGTCTTGATCGCGACAACCTACCTGATCATCTGTCACGTGGCCTTCGCGTGGCACTGACACACGCCACCGGTCTGCACGTGGCCTTCACGTGGAATACGTCCTGGGGCGGAACAAGGCGCTGACAGAACCCGTGGCCACGGGTGGGCCCAGGCCCGTCCTCTAGGGGCCCGTCGGCCGTCACCCGCTTTCATCTTCACGTTCCAATACACGATTATAAATACTAATTAATATGTTTTACTATTAAACACAAATATTGCTGTGTATGAGGCGGCCTTGCCAGTTGAAGTGGTTCAGTGAAGGAGCGCTCCTTCCAAATTTGGTATCAATTTGGTCAAATTTGACAACTGAGTGGGGATAAAGTAGGTAACTGGCAATACAACAAAACTAAAGAAAAATATCGTATTGCATTAGTAGGCCGTTGCATGGGGTACACCCAACTGAGTATTGTATGAGTCAACCGACGGTATTGACATGGTAGGGCTCCATGGTGATTGAAGGTTTCGTTTCCTATTCGGGCACTCTATAAATGTGTATTTCCAGGCAAGGATCCTGCTTATTGCAAGACAAAATTGAGATGCTTTTCCCAATGTGACAGTTTGAAATGGTGATGTACAGTGCTCTAATGCCTAACATGGGTTGACTTCAAAAATGACCTTCCAACCTTTTCATGAACGCAGTTACCTACAGCTTAAAATTGTGGATCGGCAGTGCATGGTGATCAATATTTCTGCAACTGACTTGATTAGAGCGTACCAGCATAGGTATATTTCTTTAAAATAAAGGTTTGTATACATGATGCTAATTTGAAAATGAAAAGTGGTACCTATAATAATCCGTATAGCATGCATATATACCCTGGACTACACCCAGGGGCGTAGGAACGGGGGGGGGGGTCAAATCCACCCCACACACTTTGGCTTGACCCCGCCCCCCCTGATAAAGCCAAATTACTCCCCCCGGGGTCACGTAACTGGATCGCGCTCGTGATTGAAATTTAACTTATATTAATAGTATTATTTTATTATGGTTCGGTATTATATAGTGATAACCACTGTAGATTAGTCCTGCATTTGATTGAGAATAAAGTCGGCAAAATATCTGGTTCAAACTAAATACTAATTCTAGACTTCTGGATTGTATTGGTTTGCGAATAGCAGTATTTTGTTTCAGTTTACACTCCATTTCACGTTAAGGAGGGGAATGGTCCAGTAGATTAGCATCTTTCCCGAGGACCAACTGCTGCTAGAAAAAAGTTTAGTGTCCCTAAACTGCACATGAGCAATTTGTCCGGCTCAAGACATGGCTTGTGAGTTTTGATACTCTTAGCTCGTGTCTAGCAGCAGTTCCTGGAGGAAGATGCAAATCCACTCCCCTTCTTAACGTGAAATGGAGTTTTGGTCACTATATTGCTTTCAAAGAAGTATAGGAACACCAAGAACCGAGTGCTGGAGCAGCCGGCGGGTACAACTAATAAATAGCCGGTACCACTACGCTTTTTCAACGCTTTCGAGCCCGTGGGACGGGCCCGTCCGAGCCCGTCGGAGCCCGAAACGCTCTGAGAGGCCGAGAACGAGACAGATTCGCAATACACACTACGCTTTATAATCCGACGGACTGCAGCCCACGGGCTCGAAAGCGTATAGTGAGAACCGGCTATAAGCATGCATTTCACACAAAATATTGGGCTCTAGAAATCCTAGAAACCGTAAAATATTCACCTGCGGCGCAAAAGGTATAGTCACCTAGGTAATGACACCTAAATTAAATTTTAAGATTTTAAAAATCTTTGCAGAATTGCTGACTTTGCTTTATATGGCTATGCCTAATTTGCAATGAAGGGCATAATTTTTGAACAGCATACTGGGTGTTTCCAAGCTGGTCTACCACTGGTTGCGGAAAGCATTTAGATGTAATATGATACCTTCTTGAAGCATAAATCAACCATGAAATATACAATTCTGACATACCCATTCTCAACCCCCAAATTTACCGCAAACTCGTAGATTTGCTCCAATGAAAACCTTGAACTCAAAGTTTTTTTGGGGCTGCGCCCCAAACCCCACAAATTTTTTACTTTGCGCCTGCCCCCCCCCCCCCCCCCACACTAAAAATGTAGTTCCCTGACTACACCATCCAGGTATTTGTATAACGATATTTTCGTTATTGTTATATGATTAATTAATTAATGCACTAATTATTTTCCCTAATTTTCACTATGTAATTCCACTAATTATTAACACTATTTTGGTACATTCATTATTTACATTGTTTATTTGCATTATTTCATTGCACAATTTTAGTGCACAATTTCAGTACGCTATTTAATTACGCTATTTAATTGCCCTATTTATTTGCAGTATTTAATAACTATGCCACCGATCAGTTGTATTGTAACATTGTCTAAATTCCAACTATAATATGAGTAGTACCTATGTTTTGTTCCATAGTCAGGCAAGTGCAAGAGCATTCTTGTATTTTAATAATAACGCATTTATATTCTCGAGCTCCTATCAATGTTAACAATCTGTAACCTGTGCCTGCTAGGGGAACCATGGCAACCCCATCCCTTGTTTTTTTTATGCTGTGATTTTCGCCAAGCACCCCCTTCTCGAGGGTGGGGATTGGGGAATGCGTATAAATAGAGGATATAGAGGCGCACAGCTCCCAAAAAGTCAGTCATATTTTGTTTCTCCTGGTGAGACGAGCTACATCCTGTGTCTGAGTTGGCAAAGTTACATCCTCTTCGTGTCTGGGTTGGCTTAGTTACATCCCCTGTGTCTGGGTTGACTCGACATTTTAACACCGACAACTGCAGCAACTATTGGGTATGTTAACATTTAAATGACTCATTTGTTAATTAATTCCTGCTGAAACTTAAGCTGTTTAACTAAGATAAACCATACACGGTGTCATAGCTGTAGGTACTTTAACTTGAACAACAAACCATTGTACAATAACCTAACATTTTTATTGAAATTAAATTTATTGTAACCACCCCCTAATTAAAGTCAATGTGAATTTAACACGGAGTGTTAGCGCGGAGCAGCGCGGAGCAGAACGTAGCGCTAGGAAATTTGTTACGGTACCAAAAAAATAAACCGGATTGAAAATGGAGCATACAAAACATTACCACACCATACATAACAAATGAATTTACTGTAGAACCAGTGCCGCGCAGTTGCCGGTAATACAAACATTATATAAAATAGATAACATGGAATATTAAAAAACAAAAACGGGGAAAGGCAGAGCAGGACTTCACTTTCAATAAACAAAAAATATACACTATATACTACTGTTTTGTACTAATAATTGCCAGTTTCGATTAAAAAATACCATCCTATATACCAGCCAGTAAAAATAAACAACTGCACTATTAAATGAAAATCCCTATATTTGCCCCAACCTCACATGCATGTCAGTAGGCACTTTACTAATAAATAAAATAAAAGCATTCAGTAACAAGCCCAAATTAATGCAGCAAAATTTGGGGGGGGGGGGGGGTTCGAGGTCCCTCTATGAAACACACAGGGAAGAAAGCCAAAGGGTCAAACTAAACTCTCTGATAGCCCCAAAAGTTTCCCCATCCCCTAACTCCAGCCCGAGGCCACTTTGAAAAAAGAAAATGCCTAAAAATATATACGGTTACATCTATATGATTTATTTGTGAAAAAGTGTTGGGGTAGTACCTCGATGAAACTCTCAGGGATGATAGCAACAGAGTCAAACTTAATTACCCTGATAGCCCTAAAAGTTTCCCCATCTCCTAACTCCAGCCCGTGGCCACTTTGTAAAAAAAAAATTGACTAAAAATATATTCGGATATTTCTAACTGATTTATTTGTGAAAAATTGTTGCGGTAGTTCCTCGATGAAACTCTCAGAGATGATAGCCACAGGGTTTGAACTAAATTACCCTGATAGCCCCAAAAGTTTCCCCATCCCCAAACTCCAACCCGTGGCCACTTTGTAAAAAAAAATGAACTAAAAATATATTCGGTTACATCTATATGATTTATTTGTGAAAACGTTTTGGGGTATTACCTCGATGAAACTCTCAGGGATGATAGCCACAGGGTCAAAGTAAATTACCCTGATAGTCCCAAAAGTTTCCCCATCCCCTAACTCCAGCCCGTGGCCACTTAATTGTGGGAAAATATTATAAAAAGGAATATTACGGAAACATCTAAATGATTTATTTGTGTAAAAGTGTTGGGGTAGTACCTCGATGAAACTCTCAGAGATGATAGCCACAAGTTCAAACTTAATTACCCTGATAGCCCCAAAAGTTTCCCCATCCCCTAACTCCAGCCCGTGGCCACTTTGTAAAAAAAAATGACTAAAAATATATTCCGTTTCATCTATATGATTTATTTGTGAAAAGGTGTTGGGGTAGTACCTCAATGAAACTCTCAGGGATGATAGCAACAGAGTCAAACTTAATTACCTTGATAGCCCTAAAAGTTTCCCCGTCCCCTTACTCCAGCCCGTGGCCACTTAGTAAAAAAAAATGACTAAAAATATATTCCGTTTCATCTATATGATTTATTTGTGAAAAAGTGTTGGGGTAGTTCCTCGATGAGACTCTCAGAGATGACAGCCACAGGGTCAAACTAAATTTCCCTGATAGCCCCAAAAGTTTCCCCATCCCCTAACTCCAGCCCGTGGCCACTATGTGGGAAAATATTATAAAAAGCAATATTACCGATACATTTAATGATTTATTTGTGAAAAAGTGTTGGGGTAGTACCTCGGTGAAACTCTCAGGGATGATAGCCACAGGGTCAAATTTTATTACCCTGACAGCCCCGAAAGTTTCCCCATCCCCTAACTCCAGCCCGTGGCCACTTTGTGGGAAAATATTATAAAAAGCAATATTAGGGTTGGTTACATCTATATGATTTATTTGTGAAAAAGTGTTGGGGTAGTAACTCGATGAAACTCTCAGGGATGATAGCCACAGAGTCAAACTGAATTACCCTGATAGCCCCAAAAGATTCCCCATCCCCTAACTCCAGCCCGTGGCCACTTTGTAAAAAAAAAATGAACTAAAAATATATTCCGTTACATCTATATGATTTGTTTGTGAAAAAGTGTTGGGGTAATAACTCGATGAAACTCTCAGGGATGATAGCAACAGAGTCAAACTTAATTACCCTGATAGCCCCAAAAGTTTCCCCATCCCCTAACTCCAGCCCGTGGCCACTTTGTAAAAAAAAAATGAACTAAAAATATATTCGGTTACATCAATATGATTGAATCGCGAAGTGTTTCAGAGCCGCAAATTGATGGTTTAGTGTAGTACGGGTTTGCTCTGTTGGAAAAGACTTTCGGTCCTAAAAACCGACGTTTCGTCGGCGGTGGCGCCGACATCTTCAGGACTGGTGAAGAGCAGCAGATGTTCGCTGGTTATAAGCCGTCAAGACGGCGTTTTTCTGCTCGGTCCGTGATCGTGTGGGAGGGGGTGGGGGGACCGGCCACTCAGAGTTCTGACCGACCTGGATTGGTCGGCTCGGGTTAAGCAACATGGTAACCCATCCGCGCCCGGGCTCGGACGGCCGCCGCACGGGTGTTTGTGGCGGGACCATCGTCGCCGGTACTCGTCGTCTCGGGGCCGGTGGTCTGGCCCCCGCTCGGTCTCGGCATCCCGACTGAAGACTCGGACTCGGGGTGGCTGGCGGGGGCCACCAGGATCTTGTCGGTGACCGGTCGCCAGGCGTGCGGCGACCCCAACACTTTTTCACAAATAAATCATTTAGATGTAACCGAATATATTTTTAGTTCATTTTTTTTTTACAAAGTGGCCACGGGCTGGGGTTAGGGGATAGGGAAACTTTTGGGGCTATCAGGGTAATTAAGTTTGACTCTGCGGCTATCATCTCTGAGAGTTTCATCGAGGAACTACCGCAACAATTTTTCACAAATAAATCATATAGATGTAACCGTAATATTGCTTTTTATAATATTTTCCCAAAGAGGGGTCACGGGCTGGAGTTAGGGGATGGGGAAACTTTTGGGGCTATTAGGGTAATTTAGTTTGACCCTGTGGCTATCATCCCTGAGAGTTTCATCGAGGTAATACCCCAACACTTTTTCACAAATAAATCATTTAGATGTTACCGAATAGATTTTTAGACAATTTTTTTTTTACAAAGTGGCCACGGGCTGGAGTTAGGGGATGGGGAAATTTTAAGGGCCATCATGGTTATTAAGTTTGACTTTGTGGCTTTCTTCCCTGAGAGTTTTATTGAGGTACTACCCCAACACTTTTTCACAAATAAATCATTTAGATGTAACCGAATATATTTTCAGGCAATTTTTTTTTTTACAAAGAGGTCACGGGCTGGAGTTAGGGGATGGGGAAACTTTTGGGGCTATCAGGGTAATTAAGTTTGACTCTGTGGCTATCATCCCTGAGAGTTTCATCGAGGTACTACCCCAACACTTTTTCACAAATAAATCATTTAGATGTAGCCGAATATATTTTTAGGCAAATTTTTTTTTATAAAGTGGCCACGGGCTGGAGTTAGGGGATGGGGAAACTTTTGGGGCTATCAGGGTCATTTAGTTTGACTTTGTGGCTATCATTCCTGATAGTCTTATGGAGGTATCTCCTTTAAATTTTGCTGCATTAATTCGCTTTTGTTCCTAATCGTTATTTTTTTAATGTGTATAAAGCGTCTATACAGACATGAGCGAGGGGTTGGGGAAAAAGCAAGGGTTATTATTTCCAATTGCTTTTGTTTATTTTTTCTGGCTAGGATATATAGGTTGGTATTGTCTAATCGAAATTACAATCGGTTGTCCTGGCTGGAGCATCATTAGTACGTACAATACAGTTGTAAAATTACAGTGAATAATATGGAATTTGAAAGTGAAGTCTTGCTCTGCCTTTCCCCGTTTTTGTTTGACAAAATATATGTTATCTAATTTATTTCAATTTTGTATTATCGGCATCGGCGCTGCACTCGTTCTACATTATATCCGTGAATTTAGTGTGGGCTGGTAATGTATTTGTCTGCTTCATTTTCACTCCGGTTTTATTGGTGCCGTTAAATTTCTTTGGCGCTCTATTCTGCTCCGCGCTGCTCCGCGCCAGCACTCCGTGCCAAAGATACTATATAATAACCTCTCCGTGCTACCGATACATAAAGATGTATGAGCATAATTCTAGTATAATATAATTGGTAAGGAACTACGATGGAGGACTTATAGTAATAAAATGGTACTTGTAATCATTTGAAAAATAGATAAGAAATGGCAAAAACATCGATCTGACCTGTTTGTTGGCAGTTTGTGAGCAGAGAACAGAGGAAAAGTAAAAACCCATAAGATTTAAATTGACAAATTTTTGTTATTATTGACATGAGACTCGTAGTCATGAGGGATGGGACAAAAATGTTCAAAGAATCAATCTTCTTCAAAAGGCTGTTCTTTTGATTCGTAAAATCCATGGTGTTGAAAATTTAGTTCTATGACTACTGCTAGAAAATCAGGCCTAATATGCCCATAATTGTCAGGTGAAAGATAAAATTGAAAAAATTGATAAAGGTAGTTCAATATCGATTCAAAATATCGATATATCGAAAGATCGATTATATTTGGCCATCCCTGCCCATAGCAGCGTCAGATCAGCTGTTGTTTGTGATTGTGATTTTACATGGGCGAAGAATTTTTGCAGCGTAATCAACCTCAAAATGCGTTTACTAGTTATGCGTTCAAATATTGTTAAAAATAAAATGCAATCATTCAACTAACTTGTCGGTTCTGAAATCTGCTATTCGTGCTTTCAGAGATGAGCTCAAGACACTGCTTTGTTAAACTGGCTCGGTTGGACAATTCCCAAATATGTGAGTCTTTTACCATTATACCTACCTACCTAGCTTAATGATTATAATCTGTTTTTACGTTTTACCTTCCTAACATTTTAGCTGCCTCTTATTTATTCCATTTCTGTATCTTATTTTATTTTATATTTCTATCCAAAGATTTTAAATGATTTTAACCATCATTCACGATCAATTCCTATTTCCTATTAGGTACCTACCTATCTAGGTGGTAGCATCGAATAGTACCTGTAGTTAGGAGTTCCATTGGTGTAGGTAGTAGAAAGGTGCAGAGGTAGCAAAGTACCTAATACATATTGCATGTCTTGTTCATTGGCCATTACAGATGAGGCTGGATTGGCGATTGTAAAGAAAGAACCCGAAGAATGTCCTGAGAATTCAAGAAACGTCAAGCCATCTGAATTATTTGGAGATCGAGAGCGTAGAAATAGAGGTATTGAAAGAAGGTTGTTGAGCTTAAAACTAAGATCTGAAGACGATTCTCCCCAATTTGATTCTGCATTAATTAGAAACGAAAACGTTGGTGTGTTATTTGTGAAGCATGAGCCGGTTTCAAACTCGATATGTGGCCGTGAGCATGAAGCATCACTGTTTCAAAATCTGCCAGAACAACAAACATTTGGGGGTAATTCTATGGAACAACTAGTGGATGTCCAGGGTCTACAGAAGGACCCAAACGATGTGAAAGATCTTTGGTGGGACACAATACCGGTGACCAAACAGACCCCGGCGGTATTGGGTAAAAAGAAAGGCAAGAAATCTACTAAATGCAATACGAAATCAAGTGTCTTGATATATAGGTGTAAATTGTGTTTAAAATCCTATTTAAGTGAGTCATTCCTGTTTGAGCATACTCAAACTCATAACTGTTGGATAAAAGTTGAAAGATGCGATGATTTTGACAATATCACTGATTGTAACAACGACGGTGCTGTTGATAAATTCGATAACAATCTGAAAGAAGATCTTTCTAGATCCCCTCAGGAAGAAGCTAGCACCGTCGAAGTTAACCATGTTGCAGAATGTAAAGGCGGGGAAACGGTTTGTGCATGTTTCATAAAACTAGAAAGATGCAATGATTCCGACAATATCACTATAAGTAACAATGACGTTACTATTGATAAATCCGATAATAGTCTGCAAGATTGTTTTCTTCCTGAATCCCCTCAGGAAGAAGTTAGAACCGTCGAAGTTAACCATGTTGCAGAATGTAAAGGTGGGGAAACGGTTTGTGCATGTTTCATAAAACTAGAAAGATGCAATGATTCCGACAATATCACTGTAAGTAACAATGACGTTACTATTGATAAATCCGATAACAGTCTGCAAGAAGGTCTACTCTCTATATCCCCTCAGGAAGAAGTTAGCACCGTCGAAGTTAACCATGTTGCAGAATGTAAAGGCGGGGAAACGGTTTGTGCATGTTTCATAAAACTAGAAAGATGCGATGATTCTGACGAAATCACTGTTTGTAACAATGGCATTGCTGTTGATAAATCCGATAACAGTCTGCAAGATGGCTTTCTTTCTGAATCCCCTCATGAAGATGTTAGCACCGTCGAAGTTAACCATGTGGCTGAATGTAAAGGCAGAGAAACGGTTTATGAATGTTTTATAAAACTTCAAAGATGTGATGATTTAGTTCAAAGGTTTGTAAAAGGTGTCAACCTTTCTATCAATGATGTTGCAAATCGTACATTTAGGAACATTTATTGTGAAGACAGGTCTGATAATCCTCAGGAAGGAATTGAGGCAACCAAATTGAACAGTATTTCCAAAAAAATCAATGGAGAAAATAGTTTTTGCATTGACAAAGAGTTAACTGTGCCACTCTGTGAAAATGAAGGCACTAGCACTGATCTTAAATCAAAAAAATGTGATATCTGCAACCTAAGTTTCCTAAACAAGCATGATCTGTTTTGTCACCAGAAAACACACAATGCTCTAGATAATACCTGTCAAATATCAGAGCCGGAATCTAATGCATACGGAGAGAAACGAGAATGCTTGTGCAACATTTGTCACAAGGCATTCGGCCTCAGAAAAAGCCGTGACTCTCACATGCGTAATCATACAATGACATTCAAATGTGCACATTGTTCAAAAAAATATTCCCAGAAAAAAAGCCTTGATGCCCACTGCAAGAGTAAAAATTTAATAAGTTTTGATAACGGCATTAAAAGGTTTGCTGTCAAAAGTCTTATCAGTGTTGAAGGCAAAACTGACAACCCCCAAGGAAATCCCATTAAAAAAATGCCCCCTCTTATCTTATTCGAGCACCTCGAATCCTTGCAAAGAAACGAAGCATTTGAAACACAATCCTCACTTGCTAATCTAGTCAATTCTAGCCATACGCTTGATCAAAACAATGATTGCAACAGTGCCGGCAATTCATACTTGCAATTTGAAGACCAGAACAAACTTGTTGCTCATTCAATCAACCCAACTTTGTTCCAAAATCATGCCTCCTTTCAAAATAGCCAGACAAGTGTAAAAACGCCGCCAGAAAAACCAGCGCTCTTCGATCACATTGACAATGTCAAAGGCATTTATCTTGAAAATGAAAACTTTGTTAAAGACAAACCCGACCGCTTTCAAAGATCACTGGTTAAAGAACTGCCCCCTCCCATCTCATTGAAACACTGCAAATTTGTGCAAAGCAACAAAACATTTTATGCTAAATCTTTGCTTACTAGTAACGTATACCCCAGAAACGCTCTTGATCATTGCAAAGGCCGAAACAAACTTGTTGCCAATTCACTTCCAGGCAATTCAACTTTGTTTCAAAACCAGGAGTTCTTTCATAACATTCAGCCATGTGGAAAAACTTGGCCAGAGAAACCGGCACTGTTTGATCAGATTGTCAATTCGGAAACTGTTGCTGTTGAAAGTGTAAATTGTGATAAAGGCAAAACCAACTACCTTCAAGAATCTTCCATTAAAGATATGCCCATTTGTATTATATTCAATGACCTCACTTGCTCTCAAAGTAATGAAACATTTTACCAAAACAAACTTGTCGTCAATTCGCCTACAGTCTACCCAACTTTGCTCCAAAACAATTATGCCTTTCAAAATGTTCAGCCGTGTGAAAAAACTTTGTCAGTGAAACCGACACTGTACAATCAGTTTGGCAATGTTGTGGAAACCATTGCTGTTGAAAATGTAAACAGTGTTACAGGCAAAGCCGGCTACCTTCAAGAATCTCCCTATCAATCCCAATCAATAATATTGAATGACCTTAACTACTCGCAAAGTAACGATACATTTGACCAAAACAATCTTGTCGCTCATTTGGGTACCGTCCCCGAGACAAATGAGTTGAATGACTTAATGCCACCAGAGACACTTTCTGAAAAAACACACTTGAATTTGTGCCAACCGGTAAAAACTTTTGAACAGTTGAAGTCAACAGGCACTCTCATCCAAATCCAAAGTAAACATTGCAAAAAAGAGCGATTTCTGTGCAAAATCTGTGGAATTCGATTTGTGACTGCTTACTTTCTAAGAAAACACGAACGAAATGTGCATCTCGAGGCTGTTGACAAATCCGAAACAGGTAACGATTTCGAGGGCAGCTTGTCCGAGACGCCAAAGAAACCTCTTTGCCAACTGCAGACGAAAATAAAGTTAAAAAAATATTTTTGCAAAATCTGCTGCAAGGGTTTTGTGACAATCTTCGGTCAAGAAACACATATGAGAAAGGAGCATGGCTTGCCGGCATCAAACAGTAGACATTACCAGTGCTTGTGGTGTCCGATGACTTTCACGCAACGGGCCAAACTGCATGCGCACGACAAAATCCACAATGTAGATCGGGAATATTCAGCTAACGAAAAAGAAGAATACGTCTGCAAAGTGTGCGGAAAACTGTTGGGCAACATCCATGCTTTCGCCATGCACTCACGGCTGCACGCGCCGCCATTCAGGACTTTTGCGTGCGACTCCTGCAAGAAGTATTTTGCAAAAAAGAGGACACTGGATAGTCACATGAAAAGTTGGCACAACCCAAAAAACAGTTTCATGTGCCCAACTTGTCAACAGACTTTTGCAACGGCAGAGCAGCTCAGTAGTCACAGGTTTAAAGCTCACTTTACTTGTGAGATTTGCTTGAAGGAGCTCGTTGTGAGCAAAGATCTTATAGCTCGTCACCGCTTTTGTCACGTAGATGAAACATTATTTCACTGTCACCAATGCAAGGAAACGTTCCACACTAAAAATGACTGCAAGAACCACATTTTTACAGATCACGACGATCGGAGACCTTACAATTGTCACATCTGCTTTCGGACATTCGATGATGAGCAAAGATTTGAGGAGCACTTTAAGTTACACGAATGGATGAGCGCAAAAAATAGTGTAAAGATAAGCATAAGCGAAAGTCTCTGCGAGAAGGAAGGAATGGCCGTTTATAATATTCATTGGCAACATAACAGTGTTTACGGTATAACTGGTAGTGGAGAAGTACAAGAGGTGGCCAAATAATGCAGCAAACTCATTGAACATATTATTTGTGATTTATAGGACAGCAATTGGTTAGATATTCTTTCATATAGTATACCTGATCATTTTGTGATCAGTTAGCTATATTGGTTATGAAGACTAATAGAAATAACTATTAATAACAAGTAAAAAAATGTGCAGTGCAGAAATATGTAGATTGTATCTAATGCAGCAGAACTGAAATGCATACCTGGTACCCAGGTTACTATATAGTATCTTTGCCTGGTACTATGTTGAATTGTATATTGTGATAATATTACCAACCACAAATGTTTTCATTTGTAGTATTAGACCTAGGAAGACGATTTTTCAGATGGGTGCCATTTTCTGCCAAACTAATATCAAATTTTTCCTTTTAACTACTGGAAGGGATGGAAATTTTCCTCTTGAAACAAGGGGACAAAAAATGTGTAAAACTGTCATCTTTAGCATTCTGTCTTTAATATTCATCAAGGCATTTTTATGGCCCTTGTACTTGTTCCAGTAAATCCTCTCGTATATATATTCAATTTTTCCTGCAATTAAGCTAGGTGTGTACAAAGAAGGTCAAGTTAATGTAGGTAAATTATAAATTATGCATAAATTATTATCCTATAAGACTGTAATATGTAACTTGCAGAGGCTAGGAATCATCCTGGAATGTTTTTCGATCACTGGTACGGGATAGGCAACTAGCATCCCGTGGCAGCTATCCCTGCATTCACAATGTATTTTGCCGTTTTTACGCTATATTTAAACTGTATAAACATTAAAACAAACACACTAGGGGATTATTTAGCTACTTCTAAAATTCAATTTACTTGTTTAGAATGGACTAGTATATATTTAATCATTTCAATAGCAATACATAACGGCATTATCATGGTTATAGAGTTTATCTGACCGAAGATGACAGCTGGTAAGGCCTATATTTTAACGGTGCATGGGATAATTACAGCGCTGAGCTAGTTGCGTATCCCAGCTAGCAATGGTCAAAGGGAATGATGTTATACAGATGTGAACAATAACAATGGAGTTAGAAGAAATGGGTTCTTCATTTTTAAATGAGGTATTACAACCTACCTACCTACTATGAGTTTAAAAATGCATTTTTTTAGTTGTATTTACTAAATACCTAGCTATTATAGTTTACCATAGGGTAGATTTCTGGGGAGCAAAACAAGCAAGTGTAAATTAGATCTCTTGTTGTTTACGATTGGCTTATGATTTTGGTTTTTGTGTGAACCGTTGTCTTGCAATTATCTTTCAAGCTTTGAAGCCAGCTGAATTAATATTTGCGTGAAAACTTTTTCAACCATTTAACTTCTGATTGTAAAAATCTCTGGCTTTTGCATAGATTGACTCTTATTATTTAGCCATAACATAACTATGGAACACCCAATTTTTGCGTTGGATAGAATTTCTGAAAATGCACTGAAGTTTCTTGAAATGTAAACCTGATTCTGAACTAAAATAAAAGTGCCTCGAGCTATCATGAAATCTGTTGATACATTTTCTTATATCACTCTCCCTCAGCATACCTTTTAGATTAAAATTAATTTCAACCCATTGTTAATAGGAAACAGTTTGCGGCAAGGAAACAGTTCCTCGCCTGAGAAACATTGGGTCCCTTGATTACAATTGACCTTGTGCCATGGCCAGGTAGATGACGTAAAAACAGGTTGCCAACGCGGCCCAGCGATTGCCGGTGAAACTACTACCATCAAAATTTTGCCGTAGCCATAGCTAGGTATGATAGAATATCTGGGTAACCTTATATCTTGCTCAAACGTTTAAAACGATTAGTTTTCACATAATATTTGGCGTTAGCCCAGTATATCGGCACAGAATTTCAGACGGCTGGCATTTTGTGCGATCGCGACGACGTTAAAAAGTTCGCCTCCTAACAACAGAGTTGACTAGACTACTCAATGATTTTATAATAACAACTGGGTTTCACTGCATTTATGGAACTTTGGGGCATAGATCACGGATAAAGCTTACACTGGTAGTTTTCCATATATGTAGGCCTTCAAATATTGGTGCATTGATAAACAGTGACAGTGACAGAAGTGTCTGTCCGGGGGGTTCGAGAGCAAACACCAGTTCCGATGCATAGTATACTCGTCCGTAGAGTCGCTCGGCCTCTTTTCCTTCAGGGAACCCTGACCCACCCGGCAAAGCTGGAGATAGTGTGACTGGGTCACTCAGTGGTAGAGTATCTGACCGGATATCAGGAGGTCCAGGGTTCATATCCTGTTTTTGTCAAACATTTTTCTGTTTTGCATCTTGAACTTTATACCTAGCAATTTTTATAGCAGTATAGCACCTGACCGGCAATCAGGAGGTCTGGGGTTCATATTGTGGTCCGGTTAAACATTTTTTCTGCTTTGCCTTCTTTACAAACATAAGTAGGTAACTGTGAAATTTATAACAATTTTTATCAGAGGGAGTGAATCAGAAATAATAACAAACTTTCAGCATTTAAACAGTGCAGGGAGTATGCATCGTATACCCTTGACCAGTGTTCGCCAACCTTTTCGTTCATGCGGACCACTCAGCGCGTAAAATTTGTATTGCGGGAAATACGATTCTCGCCAACCTTTTCGTTCATGCGGACCACTCAGCGGGCAAAATTTGTATAGCGGGAAATACGATTCACTACTAAGCGAATAGAAATCTGGGGGGAGGGCCCCCCAGCTTCATGCCGGTACGAGGCGCATAGCCCCGGGAATAAATTGATTTCTGAAGTGCATTAGGTGAGTTTCTATGAGTTTCTAATTTTCAAGACTATTTTTATTTTAAAATGTCACTGTAAGTCTCAAAGTACATCCAAATTTCTCTGCGGACCACCAAAACTTCCTCGCGAATCACTGGTTGGCCACCGCTGCCCTGGACAATGCCAACTACTTGTGCATCGGGTGGATGTGAGGGTTGACACATTGGGAGCGCTATGGGATATTGTGGAGCTAGCGCTAAGGGATGGGGCAAAAATGTTAAAAGATTCAATCTTCCGATTTGATTCTTCAAAAGGCGATTCTTTTGATTCGATTCTTTGGTAAAGAAATGGTGCTGAAATTGGGTTCTCAGACTACTACTAGGAAATCAAGCATATAATTGTCAAGTGAAAGATAAGACAGATTTAAAAAATGTATACAGGTGATCATTTATGAAAATATCGATATATCGGAACGAAATAAGCGATTATATACCACAGGATCGATTGTTTCTGGCCATCCCTGCCCCTAGACATCTTTGCGTTTAATTGGACGGCCAGGCCGTTTATTTGGAGTGGCCTTGGCGGATTGGCCGCCGCCTGGCCGTGGCAGCGATTGAGATTTGGCTACCAAATGCTGGCTGTCATGGCGGCGCTCATGAAAATGGCGCAAATCACGCTGAATCGAGAATATACTCTCGATGGTGGTATACCACACCGTTCTCAGCGCAGATAATAGCAACCATCCGAAAAACTTGACCATCATCGATAGCCGAATGAAGGGTTTTATTATATTTTGATTATTATGCTTGTATTTTGCAATTGCCAATGCGGAAACGACTGTCAAACTTAAAATCGCGGGCCGACGTCAAACGCAGGCGTTTAGTTATCTGAAATTACGATAAGAGCACTTTTCGTTGCCAACTTTGGATGTGAAATCCACACGATGAACATCATTAAAATGTTGAAATTATGCATATTATATTATTATACACTATTTATTAACACATGTAACACAATTTTTGAAAGGATTTTATTAAGTTTTGTCCAAAATAACCAGTATTACCACAGTATTACTTAATATCTTAATTTTGAAGAGTTTTTTCCACTAATGGCAGCCATGTCAGGTAGCAAACATATCAAGAGTGGTCTTCTTGTTTTCAGCTAGGTCGTGGAGTGGTCACTAGGACCCACCACATTTTGGAATATTTTTTAAAATTAACCAATGTTGTTACATAGTGAGTTTTTCGAAATTAAGTAAAAAAGACGTAGTATTGCAGAGTCAGACTCAAGAAGCGATTTTTGTAATGCACATGCCGTTTAGTTTAGCTGAAATTGTCACCCAAAGGTTGGCATTAGGTACCTTTGAAATAATTCCAAGGTCGAGCCAAAAAGTGTTATCTTAGCCTACCGCAGCTATATATTATAATAGTACGCGACTATAGTATAGTCGCGGTAGGCTAAGATAGCACTTTTTGACTCGACCTTGGAATGATGTCAATGGTAATGCCAACCTCTGAGTGACAATTTCAGCTAAACTAAATGGCGGGCTTTCAAACTAGAGCGAGGATGAAATACAAAGTTGATATTTTGCGGTATTTATTTAAATCAAGAAAAAACAGATCTGAATACAAATAGATAAAATCAATCAAATAAATAAAAAACCAAGTTGGAAAAGATTTTTGTTTGTTAAACCTAAAGTAATATCAAAGTACAAGGAAATAGTGGATAGAATAATTTATTACAAAATATGCAATAATAGCAATTCACAAGAAGTATCACATGAAATTGCAAAGGAACAATTTAAAGGAACAAAATATAATCTTTTGATTTCAAGTAATAAATTCTATAAACTAATTATGTTTTAGGATGGTTGAATGTAGAGTATTAAACATAATATGCAAGGAACAACGATAAACTTGAAACCGAGATTTCTTTTTTCTCGCTGTTGTAAGTTTCTTGCTCGATGCCTGAAAGAATTAATTTTTTAGATAAAAACTGGATGGTACAGCTGTTGAGAAATATTGTTCATTACAACAAGTACTTACTGAGGTTAATAAGTAGATCCTCTGTGGAAAGTATTGCATCGGTTTACAGCCAGCGGGGTGGTGGTGGCCATATCCTAAAAGAAATATTTAATTAGGACCTATGTTGTATCCCAAAACAGATTAATATACACGCATTTTTCAATTACAAAATGATGCACTGAGACCCTGCATACTTATCTTCACCTAAAAAGGGAATAAAATTTAATGTAAGGGTATTAACTTGAGAAATTAAAATAAAAAAGGACGTATCCGAATAGGAAGTTCCGTGTGAACTTGCGTACTTGTTCACTCTGATCCGCTACGCAAAGTATACGAGTTCGCAAGTCCGCAGACTTGAACTTGTATACTTTGCGTAGCGGATCAGAGTTCCCTCCCCAGCATCTTTTGGTTGCGGAATAGCTTCAGGGAGGGATTTGGTCCACGTCTTCACTTGGGTACCATGCAAAAAAATCCACGTCTCATCTAAGAATACAGGGGTTAGCGGGTTACTTGCATTTTTGTTATCCATATAAGCCGTCAGGAAAGCGAAGCGCTTGTTTGCAATTTCCGGCTTTTCCATCAGCAGCAATCTCGCATCGGCTTTCTTCCATTTATAACCCATATCTCGAATTACTTTACGGAAAGAAGAAACGCCTCCCCCCAACTCCCCGGAAAGGACGGCTTCTTTATGGAGTGTCTTGAGGGTTACCTTTGACGCTGAAAAAACATAATATCGCAAAGATTTCAAATAAATTTTAATTCATTTAGTGAACAACATTATGACAAAACACTTTTCTTTACCTTCGTGGTGTTTCTTGTAAATTATTCGATTGATAACTTCTTCCGAAAAAGTGTCAACCTTCGAAACCGGGCGCAGGTAATCTTTTACTATTCCGCCGCATCGGTAATATAGGTCGCAGGTAAGTGTTCTTGGTGTTTTCTGGTTTGTCTCACGATTTTGAAGCGATTTGACTTGGCGCTGGTTGTTTTTGTTGCGATTTGTGGTCGTGGCGTTGATCTGAAATGTGTCGTAATTGTTGTCTTGTTTTCAAATGGTGGACGCCATTTGTATATTATTTCGCGGGGTTCAGTGTTGCCAACGTTGGGTTTGTATTTGGGGAATCTGGGGAGCACGTGCTAGGCCGCATGGGGATGCTGAGACCCGTTCTTTGGTCGAGGTTGTTGGTTGTTATCGGCCCGTATATAAATGCGATGAGTATGAGTAATTGTTTGGAGTGTGTTGCGATGTGCATTCCTGTTGATTGGAATGCAATTAATTTGCGGCCGTTAAACGTAATTATGGGGTATAATTGTTTGGAGCCGATTTGGGAGGTCGCGATTGCGATGCTATGCGATCAGTCTCGTTCTCATCAGTTTGAAATTAATCATGGATTGCGTTGGATGCGTCGTGAAGTTAAAGGATTTTTTGCGTGTATGCGGGGACGAGGCGGCTCTTTGCGAGTGGTTGAAGGCCCACGGTGTTTTGAGAAGGGGGTTGGATTGCGGGAAGTGCGGTTCTCCTTGCACCCTGAAAGGAGATTTGCGGTATGTGTGTGGAAAGACGGTGACCGTAAAGATGAACAAGAAAGTGGTGCGAAGGAGGTGTAACTTCAGCTTGTCTGCCCGCGCGGGGACGTGGTTTTCGAAATCGAAATTGTCGTTGGCTGTGATATGCGAGTTCACTTGTTATTGGGCCGTGATGCGTCCTCCGCGTACGGAATTTCTTATGCGTGAGCTAGAAATGTCTTCGAAGACGGTCACGGACTGGTCAAATTTTTGCCGTGAATTGTGTGTTGCTTGGTGCGCGGGAAAAAAGGAGAAGATTGGCGGTCCCGGCATCACCGTTGAGATAGACGAGGCCAAAATCGGGAAACGAAAATACAATCGTGGGAGGATTGTCGATGGCCAATGGGTGTTTGGTGGTTTCGAGAGGGGTTCCGGCAAGTTGTTCGTGGTGGCAGTAGCCGATCGTTCATCGGCTACTTTGTTGGCGGCTCTGCGGGAGTGGGTGTTGCCGGGCACCACCATCATGAGCGATTGCTGGAAAGCTTATGACTGTTTGGGGGATGAAGGGTTCCAACATTTAAAGGTTAACCATAGTGTTAATTTCGTCGACCCCGATTCCGGTGCTCACACCCAAAATATTGAGCGTTCGTGGCGCGAGGTGAGATCGAGTGTTCCGCGGTACGGGAGGAGTGCGGCCCACTATGAGGGATATTTATGTGAATTTCTGTGGAAGAGATCCGTGCCCGACCACACGAAGAGGATGCATGAGTTGTTCGCAATTTTGATCGGTGGGTCAGAGCAATACAATTTGTCGCGTGACGTGGTGGCGGAGCTTTCGGAGGTTGCTGGTGGGTCTGGTGCAGGCGGGTCTGGTGCTGACGAGGAGGTGACGGGATGTGCTTCATCCGAGGATTCGAGTGATTAATGGGTGAGTGGTTTTCCGTTTGATGTTTTTATGTGTGGGCCCTCTCTATCGTGCGAATCTCTATCGTACGTTTTCGGTTTCGTGTACTTGGGGTTTTTTTTTTAATGACAGCCCCGGACTCTATCGTACGTTTTCGGTTTCGTGTACTTGGGGTTTTTTTTTAAGGACAGCCCCGGACTCTATCGTACGTTTTCGGTTTCGTGTACTTGGGGTTTTTTTTTAAGGACAGCCCCGGACTCTCTATCGTACGTTTTCGGTTTCGTGTACTTGGGGTTTTTTTTTAAAGGACAGCCCCGGACTCTATCGTACGTTTTCGGTTTCGTGTACTTGGGGTTTTTTTTTTAAGGACAGCCCCGGACTCTATCGTACGTTTTCGGTTTCGTGTACTTGGGGTTTTTTTTTTTAAGGACAGCCCCGGACTCTCTATCGTACGTTTTCGGTTTCGTGTACTTGGGTAACGTTATTCGAATATAAATCGTGTACGTTATTTGAATGGTGTAATGGAGGCGTGAACGACCGCGAAAATCTAGTTTTTTTTTTGTGACGGACTGCCGTTGGTATGCCGTATGGCGGGACTTGTTATAGCTGGTGATTTTGCAAAATGGCGTCGTATTTTTCTTGAAATATCAGTTTATGTTGATTTATTTGGAAAGTATCCTCAGTTTCCAGTGTTTTCGAACTTTTTCTTGGAAAAAGTTTAAGTCTTTTCAAAATAGGGGTCATTTAAAGCCACTTTTTGGACTTTTGCGCGGGAAAAGTGGGCGTGGCGGATGAGGCGGAATTGTAAAAATTTACCCCGGGCGCATTCTCAGACGTTTTTTGTTGGGGGTGATGAATTTTGTGTTTAGCTTGCCCCTCTGGACACATTTTCTTACGCATTTGGCGCTAACCTGTGTGCAAGTACAGAGAGAAGAGGTTATGAGAGTGATGTTATGAATCCACTTGTGGAATCAGAAGCATGTAACAAGAACCAATAAACTTTTGCGAAACATAATTTAATGTACTAAATTATGTATATAAAACATTCTGTTTACCAATATCAAGTGTTTGTGTACTAATGTACTTACTTTAAGGATATTTTCAATCCGTTCACTGGGATTGTTTATGTCCCCTAACATGTGGCCGGATTCCTTTTCTCGAACAAAATGCCTGTACATTAAATAAATCGCTTCTTGGAATTGACTCTGTAAAGAGACTCCCTTTTTTCTTAACTTTGAAGAACTCATTGTAGCAAATAGCAAATATGATTAATTAATAGAATATTCCAAAATGTGGAGGGCCCAAGTTACCACTCCACAGCCTAGCTGAAAACAAACAGACCACTGTTGTTAAGTTTGCTCCCTGAAATGGCTACATTCAGTATTACTAACCCTTCAAAATAATTATTATGAAGTAAAACTCGTTATCAGTCTTATTATGGACAAAACCTAAACAAAATCCTGACAAATATTGTGTCATATTAATTATAAAACACTGTATAACAATATTATATCATTAATTTCAATATTTTAATCATGTTCTTAATATAGTTTTCAGTTGCAAGGTTGGCAATGAAAGTGCTATCTTATCGTAATTTCTGTATAGTGGGCCACGGCCAGGCTCGGCTTCGAAAACGTCAAATTAAACCAGGGATTGGAACCTTAACTAATTACGGTTCCGGTTCCGGTCCAAAAAATTTGATCTCAAAGGGTTCGGGTTCCGGTTCCGGTTCCTGAGTCGTTTCGGGAACCGAAACTTCAAACGGTTTCTAAAGGTTCCAAACGGTTCCATATTTTTATGCACTCTAAAAAATAAAATAAAATCCTCTACGTACTTTCTTTGGTTCAGAGAGTGCTTTTTTGGCACTATTTTTTACTTCAAGATTATTTTCGCAGTGATTGGGATTTTAAAAAAGTACAATGCTATATTGCTGTGTTCTTGACATGTTTGGCAGGTATATATTCATCACTCTTAAATAATTACTATTTTCACAATTAATTATTGGTCAAGCACAAAATACTTCCCTACTTTACTACTCTTAGGACCAACCAAATTTCATGCAATGACTCCTTTTGAACATGCTGTTTCGGCCGTGTGTCAGACAGTGTGTTCGAAAACACTTCCAATTGATTTGCTGGTGGAAGTAATGTGAGAGCCTAAAATCACCTCTGTTTACGAACAGGTGAGCAGCCGAACTACGTCACTGGCAAAAAAACATGGCTGCTGACAACTTACCACAAAATCTCAAAATCATTTTTGAGTTAGTTAATTATGTGTCTGCAGAAAGTTTGAAAAATTACCGAAAGGTAATTCTATGTATGTTTCTTCGTCAAACTGCATATAAATTGACTTGACCATCAAAATTACAGGTCATTTCCCATTTCATATTTTTCCCGCCACATCACCTCCGCCTGTGCTCGGTGAGCAAAAGCTAGAAGCACGGCACGGCGGGAAACCATATGTTCAGCCCCTAAATTCTCAGCCAGCGATTAGTCATCCCCTCCAATGTCAGCCTGAGTTTGTTCGTTCCCTATTTACTCAGCCTCTACAATGTCATCCCCTATTAGTTCGGCCTCAGGTACCGTTACTTTCCGTCGGCGAAATCTCAGCCCGAGCTCCGCCCACAACGGAAATACGCCTGTCGCCCTCTCTCGGCAACTAAGCGAACTTGAATGTGTTCTAGTTCGCCGACATGCCAAGAGAAGTCGGCACGCGTAATTAACTCATGTCTTGTTTTTTATATTAAATAAATTTGCGTCCTTAGGGCAGCCACTCATCTTATTGCAACTGATCCACATCAGATCACTTCATTTTACTTCTACTTGTCATGGACCAACTAGCAATACATGACCACTTCTCTATCGTATCTCTTCTCTATCTCTATCGTACTTCTCTATCATATAGGTCTCAACTCTATTACTCTTTAATTATAACTCCAGTTATTAACTCTTTAATTTCTAATTGTTCCTTAATCAAAGCAATTTTACCATAAATAGGTACGGTACCATGGTTACTATATTAGTCACATAATCTAGTTTTGTTAATCAATACCATCATTGTTATAAGTTTAATTATTATTACTTTATTAATATTTTATTGTACGGAAATCCTAACGATCACTAACGGGATTCACGGCTTGTGATGACCTTGTGATTATGTGCCTTACTTAAGCCAAATAAAGGATAATCAATCAATCAATCAAAATATGCAAACACCCCAGCGTAATGTGCTTGTTTTTGGGAGTAGTTTTGAACTATAATAGCTTTAAAAAAATCATAATATATTAATAATCTGCTTCAGCTATTGTTCTAAAGAAAACCAAGAAGTTCCCATTTTTATAGTGTTTTTATTCAATTTTTTCATATATCACAAAAAAATAAATTCAAAATACAATAAATCAATACAAGACGTCTGGCCCACGTTAAAGGCTACGGCTCGGGGCGGTCGCGGGTCGAGCTACGCGATGGCGACGGCGTCGACCTTTCGAGCGACGTCGATGACATCAGCTTGGGGCAGTCGAGCGATGGCGACCACAACGGCGACGGAGACAGGCGGCAATGCGAAGGCGACTGCGACAAGCGGTCGAGCTACACATTGGCGACGGCGTCAAACTTGCGAGCGACATCGACGACGTCGGCTTGGGGCAGTCAAGCGATGGCGACCACAACGGCTTGGGCCAATGGGCAATGGCAACAGCAACAGGCAGTCGAGCTACGCGATAACGACGGCGTCGTCCTTCCGAGAGACGTCGATGACATCGGCTTGGGGCAGTCGAGCGATGGTGACCGCGACGGCGACAGGCGGCAATGCGAATGCGACTGCGACAAGCAGTCGAGCTACGCGTTGGCGACGGCGTCGAACTTTCGAGCGACGTCGACGACGTCGGCGTTGACCTTCCGAGCGACGGCGACGACGCCGGCGAGGGGCGGCAGCGGAACGACGTTGGAGGCGACGGGCAAGGGGTTGTTCCAAGGGACGTTTTCAGTCATCAAAAAAAAACTCTGATGTACGTGGCAAGCCCCCTGCAGACAGCGCACCTTCCCTGTACTTCCTCCATCCGTTCCGCGCAGGCCACACAAAAAACAAAGTGACCGCACGGCACCGCCACGTGCGTGATTTCGATGGCTGGCTCTACGTCCAGGCATACCGCGCACATTCCAAATTGCACCACGACGTTGGCGGCGTCGGCTATGGGGCGGTCGTGCGATGGCGGCGGCCACTGGCGGTCGTGCAACGGCGGCGGCGACAGGCGGTCGTGCGACGGCGACAGGCGGTCGTGCGATGGCGACAGGCGGTCGTGCAACGGCGACGGCTCGGGGCGGTCGTGCAACGGCGACAGGCGGTCGTGCGATGGCGACGGCTCGGGGCGGTCGTGCGATGGCGACGGCTCGGGGCGGTCGTGCGACGGCGACGGCTCGGGGCGGTCGTGCGACGGCGACGGCTTGGGGCGGTCGTGCGATGGCGACGGCTTGGGGTGGTCGTGCGATGGCGACGGCTTGGGGCGGTCGTGCGACGGCGACAGGTGGGCGTGCGATGGCGACGGCGACGTCGAGGGGCGGCAGCGGAACGTCGTTGGCGGCGACTGGCAAGGGGTCGTCTTCATCCGCAACGTCGTTCCGCTCATCCTGAACATCTGCGTGGCCAACGACCCGATTCTGGGCTTCCAGCTGGTGCTCTAAGACGTTAAATCGGCCGCCGAACGCATGGGCGATCCTGGCCAGGAAGGCAGCAATCGGCAAGCCGTTTTCGAGGGCGGCTTGGGCAGCTCGGATGTTCCTGTTTTGCGCCAGGAACGCGCTCCGGGTCCGCCTTATCACTTGGCCTGCCTGGGCCAGTGCCGCCATCCTTGACTCCGTGCCATCGCAATGGCCAAGTTTCTCTGAAAATGAAATGAGTTAAAATTTCATGCGAAATCTCTTTAAGGCATGACAAATGTGATTTTTTAAAACCAGGACCCTAAAGAACATTCCCCTAAGACGCAATAGCTAAATCCACATTCCTACTTCCCGTCCATGCTTGCGATATTATTATATTTCTTGCTACATTGCTTACCGATGAAGATCCATATGTTGGGGCTGACCCGGAAGCGCCGCAACAAATTGTTGTGGAACGATTCCACGTTGTTGTTTGTGCGGCGCTCCAGGCCGCATACAGAGAGGCGGTGAGTGCCGATGATCTGGACCCAGAAGCGTCGTAGGTAGCGTATCAGCTGTACTAGCTTTGCTCGTACGTCCGCTGGCCCCATTTCATTGATTGTGGCCTGAAAGTTGAGAGTCATATAGATATATAACATAAATAAATAAATAAATAAATAAATAAATAAATAAATATATATATATATATATATATATATATATATATATATATATATATATATATATATATATATATATATATATATATATATATAATTTAAAAAAAGTTCCTTTGCAGGTTTACAAGCCAAAAATAAAAAGAGAGGGGACCCGGTTGCGGTACCAGTATACACATTGACAAGCTGGTTATTTTACCATTGTGAGTCAGTGGCAGCCGCTTCAGTACCGGGTGAAGTTTTCAGCGCTGTAATAAGTAATTTATCCCCTGCAAGCCCCATGTTAATAACAAGTTTATTTAATTTTTTCTTAGGGTTGTGAGAAAACACCACTTTTGTTGGCTGGGTAGAGGATCTTTCAGCCAAAGCGGATAATTTTTGCTTGCTCCTATTATACCTTTAGAGAGTACCTTAGACCTGTGCTGATCTTATTAAGTTCGGTCTACTTACCTCCAGAATCCTAATTGCCTCGACAATTTTGTCGGCGGGCAGGAGAGCCAGCGCAATCACTTTTTTTACGAACTGCCGGGCATCCGAATTTGGTCTCTCATAATAAGGAGCAAGTCCAATTTTTTGGCACTTGCGCCAAATAGCCTGCAATGATAAAAAAATTAGTGATAATGTTACCTACCAAAATTTAAAGAGAAACAGACGCAGCTGCGTCACGCCCCCCAAAGTGGATGAAAGTTTGGCGCCGGAGTAGCCCATATTCAGAATTTGGATACATGACATCGATCTCCATCAGTTCCTGCTGTCCAGGCTTAATTTTCACAGCTGGTATAAGGTTGTGCATCACTACATTAGTGCATGCGCTCCTTAGTGCAAATAGCACCTTTTTCGTAAGCACTTCAACCACGACGTGCTTCAACAATGCGAATTCGGCTTTAGTGATGGCAAAAAAGCCAGCGCAAATGTATTCGGTGAACTGACTGGCAGCGTTATGTAAGTTGTACTAAGGGGCCAAGCTAAGTGTCTGGTATTACCGCCAAAAAGTATGAAAGCAGACGGCAATTCGTATGTTCGTGGTGGAACGACATATTATGTTTCCAGCATGTTTTTACTTGGCGCTTACCTGGCCGAAATGGAAATAACATCCATGGATTGCAGCGTTTGGAAATGCATCTTCCAGAGCGTTCTGCAGTGCGACCTCAAAATCTGTCATAATGTTGACCGGTTCCATGTTTACTGCCAGCTCGTGTTTAACGTACGACAGCAGCCTGGCGTACGCTGCCGTGGTACGCCTCGTCATGAGGGCGTACACGGCCGGGAACGTCTAAAGAGAATAGAAGAGAAAAAATCAGTGTCTATAGTGTTTATTGCAATATGTAGATCTCAGATACCGGTATTATTATATATATACTTACATAATTGTCGACAGTCACGTGAATTGTGACTAACTGGTGAATAGCAGGATGCCTGGGTACAACCTAATAACAAAATTGTGTTGATTACCAACAAAAAAAAACATGTAAAATAGACAACGTGCACGCTCAGTGGCCGCCGACCTTTGCAATCTTTCCTCGGCAAGACTCCCACCTAGGAACTAGAAGTAGAAGTCGAACATGACGGCATATTAAGCTTGAGAATCGGTTTAACCCTTGCGCCGGCCGACCAGCAATACAATAAATAATGCTTAGGGAAATGTTTTGTCTTCATTTAAACACTTGTTTCCATTAATAACTCCCTCTTAACAGTTTCGGTCGCCACTTTCGGTTGCCACTTTTTTCAGCACTGCCCTGTGATTGCTTGGCATAAGCATAAGACCGAAAAAAAATGGATTATGTCAACTTCCGTGTGCTCTTTGCTTATGCGCTATATGCAATAATGTTCGGCTTGAGGAAAGGAAATCCACGAATTTTAAATCTGACCTAGGACCTTCAAATATTGCCCGCACTCTTATTCTTACCTTGAAAGTGCCATCCACATGGATTTCGGTGGCCTGCTGAAGCAGGCCCACCATGTAGGGCGACGCGAATACCACTGTGTCGCCCTCCTCGGCATCCCCCTCGAGGAGCGCCATGAAGAAGGGCTGTCTGTCCCCCGCCAAGCCGTTTCGGGGCTCAGCCATCCCGAACTTTTGCATCGTCCTGGGATTGCGCATGAAATGGCCAAGCTCCCGCAGTGTCCCGGGTATCATTGGCAAAGCCGCCTTCCTTGCCGCTTGCATCGCACTCATATGCGTCTTCATGGAGAGCGGCGGATCAATCAGAGGATACCTAACAAAGTATTACAGAAATCGTTATTAACTCATAAAATTAAACATAGTAAACTATACATCGCCTTAGCGCTGCGCCAAGAGACGTGAAACATTGTCGCACCATAATTCGGCATTCCATTATTCGTATTAGTTTGATTGCATTTTGGACAAATAATTTGCCTAGATCAATATTTTTCCTGCACTCGATCCAGTATGAGGTAGACCTGGTTACGCCTACGAAATAGTAGCTTCTTCCGAGCCTACCAGTGAACTATTTGCGGAAGAATGTTAAGCCGCTAATAAATAAACCTTTCAGAATATCGGTCAGGGTGGCAAAAGAAAAGTTCACAACAAGTAGGGACATTCTATATTATAAAAAAAATCCACAGCTGCTATAAATGTGGTTTGTTAACCCAGAATGAAAAACTTTGGAACAGAGGTCAGACCTAGGCAAACGAGATTTTGACTGACAATTATTTATAATCCGGTAGTGATTCCAGGAAAAATTGGCGTTCGGTCAAAAGTGAATCATCAACTAACCTGGTGAAGATGACACTATGCACACATTTTACATTTAGGTATCACGACGTTTTAAACCAAGCAAGTTGTCGCCCATCCCCAAATCCCCCCCCCCCTGCCAAGCCAACCCGAGAAACTTTGTTATGTCACCATTTCTCATTTTTATCTGAATAATTTTATGAGCAAATGAGCCAAAATGAATGCTTCTATGACAAAACCCATAATTGTTCTGATTTTCTATATGTTGCCTGCCAGACAACAATACAATACCTAATTACGGTCACATGTTCACAAAATTAGATTTTCGGGATTTTTCCCAAACAAAGCGCGATCCAACATAATAAAATGCAATCAAATTTAACGCTGGAGAATCGAAGTCTTCGCTTCGCTCGTCACTAATCCAAAGAACCATGCAATAACTTACCGTCTCGTCTCGGCCTCAAAAATATCTTGCAGCGAGCGATGATACGATTCGGCCGCCAGCCGCTTCATACTGGCCAGCACCTCCTTTCTTTCCCGCAGGAAGAAATCGGGCTCGTGGGTGTGCGGCACTGTAACAGTGTGCACCAAATCCACCGATCTTTTCATTCGACCCGGACAGCTACAGACTGAGCACTTGAAGTGCAGAACACCGGCGACACTTTCACTTCTTTTTACATACGCATGTCCATCTACGTAGGTTACGAAAGAGCCTTCACGGCTGCCGGGTAGCTCCATTGAAAGGCTCAAGATAACAACAAAACAAACAGGAGTCCTTTCTCGAATCTTAACACTAAACTCACAAGATAACGAAAACAAACAGGAGTCCTTTCTCGAATCTTAACACTAAACTCACAAGATAACGAAAACAAACAGGAGTCCTTTCTCGAATCTTAACACTAAACTCACAAGATAACGAAAACAAACAGGAGTCCTTTCTCGAATCTTAACACACTCCACAAAACCAACAACAAACAACTCGGAGGTAATACACTCAAGATTTCAGCAAAGAAACACTAGCGAACTGCCTGCGAGACGAAGGGGTTGTTGACTAAAAAAATTGGCAGATAGTAGATAAGACAGTCCGCTGTTTAGGTAGAGTGGGGGATGACAATGGCACGATCGTCGCGCGCACTAGCAACTGACTCGTCAGGAGCTTTGCACTTTGCACTTTGAATTCAATATTTCGTTTCTTTCGTTGCAACAAATTTTGCTTCAACTCGACCATTTACACGGTTTTTTTACGCTGGAATCACCAAAGGAATGAATTATGAACTAGTCTGGGCAGCTGCGACCACTGCAACTGCAAAATACCGTAAAGAATCTCCCCCAATTAGCAGCGTGAAAAACAATTTCAAGATTGTCGAACTTGCAATTGTTTTGCATTGTTTTGAATGAAACAAACTGGGTTTTGAATGCTAAATGAATGATTTCCCGAAGTTTCGTAATATGTACTAGTTACTTTATCAAGTGTGAAAGCTCGACTGGCATCAAAAACATGAACACTGGTTCTTTTGTTTACGTTTTTGATGTCAGTCGAGAACGACATATCTTTCGTCGCCTTCGATCAAGTGCTGGCTGCATTACCCAACCCAGCATTGCGAGGTTTAGGAATAGGATATTAATTTCCGAAAGTTAATGACAATTTTGAAAAGAAATGAATTTCTTTCATGATAAAATATCAGTAAACAATACCGTGTTACGGTGTAGACAAGTTATTTTCTTTTTTTCACTTTCCAGTCATTACTGTTACTTTTGTCATGACATTTACTTTTATTATTTTGCGTCATTTTTGGTAAATGTTCATCAAAATTGGGTTCGATAACGGCTGGCATGATTAAAATTGGCAAATTTCTGTTTGCTTTCATGTTATATATTAATTTTTAGATACTAATCTTGTGTCTATTCAGTTTATGGCAATCAAACTGCATGACATTTTTCTACGCATTGGAGCCTACAGTCGCTTATAAAAATGTTAAATAATAATGTGTCAGCTCCAACGCTTTCGGATCTATTACTTAATGCTACATATAGGCACCCTGGGTGCCTGGTCATTCATAACAGGCATAGTTTGGCAGCTTTGGCGAGTGTTTTAGGAGTCAGGAATCAAAGATAATGACATAATGAGAAGATTTTTTTATTGATGAAAAGTAAGAACTTACATTGGGAATACCCAGTTCGTATCCCAATTTGATTGCACGGTTTCCAACTTCGTCTCCCTTTCATCATTGAAGTGAGATAACACATGTCGATAGTGCTTACAAGAAAATTGAAACCAGAATTCTATTACAGAGAGCTAGAAATCATTGTAGTGGTTAAAATATTTTTGAGCCCTCAGATATGGATTTTTGGCGGGCAATTAGCGTTCGCAAAGCCACGGTCCGAACATTTGCTAAAAAAAAATAATTGCTAGCAAGCCCTTTTTTCGGTCTCTTTGAGACATTGCACGAAAATTTTAACTATTTTCTCACGGACACCACTTTAAAATTAAAAGGGCAAAAACAAGTATTAATCTTCTCTTTCGTGCAGTGCCGACACATTTAATTCAAGGTGGCGGAATACTGGTATTTGGTACCTGAACCCCTGCGCTGCGACACAACACAATTGAAACGGTAGTTTTACAAAAATTATTTTTGAAATTTCTATCAGTATAGTTGCCGACAATGTAACTCGGATGGGTTTGGGTTTGGTAGAAAACACTCAAGCATCAATCATATGCGTCAGCATCAATCAATTGAGTCAAAAAGTCAAGTCGCATAGCGACAATTTCGGCATTGTCATCAACAATTTAAAAACCCAACCATTCATTTTAGTATTATATAAATAATTCTCCGAGAATGCAAGTTCGTAGCCAAAATGCTTGCAGTAACATTATTTGATGCTTAGGATCGTCCATGCAAATTATCACTTAAACGGAACTTCCGGCCATACATGAAACGTTGAGTTCAGAAATAAAATCAAACCGTCTTTGTTTTCCACCCCTATTGAGGGGCCACGCGACTGAAATACGCCATTATTGGCGAAGATAAGGGAGGTATCAAAAAACTTTCAGCGGCAATGTTGTAACTTATTAAATTACAAATTGAACATTATCAATCATATTTCAAATCGATTCAGGAGTGAACAAGATATTTCAGTTTAAAGAAGACACATTTTTTGCATTTGCTGTATTTGGGGTAAATCTAGGATTTTTTCTGTCATATTTTGAGTTATATCGACGAGGAAAGCACATAGTTTCAGCGGATTCAATTTTAGTGGCGTTTATAAAATTCCAAATAAAAATTGTTATAACTACCATGTGATTAACTATAGGTATAATTGTGAGAAAAAAAAAGCATGTCTTTTGTCTGCACTGTTATGAGTCAAATCTTCTGAAAATTGAATAGGTAGTACTTTTTTGTAGTCAATTAGTTTACATTTTTGTATGTCTTATTTTACATTATACATACAATCCACCTTAGATAAAAGCCTTAAATTTAGCCCATTGTTGAAAACAGTTTGTCTCTGGGAACTATGTAACATCGGCAGCGTAAGTCTTCGCGAAATTTGGTTAAAAACGTGCGAATTTCGTATGTATCGGTTCGTAATTCAGGCTTACATTGCTCTGCTACATTTTCACGGCGATCCGACCACGTTTACCATGTGTAAAATGCAAAGAACCACGCATGTCGTTTCCCAACAATCGCGCGACAACAAAGCGCCGTTTGTTGTGTCCATTTTGCGAGTTATTTTATGAAAACTTAAATACCATAGTAACTGATATTTTTCATAAAAATTGACATCCCGTTTCTTCCCCCCAATTACTTGTGGTGGTGCTGAAATAAATAAATGGTTTTTTTGCTTTAGTAAATCATTAGTGAGGCGACTATGCACCAACACACTCAGCGTGCGTAGCACGGGCCCTTTTACAACATGGCTCCGACTCACTCCACGTGCGTAGCACGGGCCCTTTTACAACATGGCTCCGACTCACTCCACGTGCGTAGCACGGGGCCCTTATGCTAGTATATATTACATATTGCTAAAGTTTTAAAATTTGTTAGGGATGATTGGCATATATCGCCTTGAAACGTAAAATATTCATACACGGAACTGGAGTTCTGTCGGACTATGGCGAGTGCGACTGCGAGAGATTTCGTCAGCCTAGCCACCGGGCTTGAGCAACCCGGTAGCCGGGAAAGACTGGACCCCCGCGGCCCGCGAAGGGCAGCGGGTTCTTAGGGATCTATATACGCGCCGAGACGCCAAGTCGTGAAGGTCGAAAAAAAGATAACCCCCTTTTCGGCGCGAAGGCTAGCTCACGTTTTAGTAGGTGTGCTGCTATTTTTCACCCCCTCATTTGACAGTCTCGACGGGTGCTAGTCCGCGGTCGAGCAGTCCACGTTTGCCGGTAATTTGCTGTTGATTTTGGCGGCGCGTCTCGTAAGTCATCCCCGGCGTCGACTGGTCGTCGGCCGGCGACGTCTCCTCTCGACAGTGCGGAGCCTCGATAATGCGTTCGTCGTTAAACAAACGGCTCCGCGCGCTCCGCCCGTCGTCGCAGCATGCTCGCACTCCGAGAGCGTCGGTTTGGACCGCGCGGCCACCCGCGGTACACGGCTTATTGCCTCCGTGCGGGCGTCGGAGTCGCTGCTGGCAACTCACGAACAACACAAGGCAGTGGGGCATAACCTCAACAGATCGCATCGTGGAAAAAGCTCGTTAGCGAAGTCGTATCTAAGGACCGACGCCGTCTTTTATTGATACCTCGGGTGAACCGGCAAATTTTCGAAGCGTGCTCCCGTTCGCAAGATGTGGTTGTCCTGTCGGTCGCTATAGTGCAACGTCGACGTCCGCGGGAGGTATTGGCTAAGACGACCGCCCGAGCGTCGAGACGCTCGGGCGCGATCAAATATGTTTGGAAGCACATTGCTTATACATGCCTTACGGCGTACGATCCTCCTGTGAATATATCATTACCGCCGATGTAAACCGAGACAGGATAGGTATTAGAGGCGTTCAGGTGTAATCCTTCTGATGGTAGCTTCGCACCAACGATCGATCGATCGAGTGCATGAACCAAATTTCCGAACCCAGCTCCCGATCCCTATTTGTTGGTGAACAATCTAACGCTTGGTGAATGCTGCTTCGCAATGATAGGAAGGGCCGTGCAGCAAAGGATCAAATAGCGACGTCACTATGAACGCTGGCCGCCACAAGCCAGTTATCCCTGTGGTAACTTTTCTGACATGTCTTGATAAAAACTCGAGGTTGCTGTTCTCGTGAGCTGACCTTAGGACACCTGCGTTTTTCTGTGACAGATGCACCCCCCCCCCCCCCCCCCCCAGTCAAACTCCCCGCCTGGCAAGTCCTCGGATCGGATCATGCCGGGGATTTTTGAACTTCCTTTCAACCGTGGGCCGCGACGTCGCTCGCGGCTCGACGCCGACCGTAGTCGACGCCGAACAACTACCGCAGACGGCGGGCGCCGCGGAATCGGTCGTCCCCTCACACGTTTGGTTCGAGAATTGCCGTGACACCGCGCCGACCTCGCGGCCGAGCGGGCACGCGTTCCGCTTCACCGAGTACCTAAGTAAGGAAACGATGAAAGTAGTAGTATTTCACTGGCGACAAGTGAGCGCCGGCGTTAGCTGACGCTTGATCACGAGCCTCCCACTTATGCTATAACACCTCTCATGTATCCTTACAATGCCAGACTAGAGTCAAGCTCAACAGGGGGTTCATTCTGACAACACATATTCTTATACTTACTGCTACCTGCCTACCCTTTCAGACCGTCGGTCGACGGACCCCCAACCTTTCGCGCCGGCTACCGACTAAAGAGTTAAAGAGGAAGCGTTGACGCATCGGTCTCATTAGCGTGACTTTGAAGGAGCATTGTCCGCTCAACGCGCCGAGAAATCCAAACAACCTTGCACAGGGGGCAGTTTCACACATTGCGTTCGCTTAGCCACCGCGGGGGTTGTAGGTGATACAAGAAAAATATTTTGAGATATAATTTATGCTAGAAATACCAGTCGGAAGCTATATCCCCGCTTATTGCTCCAAGCCCGTTCCCTTGGCAATGGTTTCGCCAGATAGTAGTTAGGGACAGTGGGAATCTCGTTAATCCATTCATGCGCGTCACTAATTAGATTACGAGGCATTTGGCTACCTGAAGAGAGTCATAGTTACTCCCGCCGCTTACCCTCGCTTGCTATAGAATTCCTTCACTTTGACATTCAGGTAAACGCCATCGCAATGCTTTGTTTTAATTATACAGTCTGATTCCTCGTGTCCATGCCAGTTCTGGCACGCTGCGCCGCAGAGTTGACGGGTGCGGGTGCTGCCCATCGGACAGCGCATGCTCGGAGAGACGGCATCGCCAACACCGGGGGGTGGTCGCGATGAGCGAGGCACCGGACCGATACCGCTCTTAAGGTAGCCTAATGCTTTTTCATATAATAAGTAACGCGCATGAATGGATTATCCCATTCCCTATCTAGTGGGAAATTCCCACTATCCCTAACTACTATCTAGCGAAACCACTGCCAAGGGAACGGGCTTGGACAAATGAGCGGGGAAAGAAGACCCTGTTGAGATTGACTCTAGTCTGGCATTGTAAGGATACATGAGAGGTGTAGCATAAGTGGGAGGCTCGGGATCAAGCGTCAGCTAACTGGTTTGTGGCGGCCAAGCGTTCATAGCGTGGTCACTTTTTGATCCTTTGATGTCCACTCTTCCTATCATTGCGAAACAGAATTCGCCAAGCGTTAGATTGTTCACCAACAAAAAGGGACCGTGACCTGGGTTTAGACAGGTTAGTTTCACCCTACTGATGACTAACGTTATTGCGATCGATCGATCGATCGTTGGTGCAAAGCTACCATCAGAAGGATTACTCCTGAACGCCTCTAATACCTATCCTGTCTCGGTTTACATCGGCGGTAATGATATATTCACAGGAGGATCGTATGCCGTAAGCAGTGGCGGTTTGTGCATGGGGCACTTGCGGCACGGCCTCCCCAAAAAAGAAGGAAGGAGAGGAGAGGTTTTGAGTTTCTTTTTTATTTTACTCGTAGTTTGTAACCACCGGCTGGCAGGCAACCCATGGTCCACTTGTGTCGCGCGGGTTGCCGATACAGGTAGGGCACCGCGGCCAAATGTGAGGCACGCTGGGGCACGTCGACGCTTGTGGGTGCTTGAGGGGCGGGTGGAATCGCCGAGGTGTGCTGGGGGGTATGGCTAAAACGTCACAGCCACGTCAGAAGGGTGGCACGGTCTCAGCATCCACGATGGCCTGATGCATAAATTACGAGCCGATCGAGATCACGTGACCCGACCCGAAAATCCGAAATTCCACGAACTACTGCAAGAAGATGCAAGAGGAACCATCGAAGCTAGGTAAAGCTAGGTAAATTCACGTTTGCCGGCTTCGATTACCATTGCGCGTTTCTACAACAAATCCACATTGATAACATTCTATGTATATACATTTTTATTGTTTCGAACGCGCGTGAGTTTGTTTCTTTTTTTGGGCGTGTTTTTTAAATTGTGTCGTTATCGTGTGCATGTGGTTTTGTGTTCCAAGTTGCGGATTCTGTTCTGTGTGTGTTAAGTGCGCGTCTCCGCCATTATGAATATCGTAGATGAACTATTAGATTTACCCCTCCATAGGCGGACCTTTGAGGAACGAAGGAGGATTAAATTTGAAGGTAGACCAACCCCGGACATAAACTGTAAGCGAAACTGTAAGTTTTTTTTGTGCCTCCCACTTTTTTGCCCCACGAACCGCCACTGGCCGTAAGGTCTTAGCCAACACCTCCCGCGGACGTCGACGTTGCACTAGCGACCGACAGGACAACCACGTCTTGCGAACGGGAGCACGCTTCGTCAATTTGCCGGTTTACCCGAGGTATCAATAAAAGACGGTGTCGGTCCTTAGATGCGACTTCGCTAACGAGCTTTTTCCACGATGCGATCTGTTGAGGTTATGCCCCACTGCCTTGTGTTGTTCGTGAGTTGCCAGCAGCGACTCCGACGCCCGCACGGAGGCAATAAGCCGTGGACCGCGGGTGGCCGCGCGGTCCAAACCGACGCTCTCGGAGTGCGAGCATGCTGCGACGACGGGCGGAGCGCGCGGAGCCGTTTGTTTAACGACGAACGCACTATCGAGGCTCCGCACTGTCGAGAGGAGACGTCGCCGGCCGACGACCAGTCGACGCCGGGGATGACTTACGAGACGCGCCGCCAAAATCAACAGCAAATTACCGGCAAACATGGACTGCTCGACCGCGGACTAGCACCCGCGCCGTCGAGACTGTCAAATGATGAGGGGGGAAAAAAGCGGACCGGAAGCGCAATCCTGGCGCAAAACAGGAACGTCCGGGATGCCCAAGCCGCACTCGAGAACGGCTTACCGATTGCTGCTTTCCTGGCAAGGATCGCACATCGCACATGCTGGAGCACCAGTAATGGCGGCATAAAACCGGGTCGTATGGCCCCGAAGATGTGCTGGATCAGCGTAACGACGTTGCGGATGAGGGCGACCCCTTGCCAGTCGCCGCCAACGTGGTTCCACTGCCGCCCCGAGACGTTGCCTTCGCTCGACCACCCGTCGCCGACGCTGTCGCTGGACCGCCCCAAGCCCACGTCGTCGACGTCGCTCGAAAGATTGACGCCGTCGCCAATGTGTAGCTCGACCGCTTGTCGCCAGTCGCTTTCGCATTGCCGCCTGTCGCCGTCGTGTCGCCATCGCTCGACTGCCCCAAGGCGACGTCGTTGATGTCTCTCGGAAGGACGACGCCGTCGCCAACGTGTAGCTCGACTGCCTGTTGCTGTTGTCATTGCTTAATGGCCCAAGCCGGTGTGGTCGCCATCGCTTGACTGCCCCAAGCCAACGTCGTCGACGTCGCTCGAAAGTTCGACGCCGTCGCCAACGCGCAGCTCGACCGCTTGTCGCAGTCGCCTTCGCATTGCCGCCTGTCTCCGTCGCGATTGTGGTCGCCATCGCGCGAACGCCCCAAGCCGACGTCGTCGACTTCGCTCGAAAGGTCGACGCCGTCGCCATCGCGTAGCTCAACTGCCCCAAGCCCGCGTCGTCGCCATCGCTCGACCGCCCGTCGCCGTCGCAAGCCGATCGTTCTTCAAGTAGAGAACCAATGAGGAAGGCTCAACTCTGGACGGCGTCCCTAGCGTTGTCATCGTTAAACGCCTCTGGTCGTAGAGGGTCGTGTTTTTAGCTGGCAGATGAGTGGATGCACTCATTGCGGCCATGTATATCTTTCTATTTAATAAATAAAAACGCCTGTGGATTAGGCATTTCTTCGAACGTTATGGTGATGCCAAGAAGCGTAAGACGCGTGCTGGCCTCACTCGGCAAGTCGGTGAACTAGAACACCTTCAAGTTCGCTTAGTTGCCGAGAGAGGGCGGCAGGCGTATTTCCGTTGTGGGCGGAGCTCGGGCTGAGATTTGGCCGACTGAAAGTAACGGTACCTGAGGCCGAACTTCTAGGGGATGACATTGTAGAGGCTGAGTAAATAGAGGACGAACAAACTCAGGCTGACAATGCAGGGGATGACTTAATGCGGGCTGAGAATTTAGGGGCTGAGAAAGGCGGCACCCCGGCACGGCACGGTTTCACATGAACAAAATATTTAGCCACGCCCACTGATGTGCCGAGGTCACGAACAACTTCTAGGCTTTCGGTGGATTAGAAGGAGTTTACGAACACACTGATTGTGATCTATCAAAGATGTCGGGAGTCTGCAGCTTCACTATGTATACGAAATCCACAAGCTTTGCTAAATTATTTTTGCTGCGTCGCTGTGCGTGCTACGTTTCTCACTCTCTCTCGCGAATGTTTTCAAATATAAATTCGGAAAATTTTTCAAACTAAATTGCATAGCAGCTAATTCCTTCTCCATATCTCTGAATTCAGATTGCCAGCAGGCACGGAAATCCAGATATTTCTGGCTATCAAGAAATACCGTCATATTTTAACTTCTAAATGAAAAGCTGATTATACGAACGTAAATACAAGTGAGGTGCTGGTATCAGCTAAAATCACGTGTTATATAAGCTTGGGAGAGACGAACAGCTGGCGACTCACTCTAAGCCTGAAGAACACGTCCAAATACTTTTTTTTACAAATGAAATCAACAGAAATTTTGAAGTTTTACAATAATTATCATATCAAATCTTGAAAAAATTAAGTAAGTGTGGCATAAAAATGAGAAAGTCGGCCAAGTTTGGTACCGAAAAGAACCCTTTGGAACCGAAACAGAACCGTAACTATTTATTTCGGTTCCGGTTCTTACTATTTCCGTGTTGGGGTTACGGTTCTGGTTACGGTTACGGTTCCAGATTTCAAACGGTTCCAAACGGTTCTGGGTTCCGGTTCCGGTTCCGGTTCCGGTTCCAGTCCCTGAATTAAACCCACCTGGCTCGACCCTGGAAATATTTCAAAAGTAATGCCAACCTTTGAGTGACAATTTTAGCTAGACTAATTGGCATGTGCATTACAAAAATCGCTTCTTGAAACTGACTGCAATGCTGCGCCCTTTTTCCTTAATTTCGAAGAACACATTATGTAGCAAAATTGGTTATTTATACAAATATTCCAAAATATGGTGGGTCCTAGTGACCACTCCACGACCTAGCTGAAAACAAGAAGACCACTCTTGTTATGTTTGCTACCTGACATGGCTGCCATTAGTGGAAACAACTTGTCAGAGTGAAGATATTAAGTAACACTGTGGTTATTATGGACAAAACTATATGAAACCCTTTCAAAAATTGTTTTATATTTGTTAGTAAAAGGTGTATAATAATATAATATGAATACTTTGAAAATTTTAATAATGTACATTTCAGTTCCGAGGTTGGCAACATCGTAATTTCAGTATATATACCCATGGTCAGACGGTCAGATCAGCTGCTGTACGTGATTGATATTAAGCACTACTTAGTGGGAATTTTTACAGCTTAACCTAAAAATGCTTTCATTCGTTTTCATGAGTTCATATTTTTACAAAAAGTATGTAAGTATTTAACTGAATTGACGGTTCTGAAATCTGCTATTCATGCTTATCAGAGATGAGCTCAGGACGCTGCTTCGTTACACTGGTTCGGGTGGACAATTCCCAAATATGTGAGTCTTTTACCTATATTTACTTCTTACCTCTAAAAATGTTTGTTTTTTCTATTTGTGTCTTAGCATATTTTTTATTTCTAGCCAATACATGCACCAATACAAGATTTTAAATGATATGAAACATAATTTATGATCAATTCCTAGATACCTACCTACCTAGTATAGGTGTACGGTAAACCTAGGTAGGTAGTATGTATCAACTGTAGCAGAAGCATTGAAGTTCTGCAGTTGCATTAGTACTACAACAGAATCTGAAGGCATTGAATTTGAAAATTCAATGCTGAAGGTTATAGAAGCTCAGTGCTTATGTAAGGTGGGTCAGTTGGAATGTGCTGTAGTTGAGCCGAAAACGAAGTGTAGCTCTAGTAGTAGTGCTGTAGGTAATGGGGGCTACTACTAGAGCTGCACTAGATGTAGAACGTTTTTGGCTCAACTAGGTACAGCACATTCCAAGTGACCCACCTTACATAAGCGCTGATCAAATTCTATGGTACTAGGTACCTAGCATTAGCATTGAATAGTAGGTTTAGCATCGGTAGTTGAAAGGTGCTGTAGTAAAAAGATACCTAATAAAGAATGCATGCCTTGTTCATTGGCACTTCCAGATGAGGCTGGATTGGAGATTGTAAAGAAAGAACCTGAGGAATGTCCTGAGCATTCAAGAAACGTCAAATCAACCGAAGTATTCAGAGAACAAGGGCGTAGAACAAATGGAGTTATTGAAAGAAAGTTGTTGTGGTTAAAACCACGACCTGAAGATGATTCTCCCCAATTTGATACTGCGTTAATTAAGAACGAAAACGTTGGTGTGTTATTTGTGAAGCATGAGCCGGTTTCAAACTCAATATGTGGCCGTGAGCATGAGGAATCATTGTTTCAAAATCTGCCAGAAAAACCAACATGTGGGGGGAATTCTATGAAACAACCAGTGTATGTCCAGGGTCTGCAGAAGGACCCAAACTATGTGGAAGACCTTTGGTGGGACATAATACCGGTGACCAAACAGACCTCGGCAATGTTGGGTGAAAAGAAACGCAAGAAATCTATAAAAGGCAATATGAAAAAAAGTGTCTCGATATATAGGTGTAAATTGTGTTTAAAATCCTATTTAAATAAATCGCTCCTGTTCGAGCATACTCAAACTCATAACTGTTGTATAAAAATTGCAAGATGTGATGATTCTGACAATATCACTCTTTGTTACAACGATGGTGCTGTCGATAAATCCGTTAACACTCTGAAAGAAGGCCTTCTTTCTAATTCCGCTCAGCAAGAAGCTAACACCGTCAAAGTTAACCATGTGGCAGAATGTAACGGCGGAGAATCGGTTTGTGCATGTTTCATAAAACTAGAAAGATGCAATGATTCTGACCTTATCTCTGTTTGTAACAATGGCATTGCTGTTGATAAATCCAATAACTGTCTGCAAGAAGGTCTTCTCTCTATATCCGCTCAGGAAGAAGTTAGCACCGTCAAAGTTAACCATGTTGCAGAGTGTAAAGGCGGGGGAACCGTTTGTGCATGTTTCATAAAACTAGAAAGATGCGATGATTCTGACAGTATCACTGTAAGTAACAATGACGTTGCTATTGATAAATCCGATAACAGTCTGCAAGAAGGTCTTCTCTCTATATCCCCTCAGGAAGAAGCTAGCACCGTCGAAGTTAACCATGTTGCAGAGTGTAAAGGCGGGGAAACGGTTTGTGCATGTTTCATAAAACTAGAAAGATGCAATGATTCTGACCTTATCTCTGTTTGTAACAATGGCATTGCTGTTGATAAATCCAATAACTGTCTGCAAGAAGGTCTTCTCTCTATATCCCCTCAGGAAGAAGTTAGCACCGTCAAAGTAAACCATGTGGCTGAATGTAAAGGCGGGGAAACGGTTTGTGCATGTTTCATAAAACTAGAAAGATGCGATGATTCTGACGAAATCACTGTTTGTAACAATGGCATTGCTGTTTATAAATCCGATAACAGTCTGCAAGAAGGTCTTCTCTCTATGTCCGCTCAGGAAGAAGTTAGCACCGTCGAAGTTAACCATGTTGCAGAATGTAAAGGCGGGGAAACGGTTTGTGCATGTTTCATAAAACTAGAAAGATGCGATGATTCTAACAATATCACTGTAAGTAACAATGACGTTGCTATTAATAAATCCGATAACAGTCTGCAAGAAGGTCTACTCTCTATATCCCCTCAGGAAGAAGTTAGCACCGTCGAAGTTAACCATGTTGCAGAATGTAAAGGCGGGGAAACGGTTTGTGCATGTTTCATAAAACTAGAAAGATGCGATGATTCTGACAATATCACTGTAAGTAACAATGACGTTGCTATTGATAAATCCGATAACAGTCTGCAAGAAGGTCTACTCTCTATATACGCTCAGGAAGAAGTTAGCACCGTCGAAGTTAACCATGTTGCAGAATGTAAAGGCGGGGAAACGGTTTGTGCATGTTTCATAAAACTAGAAAGATGCGATGATTCTGACGAAATCACTGTTTGTAACAATGGCATTGCTGTTGATAAATCCGATAACAGTCTGCAAGATGGCTTTCTTTCTGAATCCCCTCATGAAGATGTGAGCACCGTCGAAGTTAACCATGTGGCTGAATGTAAAGGCAGAGAAACGGTTTATGAATGTTTTATAAAACTTCAAAGATGTGATGATTTAGTTCAAAGGTTTGTAAAAGGTGTCAACCTTTCTATCAATGATGTTGCGAATCGTACATTTAGCAACATTTATTGTGAAGACAGGTCTGATAATCCTCAGGAAGGAATTGAGGCAACCATATTGGACAGTGGTTCTAAACAAATCAATGGAGAATATAGTTCTTGCATTGCCAAGGCAATTTCTGTGCATTTCTGTGAAAATGAAGGCACTAGTGCTTGTCTCAAATCAAAAAAATGCAATATCTGCAACCGAAGTTTCCGAAACAAGCAAGATCTGTTATGTCACCAGAAAACATACAATTCTCATGATAATACCTGTCAAATATCAGAGCTGGAATCTAATGCACACGGAGAGAATCGAGAATACTTGTGCAACATTTGTCAAAAGGCATTCGGCCTCAGAAAAAGCCTTCACTCTCACATGCGTCACCATACAAAGACGTTCGAATGTGTACATTGTTGAAAAAGATATCCACAGAAAAGAAGCCTTGAAGCCCACTGCAAGAGTAAACATTTCATGAGTTTCGATAAAGGCATTAAAAGCGTTGCCGCCAAAAGCGTTATCAGTGTTGAAGGCAAAACTGAAAACCCCCAAAGATCTCCCGTCAAAAAAATGCCCCCTCTCATCTTACTCGAGCACCTCGAATCCTTGCAAACAAATGAAGCGTTTGAAGCACAATCCTCACTTGCTAGTCAAGTAAATTCTAGCCATACGCTCGATCAAAGCAATGACTGCAACAGTGTGGAAAGTGGATTCGAGCAATTCGGAGACCAGAACAAACTTGTTGCTCGACAACTCACAATCAGCCCAGCTAAGTTCCAAAACCATGACTCCTTTCAAAATAGCCAGGCAAGTGTCGAAACAGAAAAACCAGCGCTCGTCGATCGCATTGACAATGTCAAAAGCATTCCTGTCGAAAAAGAAAACTGTGTTAAAGGCAAATCGAACCACATTCAAAGATCAACGGCCAAAGGAATACTTCCTCTCATCTCATTGAAACACTCCAAATTAGTGCAGAGCAAAAAAAAAATTTATTCTAAATCATTGCTCACTAGCCCTAGAAATGCTCTTGATCAATTTGAAGGCCGAAACAAACTTGTTGTCAATTCACGTCCACGCAATCCAAGTTTGTTTCAAAACCACGGGTCCTTTCATAACATTCAGCCTGTGAAGAAACTTTGTCAGAGAAACTGGCACCGTACGAACAGATTGTCAATGTGGAAACTGTCGCTGTTGAAAGTGTTTACTGTGTTACAGGCAAAACGGACTACCTTCAACAATCTCCCAATCAATCTCAATCAATAATAGTCAATCAGATTGACAATGTTGTGGAAACGGTTGCTGTTGAAAATGTAAACAGTGTTACAGGCAAAACCGACTACCATCAACAATATCCCAATCAATCCCAATCAATAATATTCAAAGACCACAACTACTCAAAACTCAATGATACATTTGACCAAAACAAACTCATCGTCAATTCGCCACCAGTCATTCCAACTTCGCCCCAAAACAATGATGCCTTTCAAATTGTTCAGCCATGTGAAAAACCTTTGTCAGAGAAACTGGCCCTGTACGATCAGATAGTCAATGTGGAAACTGTTGCTGTTGAACATGTAAACAGTGTTACAGGCAAAACCGACTACCTTCAACAATATCCCAATCAATACCAATCAATAATATTGAATGACCTCAACTACTCGCAAGGTAACGATACATTTGACCAAAACAAACTCATCGTCAATTCGCCACCAGTCATTCCAACTTCGCCCAAAAACAATGATGACTTACAAATTGTTCAGCCGTGTGAAAAACCTTTGTCAGAGAAACTGGCCCTGTACGATCAGATAGTCAATGTGGAAACTGTTGCTGTTGAACATGTAAACAGTGTTACAGGCAAAACCGACTACCTTCAACAATATCCCAATCAATCTCAATCAATAATATTAAATGACCTTAACTACTCGCAAAGTAACGATACATTTGACCAAAACAATCTTGTCGCTCTTTCGGGTACCGTCCCCGAGACAAATGTGTCGAATGACTTAATGCCACCAGAGACACTTTCTGAAAAAGCACACACGAACTTGTGCCAACCGGTAAAAACCTTTGAACAGTTGAAGTCAACAGGCACTCTCGTCAAAATCCAAAGTAAACATTGCAAAAAAGAGCGATTTCTGTGCACAATCTGCAGCAATCACTTTGTAACTCGCTACTTTCTTAAAAAACACATTCGAAATGTGCATCTCAAGGCTGTTGACACATCCGAATCTGGTAACAGTTTCAAGGCCAGCTTGTCCGAGACGCCAAAGGAACCTCTTCGCCAACCGCAGACGAAAAGAAAGTTAAAAAATTATTTTTGCAAAATCTGCCGCAAGGGCTTTGCGACAATCCTCGGTCAAGATATCCATATGCGAAAGGGGCATGGCTTGCCGGCATCAAAATGTAGACATTACCAGTGCTTGTGGTGTCCAATTACTTTCAATAGCCTGGGCAAAATGTGTGCGCACTACAAAATCCACAATGTAGATCGGGAATATTCAGCTAACGAAAAAGAAGAATACGTCTGCAAAGTGTGCGGAAAATTGTTGGGCAACATCCACGCTCTCGCCATGCACTCACGGCTGCACGCGTCGCCATTCAGGACTTTTGCGTGCGACTCCTGCAAGAAGCATTTTGCAAAAAAGAGGACACTGAGGAATCACATGGAAATATGTCGCATCCCAAAAAAGAGTTTCATGTGTCCTACTTGTCTACTGACTTTTGCAGGGGAAAAGAAACTTAATAATCACATGAAAATATGTTGCATCCCAAAAAAGAGTTTCATGTGCCCTACTTGTCTACTGACTTTTGCAGGGGAAAAGAAACTTAATAATCACATGAAAATATGTTGCATCCCAAAAAAGAGTTTCATGTGCCCTACTTGTCTACTGACTTTTGCAGGGGAAAAGAAACTTAATAATCACATGACAGTACATCACAACCCAAAAAACAGTTTCATGTGTCCTACTTGTCTACATACTTTTGCAGGGGAAAAGGCACTGAATAATCACATGAAAATATGTCACAACCCAAAAAACAGTTTCATGTGCCCTACTTGTCTACTGACTTTTGCAGGGGAAAAGGCACTGAATAATCACATGACAATACGTCACAACCCGGAAAACAGTTTCATGTGTCCTACTTGTCTACATACTTTTGCAATGGCAGAGCAACTAAGTAGTCACAGGTTAAGAGTTCATTTTCGGTGTGAGATTTGCGTGAAGGAGCTCGTTGCAAAAGATCTTAAAGTTCATCACCGGCTTTCTCACGATGATGAAACGTTATTTCACTGTCACCAATGCAAGGAAACGTTCCAAACTAAAAATGACTGCAAGAACCACATTTTTACAGATCACGACGATCGGAGACCTTACAATTGTCACATCTGCTTTCGGGCTTTCGATGATGAGCAAAGATTTGAGGAGCACTTCAAGTTACACGAATGGATGAGCGCAAAAAACAGTGTAAAGATAAGCATAAGCGAAAGTCTCTGCGAGAAGGAAGGATTGGTCGTTTATAATTTTCATTGGCAACATAATGTTTATGGTATAACTGGTAGTGGAGAAGTGGTATAAGAGGTTTAGAGGCATCAGGCAAGCCAATTTTGTAGGTAGGCCAAACCAAAAAGTGGCATCTGGCACTGACCCCTAATATACGGAATAGAGCGAAATAATGGAAAGCAAGTAGTGCATAAGAGTGGACTTCGATCCCGACTGTCACCTGGATGAAGTTGAACTGACAGCTGTTTCAAGTGAACTTTAGGTAGCATGCTAACTACCTAGGTACCTATAAAAGTTTACCATGTGGAAGATTTTTGGAATGCAATTCATAGTTAGTGTACATTCGATTTTGTTGTATACGATTGGCGAATGATTTTAGTTTTTTTGTGTGTAAACTGTTTTCTTGCAATTATCTTGCAAGCTTCAAAGCCAGCTGAATTACTCTTGTGAAAACTATTCAACTATTAATCTTTTTATTGTTAAAACCTCTAGCATTTGCGTAGATTTATTGTAGGTATATTAAGTCGACAACATAAATATCAAACACTGAATTTTCATTGTATGGAATTTCTGAAAATGCACTGAAGTATCTTGAAATGTAAACCTGATTCTTAACTAAAATATAAGTGCCTTACTTTAATAAATTCTGTTGATACATTTTCTTAAATCACCCTCCTTCAGCATACCTATAACCTTCTATATTAAAATTAATTTCAACCCACTCTTAACAACAGTTTATTTTATAAAACAAAATAACGTAATTATTACATTGTACAATATCACTACTCAATTGTTTAAAACAACTAGTTTTAACATAATATTTGGCATTCACAGTTAGCCCAGTATATCGGCACAGGATTTCAGAAGGCTAGCATTTTATGCGATTACGACGACGTTAAAAAGTTCGCCTCCTAACTTCAGAGTTGACAAGACTACTTAATGATTTTATAATGACAACTGGGTTTCACTGAATTTGTGGAACTTTAGTGCATAGATCATGGATAAAGCTTACACTGATAGTTTGCCATATATTATGTAGGCCTTCAAATATTGATACCTTCATTGATAAACGTAAGAAACTTTTAACTTTATAGCAATTTTTATCAGAGCAAGTGAATCAGATATATCTAAAAACTTTCTGCCAGTATCCTTGATATTGTAAATTCTTATCATAGGTAGGTACATAGCTGGTAGGCAAGGGGAATACCAGAATTACAATTATTGTACGGGTTCCTTCCCTTACGATTTTGCAGAGCCAAATTTTTCATGAAGTTGGACAACACCATTGTGTAAGCACTATTCGAAATTAAATTATTGTATGACTAAGTTGACATTTTGTCAATGACACCGATGTAATATTGTAAACATTGACTCCATTGGTTAAGTTCAATTTTCAGAATCACAATGCCGCCATTGATTACTGTAAATTCAACTTTAAATAAACCCTATCGGCCTATCGGTCTTTTGAAATTGACATTACACGCAAGAACACGTCTTCTTAACTCTTAAACCTATGCCGCTCTAGCATTGCATTTATATGTTTAGTCCAGAGTCCCAAACTCACTGTAAAACATTGTGCCTGAAAATCACTCACATTCCATTCCGACAATTAAACCCCGGACAATCCCGACTCATTATGAAATCTATGGGAACTTTTTGGAACATTTATGGAATCTTATAGGAACCGATATTTTTCTATGTAAATCACTTTGCCGATTCCGGTTCTCGAAAAATTGTCAATAACGGTCCCGATTCCAGTCCCGCGAAAAATAACGGTTCTTCATGGTCCCGGTAAGGAACCCCGGACTAAACGCATAAACCCAGCGGAACCATGAAGCGGCCCTAGCTGCACGTTAGTTGCCTCGCCCGCCGTCTGTTCCACTTGATGGCTTCCTCGACGACGCCCGTGCTCCGGAAGAAGTCGACGGCGAGCACGTTCACCTCCGCGCCCCAACGGCCGCGGAACCACGACGTCACGTTGCGGTTGACGAGGTGCGCCATGCGGCGCAGGCCTCCCAGCTGGTCGGTGAGGAGCGTCCAAGGGGTGGGGGTCAGCTCGGCCATTGCTGCCCATGGCTTCGGGCCGGGCATTCTGGGGAAATGATAATCAGTTTGTCAGATGCAGTTATAAAGAGATCATAGCCTGTGAAGCATATTAGAAATATAAAGTAAATGCTAAGCTAAAGCTAAGGTAAATGCTAACAGTTCAGCCTTTGCTGCCCATGGCTTCCGGCCGGGCATTCTGGGGAAATGAAAATCAGTTTGTCAGGCGCAGTTATAAAGAGATCATAGCTTGTGAAGCATATTAGAAATATAAAGTAAATGCTAACAGTTCAGCCATTGCTGCCCATGGCTTCGGGCCGGGCATTCTGGGGAAATGAAAATCAGTTTGTCGGACGCAGTTATAAAGAGATCATAGCCTGTGAAGCATATTAGAAATATAAAGTAAATGCTAAGCTGGTGTTGTTCACACTGGCATCGTCGGTCGAGCTACGTCACTTCAGTAGTACTAATACTCGTAGTAAACTCCGGGATATGGAGTTCGAAAAGTTTTCATCAAGCCTCTAGTCTCCATACTTAAACACCATTTCACGCTAAGACTGAGAGTGGATGTGCATCTTTCTCGAGGACCCACTGCTGCTAGACGCTTGCTGGAGTTCCAAAACTGCTAATATATAGCCTGATGTCATGTTCAAGACATGGCTTGTAAGTTTTTAAACTCTAAGCTGGTGTCTAGCAGCAGGCTTCTCTTGGAAAATAAAAATCCTCTCTCCTTCTTAACATGAAATGGAGTTAAGTCATGAATATTTAAAAAAAAAAACAGAAAGTACATAGTACCTAACAATTAGAGACTCAAGTCTTAGAACGTTATTCACCTCTTGAGCCGCATAGTCCCACCGAGATGACTGTACAACGCCTCCAGCGACTGCACGTTCCCCCACCGATGTTCCACGGCAGGCCAGAGCAGCGTGCTAGCCGCGACTACCCGCGGATCGTCGTACGTCACGATCAGTCTGCGGCCCGAAGCCCAAACGTCTTCCAGCCGAGCCTCCCACGTGAGCGACGGCAGAGCCATGTACGGGCTGAGTTCGCGGGCCAGGAGCCCCACTAGCTTCAGGTGGACCTCCATGCCGGAACCAAAACCTGGTGGGGTGATGATGCTTTGTTGAAGTTTGTTGGAATTGTCTCTAGAGATGGTTTTTGAAAGATGCTCGAATGATCGATTTTAAATTTGTCTGAGCTCTGTGCATATGGACATACTCGACTTGCATACTTTTTGTAAACGTAGCTATTAGGGGAAGTAGGAAAGTCCACACGACACCTCTTATTGAGACAGGTCCTTAGTTCTTTTAGTGTTAGGTCTTCGATCTTGTATCGTTATACAGATTATGTCAGTGTAACTGCTTGAACTTTCAGCTTGTTTTTTCTTAACCGGTCGATACTTGTATACCACCACATTCTCTACCCTCTGAGCCCTTCATAATGACACAGGCAAAGAGATTGATTTATTTCTTGCAAAGATTTTATCTGAAATGTGGCAAATTTTACCATAACGTTACCCTAAAATTGAAAACCTTCGTCGTCCCTTTTTGACTTATGTTTGAAAATATCATGGAGAGCAAAATATCAAACTCGTATTGTAGTTGCTGCAACGAATTCACAGCGACTTCTGCCATTATGCCTTTGAGACACTGAAATTTTAAAGAATTTTAAAGAAGATTTTTGAACACTTTAATAAAAGCTAACAGCGGGTATTGCAATATTTGTAAACTCTGGGTTAAACGTCTAACCCTCAGAAACAGATGAATTCCAAGGTATCCTATTAGCGGTTGCCAGGACAAATAACTTAACTCGTACTTCAACTCTGGGTTGAGGCACTTGTAAAACCGGCCCTAAATAAAACAATTTGTTCCTAGGTACCTACGTTTCATTAACGTCTGTTTTTACTCCGCCTATTCACTTGAGGGCACTCGCATCTCGAACTCACCGGGATTAAACTCCTGCAGATCGAGCACGACAACCTCGTTAGTCCGTTGCATGTAGCTTTTGACCTGCGCCAGTACCTCGGCCAGCGGGTGGATGCGCTTGACCCCGTGGTTGGCCCACCATTGCACGACGTTGTGCTTGTAGTAGCCCACCCGGAGGTCCAGGTAGCGGATGCCGTAGATCAACTGCGATACGATGTTCTCCTCCTGAGACGTTAAGGCCGTTGTTGAGGTACATTGAATTGAACATTTTTTGGATTTCCAGGAGATATTATGAGATTCTGAGATATTCAATTGGTTGTCAAAAGTGTGAGGATTTTGTAGATGTTTGTTTCGTCGCGATCGGATAACGGGTGTGGCCTGGAAAGTGTATCCAGTAAGAGGTAAAGTCTTAGCTGGAACTGACATCTTTCAATGTGCCGGCAAAACAGGGTTGTTTTGAAACGCTTGTTAGTAATTGACGGGTGAATTTTTCGAAATGAAAATGGTTCAATTGGTTGCCAGGAGTGTGAAGATTCCGAAAATATAGGTTTCATCGCAATCCTACCAATGGTGTGACCTGGAAAGTGTATCCAGTATGAGGTGAAGGAAGATGCGCGAGTTCACTGCCCAAAGAACAGACTTAAGACACGATTTTAACGTCAGTCGAGCTATCACCCTGGATGAAGTTATTAGTATATGTTACGAAACGTCGGGAGACCAGTGAGACTTTTATATAGGTAGCAATTCAAATCCCAGTTTTTTTTTCAAAACTAGTATTATATAAAGATCGGTCAAATAGGTATGACATGAACATCAATTTCTAGGTCTTATTATTGAGTGGGCAAGGGCAAAATTTAGGAAGAAATGAGGGAGTGCGACGACCTAGAGAGCCGAAGGTCTCCATTTCAGATGTGATGTACCATATCCTTTTTGCTTCAAATTTGCAAGGTTTTGTAATCCAGGAAAGATTTAGTGCCGGTTTTTCTGTGACCCGTTAAGATTTAACGGTCCATTAGCAAGAAAATTAAGGACTCTGATTGGATGTTGCTAAGCATAAAACAAGTTAACAGACCATTAGATATTTAACAAGCCACTGAAAAACAGGGTCTAAAGTCTAAACCCGTGTATAGTTTATCAGAAGTTTGATTGGTTACATTCAGCAAATAAATGCTGTTGTGAAATTTATTAAAACTCTCATACTTGATGTGGAGAAATATGTAGCCTGAGAGTTTGTATGGAACTGCCAACGTAAACCACAGAAAATCACAGCCCGAATAGGCACCAAACCTTGAAACCTGAGTCCTGAATGCCCAGTTCGAATTTCAATCATTTTGGTCCTGTATACCAAAATGCCGTAGGTCTTGCATTATGCCACCAAGCCCATTATTGCCAAAAAGTGAAACATTATAATATGTTCAAATTAAAAAGTAGGTAGTTAGTTATCCTTAAAGTCTGCATCTGCACTCAGATGCCAAAAATGCATTCGCAGCCATTGAAACCGAATTTTTGTCATGCCCACTTTACCTGGGTAATGGAATACTTAGTGACGAGCGTCTCGCGTTCCGCTCCCCCATAACGCTGATAAGCCGCCGAATCATGTGTTCCCGGCAAGAACATGTGCTTGAGTTTCATCCGCTGGAGCTCGTCTTTCAGATCCCACATCCACGTGGGCTGCGTTCGGAGACAGCTCGATGCGAGCACGCTTCCGTTTCGCATGTAGGCGGCCCAGTAGCCGAGGCAGTGGGCCGTGAAGCCCAGGCTCTCCCATTGAACGGAGGAAGCCTGTGGTAAAAGCGCCAATAAGGTTAAGCTTATCGCTTGAGGGAATGCATCTGTTTTCCAGATAAAAAATAGTGCCGGGATTGGTATGCAGTGGGTATACAGTGCAGGTATACAGGTATACAGTGCATACATGCTAGGACAAGACTCAATACTAAATTACTATAAAATGCAAAATAATAGGTTGTGAAACAAAGCAAGTCAGGAATAACTTGATTTACTTCCTGGTAGGTATCAATTAAAATGTTCTACAGGTTTTTTATCCATAAAATGCTGCAGGAAATTTCTTGGCATAGGTATGGTTTTTTTGTCAATTCCAAGAATTGATTTGCTCATTTTAATTTCAAGTTGTGTGCAATAAATATAATTTATCATAAATACCTACCATCAGACAAGAGTGTTTGGTAACAAAATTGGTTAGAATTGAGTGCAAACCGTGTTCCATTTTTATAGTAGGTACGTAGGTAGTAATGTACTAGGCACTTATGGAGATGCACCAATTCCCTTTTTTTAGCTACAAATCTACTCCACAATTAGGTTTTTCCTTCTGTGAGAATAAAATCCTTAAGTATATACCTGGGTATACCTTCCTAAATGATGATTGATGACAAAATTAGTAATCAGTAACTTTTTGTCCTAGCTAATGACCACTTTCTTTCGAGAAGCTATTTATTGTTTATTACTCAAGGTGACTGGCAGTATTATGCACATGGTGTGATAATGAAAGTGCTTGACCTAGTGAGTGAAAGTCAAGTGTAACTACACCAGCTGTGACAGAGCAGGTATTGCATCAGGTGAAATTGAGAGAACCGAACAGACTTCTAGACAATAAACTTGCAGTGAAAGTACAATGTTTTGGAATCCTATGAGCTTTTTCTTTAGGGGTAGCTATTTTAAGTAGGTACTGATACACAATATTGCAAATAATTATACCAAACAAAGGCAAGAAATTCTAACGTAGGTAACAAAGCTACAGGAAAAACTTTAATTTTAACAAACAATAACAAGTGGGTTCAGAGCTTTGTCTTCATTTGCAGCGTTTGACAGGAATGAGTTAGCATTATAACTTAATGATGTAAGGAAATAAGTAGGAAAAACAACAAATTTTTTGTTAGATCTATACAAGGAGTCTTAATCGTTGCTTGAAGCTGTCTCTCTCAAAAAAGGCTCTATCACATTCTACAACAAATGTTTGTGTGCTCCTGTTGCGAAAATGTTTGATAAGCATTTGATTGTTATTTAGTCATTGAAAAATCGTCTAGATCTTTGCGTCCATATACAGGACTTAATACACTTATGTTATTGTTTATGAAATAAGATCTGGAAGATGTGACTATAATAATATTATGAGAGAGCATTAAGATTCTTTGGTAAGCCAAAGTTGTTTCCAAAATTAGTTATCGGATATATTGCACAGAAAAGAAACTTACTGATGAAAAGATGGAGATACGCCGATTTTTTTTAGAGTCACCCAATTAAAACAATAAAATCCTTCAAAAAAAACAGATACTTATCCGAATCCGAGAGAGCATTCCGAACAACTCTTAGACTTGTTGTATCTATGAAATCATATCCCACTATGCCTGTATGTTGGTCGGACTATGTCCCTCCTCCGTCGAAACGTCCCGTGAAAGCAGCGGCCTTGACGGCTGCCGAGGATCGGTCTGTAGCAACGCCACGGTGTCGCCGGGCTTCGGATCGGCGTGCCACCACGACAGGACCAGTTGTCTCGGCGGGGAAGTCGTCACCAACGGCGACACCGTCAACGCCACTCCGAGATCCCAGCATGACGCCAGCTCTGGAATGTGAGTATTTTATTACTTTATGGAAATTCATCTATTTAGCCCAGCAAACTGATAACGTTACTTTTAAGCCTATTTAAGCCTTTATCGGTTCTGATCGATAAAATCCAAGAACAGAAAAATCTGCCGATTTTCTGCAGGCAAACTCTATTTTGTATGTACTTGTAGTTAATTAAATTTGGTTTCAACATGGTTTCAACATGGTTTCACAAATGAATATATGTTGTGTATGTATGAATTAAACAATAAGCTCTGCTTGCTCACTTACATGTTAAAGGAATTAACAGTCTGTTCAATCGTCCTCAAGATATCTGATTGGATTTAAAACAATTTAACGGACCATTAAAACTTGAACAAGCCAGCAGTGTTAAGTAAAGATCACTCTTTTAACTGTAATTATTTTCTTCCATGAATTAATCTCAAGCCAATACCAATAGCTTGCAACCATATACCACTTGAGACATATGCACGTGATGAGCTCTTTGGTACCAGTAAGTAAGGCAGTTAGTAGATGGCCCTGACCCAAAGTTTCCTGATAATAATTGGTTGGCTAGATGTGGGACTTTTTCTGGTGGGGCGGTTTATGTATCGTGATAAATACGCAGGGTGGTGTTGGGTACTTTTTTCCAAAATGATATCAATCGTTTCCATGTCACTGCTAATCGTAAAATGGTAATTGAAACCAAATTGGGGTTTTAATATTTATGTATGTCACGTAATTTTCCCCCGAAAACTGATGGATTTACTGAACAGAAACTGCATCCATCAAGACTACTCTGTCAATCTATGGGTAATATTTTAATAACCTTGTCCCTCCTGTTGCAATTGTGGAACTAATTCACAATATTTGCTGTAATGGCTTCTGGGAAAACTTTTAAAACTACAACCAGAATATAGACAGTCACTAGGAAATTAATGTACAATCTAATAGGCAATACCTACCTACCTACCTACTTTGTGTAATAATACTTGATGTACCTACTTCCTAGTCCAGGTGCTTCATTCAGGAAAAGATTTGTTAATGCATTAATTAATTAAATTCACATTCTACAGATATTATTATTTTATACCTAATGTGTTCATGAAAGCATTCAAATCATTTATGAATCAACTTTAAAAAGCTGCAGAGTATATGAATCCAGTTTGAGCACTATATATATCTGTTTTTTGTTGTATGATTGAATAGGTAGCTCAAGGCATTGTAATTTACCTGCACGCAGATTATAATGATGATCATTAGGTGTGATAATTATAATGATCCATAGCCAGGTAATCTCAACAGGGGTTCCTTTCACAGATTTACAAAAGTACCTTTAGGAGAGGGCCGAAATGTACATACTCACAATGTTAATTCAAATTGCTCAACCAAACTTTTACCTACCTATAAGTCCAAAATCTTAAACTGTTTTACCTATGGTAGATGGATGATACATAGTGTAATTTGATATATGAAACAAGTTACACACAGCTGCAGTATAGTGTGAGAAGAGGTGATCAGTTGTTGTTTGAACAATGCAATTCTATTTAATTGGATCTCAGGCCTTGATCTTTGTTGCCATTTCTAGACTGCTTTAATTATCTTTAAAAATGTATCAATAACACTAGATACCATACCTATATATGTAAATTGCAATTTGATCAACAACAGATCAATTAAATTATGTCTTTATACTGTGAAGTGATCAGTGTCTTGCACAATAGTATTGTACCTACTTTGTAAATGATTAAAAACTATCATGGTACTTTTTCATGCGAAAATGTCTCAAACTATACACCCGAAGAACTATTAGACTCACAAATCTATTCATGTCACAGCAATGACAAATTAGTACCAATCACTCAATCATATTTGCTACACTTCCTATTGAGAAGCAAGGCTTGTAGACGATTAGTAGGTCATGTGAGGTCACCAGACCAGCAATACCATGTATTTACAACCTTGCACTATCACTTAACAAAACATGAGTTTTGGCCAAAAAAAGGACAGATTAAATCACACCAAAAAACATTGCAAAAGATTTAGAATAAAAAGAGCGTAGTACCTTGTTTGTTTGAAAGTACTTCTCCATTAGTTTTCAGCAGAAGTAACACTTGTACAAGTATTGGCACCATGAAAGTAAGCATGCTTACTCAGGAGCTAGTGGAAAGAGAGACTGCCTTGTTTGATTAGCTTTCCTACACTGACCACAGCAATAGCTGCCTTCACATAACAGTCCCAAGTGAACTGGACAAGGCAACTTGATGAAGCCAATGCAATGTGCTAGCAAGTGAATAATTTAGACTAGCTCAATTATTAAATCCTGTTTGTGTGCCCTGATTTACAAGGCCTGATTCAAGTTCACTTTTTATACAGAGGGACCCATTATTTACTATACGTCGTTAAACTTATATGTTGGTCGTTAAAGGAATGCGTCATAAGATGTGGTAAAAATTGTTAGTTGCGTAATGGAAAAGTAAGTGTGATGGCTGCAAGGAAAGGATGAGGCGGTTAAAATTAAATGGAGAAGAGTCGGACTTGTTTGCTGATTTAAATGCATTGCAAATATGCGGTGACTTTTTTGTTTAGGTGCCCTGGGCTGTGTTGTTTAGTAGTGTACCTATATATGTTGCCTAGTAATTTGTCTCTGAATTAAAATTCTCAGACTTTATTTGCATAGGTACCAATTTAATGAAAGTTGAACTAGGGTTTTGGAGTAATTATGGAAGAAAAAGTTTATTCATATTATCTATAGCTAGTAATAAAAAAATTACGAAAGCATCTTTTGAAGATTGAGTACATTATATCACAGATAAAATTTTTTTTTATTGGATCGTAACTACCAGTTAAAATTTAATTATTAGTTCTATAGCTAATTTTTCAAAGTCATAAAGATGGCTATTTGATAATTAAATTTAACTAATAGTTTAATCCTAGTACCTGCAGTGTTAATACAATCTTTTTCATTGTGCTTTTCTTGCAAAAGGGTGCAAGCCAGGTAAAACCATGTACACACGAGGTAGCGCACAAAAATTCCGTACCTTCCACATCTTTATTTCATACGCTTCAAAATTCAAAAATTTTGTTAGCAGGAAAGCATTAAAGTAAGCAAACTTTCACAATCAGATAAAGCATTTATATGCACATTAGCCGTAATGTTTTCCCAGTGCAAAAACAATGGCTTTCTGGTTTAATTAATGTTCGAAAACCAGGCATGTCGAACACAAAAACCTGCTGATATAGAGCAGACAGTGTCAACAATATATCAACTTTCCTCTAAGGTTGAAGCACGATTTCAACTCCTGGTAACATTTTCATTATCTCCTCCCTAACTGTAATTGCACTCTCTTCGAGCTTCTCCAAAGAGTCCGCAAACGGAACGCCAATGTAGAGGTACTTCGATCTCGAACGAGAAGTCCTGAAATTACAGTCCCGTACTTTAAAAAAGAAGTGATATTTCGGGACGTCCGTAGGCAAAATTTGACGTCTATGTCCAGTTTGTTCACCAGTTAAGTGAACATGACAGTCAAAGTCAGAGAACAAGATTTCTTGTATTGCACATGTATTTCTGATGTATAAAAATCTTTTTGCTGTCCCCAACTGCACCGAAATTTCTTGCACAGCCTTTGCACCATATAAAAACCTATCTAGATAGGTTTTTGTTTATGTTATATGTATCTGTGGCAGTTTTAATGCACCGATTTGTTCACTTTGCATACCTCTGCGATTCGTTAACCTTTCCAAAGCACCATGCAACATTGAGATATTGCAATTCTGGAAGTTGTTGTAAATGCAAGATGCTTTCGTTGGTTATCTTTATACAGCCTCGTACGCTTAGATCGACGATATTCGGACAATTTTTCACCAACAATGCCACGTCTGTGAATTAATGTGCTAGAATGAGAAAATCATTCATCTGACTAAAATATGCTTTAACTATGGCTTTTTAGCCCTATTTTGGCATAAATGTATCTTTTGGATTTTTTTTAAAGATAAAAATAAGACTGAATCATTCCAGCACTGCGGTTTCGTAACTCTGACTTTGTTGTTCTCGGTTACAACGTTAAAAAATTAACATGGGAAACAATAGTGATTTTATCCATCAGAACCGATAACGGCATAACGTAAAAGTTACAAAATCGATAGACAGAAATTATAAATGGAAAGTCTATAAGATGAGCATGTCAAGATTAGACACAAAACAAAATGTTATATACAGAGACTGAGAAGAGATTTTTTCAAACTCCAAGCATGCCATGCAAAACCAAAAAGAAATCCTCGGCCACCAGATTTGAAAATCTTTGCTTTGCCCAGTAACTCATCGAATAGAGCAGCGATTTCATGATTTTTAAGTCCTTACGACGGTCACGCAACGAAGTTTGCAGGCTGAACATGTCCAGGGACTGAATGGAATTTGGCAGCTCGCAAATCAGCTCGTAAATCTCCTCCTCTGTCAGCGGCTGACTCTGATTGCAGTATTTCAACGTTTTAAGTCTGAAATAGGTTCATTTTGCAAATGAGCATTATCTGCTGCAATCATTAATATTGATTTGCAGTTTTGTTCGTGGTCTTCAAGGAAAAGTGTCCGAGTGTAACATTTTTTATATTTATTATTTTTCTTATCATTTTTCTGAAAGATAAGGAAAATAATTTGGTTTTCTGCATAGTATCCTAAATTCTCAGGTGTCTCGTAAGTCGTAACCATATATCTTCAAGGTTATACAATTCTAAAATTTTCTATCCTGTATTGATCACAGGTATCCTTGATGCCTGACTTCATGTAATATTTATTAACTTTCAGTATTATCACAAGAACAAATTGTTTCTAGTATGCACCTCATTGCAGTTTAACTAACTCAGGTCAATTCAAGTATTTTAATTCTTGTTATCAAAGTTGATATTAAATTATTGTAATTATAATTACTAGGAAACGCTGCCAAAGTGTTCGCGTTGAAGTTGAGCGTAGCTGTTTGCAGCTGTTGGTGTTTGTATAGTTTGCGTGTTTGGGAAAATTTTGAAAAAATACGCACTTTTAGATAAATTTCCGTATATTTCCAAATTTTCCCAATTTCGAATATTGCTCTTTTTTCTGAATTGAAGGACAGGGGTATGGAAGAATTTCTTGAAAAACGCAATCGACACAGGCGTTTGGTCTGTACACACATACGAACAAAAAAACACACAAGTGTTTTTTTACCATGGTAGTGAAATGGAAGATTTCGCTACGCTCTCTATGCTCATCAAATTAGCGATAATAATATATTATAATTATATACGTTATTTTTATTTCCGGTACCTAGGTAATTCAGGTTAGGTATATTTATATTATCAAAAATTATTTAAATTGTTATCGAAAGACGAAAACCAAGTAACAAATATTTCAAATACCTAGCTTACCTCTTGCATGATTTGAAAATCACGAGGAGACCTTCGTGCAGATTACCGCTGTAGGCTTGCAACGATAGACTCCGAAGATCGACGTTCCTCGATATTTCAACACATATTTCGTAGGTGACGTTAACGCTGTGCAAGTCGATCTGTTTTAATCGGCGACAGCGCGTAAGAATGGACAGCAAGTCTGTTGATTACGAGAACTTCAAACTGCTAGTTACCTACCGATATCGATTATAGTATCATTCTTTACGGAACATTTGGTGTTATATATAACACCAAATGTTCCGTAAAGAATGAAATGAATGTAAAATGAATGTACAAATGTAAAGAATTCCGCCTATATATATATAGGCGGAATTCTATATAGACTATATATAGACGGAACATATAATTCTATATATAGACGGAACATATAATTCTATATATAGACGGAACATATAATTCTATATATAGACGGAACATATAATTCTATATATAGACGGAACATATAATTCTATATATAGACGGAACATATAATTCTATATATAGACGGAACATATAATTCTATATATAGACGGAACATATAATTCTATATATAGACGGAACATATAATTCTATATATAGACGGAACATATAATTCTATATATAGACGGAACATATAATTCTATATATAGACGGAACATATAATTCTATATATAGACGGAACATATAGGCGTTTATTTACAAATTTGGACGTTAGATGATACATGGAGCATACATTTTTTCGTGTGGATGCAATACAATATAATATTTGTGACACAGACCAAAGCCACCGCAAATATGATTACCAGCCCTCTTCAAATCATATTTTATATGGATTGTGATGGAATCACAGAAATATCACAATATTCTTCAATGGATTTTTCAAAAACCCACAAAAGAATTTGACAAGTCTGTGTCTACACTAATTTTTAAAAATCCAACAACAGTCGCAATGCTGTAATTGCTTTGCATAGCCAGAGTTTCGGCATAAGTTTTCAAAGAATTGATCTACTGATCGATCCTTCAAAAGGCAATTCTTTCGATTAAATTCTTACAGATAAGAAAATCGATACGATTATATTATTGCTTGAATCGATATATCGTAACTTCCAACTCATTGTTGGGAAATTTCAAGTTAAATCTGGTGAGAAAGGGGGTTTTAAGACTGCCTACTATGGAAGTCAAGCTTACGACCATAATATTGCCAAGTGAAATGCAGGTAATATATTGGAGTGGTAAAAATCGATTCAAAATACATGGATATATTGGAACGAAAGATCGATTCTATTTTCTTACAGTTGCTAGTTGGACAGTAATTATAGGGGAATTCAATTATGTTGTTGTGAAATGGAGAGGGCTGCATAGAAAAGCAATCCCAGTTGGCTGTGCTCGGACCATCATTTTCATTGTGGTCGCAGGCCGCCTGTTTCCTTCCACTGTACAGAGTATTTTTCCAACGCTAGATGCACAAATGTAGAGATACGACCAGAGAGAATGACGACTATAGTGCTCTTGCTGGTAAACTCTCACTTACACAAAGATGTTTCAGAGCTAATATTGGCATCTAACGACAGGGACTCGAGCAAATATTCTGCCGCAGGCTTCTCTTGAAAAGTCGGGGAAAAGCTCTGTGGACATATTAAATAAATTAGATAGTACCTTGTATATAGTACCTAATTTTAAACTAACACAACACCCATATTTTTTGTTGTAATTAGACACAGAAGCAATCACATGAGCAATCATGGGAATTTACTATCAAAATGTTAACTGCAGGCTGCATGGCGACAATTTCTGTCATCGAGAATCCAACAAGACCACAGTTCAACAGGTGTGCAAATAAAAGGATGTGTTCAAGAATCTTATAAAGAAGTCTTATAAAAGTATATTAAACGTACCAAACAGTTGTCAATTATCAATTCTCTGGTGCCTTGTGACAGAATGTAATCCAATGTGCCACCTGTTATCTCATTGTTGGTGATATCTACACTCTTGCAAAAGAATTTACGGTGGACAATTTGTCTCCACCGTTTACAAACCCTCGATGCATTTACTAAATCGTCTGGGGGAAGCCTTGAAAGGATCTTCTGGATTGTTTTATTTGGCAACAGTTTTATGGATGGCTTGCGGAGACTGTGATTCTCGAACTTTATCAATCTGCTAATCAAATCCTGGAAAATAGTTAAAAATATAAAGCACACCTTTATAAAGGTACACTTTACGCTTTGTAAATGCACCAAATTAGTTTAATTCCACAAGAAAATTAGATAACATGCTATAGATAGGAATACCTACCTCTGCATCTATACCTTACATGAGTACCTATACCTACCACACATTAGTATTATTTTCAGTTGCAGGTATGTAACAAGTTGTATATCGTATAGTAGGTATATAGGTATATAAACCTACCAAAAGATTATTCTAATGTATGCAAGTATGGCAATGCAAACCTTGGTTATAAAACTCTTTGTGAGCTGTATTCCAAGTGGCTCTCTAAGGAATTAATTTGGTTCCTAATTGTCTTTCCTGTATAGAGCAATGTCCAATAAATAAGCCACAAGCAAGCGTAAGCAGAAAAATACAGATAACATTGCTGTCCATAATATGTGGACATAAAGTTACCTGTTTTGTCAATTTTTTAAGCTCACTATTTTGCAACTTCTCTTCTGCAGTTTTGAACATTTTGTCAAATTTGCCATCATGATGTAAATCAAGTTGCCATTTTCGTGAGGCTTCGATATCATCGGTTTGCGATTCTGCCCGCACCAACCACCTAAGAAAATTTCCTACGTACGAGTAAATGAATGATCGCTCCATAATTATTTGAGCTTATTCCTATCTCTGTGGTATGGAATGGAACAGACAAATGAGGATGCTAATTTTTTTAGAAGTGCAAGTGGCAGTGGCAAACATAAAATGTCAAATCTACCTACTTTTGCAATCTACATTTTTATTTTGAAATTGGGGAAAATGTATGTCAAAGAGCTGCTTCTTTGCAAGGATCTAAACAATTAATAAAGAGTTCTTTCGTCCAGACCTGTTTTATAGGTTTGAAAGCAGTATAAATAATTTCTGCTACAAAGAATTAGCAAAAGTTTTGAAAAATTTGAGTCCCTTCCTTGCAATTTTCACTGTTGTAATTTGTAGCAGTGAAGTTGCAACGAATAGGTTTTGTTTATCAAAAGTGCGGAATTAAATACAAGTCAAAAAGGCCGAAATTACAAATAGCGCTTCTTTTTAAACAGTCGGCAACGTAGCGAAATAAAGAAAAACATTCTACGGCCGACCAGAGAAACTGTTCGCTGCCGACAGTCGGCACTAGAGCGTTGGAGGAAGATCTTGGTCCTTAGGCTCTAAATTACGAGAAATTGATCGAACTCTTGAGTAATGGTCAACTTAAGTGATATATTGTTTCTTCTTTTGGTGTAAACTACACATTTCTTGCAGTTTCTCTTATTATTTAACTCAGAAATTATTGTAAATCATCTGAAAATCGGCAATTAACAAGAAGATTGAGGTTAGCCATCTGCCAAGTCACCAACATTTTTTTGCAAACATCAAAGTTTTGCGAATCTCATATATTTTTAGTGTAGGGTCCAATCAGAAAACACATGGAGATTAGAATATCATGGATCCTGCTAGTGTGCATGCTGTTTGGGACTGGAACATGTTGGGACAATGATGAGCTGGAAATATTTGATCTCGTTGAAGAAATAAATACGAACTTCTACGTATTACTAGGCGTTGACCAGGTAAGATGCATAAATATCTTTTTTCATTGCAATAGTTTACTTTACCATTGTCTATTAAAGTGCCATCTCAGCCAACTTAGGCTGTTTTGCTTAATGATAAATAAGATTGTTACTTTACAGCCGACTTTTAACAAGTCTTGCATCAGCAGACAATCTGTAACTAGACCAAATGTCATGCAAACTTTCATTTCGAATTAACTACTCATGCATGACAGCCAATTTCTGTGGATTGTGGTAAAAACTAAAAACTACACACCATTCAGCATAACACCACTTCGGTTCTTCCATTTGAATGTAAAAAATATAAAATAGCTAGACATCAATGTTTATTTTATCAATGACTCTACCGTGTTACATGCTTTTACAGCACCTATCTAGTACCTACGTACCTACACACATTGTGTGTCACGTAACATACTAGGCTCAGTACGGTGCATCAGTACTCTGCATCTTTCAACAGGTAATTAATTGCACATTTCTCTCACAGAATGCGGAGCCAGCTGAGATCAGAAAAGCGTATCGAAAACTCTCGCTCATTCTCCATCCTGACAAGAATGATGCTCCGGATGCTGACATCAAATTCAGACAGGTATAGAACTAAGAGTTGGCAAAAAATAAGTTCAACTTGCTTTTCTCAAGGCTTTGCACAGCTATAACATGCTCATACACTGATTAGATGCCCTTATAGAAAAATGCTGCCTTTATTAACCTGACGTTCAAGAAGTATGTGGTTTGAGCACAGATTGATTTATACAGATTGTCTACCCCCGTGCTAGCAGGGGCTACGCGAAGCCCTCCCCCCGCAATTTTCGCGGCGTTCCCCTCACCAACAAGCTAAAATAGTTGCGCATCTGGTCGCTAGTGTCGCATACTCTCAAGTATACAAACTTCCAAGCAAGCTCGGTCATCGCTCTACAGTCCTTTCGCACTCATTCGCTCGTCCGCCGATAGGATCGTGGCGCTACCGCTATCCTTCTGTTTCCTTGCGATAGCTGCAGCAGAGTTCGAGCTAGTCCGAGCAGGCAGAAAAATGTAAACATATCCCCAAACAGATAACGTAATAACGCGCTGCTTCTGCAAAACCTGTCAACTACTTTTATAAATAACATAATAGTGATATATTGGTCTGTTAAATTCGACATTTTAATTGCATAACTCGAGTCGACTTCGCTGATTAGAATATTTTCTTTGTGACGCTTGCAGCCTATCAATTAGTCAGTTAAAACTGCAACATTTGTGAATTCAATTGAAAGTTATCAAGCTTTTCCTGGATTTGATATCGAAAGGCGCATATATCGCGCAAGCTTGCGTGTATGTCTGGGAGTAGTGGTGTTGGCTCTCTTTCCCAAATAGGGGGCACGACGTCACAAAGTACAAGCAGAAAGTGGGATTTGATTATAATCAAGTAGCATGGATGGCCTCGAAGATACCTTTTTAAAAATGTGATTATTACTTTCCCGATTCCTGGCTAGGATCAGCCGGTCGATTTTTAGGTGGCATTTTGCTGCCCCACTCGCGAGTACGTATTCAGACTCGTATAAGCAAGTATATTCCCCGCCTCGTGTGATGTCCCGAATATAAACAATAATAATTTTTCATAAGCCCCCAAAATGTTAGATGAGCATGACTGTTGCACTAGCCGCGGCACGGCGTTCAGATATTCCTTTGACACTGACTCCATGCCGCTCGGTACTGACCGTGAACCGAGAGCCGAATCTCATGTTGCGTCTCCATACTAGGTTGCATGGTCCAAAACGAGCGCATTGTTTTTGCTTTGCTCAGTTTAATGCGATTGCAATAATCTTATCTAGTGACCGAACTATCATGTGACCCTGCACTGCTTGTATGCATCTACTTTGGGGTGGATCCACTGCAGTTTATTGATAGGTATATTCATTTTCGACAAGTCTTTTTAAGAAAGCAAATATCCATTAATATGATTATTACGGCACGTGGACAGATCATCACATTCATATATTGTGGGAATTGGGTCAATAATTACCAGCGTCTGCTTAGGTATACTCTAGCAAATTGATATTGATAAAGATAAACTATGATCGCCCGAATAAAATTCGCTGACTGAACGGCATAATGGATATAATTTCAAATTGGTTTGAAGATATCTTAGGCGATATCATAATATGGGTCCAGACCCGGACTGCATAATTTTTATCGCTGCTGAGCTCAGGCAATGATAAAATTTCCCCATTCTGATTGAGTAAACTTGTCTGGAGCTGACTTTATAAAATATTACTCAAAGTCATTTTACGCTATAAAACAAAGTCATTTTACGCTACCCATACACCGAACTAGTGCCATGCTAGAACACTGCCCAGTCTAGTATTCAAACCAAGACCAAGGCCGCAGCGTGGAGATAACATTGGATGAGCTTGGCAGCGATTGCAATGTCACAGCTAGCGTGGAAACAGAATGGTCTTTGCTCCTCTGTCTTTATGAAACATGATACTACTGTCGGTCTGTGTGATAGTCGGCTAGTGAACGTGAGGCGCTGGCCGCGATGTCAACTTCTTCCCTATAGCACTCGGATGCTTATTGCAATTCACCATTGAGAAGATATTTTCGAATGCAGTGTCTGTCCGATTTCGGCGGCACCTTTATAGCTTATGTAGGTCCTTTTGCCACTGCCAAACAATAATTTGGAGGCTAATAAAAAGAACCCAGTGTATAAAATAGAGGAATATCGGGTCCTAGCTACAGTTGTAACATCGCCAGCGGCCATCTTTCAGTTGAGCAAAATGTAGTCTCACCCCACCACTACTCGTGAACCGATTGCCCTGAACTCTGGCGGCCAAATGTTCAATTGATGCCACTCACTCATAGCTAGCATCGCGATGCCAACGCACCTAGGCGGGCGATTGCGGAGTTACTAGCGTCAATTTTTTGCCGTAGCCGTGCCCCCGTAAGGTAATAGATCTGTATATATCAATCTGTGGTTTGAGCTTGTTTTCTAGGTACCTACAGGATAGCTTTAGTCCCAACTTGAATGCTAGACCTTTCACAGAGCCACCGAGCCTACAACAAGGAGACATTCCTACTGGTTTAGAGTATTATTTAGTGCTAAAGATAGGACATAGTAGACATACCCAAGTCTAAGAACTAATACTGGTTGCTCCTGTTTGAAGGCTACATTTTCATAATGCAAGAAATTTATATAAATAAATAGTTACCTAGTAATAATTAAGTTGCTGATCTTCTTTTGGATAAAAATGAGCCTAAACTGTGTTACATTGTCGAGAAATAGGTAATTAAATGTACACCAAACAGATGATTCCTTTATCAAGTAGCAACTCCCGGCAGCTGTCAGTATAGTAGGTACAGCCAGTAATTTTTCTGCAGAATGTTTAACATAAATAGTACGTCTCAGGTACTACTCATGTCAGCGCCTCGGGGCATTGTGTATATATAGTACACTATAACATTCTAGAATACCGGTTTGGAAATCCGAGCGTGAGACACACCATAGCCGCTGGGTCTCTTTCTAAATCTATACTTAAAGCCAACCGTTTGTCACCTGCCAACGGCTAAGCGAACTTCCGATTCCTCCACACAGCTGGTCTCGGTTTACGACACGCTCCGCGACGGCAAGAAGCGCCAGCTGTACAACAACGTGCTGGTCAACGGCCTGCCCGACTGGAAACACGCCATCTACTACTATCGGCGGGCGCGGAAGGTCGGACTCATCGAGATGAGTCTCCTCTTGTTCGGAATCATCACCGTCGGCCAGTACATCGTTGCCTGGGCGGCGTATGCTGAGCGGAAGTACACGTGTGTGAGTACTTTTATGGGATCGCCTATAGACCAATCGTGAGAAGCTATGCCATATTGTAGATTCCCGGCCTTATTCTGGGATGGAGGGAAATTGTCTTTCAATATAAAATTGTTAAAGAATCATTGAAGGCTTAAAATTAATTTTTACCATAGATTCGTAACTATGATATGAATAGAAGTAGACATATTTAAAAGAATTTTCTGAAAAGATAGGTTTTTAATAAATTACCTAAGATTTCTGGCTTGTTGCGCTACGCGATCTGCGATTAATTACATACCTGCAGCAATCCGCTTACCGCGGCTAAACGAGTAATCTTATCAAGGTGCCAAATTATTTCAACACAGAGGAAGGATGGGGGGCCATGCTCAAATTATTTGAATTTTATCTGACTAGAAGTTTGTCTAGGACCTAGGGGTCGAAAAAGTGCTGTGGGTTAATCCATAATCCAACGCGGGTTTTGGGAATCTCTGCCTAGATAGCCAAAGGCACCAGGAGTTTTTTTCACTGCCCAAAGGCAATTATACTAGATTTTACTAATCGATGATAAAAGTAAATTCTAAGAGGTAAATGGTCCTTTAAGGTGGCATTCGAATATCTACAAAATATTAATTTGCAGACAAACTCTCAGTGGCAGCCCAAAACAAAACAGCTAGTGCACAAGGCAATTTATAGAGCTTCCAAATTTAGTATGACTATGAGTAATTTTTGTTTTAGTTCGCTTAGCTGCTGCGAGTGTCTGGGTAGCCCTTCTATCTGTGCTGTTAGTATAGGAGTGGATAATCTGGGTGGCCCTTCCATCTGTGCTGTTAGTATAGGAGTGGATAATCTGGGTAGCCCTTCTATCTGTGCTGTTAGTATAGGAGTGGATAATCTGGGTAGCCCTTCTATCTGTGGTGTTAGTATAGGAGTTGATAATCTGAGTGGCCCTTCTATCTGTGCTGTGAGTATAGGAGTGGATAATCTGGGTAGCCTTCTATCTGTGCTGTTAGTATAGGAGTGGATAATCTGGGTAGCCCTTCTATCTGTGCTGTCAGTAAAGGAGTGGATAATCTGGGTGGCCCTTCTATCTGTGCTGTTAGTATAGGAGTGGATAATCTGGGTAGCCCTTCTATCTGTGCTGTTAGTATAGGAGTGGATAATCTGGGTAGCCCTTCTATCTGTGCTATTAGTATAGGAGTGGATAATCTGGGTAGCCCTTCTATCTGTGATATATAAGTTACATCTCTCCGCCCCAGGAACAACTGATGGACCTGCGCCTGAAGAAACTGCAGAAGAAGCAGAAGAAGGGCAAATACGACGGGCCTCCGTTGCCGGACTCGATCGACGTGGACATCCCGAAGCCGAGCGTGGTGAACACGCTGCCGTGTCAGATCCCGCGGCTGGCGTGGTTCCTGGTGACCAACGCGCCGCGCTCGGTGGGGCTTGTCCGCGAGTTCTGGGCGGAGCGGAAACGAAGGAAGGAGGAGGCCGAACAGTGGTGAGTGTTGCGGTGAAATGGTTTTCAAACTCAACTTTGAATGCCTTGTTATGTGTTCGGAGTTTGGGAAATTCCTCCTTTCTTGGTATTTGAGGTGGGCTCAAATGTATATTTTTTATTTTTTGCTTCTGCCATGGGTTATAAAAAGAAAAAAACCTTTAATCTGAGCGCAACTTGTGCTAAGATGAGATAGGGCTTGTAACAAATTGCAATTTTTCAGCTTAACCATTGTTTCATTTTTCATAATGCAAGATAATCTACTACCAGCCTAGTGATTACGTAACTTTTACGTAACGCCAAAATCGGAGCTGATTGATAAAATCCCCATCAATGCCAATTGCTGATTTGTAAAACTTTGAAACCTGAAACTACAATATAAGAGTTACCTAATCGCGGTGCAGCAATATCTATCACACAATCTGACGTACTTGTCTATATAGTTGATTTAATTTAAGAGGATTTTTTTCCGCTGGGAGCGCTGGTGGTCTCTGTAACTTACATGAGTGCCAACCTGAACCAACTGAAGTCCTGTCATTGTCTTTACAGCACCACTTTGGTTGCTAATACCTTCTAATATTACCAAACCTTGTGTTTTTATTTCTCATCTATTTAATTTGTTTATATTAGTTATCACTTATCATTAAGAAATACGATTCATGTTCAGTCATTTTTTGTTTGTAACCGAAATGGTATGTAGTTTTCCTGCCATTGAAATGTAGTGTCATGAGTTGGTAGTACAAGGGGGGCTGTCCTTTCTGTAGCATCTTCTCTCACGGGCTAAACTCCATTTCACGCTAAGAAGGAGAGTAGATTTGCATCTTCCACAAGGACCCACTGCTGCTAGATATGAGCTAAGAGTTTCAAAACTGCCTACAGAGCCTTTTGTCCGGCTCAAGACATGGCTCGTGAGTTTCGAAACTCTTATCTTGTGTCTAGCAGCAGCGGGTCCTCGAGGAAGATGTAAATCCACTCTCCTTCTCGACGCGAAACGCAGAATAGACCGTACAAACTGGCGCGCGCAGGTCCGACGAGGAAGAGGAGGTGATGGAGGTGGAGCCGCGCGCCCCCCGCCGCCGCCGCCCCAAGCCGGTGCTGCCCGAGTACGCCCCGCCCCCGGTGCCGGCCGCCCCCACCACTGCGGGGGCGGGGACGGAGGCGGACGCCGAGCCAACGGCTCCGCTGCTCTCGGGCGGCCTGTGGACAGACGACGATCTCGTGGAGCTCGCGCGGCTCATCAAGAAGTTCCCGCCGGGCACTTCCGCTCGGTGGGACAGGATCGGCGCGGCGATGTCGCGCTCGGTGGCGGAGATCACGCACATGGCCAAGAAGGTGAGCGGGGCGTTACGCCCGAAGTGCCCGCGCTCGAAACCTTCACTGTCTCGGTATTTGATGAACGTTTCTGGAGGTGTAGAACACGGGAAATGACAATGCCGTGTTTAAAGGGTTTTGCCATGCGTCCGAAGGCTTGCCCGTGGCGGGGCACGGAAAAATCCAGCGTTTGACTTTTTGTCCCGCACGGCGAATCACTGTTTTCACTCTAGCGTGTGAACGAATTTACTTACATGGATGGGACTTGCTCTAAATTGGCAATCTAGATTTTATAAACAAGAAACAAACTATAAATGTATCACTTGTTAGGTTAACGGGTGGAAAATAACCACCCCTAAATTGCCACCCTAAAAAACTCTAGATCTATGTGCCCTCTTATTTTTCGCAATTTTTTTTCAAGCAGCGGCACAGAGCATCAAATTTTGCAAAAAAGTCACATATAAAGCACAAAACAGTATTTTAAATGAAAAATTATATAAGTCATAAATTTACGGGTAATTGCATTGGCCATTGTAAGCGGTGACATAATCAAGCTAGGTGCCGGCACCGGGTCCACCCTCGGGTTCCTCCTATTTAGGAAAGCTAAATCATGGCCTATATAAGCCAACTCAGTGTATCAATAGGTTAATGCTAAGCGGTGACAGGAGCAAGCTAGGTGCCGGCACCGGGTCCACCCTCGGCTCCCTCCTATTTTGGAAAGCTAAATCATGGCCTATATAAGCCAACTCAGTGTATCAATAGGTCAAGGCTAAGCGGTGACAGGAGCAAGCTATGTGCCGGCACCAGATGCATCCTCGGCTCCCTTCTAGATTTGGAAAGCTTTATCATATATATAAGCCAACTCAGTGTATCAATAGGTCAAGGCTAAGCGGTGTATGGAACAAGCTAGGTGCCGGCACCGGGTCCATTCTCGGCTCCCTTTTACCCAGGCTTGTGTCTACATCTCCACCCTCGTCTTGTTTGCAGATGAAGGAGGACGGCTACCGGGTGGGCAAGCCCGAGGGGGAACCGGAGGCCCCGCCGGAGGAGGTGCGCAAGGTCAAGACCAAAGGAGGCAAGCTGGGCCTGGCCAATGGAGACGCTGACGCTGACGGTGAGTTTACGCTAGTGAGCCTACATATGGTTAGATAGTGGCCATCTCTGCGAATGGGCGCCATGTTTTTACCAAATTGATTTAAATTCAACAGCCCTTTCAGCAGTAGTTGATACGTTACGAACTTACCTCACCATGTACATAATACGTGGATGCAAAGGAATTTAAGAAACTCATATAGACAACAGCCACGTGCTTCGTGATCAACTTGGTAAAAACATGGCGTTCGTTTAGCATGGAATTCGAACAGCCAATAGAAAAGTGTCATCATGTTGGCCACTCTCTAGCCCTATAGGCTCTCTAGTTTACGTCAGCCTGCGACGGTACACAAAGTTGGGAGACAATAGAGCATTGCATGCTGGGTGCTGTCTTACTTTTTCCCTGTGTTAACCTTACTAGATACTTTCCAGGGGCCTTACCCAGAGCGGCCATTTGGAGCGGCTACCATGCGGCTAATTAGCCAAGTTGGCGGTGTTATATAACCCGGACCTAGAGCGGCCATTTCAACAATGGGCAGTTTGTTGATTTCGTAGCACCACTAGCAACCAGTATTACGGTGGTGCTACGATGATAGCATTATCCAGAAGGCATACTGCTTTTTAAACGATCATCATTGTGCAGTGAAGTCAAATCAACCAATCTCATGGCTTGTTACTAAAGTCAGAGTCGATGTGCCCCGGCTATATAACTCGGTCGTAATACTGCCGCTCTAGGTCGGGGTTACTGCTTGGTGCTACGGTGGTATTAATTAGCCAGGGGATACTGCTAGTAATCCCGGGACTACGAGTGGCCGCTCTAGGTCCGGGTTTTGCTTGGTGTTAGGGTGGTATTAATTAGCCAGAGGATGGTGCTAGTAATCCCGGGACTACGAGTGGCCGCGCTAGGTAAGGCCCCTGGGCCCAGCGTTGCTAATGGCCCTATTGTTTCAGCCGGCGCGGAGGTCTCCAGCTGGACCCAGCCGCAGCAGCGAGCGCTGGAGGCTGCGCTCATCAAGTTCCCGAAGGGCGGCACTCAGGAGCGTTGGGAGAAGATTGCCAAGGCCGTGCCGGGGAAGACCAAGGTGAGGCTCTCAATGCGTCGGTGGAACCGTTGAGTTCGTAAGTTTAAAGGGGCCCTCCGAATTGCTTTTCAAAGGACATGTAGTATACAAATACCAATTAATTAAACATCCCGTTTGAATGTTTTGAAAAAAAAAATTTGCGTCGGAATAATCGCACATTTTCGTTTTGGCGTGGCACCTCCTCGTGACATATCATAGGGGAACGGCTAGCGCCAGCAGCATGCGCTACGCAGTGGCAATTGCATCTCAATGGATAGCGACATTACATCGAATTGTTGTAAAGAGCCATTTCAAACACGAGAGTTGTGTCAGGAAGGCGAGTGCATTACTGAGCACGGCTCTATCGATGTAATTACAAAATAACATTGATGTGCTAAACAAAACAGACGCCACAAGGTATTTCCTGTCAAGTAACTCTCCTCGTCTCCTTTCTTCGGCTAGTTTAACATTATTTTCCGCGATTTCTGTTCGAGAGAACTTCGGATCCATATACTACATGGAGGTCCTGCCATTTTCACTCCACATCGACAAGCGAACCCACCGCGAAAGCAATCGGCCTAATACTAGACACTGCGCATGCTCGGCCATGCTAACCATGCCCCAAGGATACGTCAAGAGGAGGTGCCGCGCCAAAACGAAAATGTGCGATTACTCCTACGCAAAATTTCTTTTTCAAAAATTCAAACATTCCGTTTGAATTTTTGAAAAATAAATTTTAACTAATTGGTATTCTGTACACTACATGATTTTTGATGAGCGTAGCGAGCGAAGCGAGCGAAGTGAAATCATCAATTTCACTACTGCTAAAAAAAACACTTGGTGTGTGTTTGTTTGTTTGTTTGTTTGTTTGTATGTGTGTTTGCGCGCGCTCTACAGGCCAAACGCCTGCTTCGAGTGGGATGAAATTTTCAGGGTGTCTACATTTGTTCTCAACTTAGACCCCCTGCGATTTTCAAGAAAATCCTCCACACCCTTCACTTTCAAAGCAGAAAAAAGGGCTAAATTCGACAATTGGGCATGTTTGGAAAAGTACGGAAATTTATTTAAAAGTGCGTGTTTTTTTCAAATGTTCCCAATTTCGATTTGCCTTTAGAAACCATCAAAACCAAATCGAAACATCACACCAGATTTTTTCCAATAAAAACCAACCCAATAAAACCCAATAAAAACCCTTGGGCATGAGTTACATCTATGTATTAACATGCACATTGCTTTATGACCTCAAAATGATCATATTTCCGCTACCCTACAGCTCGGACAGAAGCAAAGAAAGGCCAGAATCGTTTACAATTTCAAGTGATCAGAATTTTTGAAAAAGCAATGGTCCGGCTTGCTGCTCAATGATTTAGGCTTCTTGCCTCAATCTTTTTATGCGCTAAATACAAATCGCTACGCTCATCTTCAACGCAACACAAATTGCGTTCGCCCTAGTTTAAAAGCAATTCGGAGAGCTCCTTTAAGCTGCATTTACTCGGGAGCAATTTTGGTAAACGTCTGACACAACATTTTTATGCTGTCAAAACAAAATGACTCCTGGGCCCAGATTCACAAAGAGTCTTAACTTTATTACAGTATTGTAGATAATATGATATAACTATTACCTCACTAATACGGCATAACTTTAGTACCGTATTATCGCTATTCCGAATTCATTAACAAAATATTAGCGCAGTAAAGTTACATCACAAACACAGAAGTATTGTCATGGCATTTGAAATTTCGACCAATCAGTGGGGAGTGCGCATTTATTCAAATACCGTTTGTCTCACTCTCCACTGCTTGGTCGAAATTTCAAATGTCATGACAACACTTCTGAGTTTGTGATGAAACTTAGTACCACGCTAACATTTTGTTGGTGAATTCAGAATTGCGCTAATATGGTTCAAAGTTATGCCGAACTAGTGAGGTAATAGAAATACCGTATTATCTCTAATACGGTATTAAAGTTAAGACTCTTTGTGAATCCGGGCCCTAGATTAGTACTCAATTAATTTCATTGTAAACCAAAACCAAGTAGGTATATCAGTGTTGTGCTAAATTATGTTTGGGTTGCATCAGCTGATGGTTATGGTTTAACTAAATTAGTTAAATTTAGTTAAGCTCAAGGTGGCTTTGCATTAAGAATAATAATTTAATTTTAACTAATGGGTAGTTATAGCATTAATTATAAGTTGATGCTCTCCAATCTAGGTCTGTTTGTTTTAGTTAGCTCTTGTAACTGTATGATTATTGAAATGATAAATAAAGCCACAAATGGGATTGTTCATTCAAAATCCCAAAATATTAAAAAAGTCGATATGGTTTACTTTTGTTTTTGCAGGAGGACTGTATGGTTCGGTACAAACAGCTCGTGGAAGTCGTAAAAAAGCGGAAAGAAAACTGCGAAACGCAAGAGGCTACACAATAGTACCTAGATAAGAACAACTTGTGTATAATTTGTATAATTATTTATGTATTTAAATTTTTATGTTACCTGTGTGAAAAAGAGATGTTTTTTTTTTAAATAAATAAAAACATAAAAGTGAAAAGTATGGTAATCAGGTTTTGAAGTTGTAAAACTATTAAGTACGTCTGTGCTATTTTTCAGCAGTCTTTCCGGCAGAAGTCAGAGTTGTCACTGTCTTCACCGTTGGGTTCTGCGTTCTAAAAAAGGATCAAGTTTTTGGGTGAGTTACCAAAAACACAGACCAGTGAAGCGTGGGAAATGGACAGCAAGTGGGGAGCATCGTAACTTATCAGACAGCTGAAAGAATAGTGATGCGATAAATCGCGTAGATGATGAGCACTCTGCGTTTGGTGTGCCTATAACACACGCCTTAGACAAAATCACAAAACTTGCTACTTATCCAGATAATATAAATGTCTACTCGAAATAAAACAGTTAAATTACGGGGTCGACGTTTTCTAATACACTAACCCATGTACAAAGTTTCTACAAATTTTACATTCAATTTTCCCACGGATCTTAACGACCTGAAACAGACCTGCAAAAAGGAAACGAACCTCATTGTCGCCACTGCCAGCAATTACTTGGGAGGTTACGCCCATTGCATTGAATATTATGGTCCGGGACTTCAGCGTAAATTTCTTGGAGTGGTATACGCTTTCATCGTCTTTCGGTATGTGCATGCAGCACAATATCAGTAGAAAGGACCCTACTCTTGTCATTCTCACTCAGTTTTCCCGAGTTGCAAAAACGTATCTGGTTATGTTCAAGAATTTGAATTGCTTACAGATCCACAATCTAAAGTGAGGGTAGCTGCAGTGGCAGTTGTTTTGTCGTGGTAAAAAGCCCACGTGATCATTTTCTAGGGTTTGAACAAAATTTTGAAATCTTGCCATAGATACACATTCAATACCCAACCATTGAAAGAGATTAAAAAGAAACATTTTTCCAACTGGCTGGATACAAATGAATGAACTGCCATGCCTGTAATGAACGCCAGGGTTTGGTGGGGTTTCAGACAAATTGGTTGAATCTTTAGTGATCTCAAACCAGGTCCACCTGGGCGCCCTCCCTGACGGCCCTGCCGCCGAGATGACTAGGGAGGCTTACGGAAAACTGCCCGCTGAGGGCAGCCTCGGGTCACGTGGTCAGGTCGCTCTGGTTTTCGAACGTTAAACGCATATACTTGACTCGCAACGAAACTGCCAAACTGAAAAGCGAAACATGGCGATGACCGAGTCGATTTTGTTCGAGTCAGTATATTTAATGTATTATTTCTCTATTCCATTAATATTAACTGGTAGAGAGGTGTAAAACACCAACATACAAGCTCTTTTCCTTGCTATGTGTACTCGAGCTAACATACACAATTTTTTTAGCGTTTTTAGCTAATATTTACTGTACTTATTTCTTCATAAATTTCGTCTCTATTGGCTAACTTTTTCTAGTTTTTCAGCCCACTCTATCGTCGTTCTAGTTTTTTCTACCTTCACCACCTTTTTAACGTCGTACTTTGCTTTTCTATATTTAAAAACCAATACATCCGTTCTTAATTCAACATGTTTCTTCCAAATGTCACTTTTAGGTAGTTTTCACTGCCTCTTTTACCTTTTCTTTCCACCACGGTGTTTCTTTTAGTTTCTTTTTATTCCTTGCTCTGCCACTTGCTTGTTCCGCCGTCTTCACCAAACTATTTTTAAAATTTCCCCATTCCTCTTCAATTTTTTGTATATATTTAGCTACATCTACTGGGCACCTATTTTCAAATTGTCTCTTAAACTCCTGTTTTATATCAGTTGCCTGCAGTTTCCAACTCTGGATCCTTTTCTTCATCTTTGTATTCGTTTTTATTTTCGCCTTCCACATGTTCATTATCCATGTACCTAGTAGGTACTCGATTATCGCTATCCAAGTTTATGTCAACCAATACTTTTGTATCTCTTATTGTTTTCTTCATACTACTTTTGATACTAATGTAGTCAATCACCGTTTCGTTTATTCCATCCCAACTTTCTCTTGTTATTTTCTTGTTATTTTCCTTTTGGAAATGTGTGTTACTTCATAAAGGCTATTTCTTGATATCCAATTAAAAGTTTGCTTTCCTGTACCATTGAATTTGAAGGCTCCCTGTACCACGTTCCTCATAAATACATCTAAATTTACTGACTATTTGATGACCATCAAATAAATTAAGCGTACCCCGTCCATTCTTCGACGCTGTGATTTAATTCGCGACCCACCTCGAGAGTAGGGGCACGAGTTGGGTGCCTGTATTCGAACGGAAGGTGGAGCGCCCTCTCAGGTTTATCAAATAAATTAAGCGTACCCCGTCCATTCTTCTATGCTGTGATTTAATTCGCGACCCACCTCGAGAGTAGGGGCACGAGTTGGGTGCCTGTATTCGAACGGAAGGTGGAGCGCCCTCTCAGGTTTATCAAATAAATTAAGCGCACCCCGTCCATTCTTCGACGCTGTGATTTAATTCGCGACCCACCTCGAGAGTAGGGGCACGAGTTGGGTGCCTGTATTCGAACGGAAGGTGGAGCGCCCTCTCAGGTTTATCAAATAAATTAAGCGTACCCCGTCCATTCTTCGACGCTGTGATTTAATTCGCGACCCACCTCGAGAGTAGGGGCACGAGTTGGGTGCCTGTATTCGAACGGAAGGTGGAGCGCCCTCTCAGGTTTATCAAATAAATTAAGCGTACCCCGTCCATTCTTCGACGCTGTGATTTAATTCGCGACCCACCTCGAGAGTAGGGGCACGAGTTGGGTGCCTGTATTCGAACGGAAGGTGGAGCGCCCTCTCAGGTTTATCAAATAAATTAAGCGCACCCCGTCCATTCTTCGACGCTGTGATTTAATTCGCGACCCACCTCGAGAGTAGGGGCACGAGTAGGGTGCCTGTATTCGAACGGAAGGTGGAGCGCCCTCTCAGGTTTACGAACGATTTTTGAGGCGACTGGGACGCTCGGGCAGGTTTTCGTAAGCCTCATAGGTTTAGGGAGTATGCCATGTGGCGGAAAAATGTGATTAATTATTTGTTTTCGAATCGCATTTCTAAGACTTGGTTCATCCACTGGCTAATAGAGTGCGCTACCTATTAGCCAGTGGATGAACCAATTTTTTTTATACAAGAAAGCAAAACATAATTAATGTTGAACATTTCACGGTCGCTATTCATGAATCCCAGCTAGCTCAGTGGTAGAGTGCTGGGATTGTAGCCAGGCGGACCTGGTTCAAATCCGCTCGACTCCATACGAGCTTGTATTTTGAAATATCGAATATTTCAGAATACAAACTCAACTAATATATCTTATTTCTCCACCAAAATGCATACTCCCTAGTAGCCAAGTCGGTTAAGGCACTACTAGGATGGCAGTGAGAGCGTCCGGGTGATCCTGGTTCGATACCGCTTACAGTCGCACACGGCCTAGAGTTTTGTCTGATCTCTGTCGGCGCAAGTTGACACGGTTGGGCTACGTAGTAGACCACCTCACTTCCGCCATCCACAGAGCTCTCAGCGACTCGGCCGTCCCCATTGCGGGGCTCGACTCCGGACGGTGCCGTCCGTCGCGGGTGTATCGGACTCCTCAGGAGTCCCAAGGAACCCAGAACACCCGGGGTCTCACTGCCAAACTAGTAACTAGGGAGTTTTTTGGCCGAGTTATAAAGATTCAACCAACGCCCCACACCCCGCCAAACCCCGCGATTTTTTGGCGTATAGCCACGTACGTTAGGAACAGTACCGAGTGCTAAGCAAATTTTAGTGACGTAGGGGCCAGGCAGAACTCTCTGTTGGCAAGTTTCGTACTAATTTCGAAGACTTGTATTGAAAATTTGCATGCAATTAATGAGGCTTTAGTTCCACGTTTAGCAACCAGAGAGGGCGACTGCAGCACGAACATTGATAATCAATCGAACCAAAACCCGTCTACGGCCGGAATCGATCCAGCCAGTCACTCACCTCTGAAACCAAATGGTTAATTGAAGGAAAAAAATATCTTGCTTCACGATCGCAAGTCTATTGGGACCCGCAGCCCTCCAGACGCCCCTAGCGGCAAAACGAGGAACTGCAGTTCCGGTGTCTATCATGTCCGGCTGTCAGTGTCACTGATTGGGGAAATATTGGACACAAAATCAGTCGAGGTCAAGTTTCGACACCGAAACTCGGACGCCGGTGCTGCCAACGGTGCGGCTCCCAATGATGCACATGATCAGTAATTATACAAAATAAGGTACTTCAAGCTTCTCAATGTTCGCTTCAGCGACGTCTAAGATGTGCCTTATCGTATTGGAGATGACGCACCAAGGGTGCAAGACAGAAAACGTACTAACGCGACTAAACGCCCGACCACCGGCAAGCGCGAGGCCCAGCGACACAAAATGTCAGCTGATTGCATCTATACACACGGGGGAACGAGAAGCCTTACGCCTCCACGCAGCACGGCGGCAAAGTTTATAACTGACCTGGCTTCGACCGCCCGGACGTCGACACAGTGGTCGACACCAGAGTCAAAAAAAGCCCCGACCCCGAATCAGCGCCAGACCCCCCGGGCTACGGGGACTAGGGAGGCGGCCAAAAAGGGGGCGAGCGGTTGGTCCACATTGAAACTCCATCGACCAGCGCTGCGTGCCTGCCGTGGTCCGCCAAAGACTGACTTCTGTGGCGAGCTTTGCCCCCTTGTCTCCATGGCACACAAGGAACGGGCAGAAGTGCTAACTTTTTAATTGCAGCGCGTCCCAAGAGCAGTCTGTCGGATATCATAATGTACTATACCTGATCAATGAATCGATTAATTTGTCGATAGATGCCGGACGAGTCGGTAACTGTGCACGCTGCTAGTCGGCGACGCCATGCAGCGCGCATGCTCAAAACGCCGGTGCACTGGGATTTTTAAACCGTTTCCAAAAAGATTTTCACATTTAGCTGCTTCCCCTCTAATTCCCGTCCAAAATGCTTCAAAATAATTATACTTCCAAATAAAAAAGGCGGTCTTCAGGCTTGCCAAAAAGTCCGTCGCGACCGGGAGTCGATCCCGCGCCTACAGTATGCCAGCCGAGTAAGTAACCGATCGAGCCAAGCCAATGAACGAGATCGTCCGGGAGTATCTGTCTCTCTTAACGTCTTGCTCAAAAAGGCGCAAAAAGCCGCCCGAACTTCTTGAGAATCCATATCGCATAATTCAAAAAGGCACCCTCTAAAATGTCAGCTAGCTTATGGTGAATCCTTGGCACTGATAACCAATGACCGATGGGGCAATAAACCATAGGAAACCAGAGTTGCCTGTGAGTTATACTTCATGTTGATCAGCTGTGTGTCACACAATGCCTACCTTCCAGGAGTTTGCATTTTTGTGCGTCCTAATTTGTCAAAACAGTTTTTTGGTCTTCTTGACGGGCTACTTTTAGAGTTGGAACTTTAAAAAATATATCGAAATGTCAAAGTTATTTAAATATTCTTTCTACATATAAGTCCAATTCAAATTGAATAGTTTGTTAATTGTAAATTTGATGTTGAAAATCCATTCGGATACCGCTTCAAACGTATTGTACACGCTACGCTAGAGTAGTAATGTGTTAGAAAAGTAATATGAATGTCATGTTGTGTAATATTGAAGTTTTATTGTCGATGTATTGTCATATTTTTAGAAGTTCTCTCGCCTCGCAATAACAATATTTGTGTCAGTTAATGGATTAATGGTAAGTATTGGCTACCGAGGCCTATGACGAAAGACACACATAGAGACTTGATTGCTATTGGCTCAACAAAGCTCGTAGATTCTAAAACAATTTTGGGGTCAGTCCTATAGAGTCAGATCAAAAGTACCAAGGGCAGTATACACCAACACAACCACGTCCCTTCCTCAAGAGCAAGACTTTGCCGCTCAATTCATCCACGTCTTTAGCCTGATAACTAATGTGAGTGAAGATGTTACTATAAAGTATTAACTAACTACGCTAACTCCAAAACCACGTGTCTATATACTTCTCTCCTGACGTAACCTGTTGGGGTTACAGATCCTAACGTTGTTCCATACAGTGTCTTTAGCTTGGGACACCTCTCACCCTCGACACCGCTCAGTGTTGCTTAACTGCATTGACCTACGTTAATGACCATGATCGACTATTTATTGTGATGTATATAGTGTAATGTGTGTACATGGTACCATTCTCAGACATATTTTAAAGGTATATAAAATAATACTTTTTAAATTGCCTATTGTTATACCACAAACTAAAGACTAAAGTGCCTTTCATGGATAAATAAACAAGTATGAAAGAACTGAACGAACAGCTAAGTTCTTATACAGAGAATAGGTACCATCATCTCTATTCTCCAACCAAGTTCATAATTCAAATAAAATCGTTGTTAGTGGAAAAAAGAACGTCAAAAGTTTGCTCAATAAATCTCTTTCAAGGAACCTCGACATGAGAGTTTCTCTGCCCCCGCAAAGGAGTCAATTCCCTTCCACCAAATGCCACCGCCGGTATATACCTTTATTTAATTCAGTTACATTTAACAACAATAAACTTGATTCTAGAAATTAAATTACATATTTACTGACAGCATACCTTCAACTATTTCTTCGCAATAGCCTATGCATATCATATACCTATACCTAAGTTATAACTAAGTGCTTACCACATACCATGCCTATGAGCTAGATCTACAATATTTAACTCCTAAATCACAGGAAAACTCAAGAATGGGATTATCTTTTACATCAAAATGTCAAATTTATTTTCTTCTGCGTTAAAACAATATATCTTTTAGCACTAAAAACAACCGGCATCATACTATTTCAGGAAGTCTTCATGGTTGTTTTCCTCGACGTTTTTGTGAGAACAGAGACGCGACAACTCAAGCCTCCTCAATAACCTACCAGCAACGCTCTTCAATTTCTGATCTAGGTGAAAGAAGCAGTTTGCGTGTAATGTGCATCAGATTGCAGTGATTAGCGTTCGTGTACCTACTCCACTATCGTAATGAGATGTGAAGGAGGCTCGCTATACTCCACGCGGAGAAAGCAGCGCACGCGGCACTCACTTAGCCGAGTGGCTTCTTAGTGGCAGGTTGTGTCTAATTTCATTGGATATCAAACTCACTGGCAGACAGCGTGGCTATAACATGCTAGTTTCGTTCAAATGTGCGATTTGGCTTGGTAAAAAATGTTATGTGTGACATTTTCAAATAAAAACCGTTGGTGTGTTAGACAGTTAATTTGAATGTGTGTTCAGTGCGGTTTTAAAAACGACTTATTTTGATTTCGACGTTGTAATTTTGAAGTTTCGGTGAAATAAGTTTCTCGACTGATTAAAAAATTTAAAACTTGGTTAAGGTGGTTAAAAAACGACCATATAGTTCCTGTTACTATATAGGCATCAAAGTTTTCCTCCCGTAGCATCGAACTTTAAACCGGATTGTGGATCATTCATGAGAACAAAAATCTACCCAAACTATTGTCGCGAATTAAATCAAAACCGAACCATCAAAACCGCGTGCTTCTTGACAAAACGTGAACAACAAACCCTCAGTTCGGCCTAGTCAAAAGAGTCCCGAAAAATGGCACCAATCTCTCAGTCCGTCTACTCATCGTCCACTTACCGCAAGCGGCGACCATCCCGCGGCACTGCCCACCAAGACTCCATGTCGATGATGTCCAGCGAAGGGTCCTCCCGAAACTACATCGACCCGTGGGACCTCGAGAACTGCGCCTACATGGAGCGGCACTTCACCGACGACGAGTACATTCACGGCACTCCGGCGCTGGAGTCGACGCAGTCCGACTTCTACTATTTGCCTAACTATGAGGATGGATTCTTCAGGTAAATTATTTATTAGTTTGTGGTGTTTATAATGATCAGGGGCGGACTGGCCCGGGGTGCGGGGGTGCTATCGCACCCCGGGCGTTTGACTTTCCGGGCCCCTGCCGGTCATTTCATTCCCCTCGGGGAAAAAAATCCGGATTTTAGGGATTGCCTTCGGAAAAGTGACGATTTTTTAGGAAATGGATTTTCTCGTGAGCGGTCTATTTCCTAAAATGCCCGGACCGACTTTTCCCCAATGCATTTAAAATTTTGCGGGCCTAAAGTTTGTACAGCAAGCCGGGCTTCTTCGAGACAGTCCGCCTCTGATAATGATGACTCGTTTCTGATAACGAGCCACGGCCTATAGATTCTCGAAACGGCATTACACAATTTTGGGGCTAAAATCAGGGTACATTTTTTTTTCAGCCAATCAGATTCAATTTTCATTATTTTTGTGGTTATCACCATGGTATTAACAAATTTACCCTCGGGGTTGTGATAACCCCAATTCGTAAATCCATGCCTGAGACTGTGGCAAGCGAAAAGAGTCATGTCTTGCGTGATGGTCACCCAATCAATACTAGACTCAGGACAGTGTTGCTTAACTTCGGCGATCCAAGGGAAAACCTGACTCATTTAGTTCATGTTCATGCCAATACGAAAATGTTATTTTTTTCGCAAAAAATGCTCACATTTCTTGGCTGATGGTCACCCACCCAAAACCGGACACATCGCAGCGTTGCTTAACTTCGGCGATCCATGAGAACTCAATAAGTTTATGCATGTTCAGGCAAATACGAAAATATATTTGAAAAGCACCTACCAATAGCTATAAATATTTTGTATAATTTGTTTAGTATGGATAAAATACTTTGTTTTAACATGAAGTAGCGGGTGGGGGGGGGGGGGCAGAAAGGTGCATACGAAACAAAATCATTATATACTTTTCATTCACGTGCGAATGCTCTGTTATTTTAACGCTGCAGGCAAGAATTCACACTAATTTCTTATCGTCTGCAGTTCAAGATTGTGCCGGATTTAGTGGTTGATGGATGCTGGACGGAAACTTGAATTGGGGCTTCACTAATTGAAAATAGGAGGGGATGAACTTTAGCATACACTCGGATTGAAAGCCTAACGCATTAGTGCGAAGGGGGAGGGGGGGGGGGGGGACAAGAGTTTCCGTCGCTCGTGCGTGTCCAAGCACCTATTCTCCTGTGCCGGGAGAGTTCGCAAGACAGCGATTCTGTTGTTTTTCTCCCAGAAAAAACGAGGCGACAGATATGAGAGACTAAATCTTCTCTCATTGTTCACGCTGCAAAATCGGAGATCGAATCGCGCGCTGTGAGAACGTAACAGAACCACTGCACTTAAAAAGTTCAAGCACCTAACAGTGATTTTCTGAATCTAAAATAATTGGTTACCTTGAATGCTATGACAGAAACTGATTACCCTTTGGTCAACCAAAATAAAGCAGATACGATTGCTAATACCAAGTTCACGCTCGTCAGCTTATCACTGATTAACAAAAGACCAAAGCCATACAGGCTCAGAGCTATCACAGTGTGTCAAAGGAATGGACTTAGTAATAGTGCTATTAGAGGGTAACAGACTGTGCCGGCACCAGGTTCACTCTCGACTCCCTCCCAGGCCAGGGCAGCTTCATCATCAGCCTGTCATTCACCGACAGCCAATAGACCAGTGTCACAGGGACAGCGCCAACACAGTGTGTCACAAGGCTAAGCGGTGGCCGGCCCTTGGTGCTGTTGAACGGTAGCAGGCCTTGGTGCCGGCACCGGGTCCACCCTCGGCTCCCTTCCAGGCCTGGCTAGCTTCATCACCAGCCTGTCATTCACCGACAGCCATTAGACCAGTGCCACAGGGACAGCGCCAACACAGTGTGTCACAGGGACGAGGCTAAGCGGTGGCCGGCCCTTGGTGCTGTTGGACGGTTTTTCAGGCCTTAGTGCCGGCACCGGGTCCACCTTCGGCTCCCTTCCAGGCCAGGCTGATTTCATCATCAGCCTGTCATTCACCGACAGCCAATAGACCAGTGCCACAGGGACAGCGCCAACACAGTGTGTCACAGGGACGAGGCTAAGCGGTGGCCGGCCCTTGGTGCTGTTGGACAGTAGCAGGTCTTATAGTGTCCGCACCGGGTTCACCCTCGGCTCCCTTCCAGGCCAGGCTAGTTTCATCATCAGCCTGTCATTCACTGACAGCCAATAGACCAGTGCCACAGGGACAGCGCCAACACAGTGTGTCAAAGGGACAAGGCTAAGCGGTGGCCGGCCCTTTGTGCTGTTGGACGGTAGCAGGCCTTAGTGCCGGCACCGGGTCCACCCTCGGCTCCCTTCCAGGCCAGGGCAGCTTCATCATCAGCCTGTCATTCACCGACAGCCAATAGACCAGTGCCACAGGGACAGCGCCAACACAGTGTGTCACAGGGACAAGGCTAAGCGGTGGCCGGCCCTTGGTGCTGTTGGACAGTAGCATGCCTTAGTGCCGGCACCGTGTCCACCCTCGGCTCCCTTCCAGGCCTGGCTAGCTTCATCATCAGTCTGTCACTCACCGACAACCAATAAACCAGTGCCACAGGGACAGCGCCAACACAGTGTGTCACAGGGACAAGGCTAAGCGGTGGCCGGCCCTTGGTGCTGTTGGACGGTAGCAGGTCTTATAGTGTCCGCACCGGGTCCACCCTCGGATTCCTTGCAGGCCAAGGTAGGCATGCATTGTGACGTCACATCCTGTCTTCTTGTGCCCTCAGGAAGCCCGAGAGCGTGGTGGACGAGTCCATCGGACTGTTTGCGGGGGTGGAGGAAGAAGACTTCTACAACGAGAAGTACAACACCTACACGAAGTCGCCGAGTCCATTGATGGGCAACTGCTACCAGAGCTACACCGATGTCACGGCAGTCAAGTACCGTCCGCCTTCGTTCAAAAGTATGTGATTTATTTGGTAGAATTTGAATTTTTATAACGGTTTTGTGGTCCCGTGTATACAAGCTTGCTTACGTCGTATATGCTACCCCCCCCCCCCGTCCACCACCATCAGTCTGTGTCTTTCTTGTTGTTTGTAACATTTTCAAATTCAAATTTAAATTAGTATTTTTTTTCAATTTAATTGTATACCCTGAAAATGCAGATATCCACAAATTGGTAGTTACATGTTCCGACAGAAGTATAATTCATTGAAATGTAAATAATTTTTGGAGACCTGCTGTAAAATATTCAGAGTTAACGTGGTTTAGCTCAAAGCTTGTGGACGAAAATTCACCGCAAACCCTGCACTCATATAATATTACCAAATCACATAATTTGGGTTGCGTATGCTAGGTCAGCAGCAGGCTCGCTTTTTGGGATGTCCATAGTTCGACTATCACCATTTCAGCGGCTAAATCACTGTGGCTTTCAAACCAAAAGGGCACATGTCACCGTTCCATCTTAAACATGTCGAACTTTTCATTCTTCATACGGATACCCCATGAGAATCACATTTCGAGAGGAGCATTTGACTGAGTTTACCCTGGGACTCTCCTTATTTCACGTATATCATTTATAAAAATACAAACTGGCCATGTAACGTAAATTTTATTTACGCAATCATACGGGTTGTCGGTTTTGCTATTTGAGTTTTTCGATTAAAACTAAATCATAGATTGGTTCGTTTATGAGAGAATAATCTTTTAAATTCCTGAAACGTTGCATGGGTTCTAAAATACGGTTTTTAATTTTAATTATATAAATTAATAAGTGCCGCGGGCCCCTAATGCCATAACAAGCATCATTAAACACCACACATCACACTGCAAGAGCAACTATTGCTCATTTCATCTTCTGTCACTTTTTATGACAAATAATAAGGAACATTAGTTGAAGGTATTATAATATACGTTCATGGACAGAAGAATAATTTTTAATTGTGACTTACAACTAACTACAGCTAGGTATATGAAGTCTGGGTCAGGGGCGCTTAGCTTTTGACTGGAATTTGTAAATATCCTGTTTAAACAATATTATTAAAATTCATAATTACCGGTGTGAAACTGACTCTTTTAACACACACTAATATGTAGCTTTCAAGGTGCCTAAAATTATGCTATTTTAGTTCCTCTCAAAGTAGCGGACGCTTGCCCGAAAATCCAAGACCATCTTTTATATTGAGAGGCGAAGGTGACTCTTCGCTATTTTGATAGGAGATAAAATATCAAATTTAGCGATATTTTTGGGTTTGTATGGGATTACTTTAGTAAAAGCAGGCCGCTTTAATGTAATTCAGTTATTTGAACAGGTTCGGAGCTCTGATATCTATCTCATAACTTTTAATTGCTGATCTGATTATTCTTTAATTGCCTATTAGCTGTCTAATTAACTTTCGACTTAAGAAAAAAACATTCTCTCAGATGTTTTGCTATAATGCAGATGAACTGGATTCCAACATTTTCCAATTTAAATTTAAATTTATTTGCGCTCAAAACAATTCATTTCTTTTATCAAAGAATTCGCGAGTGGAATATGAGACAGCAGTTTGAACAGAGAAAGGTAGTTCAGTTGCAACGAGGACACTGACGAAAATTATAAAAGATAATTCATAAAAGAAAATAGGCAGGCGAGACCAAATTTAATTGCAAGCAAGAGAACGAATTCAAAACAATCCGTGGTGGCGCGGAATTCTCACAAAAGAAAACATTTTTGTATGATATATTTTTTGTATTGCTATATAATAATATGCGAATATTTTCTTATTTGTTTTGTAAAGAGGCTGGTATGAAAAGAAAAGTTTTTGGTTTTTACAGTAGGGCATTGACCAAGTGGTCCATTGTTTATTTGCTCATGTACTCAGTTGAAAAAAATGAAGTGAATTAAATTAAAGTAATTTAAATTCAGAACTGCAAACTTATGCACTGTCGATTTCGTCGCTTGGTAAAAGCACAAATGAATAGCATGTTAGCTTCTTTTCTTTTTCGGAAGAATAACTTTTTTAGAAATCAAAGTGCAGTTCAGTGGTGTAAATAACTAAGAACCAATGCATGCTATGAATCTGATTTTGGATTTGAACCCACATCTTATGATTTTCGCGGCAGATGCAATTCAACCAAAGAACATAAATGACATTGCATAAGACCATAAAGCAAATCAAAACAAAACAGTTTCGATTTTGTTCCGTTCAGTAAACATCACGATTGCGAATTGAGATTCAAACCAGCCAAGCAAATCAAATATTTCCTGCAATGTTTATACAAGAATTTAGAAGCATTATGTCAAGAATGCCAATACACCATCAACAAATAAAAAGTCACGTACAGGTTATACCTTTCATCAGCTTTCATGATGTCTCTCTACAAATACAAACACAGAGGCACTCGTGCAATGCACACACCGCGTATTAGTCACGTAGAAATGTCCAGTAAGGTACTCGAGGTCTCGAAAGTGCATGCTCGGAGCTCACATACCACCGATGTCCCACTTGTTTTACGATGGACGCAGTGTGACCTGCTTTCCCACAAGATGAGACTACTAATTGACACCTGCCAGCTGCGTTATTCATTCATAAATTCACTCGCTTTTGTTGTACACGGCATAATTAAACGTGTTGTGGCTCCTTAGGTGCTGCTAACATTGTTCTGTTTTGCATTTAGTTTAATATGAATGAGAGTGAGTTTTGTGATTACATTTAATTTCAGACGCAGCATATTGTTAAAGTTGGCCCATTGGTATTGATCATTGCAATTCGAGGCGCTTACATCTAAAACCTTTTAGTCATGAAGTATTTACTTAGCCGTGGTACGTCCAGCCCAGAGGCGACGGCGAGTGTCCGCTCCTTTGCGGGAAGCGAAACAAGCACCCTGTCACGGGATGTCCAGCACAGAGGCGACGGCGAGTGTCCGCTCTTTTGCGGGAAGCGATACAAGCACCCCGTCACGGGATTTCCAGCACAGAGGCCTAAAAAGTGGATTTTTATACCATTTTTATGCTCCAAAGTTCATAAGCCCTGGCTACTATAAATTGCAAATGTACACATTAAAAGTTTTGACAGGATCTCTTAATGTTAAATATAATATAGAGATACGGGCAAATTTAACTTGCTTTTGAACTAGCATTGCACTGAAGAATGAACCAAGCTCGAAATCCAAATCCTTTCAACAAACTGTGACAATATTATACAGCATATGGCGCTATTAAATTAAAATTAAATGATTGGTGCTATAAAAATATTTCTTAATACATAAAAATCTAATATACTAATTTGCTATATTGATACTATATAGGTTAAAAATAAAAATTTATATTTTGATAATTTATATTTGGTAATGAGCACTTGACTATTTTCAAAAGAATGTTTTTTAGAGATTGGTACAAGTTCACTCTTTTTATTGTGTGTATGTACTCCACAGATGAGCCCAGCTCGGGCTTTGTGGTTTTTTTTCCTTATGTACTGTCTGATTATGTCAAGAAATAAAAAAATAGAATGGTACAAAAAAAAAACATTGAAATTGAAATAATGAGCATTTCTATGTGTTGTGCTTGTGGATGAGGTGCTGTTTCACGAGCTCGTTCTAAAAGTCCAGCGATCCCGTGTTCCCTCAGGAGCCAACTCGTACGAGGAGGAGACCAGCCAATCGGGAGAAGACACCAAGGTGAACCAACGCCTCAACTACGAGCTGTTCTCGCCCTCGGTTCTGCTGCGACGTCCCCACAACGCCTCCGACGGCTCCTTGGTCTACGTCTACGAGGCTGGATCCAGGAAGCGCAAGATGGCGCTGCCCAAGGGGAACTTTGGATTTGACGGGCGGAGCGACCTCAGAGGGTCTTACAGGTAAGCGACGGATACATACATCTTGTGTTTTGTGTTCACTAAAGTATTTTTCACGTTAAGAAGGAAAGAATTGTTCTGTAGACTTTATGCAGACATTGCGCTGTCAATCATTCGATGCTCAGACCATTTTAGATCTTTAGGGCCGGTATTACAATATATGTCAACTCTGGGTTAAGCGACTAGCCCTTCGAAACAGATGATTTCCACAGCATCCCATTGACGGTTGCCATGACAAATAACTTAACTCTTACTTGAACTCTGGGTTGAGACACATGTAAACCGGCCCTAAGCCCTTAGTGAAACAATGAGACGGATTGCGAATGTTGGCACCTTTGGTTCTTATAACAGCAGGCGAGCATCTTTTAGGTATAGAGTGAAACACAGCTTTTCTTCTAAACGTGAATAATAGTGTAGATATTTGTATGTTTACCTTCTACCAAAGTTCGAGTCATAAGAGACGATGGGGAAAAGTTCAACATTGGAGAAGGTGCCGGAATTGTCACTTTCGAAAGATGCTACTCATATTAAATACAAAGTTAAGGATTTCTTCAAAAACGTTTGCTTTCGTTGAAGCTTTACAGCAGCTTCAGTCCAACTTCTCTCTCAAACAAAATGAGCTCTCATAGCGGTCACCCATCCCATACTTATCTCAGCTTAGTGTTGCTTAACTGCAGTGCACATGCTATTTTTGGCTGTAGATAATCTTCGGAAGTTTAAAAACATAGTTTACGCACATAGATATCGTATGGAGCTAAGGGCGACGCAAGAAAGTTGTCGCTCGCTCTGTAGCATAAACCATGGTACAAGACCTTACTTATACCATGAGCACATAAACTATCTACGTAACTTCTTTATCTATGATTGCATTCCATGTGATACCGAGTTACAAAATTTTATGTTTATGTGGAATTAGGCAACGCATTTTGGTTGTGAAATTAAACTATATAGCCTCAGACAAACTAAAATTTCAACTGACCAACCATTTCCGCCATAAAGGACTTTATTTATTAATTTCCTCAATTGAAATAACCTACGTTCTACTTGAGGCGTCCAGCTGACCGAAAAGTATATCAACCTCGCGCAAAGCAGTCGTAAGAATGTCTGCCGTCGATCTGGCAATTTTCACTAATAATAATCATAAATAAATAAAATACCTGATATTAACATTCTATTAAAAAGAGAAACGTTTGGTCGAAGGAATATTATGCTACGCGTATAGGATGAAATTAATTATCTTCTTCCACATCGTAAATAAGTATAATTGTATAATAATCTTCTGCACTTTTAGTTACAAACCTCATTGTTTTAATGGACAATTCATGATAACCTAACAAACTGACTGACATTTCTAGCCAAGAGGATGATTGGTCAATTACATGGAAAGAGTCAGAGATTGGAAAGTATGGGTGTATGGGTTAATCATGGGGGACACAGAAAATCGGGAAGCTATAGAATGCTTCTATCTGGACAATCATATTTTCACAAAAGGTATAGGTATATATATTAAATGATAGCAAATAAATGAATGAAACGCGGAAACACATGTTTAGTGCATTACCATTTATATACGCATACTGCAGAACATAAAATACTCTTCGTCCAGTATACTAATCTCATACGTTTAGAAAAGATCAACAGAAACGGATGAGTTACAGCAAAACATATGTGAGCATGATTCTATTTGCACTTTTTTTTCGTAAATAACTGGCCCTAAAAATTATCAACCTAATGGATTGTGTCACAAAAAAGTTTTGAGCGGTTATTTTGGTATAGATTCCATGTTTGACAAGCTATCAGCGAATTATATTAATGTCTGTCCGAGTTTAAGAAAAATCACGCTGGATCTCTTGAAATCAGCTGATAGCTGTAAAAAGGTTTAAACCGCAGGAACGGAGACTATGACACACGGCAGAGAAAGAGAGAGAGAGAGAGAGAGAGAGATGAATGCGAGCCTCGGATTTAGAATGTAGAGTGGAGATGGAGTGTGAAGAATTGGATGAAATGAAAAAAATACAAAAGTCCGCGAAGAATGGTGTTCATTTCACACGGCTCATTATATTATATCGCGCACACCTCTGAAAACAATTAGACTTTCAGCGACGAAAAAACTTTCCTCTCGATTCACCACGTCTATCTACAATATAACAGAGATAATATTTCTAAGATACCTAAACCGTGGATTGTTTTGCTCCACACAATCGGGAATATATCGACGAATATCTCAATTCTAACCATTTTATTGCGAAACTGTCGAACTAACGGCGATTGTCCGTTCATTTGGATCATTTGCGAGGAGCGAAACAAGCACCCTGTCACGGAATGTCCAGCACAGAGGCGACGGCGAGTGTCCGCTCCTTTGCGGGGAGCGAAACAAGCACCCTGCCACGGAATGTCCAGCACAGAGGCGACGGCGAGTGTCCGCTCGTTTTCGGGGAGCGAAACAAGCACCCTGTCACGGAATGTCCAGCACAGAGGCGACGGCGAGTGTCCGCTCGTTTTCGGGGAGCGAAACAAGCACCCTGTCACGGAATGTCCAGCACAGAGGCGACGGCGAGTGTCCGCTCCTTTGCGGGGAGCGAAACAAGCACCCTGTCACGGAATGCCAGCACAGAGGCGACGGCGAGTGTCCGCTCCTTTGCGGGGAGCGAAACTAGCACCCTGTCACGGAATGTCCAGCACAGAGGCGACGGCGAGTGTCCGCTCGTTTGCGGGGAGCGAAACAAGCACCCTGTCACGGAATGTCCAGCACAGAGGCGACGGCGAGTGTCCGCTCCTTGGCGGGGAGCGAAACAAGCACCCTGTCACGGAATGCACCCTGTCACAGAGGCGACGGCGAGTGTCCGCTCCTTTGCGGGGAGCGAAACAAGCACCCTGTCACGGAATGCCAGCACAGAGGCGACGGCGAGTGTCCGCTCCTTTGCGGGGATCGAAACAAGCACCCTGTTACGGAATTTCCAGCACAGAGACGACGGCGAGTGTCCGCTCCTTTGCGGGGAGCGAAACAAGCACCCTGTCACGGAATGCCAGCACAGAGGCGACGGCGAGTGTCCGCTCCTTTGCGGGGAGCCAAACAAGCACCCTGTCACGGAATGCCAGCACAGAGGCGACGGCGAGTGTCCGCTCCTTTGCGGGGAGCGAAACAAGCACCCTGTCACGGAATGCCAGCACAGAGGCGACGGCGAGTGTCCGCTCCTTGGCGGGGAGCGAAACAAGCACCCTGTCACGGAATGCACCCTGTCACAGAGGCGACGGCGAGTGTCCGCTCCTTTGCGGGGAGCGAAACAAGCACCCTGTCACGGAATGCCAGCACAGAGGCGACGGCGAGTGTCCGCTCCTTTGCGGGGATCGAAACAAGCACCCTGTTACGGAATTTCCAGCACAGAGACGACGGCGAGTGTCCGCTCCTTTGCGGGGAGCGAAACAAGCACCCTGTCACGGAATGCCAGCACAGAGGCGACGGCGAGTGTCCGCTCCTTTGCGGGGAGCCAAACAAGCACCCTGTCACGGAATGCCAGCACAGAGGCGACGGCGAGTGTCCGCTCCTTTGCGGGGATCGAAACAAGCACCCTGTTACGGAATTTCCAGCACAGAGACGACGGCGAGTGTCCGCTCCTTTGCGGGGAGCGAAACTAGTGATGGCTTAGGATCCTTAAATTGCATGGCAAGTACAGTGATATGCCAGCATTCTTTGCGTATAGAGTTGATTATGGGCATGTGCATATCGCTGTAATGTGGTGTAATTGTACATCGTGTAGTACATCACATAGTGTGCCGAGCTGGAAATGGCGCCATTAACCTAGAAAATGACACGTTCATTGCTCTAGGTCTAGTGTTTTATGGAGTAGTACCTGAAACATGTTCTGGGAAAGAATCGAAACCGAAATTCATTCGCTATATAAATTGGAGAATGATTATATAGAAATACTTCTTACTTGATAAAGTGGAACTTGTAAGGAACATCCGGGATATTTGGTTCATTACTCGTGGACACCATATAAATATAAAATATAAACTATTAAGAAATCTTTAAGAAATCATCAGGTTCTACTCAAAGCACACCAAAGCACACCGATTAAGTACCAACAATGTTATAGTATCTGCCCATCGCTCCGAGTCGCTGTCATACGTAACTTTAGGACAGGCGGCAACTAAAAACGAACATAGACATATTATTATAAGCTATATAATCTGACGAAAAAATCGAATACCTTAGAGGTGTTCCTATAGGTTGATCCTATAGGGCTTTCATCAGGCAAGATGATATGATATATGGTATGCACATTACTAGGAATCCAGGCTACTTACCATTTAAAAGACATTACAATTGTAACGATCATGTGTTCTAATTACAATTCAGCACACCGCTTACTTACATAATCGCCGATCGAGTAATCTAGTGTAATCAATGCTAATCGCTTCAAGAAAATATATACTTGAAACCGCATTGATTTTTTCCACCACGCTTTCACTCATACACTAATTACGATCTGAGACCGCGATGAATCCTTAAATGATATAACATTGGTTGATCGATAACTCGAACACAAGCCGATCGGTCCACTTTGGTTGATAAAAAAAATATTCCGTCCGATCTGTCATCAAAGATGCTGTAATCTTAGCTGGTCCACTTTCCCTAGAATTGAGCGACCGGCTGCACACTTTTAGTTTCATGCCTGATTGGAAGTGAGCGAGTTCGGATCAGGTTTCGTATCGCTTCCTTCCGGCACGCGCCTGTCACACATCTTCATCGTAATACCGTGTCATTGCTAATTACTGACCACTCAAAGCCCTATGCATTTGAGCACAGATAAAGCTGACACAGAAAGTCCATAACATGGATCAAAGACTGCGCGAGGAAATTTGTATTTATTGTAATTGGGTAATATTAGTGAGCCTATATAGGGTTAGAGAGTGACCATCTCTGCGTATGGGCGCCATGTTTTTACCAAATTGATTTATTCAACAGCCCTTTCAGCAGTAGTTTATACTTTACGAACTTACTTCACCGTGTACATAATACGTAGATATGCAAAGGAATACGAGAAACTCATATAGACAACTGCCACGTGCTCAACTTGGTAAAAACATGTCAGTTTAGTATGGGATTTGAACAGCCAATAGAAAAGTGTCATCATGTTGGCCACTCTCTAACCCTATATATAGGCTCTCTATGTGATATGACTCACACTGCCAAAATATGGTATACAGATATCGATCTCGTCGATTATCGAAAGAGCGAGCGATCATATATTATAACAGCGATGTGCGTGATAAACATCCCTTGATTGAATTAATATCCATACATGGTTTAATCGAACATAAAATATTATAGGTGAGATTGCTCGGCACATGGTTTCTATGCTTTTTCTTTTTGATCGATACTCATGATTTATGGATATTATGGATGTGTAAAATCCAATAGAGATCAGTGTAGCTATGTACTACATTACAGTTTACATCCTACTAATTATGAACTTGTTTCGTCCATAACAGACTTTCTTCGATGCATCCTTATAATCAACACCGGAAAAATGCATTTAAGCGGTACCTAATACCACCATTTTCACATGCTATTGGTCTGGCGCATATGTAATTTATGTAAATCGATGAAATTTTAAAATACATGCTTTTTAAGCATGGTCGAATGAGTGAGAAAAGGAAATTTCGAGTATACTATGAGAGTAACTATGAATATGAGCATTCGATTATAAGAAAAAAGTGTATTATTCTGTTAGTTTAAATAATAGTAATAGTAATTATTCTATTATTTTCATCAACTGGCCACTTTTACAAATACTAAACAAGAAAACTTGAAACAAAATTGAGCTCTCACTGCTAATTCGACTCAAAGCAAGGCCTAATAGTAACATAGTAACGGTAGAAGGCACGTTCAAAAGTAAAATGTGTGTAACAAAACTCGCCGTCGCCTCTGTGCTGGACATTCCGTGACAGGGTGCTTGTTTAGCTCCCCGCAAAGGAGCGGGCACTCGCCGTCGCCTCTGTGCTGGACATTCCGTGACAGGGTGCTTGTTTCGCTCCCCGCAAAGGAGCGGACACTCGCCGTCGCCTCTGTGCTGGACATTCCGTGACAGGGTGCTTGTTTCGCTCTCCGCAAAGGAGCGGACACTCGCCGTCGCCTCTGTGCTGGACTTCCTGTGGCAGGGTGCTTGTTTCGTTCTCCTCAAAAGAGCGAACAATCGGCCTTCGAACGTTGCACAAATGGGTGAAATTTCAAAGAGTAAAAGGAAACAAATTAGTTCACCCCAACCAAACCTCTCCTAAAGATGTGGTTCCATATTTTAACCAAGTATAGCCAATCGCTCATTTCCGCTTCGTTATACCATATAATCTAGGCTCTATGGTTATACCATTTATACCTATACCTGTGAACGGGACGCAGAAACAAGTATGTAATAACTTAAGCATAGACAAAATTAATCGGGTTTGCATTCTTGGCTGAGGCTGATTACTTATATTGGCTATAGTTCTCCCTTGGAATGAGCTCAATTCGGACTGGTTGGGTGTAGCATAATTGCTAATGGCCAATGGCCGCATAAATTCTTAACTTGCCATTCCAGACATTTACAATGACCATTACAGTTGGTATTGAACACAGCGTCGTTCTTATACGAAGCAACATTTTCTAGACGTATGTCCACTTACAACTCAATTTTCGGTTGGGTACTGACAATTTTCCAGCCAGTCTCGGTCAAAATGCAAACCCGTGTCATAATATTCCCTACATATCATTAAGTTACTGCAGATATGTTTCCCGCGTCCGCGCGTAATCTGCATCTGAAACGTGCAGCTCGTTACCATGGCGATACGTGAGGCTGCTTCGCTGAGCGTGAATCCGTTCTGCTTTCTAAGACGACACAAATTTCACGGCTATTACCATGTGCGTTCGAAATCCAGCACTACGCGCCGCACGCAACCTGTCTCCTCGACGTCGCCACGTAATACCAACACAACACTGCTCCCACTTTGTTCAGACAAACCGGCTAATTACTTTGCTGCACTCACTAATCACCGGCTACAGGTTGACTGTACTCCGCCGGAAAGCAGTGGCGTGATGTCCAATAGTACATTATATATAACCAACCATGGACCTCCTATACTTCCATTGTATATGTTTGACGCTGATTGTCGTGTGAGGGCACTGGTCTATTGGCTGTCGGTGAATGACAGGTTAGGTTAGTCAAGAAGGGAGCCCACAATGAACCATGGTGCAGACTCATGCCTGCTACCGTCCAACAGCACCAAGGGCCAGCCACTGCGGTCTCTTTGACACACTGTGTTGGCGCTGTCCCTGTGGCACTGGTCTATTGGCTGTCGGTGAATGACAGGTTGATGATGAAGCTAGCCTTGCCTGGAAGGGAGCCAAGGGTGGACCCGGTGCCGGCACCAAGGCATGCTACCGTCCAACAGCACCAAGGGCCGGCCACCCTTAACCTTGTCCCTTTGACACACTGTGTTGGCGCTGTCCCTGTGGCAATGGTCTATTGGCTGTCGGTGAATGACAGGCTGATGATGAAGCCTGGAAGGGATCTGAGGGTGAGCCCGGTGCCGGCACGGGAGTTAGGGTAAATGTCTTGGCAACCGCCAAATAAGATGCCGTGGATAAATTGTCTTTGTCAGAGGGTTAGAGATGCTTAACCCAGAGTTGAAAATGAAGCAACTTATACCACGAAACGAAGTAATATATACATACCACAGTATTTCCATCAATATACTTTCCATTTTCAGAGCCCTCTCCTAAAGATATCGGGTTAAATACCTGAATTTAGTGATGATGGCAGTGTGAATGTCTGCTTATTGTAGTTTACCTATCTGTAGGAATTGTTTTATTACAGAATAGGCATATAGATAGGTGTCCTTTAAGTCCCATAAAGGGTATAAGTATTGTTATGTAGGTAGATCAGATTTGAGTGCCATGGCCTCACGCCGCTAGTTAATTATTAATTAAACGCATACTTAAGTGGCTTCATATTCAAGCGGTAGGTATACCAAGCTATATAAATGGCACAGGATGTGCCATTGTGGCAGGCAAGGAACATTACGTAAATCGGTTTGTCTCGCTTCTAGAAATGGCAAGTGTTGGCTAAGTGTTTTTGAGAACTAACGGCTCTGTTTTAATTGTTTTTATGTTGAAAAGTGTCGGTAAATAAAGGTGACCTAGAGAAAGGTGGCTGCTGAAATGCAGCGGATGGGCGCAGATGTGGGTGATAATTTATGAAATGTAAATTAATAAAATATTACACGACAACCAACTGTTGTTTTAAATTTTCGTAACCGATCAAGAGACATTTGACAGTTTACAACTTAGACTATTTATCCAAAAGAGCACACAGTACATCAAATACACAATTTGATGCCAACGACTTCTAGTTTCCGTAGTTTAGTACTTGAAACTTTTCAGGGGTTCAGATTTATGCTCAGGTGCATAAATGTTCGGGGAATAATTGACCGTGCATTTGGAAGACTATAATGGCGAGGCTTGCTTTTTTCGGAAATAATACGAATTAAGATAATAACAATGTGTTATCTATGCCTACTCATGTTGACACTTGACTGTACAAACGGACAGGAGCAGACCCTGTTTTACCAAAAGTTTCAACTTTCAATTATTATAGTCATAGATTTCAGCTAAGAGAATCAGCACTACGGTTGATCTTAGGAAGACATTATTATTTGCACCATATGTATTAAAAATATATTCTTAAAAAATATAAACTATTTCAAACTTTTTGTTTTAAATTCTAACTGACTAGAAATTTTTTTTTAAGTCTCTTTCGTAGCCTGTACTGCTCACTTTCTCGATGGGTCTGTATAACATACATCAAAATAAAATAATCGTATATATTAAATTCCCCGTCTGCACTAGATTTTTTGATATCTGCAGGTATAAGATTAAGAAAAGCATTCATGATTTTCATGAGACTCAAAACATTATCACTGCTCGGTTCCAGGTCAACGCTCCCCCTGAGCGAGGATTGCTACCCCACGGATCTGAGCGACGACCTCGTCAGCGACTCGCTGTCCCAGTACGAGGACGCCGTCAACCTGCTTCGCTACGACGAGGAGAACGAGATCTACAGCTCCAAGCCAGTGCCAAAGTACCAACTCAGTCGCTACGGTCATCTCAAGATCGACTACTCGTTCAGCTGGAACTCGCTGGACCGTTACATAGGCACCGACTGACTTGACACATTTTTTGCAACTAAAGCGAGGAGATATTATTATTTGGTCCCCATGCGATGTTTGATACTTATACAGTGCTACTGAAACACGAGTCACGACGAAGAGATATGTAGGTGAAAGCGGGTGGTCATCCATCCACTGTCTGATTAAGCACATTGTTGCTGAACTTCGAGTAACTCTCGTGATTAATCCCATTCGGTGGTCACCCATTCAATATACCTAAATCTGACAAAACGCAACATACAGTTTAATTTGTTTCGAACTCATTTAGAATGTTCTGTAGACTTATTGTGGGAACCTATCCACTACCTTACACGGTGCAGTGTTGCTTAACTTCGGTGTACGCATGAGAACCGGTGATTGAACGAATCGGAAGATTGGCGACCTTCTAACGTTTGAGACTTTCAAGTACTTGAATGTGTATATGCGAATCGAGATTCACAACGGTTATATAATAACATTTCGATTGTTTGTTATTAGATAACAGCTCAAACTTGCGGTCAGCTGCAAATGAGTAGATTTGTCAACAATGTTACAATAACAAACATCGGATCATGTCAAATTCGGACTGGACTTGGGTCACTTGGCGCTTGGCTCTTCAATGCTGGACAAGAGGGTGATCTATGTACCTACATGGTATAAAGGGGACGTTTTTCATAAAATCAAAATATATTTTTGACAACACAATAAAAGAGAGGGCAATGAATATGATGGTATAGCTCTAGACGCCTCTGGCTTCGTAATGTACTTATATGTGACAGAACATTTATTAATTTTTTGTTATAAAGTCCCTGTTCCGTAAATTAGGTACCTACCTAATTTACAAACACACCAGTGTGCACAGTATAACCAAACGTTAGCAGCATCAGCTATTGTACGTTGAACTATTGTAATATTGTACCTTTAATGTATACCTATTTTTCTGTACCAACATAAGGGTACCTTGGCTCATGCCTTTTAGTAATTTTTTAATGGCATGCTCGAGAAAGGGTGGGAGGGGGAAGGCATCCAAAACCAACCTATGCATTGACGTATACGTAGTCTAACAGCGTATAGTTTGAATCAGGAGTACCTACAATACGGTTTCCCGTTTCAAGGGTAGGTAGATATTAAATGAAATCTGAAATCAGATCTTATGACATCTCAGTATAAATATTATATTACAGTTTTGGGGTACCTACCTGTTTTATGCATCACACAGTAGCTGTGCTTGAATATAGCGTGCTAAGAACCCACCCTGTCCCATCGCGCCCTGTACATGATATTATTTAACAGCTTTTATTCATATATTTATTACCAAAATATATAATGTAAGTACATCATAATATATCACATAATTTGATAGGAGCTTAAATGTTATCAAAATGTATAGTTTAATAATTGTTATTTACTTGTAATATAATATAATAAATTTGTTTTTGGGGTCCTATAAATTGTGGCAATTATTGTGTTAGTAATAATTTAATTTACTTTTCTGGTTCCGCAAAAGTAGAGTGCCCCAACTCACAGAGCAAAATTGTTACTTGGTCAAAGATGGGTGGCGGCTTGGAGTGGGGGGGGGGGGGCGAAAGAATCGGGATAAATAAGGTCTGGTAAGGAGGTTTGTTTCCTAAAAGGTAAAATTTCTAAATTTGACCAATCTGACATACATTAACAATTTCCGAAAATGCTATAAACTGTTAAAACCCCACAAAATCTTCAGAGAAAGGATATCAAAGCTTAAAGGCTCTAAAACATTAAACATTTTCAAACAATGTCAATAATGCCGCATAAACTACATATTACTACACCTTTCAAGTTTCAACCCAGGCAGATTGTGACTCCACTCCAATCATGCCGCTTTCTGGTCAGTGGCGTGCTGAGGCCTTCGGCCAGGTGGCGCGAGTATGGGTCACAGATACCCACCCACCCCAGGGAACTGTCAACGGTGCGGGGGGGGGGGGGTGGTACAAAAATGTTAATTTTTTCATGTTTTAGAGAAAATTTTCGAATTTTATGTCTTTGGACAAGACCGAACTCAAAGTAAAGCGCCAGTGTAGCCAGTTTCATTTTAGCGCCCATATCGAAACAGTGCAGTGCTTACCAATTGTGCTTGTTGAACTGGTTAGGTTAAATACTGATTCAACTTTGAAGTGTTGGCCCAATCTCAGCCAACGCCTGTTCACAGCTTTTGGAACTTTTGGTATAGTTGTCTTGTAAGTGCCAATTTTGGTGTCTCCATGTGTTTTGGAGGTGTAACCCAACCACCAAGCAACCAAATCGACAGAGGGTTGGTTACCAGAAATGTTTAGAGTTAGAGCGAAGTTGAACTTAGTTCAAACTCAAAGTAGAGATGCGAGAAAAAGCCCGAAAGCCCGAAAGCCCGGCTCGGGCCAAACTTTAAAAAAAGTTTCGGACCCGGGCCGAGAATGTTCGATCTCCAGCCAACCGGGCCCGACTTTCGGGCTTTCGGGATTTTTCGGGCTTTCTCAGGCTTTGCGAATTTTTCTGGCTGTTGGTAAAATGTGAGATTTTAAAACTTATCGGCATCAAAATTAACTTTTGACAATACGATAATACGTGATAATACTTAATGAACCACTGTAAGACAGTGCCCGCATGTATGTGCACTCTATACTCACTCTGAACTCTGCACCTTATCTCATTTTCACTGGCTTAGAAGAAGAGCCTTGTTTCACTCTCAAAGAAGCTATCCCCTCCTGCCTCATTCCATGAATCCCATTGGTGGTAGGTACCTGTTCAAACCTCATACACGCTTATTCATTGAATCGATCAATACCCATATTGTGATATCATGATATACGTGACGATATTTGAAGATATCAAATGACGATATTTTATCTGGCTGGTCAAAAAGCTATTTTAATCAGGATTTTGGACAAAAAGTATGCGTTGAGTTAAAACTAGAGTTGTTGAAACTTTCCTTTCGATGACTCTTTCCACCTTTTTCGAGCTCTTTTACGTAATCCGCGCTTTTCTGGCAGTTTTGAGCCCTTACGAGCTTTCGGGCTTTTTCGGTCTTTCGCGGGCTCTTTCGGGCTTTTGGGCTTTCGGGCTTTTAGGGCTATCGTGCTTTTTCGGGCTTTCGGGATTTTTCGGTCTTTTTCGGGCCCGTCGGGCCGACTCAACTTTCCGGCAAAAAGTCGGGCTGGTTCGGGCCTCCAAAAAATCTAGCCTCTCGGACAGGGCCGGGTCTGACACAGACTTTTCGGGGCCGGGCCGACGAAAATTTTAAAAATCGCATATCGAGTTCAAAGGTGCGCTAGAGTCACAGACATAAGGGCCTAGTGAATTAATCAACAGAGTTTGCTAAATTTATATCGCCAAATTTACACGCTAGTGATCCACTGCATGATGTCGGTCTCAACTAGCATACTTTTAATCTACCCCTATTGCTATCCTTATCGCTATCCCTTGTAAGTAGCTGCATAAGGGCAATAGATTCTGGCTATCATCTTACCCTCCAACAAGCTCCTGTGTCCCCTTCTTGGGACCCAGCATCTTACTGACCACCCACCCACCCACCCCCATTTGCGGTGGCGCGGCTCGCGCCACCTTATACATTGTCGGCACGCCACTGTTTCTGGTCGCCTACTTGACTTTCAGTGCCTTCGTCCCTTAAGACCCATAGCTCAGAGCCCAAAGTCTTGGAGGAAGTAATGTGGTAATCTAACCTAACCATCACTTAATATCCTTAGCCCTGGTTTCTTGACCAACTCCAATACGATGAGAGAAACAGCAACAGCTTGAAATGGCGGCACTAGGCCGAACTAGGTGTTCACGAACTCAAAACAGAAACTTGCTGTGGATGATGGCCTCTTCTAACAGGAATTGGAATTCCCAGGTAACCCAAACAAGAGAAGACAAAGTTGCTGATGCCGAGTGAGGCTGGGTGCTCAATCCTGATTGATCCTGAATCCTGATTATCCTGCATCGCAGTTACCTAGCCTAGCCTCCCGGTCAAACTGACTGCCCCGCAGTGCAGCTACGTAGCATGGGATGCCTATAGTCTACATTATTTTTCATGCTCGTAGTGTGTATTATAATATACACGACTTTTTTAACTGCAGTGCTAGGGAAAAATAATACCACATGAAAATGCATTGAATCCTAGATTTTAAACAACCTAAGCACTAAAAAAATATACCAGCTCACAACCTCATACGTCACTACTCACTATAATGACACTATACAACCGCAGCGCAGCACAAATAACTACCATAATTATGTGACGAAGTTTCCTGCTTCGGGAGTTACAGGCTCAAAGAAGGCAAAGTAAAGGGACTGCACTTTTTATATAAAGATAATAATTATTTTCCACAAGTCACATTCAAATCCCACTGTGTTGGAGGTAAATAATTTTTTTGAGATATAAACATATTTTTAGCTAGGTACCGACAGTCTTTAATTTTACTCTACAGGACATAATATAATAATAGTAATAACAATAATAATAACGTGATTTTAACACATAGAAAGAAGGTACCACCAATTCGTAAAAACCCGGTAAAAACAAAAACCAATATTTATAATAGTATCTTTGACTAAAACACTGCATGTGTCAAACTCAAATGACAGTGTGGTGAATCAAAACAACTAAACTAGCGCTCAGTACATTTTTGCCACCGCGATTTAAAACTTTGCGGAAACGCAGCTGAAGTCGAGCCTCTGGCTTCAATATCGCAAGAACAGAGACTACATTGACGATGTTCTCGATAGGTACTTCTTTCAAGTTTGAACTAGTGCCTAGTGGTGGTCAAACTGGTCGATAGTAATTACTAATTAATGATGGTGACAGCAAAGACTTTGTTAAGCTGATGATGATATAATAGAACCTCCTGCATGCCGGGAAGGTGTCTTGGCACTGGCAGGTGCTGGTATAGCACATGCCCGGCAAGCAGGAGGTCCCGGGTTCGCATCCGAGTTCGGTTGAACATTTTTCCAGCTTCTTCCTTCCTTCCATCCATCTCTCAGAAAAACCATTTACAGTAAAATAATATAATTCAAAAAGGGAGGTAAGTAGGTAGGTACTAGAATACAAATTTTAAGACCGCAATTCAACTGGTTCGGAAAAAAGGAAAACGGAATCAGAAGAAAAATTAAAATTTGCTAATTTTATGTAACTGGAGATTGGAACGTTTCTAATCGTCCTTATATCGATTCTATCAATCCTTATATTTAACTAATCGACCTTTGCATTCCGGTTGCTCTCTGACTAAGCTGATACATTGCGCCACTCATTTAATATAGGTAATCGGAGCCTTCATTAAGAACATGCTTGCCAAAAAAGTGGTTACATCCCTTTTCTTATTGCTAATTATTAATTTCTATAAGATAGCCATCCAAATAACACATACAATGATGTAACTATAAACATGTTGGTTCTAAATAATTTGTTAAGAAAATTAGCACGATAAAAAAATAGGTAAAGAAGTTTCCAGTCAAAGTTAAAGTTACTCAGCCTTGTGGCTTTTCAAATGTTTGTTCATGGCGCCCTTGGTCTTGAAGTACTTGTCGCACTTGGTGCATTTGTGAGGGCGAGCGTCCGAATGCACCAACGCGACGTGTCTTCCGACATTGTTCAAAGTTCGAAAATCACTGCCGCAAACCTCGCAAACGAACGGTCTTGGTCCAATGTATTTACAAGAGTGTTTCATCATTGACTCTTTCTGTCTGAATTTCTTGCCGCACTTACTGCATTCGTAGAAAGTCACAGGCAAGTGCATCCTTCGAATATGTTTCTGTAAAGTCTGTCTGCGACAGAAAGTAGCATCGCAGCTCTCACATTTGTACGGCCTTTCACCTGTGTGTGCGGCATTAACGTGTATCGTCAGTTCACCTTTCACAAAGTACCCTTTTCCGCAGACACCACACTTGTGGGGAGTTTCTTTCGCATGCTTACTGCGAATGTGGTCCTTGAGTGCAGTCTTGTTATTGTAGCGTGACGGGCAAAGTGCGCAAACAAATGGCTTCGGTCGGTCTTGGTGCGTATTTAAGTGTTTCGTTAGGGTCTGCTTTCTCGTGTACAATTTCTTGCAAATATGGCATTGATATTTGACCTTACGTTCGGCATGAGTCTCCATGTGCTTGGTCAAATTGCCCTTACGTGGAAACGCCTTCTCGCAGACCTTGCACTTGAAAGGCAGGTCCCCGGTGTGCTGCCGCAAGTGATCATTGTAATTCTTTTCATTGGCGAGTGACTTTCCGCATAAGGTGCAGATGAATGTCTTGATCTCGTGAGTTTTCATGTGCTCCCAGAGGTGACCGCGAGTCTTGTAAGTCTTTTCGCACTCGTTACAAGCGTGGGGTCTTGCTTTGGAATGCGCAGCCTGGTGACACTTGAGGTTACTCAGGGTGAAGAACCGGAGATTGCAAATCTTACACGCAAAACGCCTTTCGTTGGAAGAATGTCTGGCCAGGTGCTGTTTTAACCCTGGAATGCATTTGAATGACTTCTTGCATATTTCACACTTGTGAGGCCTTTCAGTGGAATGCACAGCTTGATGTTTTTTGCATTCTGTCAAACTCTTGAAACCTTTCTCGCAAACCTGGCACTTGAATGGCTTCGCGGCTGAATGCACCCTCATATGCGATAAACAACTGGCCTTGGCCCAGAATCTTTTCTCACAAATTTCACACTTCACGGTTTTCTCAATGCCAGACTTAGCCTCTGAATGACTTGCTATATGCCGAACTAAGTTTAGCTTGAACCAAAATTTTTTCTCACAAAATTCGCACTGAAAGGACGGCGCAATATCAGACTTAACCTCGGGATGGGTCAGAATGTGGCGGGAACATGACAGCTTGCACCAAAACATTTTCTTACACACATCACACTGAAACCTCTTCTCAGCCTTCACCCCACAATGGACCGCTGTTACGTGTCTTCTACAGTCACTTTTTACCCCAAATGTCTTTTTACACACATCGCATGTAAATGACTTCTTGACCTTTGGCTGATGGCCCACCAGTTTGTGAGCGTCCAAATACGCTTGGCAATTGAACACCCGTGTGCATTTGTCACATTTTAAAGGCTTTCTCGACCATTTGTGGACTTCTCTTAAGTGACGCAAAACACCGGCCTTGGTGACAAAGAGTTTTTTGCATAAATGGCAGGACAGGGGCTGTTGCAAATTAGTTTCGAAGCGTTCGCCAGAAGATCCTGTTTCTTTTGCTTCATGCGGTGTGACGTTGGCGGGCAAAACGTGCTCTGCGTCATCTGGAAGCAAGGTCCACGTTAGGCAGGGCGCGATGGGACAGGGTGGGTTCTTGGCACGCTGCAAGCACAGCCACGGTGTGATTCATACCCCACGACCTCCAGGCAAGGCTGGGACATGGGACATGGGGGCAGGGTCCACGTTAGGCAGGGCGCAATGGGACAGGGTGGGTTCTTGGCACGCTGCAAGCACAGCCATGGTGTGATTCATACCCCACGACCTCCAGGCAAGGCCGGGACATGGGACATGGGGGCAGGGTCCACGTTAGGCAGGGCGCGATGGGACAGGGTGGGTTCTTGGCACGCTGCAAGCACAGCCATGGTGTGATTCATACCCCACGACCTCCAGGCAAGGCTGGGACTTGGGACATGGGGGCAGGGTCCGCGTTAGGCAGGGCGCAATGGGACAGGGTGGGTTCTTTGCACACTGCAAGCACAGCCATGGTGTGATTCATACCCAACGACCTCCAGGCAAGGCTGGCACATGGGCAGTCATGTTCCAATTAATATGTTAATGGAGGGTTTCTGGCATGTATATTTAATTAAGAGAAGACACAGTTCTTATTTTGGGATTCACTACATATTATTTATCAACATGGAATGTGCCATCTTTGCGACTACCTTTTAAATCCTGCTCCTCCCCGGTGTCGGCATTTTCTCCCTCTTCTGTTGGCTCGGGCAAATTTGTCTTGTCTGCTTTGGCAACAAATGCTTTGTCAGCTGCAAATGTGAGACGTTTAGTTAGACATCTATAAAGCAACAAATAACTGCTAAACAATCACAGAACGGGATCTGCATTGTGGAAGAAATTTAGTTTCAAGGAGCTTTTGACTTCTGGTCCCAATCTTAGAATATAAATATGGAATCAATCTTTGCTCTTCGACCCACCTGGTTCCAACTTCACTTTCGGCTTCAAGTCCAGCGCCAGGGGGTCGTTAGGGGTGTCCAGTTCGGACACTTCACGAACTGCCTGGAAGAACAGATGCAATACAGTTGGTAATCAAACCAAGCGACCTTCGGGAAAAACTACGCTAACAATAGTTTGGAAGTGAAAACTTGTTGTGACACAGGCCAATTCCAACATAGAACGAGGACGAATCTGGAAAAGAAGTGTGCAACCGAACCGGGATACGAAGCTGGGTTCCCCCGATTGCTGGTAGGGAGCTCTCCCTCAGCGTTATTCGGACACACTTACACCCCGCTTTGGCGAGTCGAATAGCGGACCTCCGAAGGAAAGAGGCCGAGCGATTAGTAAATTAATTGATGAGCGTAGCGAGCGAAGCGAGCGGAGCGAAATCTTCAATTTCACTTACACCAGAAAAAAGTAACTTGTGTATGTTTTTTTTTTTTTTGTGTTTGTGTTTGTGCGCGCTCTACAGACCAAACGCCTGAACCGACGTGGATGAAAATTTCTGAGTATCTACCTCTGTTCTCAACTTAGACCCCCTGCGTTTTTGAAAAAGATCGGTTCAGTACATTTTTTATAAATCAATTTTTAAGAAATTTTTCGATTTTTTCAGAATTTTGAACCCCCTGTAAATTTCAAAGTTCTGAACATAACTTCACCAAAACTTCTAAACATGTTGACCTTATTCATATTTATCATGCCTGCAAATCTTAGTTCGGTAGGTTTTTCCAATTGGTTTTTATTAGCATTTTTGTGGTGTTTTTTTCGTGATTTGACGGCTGATTCAATACGAGTCCGGTTTCCTTAGTTTCCTTGGTTACCAGCTTTGTTTACCTCGAAGAGAAACAAAGGAACGTCAGAATCCGTATACATTTTCAAGTGATTAGAATTTTCGAGAAGGCAATGGTCAGGTTTGGTGCTCCATGGTTTTCTTGTGACTGCTGCCTGCACCTTTTAATCCGCTATACACAAACCGCTACCTACGCTCATCTTCAACGCAACACAAATTGCGTTCGCGAAGCCCTAGTGAGTTAGTGCAACACATCTTTGGCATACAGATGACGTGTGTCTCTGGGATGAAAACGTCAGCCACTAATCCCAAATCCCAGGACAGATGGGTTGTTACAGGTTTTATGTTTATCAGAGAGATGCTATCAGTAAAGAGGACAGATGCTATCCTGCATCCTTAACTAGTAGGTACCTGGAACAGTTCCGTGCGCAGGTAGTTGTCTTTGGCGCCCGCATTCTCAATGAATTTGCTGGCCCGGCGCAACTTGCCAACGCAGCAGTCGCAGATCGAAGCAGGAAGGCCATCGCCTCGCTGCACCTTCACACCAGTGACGCTGGTTATTTTGTCCGGCAGCGAGTCCGGTCCGTTGCCTTCAAAGATCGGTGTCATGTTGTCTGGCGAGAAGTATGTGACGCAAAGACGACAGAAGCCGGACATTTCGGCGATGCCCTCGTGTTGTTTGTAGACGCAAGGCAACGCAGCGCCGTTGTCCGTGGAGAGTTGGTCCGTCGGATGAGAGACTTCTGCGTCAGCCCCTTCAAAAGGCTGAATGAAGAACGTAATTAAAAATTTTTAAAATGTTTTTAAAATCTGCCACTCGTACTACAAAAACTCAAGCCTGTTTGTATTTGCAGCTTTTGGTATATTATAATACCTTGTTATATAGGTATACCTACCCAATATATATATATATATATATATATATATATATATATATATATATATATATATATATATATATATATATATATATATATATATATATATATATATATATATATATATATATATATATATATATATATATATATATATATATATATATATATATATATATATATATATATATATATATATATATGTATATATATATATATATATATATATATATATATATATATATATATATATATATATATATATCAAAAGTAGTTGCAGCTGGACTCTTTTTTAATTGGTAAACTTTATAAGCTGGCTCTACTGTTGTTTTATTTTATTTTATTTTATTTAGGTTCACCTAGTTCTCGATGCGATATATTAGTATTGCTGCGACTTTTATTGGAAAATTAACAATATCAAGAATGGGAACGAACCGCAATCGGTACCAACCCAACTAAACGAAAGACAACACGAAAGTTGATATCAATCACAGGGGTTTGTATTTTGAATTTAAGAAGTTAATAAACAGAATGAAAAATTGAGTGAAAAGTGTGTAGGTAATACCGTAGTAGTGTTGGTAACTACTGAAGAAAGTATATTAATTCACCAGAAGAAAAGATCATTTACCTGGAACAGAACATTTCGCAACAAGTTGTCGCCAGCAATTGATTTCTCTTTGAATTCCCTCGTTTGATTCAGTGTGGATATGCAAAGACTGCATATCAATGCTGGCAGGCCGTCACCGAAGGTCACCTTGGATTAAACAAGAAAAAACATTTATAACTGTAAATCTCATACATAAGTTACAGTAGGTGTGCTACCTAGGTTCATGCTTCTAGGGCTACGCCACACAACTTCCTAGCGTTGGAGGATTAGCAAATCAAATCTAGGTAGGTAGGTACTACTGAACTAGGTACTCTTGAAGAGTGTAGACAATTTTGTTTAAAACCAACTAATTGCAGAATCTATCAGAATCTATCTTGCAGTAAAATCTTTTTATAGTATTAATTTCAGATCGAAGAAATATTAAAAAATCACAAATATTAAGTTCACTCTATATTCAGCTCTAAATCACTCGATTTCAATTCACCACCCTTTCATACAATTTAGAACCAATCCATAGGTAGTGAAATTGAAAAATAATGATTTAAAAAAAAATTTACACAAACTTACAGATCCCCCCCCCCCCCCCCTCCCCCAATCTAAGTTTAGAGATTTTGAATCGGTCCTGAATATTTCAACAAAATAAGTTTTGGTCTGTAGAGGGGCAAAGTCATTGCTTGCTTCACTTGCTCAGCCAACAACATTTAACATAATATATCTGTGAATTCGAGATGGGTAATTTTTTACTATACCGCCTCATCGTTAACATAGGCATTGATTAACGATAACCTATCGTTAATCAATGACATAGGTTGTAGAGTATGTTCTGTTGCTGTTTTTGAATTTCTCTAACATTTCCCAACGCTATTTCACTTCACCCAAAAACATCAACGAAACTTAACTGCGACCCATATTGACGATGAGGCAGTATAGTAAAAACTTACCCCGAGATGATTTGGGTATTTTCCGTTAAACAGGTTACAGGCAACACAAATAACATTAAGCAATCCGTGAAAATGGCCTATCGCTATGTCAACCTTTCTTGTTTGCATAGGTCCACTTGATTAGACCTATCAGTGAAAACTGTCCAAACCAAGGGTTTGCTAAGACCATTGCTTGGTTAGATTTTGTGAAAGAGCACATATTGCTATTATTTTTTGAATAGGTTTCTAAAATCAATACAACTACTCTGCTGCTAGCCTCTTCAATCTTGCAACAAACCTCGATATTTGTAATGTTAGCAATTATTGTCTTCCACGAGTCACTTGAGACGGAAGGGAATAGCTGCGTCATTTTGCTGGGGTAAAAGTGAAGTAGACAAAGTCTGCATAGTCCAGACGAATCAGTATTCTGTTCGCAATGTTGTCCGAAATCATCTGGGACAACACTTTCCAGTTTATAACCACCGTCTTCTCCAGCCATCGTTTTGACTCCAGTAAGTCTCTTCGTCTTTTATGAAGGTACCTAGAATATACACAGAAAAAAGGAATAGCATGAGTAATATAATATATTAATATAACAATGATATAACCATAGAGTAATGAATTTCATTACTCTATGATATAACAGTGCAAGCACGAAGCACGTAATTTTATGTAGTTGTTGTGGTAACTACTTGTCATAACCTCAAATAACTAACGTGTTCGCGTTAAAGCCCTAAATCATCATTGTATTCTGTTAAAAAATAGTAGATTGAACCCATATCATAAGAATTTAATTACAACATCTATTCACCATGCCAATCAGAAGAAAGAATTTCGCAGAAATGCGTATTTTTGAGTAAATACCAAAACACAAAAGCTGTCAAATGTCTCTCAAAACTAGGAATCATGCAAATAACTAAACTGGCGCTCAGCACATTTTTGCCACCGCGATTTAAAACATGGCGCAAACGCATTCGAAATTGATCCTATAGTTTCATACAGAAACAGGGACGACAGGAATAATGTTCTCGATACCTTGAGTTTGAACTAGTGGTGAACCAATATCTTCTGTGATCTCACATGAATAAAAATGTTTGTTTTTATTATTATTGTGATCAATTAATATATTGTGATCGGTAGGTACCTATCTAAAAATGCATGCCTACTTCAATGGGCCGTGCCACCAACAAACATGAAAATCTCATATGAACACAAATATTACACTGCTGTTGAGCAAAGGAGTTTCAAAGAGAATTGTGATACATGAAAAACTATTTTAAATACCTTACCGAAGTACCTATAAGGACGAGTAAATAAGGAGTAAATAAGGAGTAAATAAGAGTAAATAAGGTGTAAATAAGGAGTAAATAAGGAGATAAATAAGATTATAAAAGAGAATTCAACGCATCCAACGTTAAATTGGAGTTACTCGAGGTTGAATGTAAAATGTGGTTGCAGTATAGCATCACGCGGTACCAGAGCCACTATGAGTATTCATAGACTCTGGACCATACCCCCCTGGGGACATTCAATTCTCACACCTGTATGCAAATTACTTCTCTCAAATTTCGTGTCTATTTAGCTCAGCGGTTAGAGCACCAGCCGCGAAAGTTGGGGACCCGGGTTCAAATCCCGGAATGGGCAACATTTTTGGGAGGCTAATTTGTGTACATAAAAATAAAAAGTCTCAAGGTTTCGTGTGGACTTTGGTAATTCAAATGCAGCACCCTATAATAGCTGGGTATACGAGATCAAGTATGCTAGTCCATGTGCAATATGGACTTGCAGGCTGGACTTGAATACTTGAACTCGTATACCCAGCTACTAGGACGCTGCGTTCCAAGTATGCAAGTCCACACGAAACCTCCTATCGAGACCCGTATCGAGAGGCCATCATCAGTAGGGCTTACAAAAATGTGTTTATATTCGAAAAGTTATGCTACTACACTAGGGTGACCAGACGTCCCGGTTTTCCCAGGACAGTCCTGGTTTTCAGGTCCCTGTCGCGGTGTCCCGAGAGACACCACCCGGGACGCCTAAATGTCCCGGTTTTCCAGTTATTCCACTTGATTAATTTTATCTTTTTTATTTCAAATAATTTATCTACGTACGATCTTTGTTATTTTTGTGTAGTGACTTTTCCAAGCAATTGGTTTGTGGATGTAGTGTAGTTAATCACAATAAACGGACCACACCCTCATTAAACCCCGTCTAATCCTTACGTGTTGATTTGTTTTAGGGTTGTTGAGGTAAATTGAATGTATAATTTTTTGGATTTCCAATAGATACTTCGAGATTCTGAGGTATTCAATTGGTTGTCAAAAGTGTGAGGATTCCTTTGATTAAAATTAAGTTTTGTCAATACCTACCATCAAAAAATAAATTTATCATTACAATTATTCCATTTTACACTTTACAAATCGTAAAAGAGTCCAATGATACTTTACTTCAAAGTCCACTAGGCTGTGGTAATCTTAGGCTAAACGACTGGTAGTTCAGTTCCAGTTACTAAAAAAAAAGAGCTGGATAGTTCCTCAAAAGTATAAATATAAATTCTTTTTTCAGTTCCTTAAAAATTCTCGAACAAAAGGTGCACACACATACACTTGGCTCGGAAATTTGCACCAATAAAATCTTTCTTTTTCAACAACAAAAAGGCTTAAAATTTGCGAATGATAAAATATTAAAAACACGTACCTACTGGACCACAAGCAACGGGTGGCTGCGAACTGAGAGTGAGACAAGAAAGACGCGTGCCTTTGCAGTGGCTGAAATGTAGGGGGATGAGGGTATCTGTTCACTCCCTCACAATACTAATTTGAAATTCTTATTTGTTGTTTATGATATGTGATGACCCCCACTCCATCTCTTCTCCAGTTTCCACATCTGCACAGTAATTTTGGGTTTTTCGCAAAACGCGTGACTCATGGAGGGAAAATAAAATCTGGTCCAAAGGTAGGTAGGCGAGAACAAAGCAGCTTTATCGTGCCATATTGTGACAGTGACAATCTTATGATGGTTTTATCTGCATTTCGCAAGCTGCATCCATGTTGATTTCTAAATAAACGACATCATATTCTCAGAAGGACCGAATTATCTACATGCATAGGCCTGCGCATGGGGGGGGGGGGCGAGGACCTTGTACCCCCCTAATGAATCTATGACGATCTCCTTTTCCAATACATTATTATTATTTAACAGTAAAATTGCCATTTCCAGCCTCAAGAAAAATATTCTTGTGAGTTGTTAGCATGAATCATACCATGGTTCCTGAGTAAAGAGTGTAAATGTTATTGTCATGGGCGTTGTTAGATCATGGATTTGTATACTGCATGGTTAGACGCTCTTATGGCCGGCTTAGAAGAACGTTTTCAGGAGGAGTCAGTTCGAGTTATGTCATCTGTTAAGTTGTTACTAAATTTGACAACAGATAAAGAGATTATAAAGTACTTGGCAAAAACGTTCCAAGTCTCGTTTGAGAAACTCCTCGCTGAAATACGCATTCTAAACGCTGATGTTTCAGCTCCGATTCCCAAAAACAACCACAATTTAACGGTTTGGTTGAAATGGTTTGAAGAAACCGAACGGAAACGAATTTTCACTGCTGTCGTTAATTGATTTTAAATCTATTTTCTGCCCTAACTATAACAGCTGTTCTTGTGAACGCGCTTTTTCGAAACTATAGCGATTGTAAAAACAAAGTTGCGAGTTACAATGGCCCAGGAACGTCTGGAATCGCTTATGCTGCTTTTTATTGAGCAAGAACTACCATGTTCTGTTCAAGTTGATACTGTCATCAAATAGTTCACAATATTGGTTCCGGAACCAATATTGTGAACTCTTTGATGACATCATCAACTTGAACGAGCGACGAATGGTTCTTTAAAATACCAGACCTCCAAATTGGTGAGGATTGGTTTGCTTTGTATATTGTTCTATTAATATATTAATAGAACAATATTATAATGATCATTTGGCACAATAAGAATCAAATAGTCACATATATTATCCGCATAAAAAAATCACATATTTTGTATATGTGATTTTTGTATGCGGATAATATATTATGTGACTATTTGATTCTTATTGTGCCAAATGATCATTACAAGGCTGTTTAAATTGTAATAATTTTGAAATTAAATACTAATGTTTGAAGAATATTTTTTGTCAATAAAGTACACTTTAATTTTAGTTATAGTGCAGAATACGCCATCTACACCTAAACGCTGAAATTCCACAATATTGTAAGTATTTTGGCCGTGTCTGTGGCTTGCCTAGGCAAAAAAATATACCACAGGAGTAATTGGCTACGCATAGATAACTTTGGTAATTTTGTTTCTGCCAAGATTCAAATGACAAGTATTCTGTGCTAATGTATACTGCAGCACATAAGTTTCACATGCACTAAAAATTACCACCCCCACTACAATTAGCATCCCCCCCCAGATTGACAGGTTAGCCTCCCCCCCCCATCCCCCTAATTTGAGACCCTGCACACGCCTATGTCTACATGCTTATTTTCAAAAGCGCCGATGTTAGTAACTTTCAAGATTACGTAAATTTCATTACACGTTGATTCTTCATAACGCGATGATTCTTTCGGTTACTACAAAGAAAAAATAACGCGTTACCGCAAAAGTTCTCAAAATAGAACGCGTTACAAGGAACGCGTGGCTTCCGTTAAGTTCCTCCTCAACACTGGGACTGGAGGTAAATAAATCTACTGGGAAATGCATTGAATCCCAGACTTCAATCAACCCATGCCAGTAATGCGACATGTGTATAAGACGAAAGAAAGCATTTGAAAAATATACACAACTTAAAGTCTCCACGTCCACAATGTCACCTTGCTACTCGTGAAACCCAATATATCTAGGTACCAGCATTCCAGAGATTTAAAACTTCCTGCTTAGGACTTGGGAGTCGTAGGCTCAAAAAACGGCACAGCAATGGGATTGCAGTATACATCCAGATCACTTTTGTTTCTGCATGTTACTCTTAATGCTCATTACTAGATGAACAATACATTGTTTACAATTTAGGCAAAATATTTTAGTAGTTTTTTATTTAAACACTGACATAATATAACATGTTTGCCACTTTGGACACAGTATAACAGTATAAGAATGGAAATATTAACAATAAATAAATAATTTAACTATGACACTAAATTGAAGATAGATATTACAAATTATAGACGGGACTATAAAGGTGGTTTCTTAAAATAGCGATAGAACCTTTAAGGGCTAATAAACAAATATGGGAAATGAATGATTTGTGAAATTTAAATTTAGTACAAAATGTTTTTTAAAATTCCGTGATTGTTCCACGTGATCCGATGAAGAGGCCAATCACTTCCAGGGTCGTGGTGTTGTATTTATCCTGGAAGTAGGGGATGGTGGGTTGTATATGCTTTGCTTTTCTTCATCAACTTCTTTACTTTGATCTTTAAGTGATTCAAATCGAATAGTTGGATCGATAATGAGACCATGTCGAGAGATGGGGTCAATGGCGATTATGTCAATTCGTCGATTGCTCCCATCTATTGATAAACCGTGGACCTCTTCTGCTACTTCCCACTTCTTTTTTCGAAACTCGTCTGCGATGGCAGTACGAATTGTGTGGTGATGGGTATTTCGAAGTAGTTCACCATGTTTGCAGAAGCCCAGGATGTGGGGTGAGGTTTCGATCTCGGTGCCGCATCGGCGACATCGGTTCCCGTTCTGACTTCTTCCATGGAGAACTCGCACCGAAGCAACATTAGCGGTCATTTTAATAGAATCTCGCCACTCGGAGCAGGATGGGCCATTTTTCCTTGTAATCCATGTGTTGGCTGGTGTGTATTCCTTGTATAACACAGCTCCGCGCTCTGTGGGAGATTGCACCATTTTTCGTATTCGTTTTCTCGTAGATGTTCGCGGATGCATTGTGGCTTGATTTCTTTTTGGGGTTTATTAGCAAACGAATCTTGAGTTAATCCCAATTTTTTCGAAGCATTTATTTTTCTCGGTTTTTAAGTCCCGAGTTTATTTATATTAATGAAATGCTACCCTCAGGGTTTGAGACAATGTTGTGAAAGAAAGACAAGCAAAGAAGAAACCTTTGTACTTGGTACGATTGATTTGATAATTACTTCTTTGAGATAATATACACATATTTTTTTGTTTTATTCTTTATTTCTTCTCTACAGGCCTTATAGGTACCCAACCTTTTAACTCTGATTATATTAAAATACTGATATTCAAACAGGTAATTAGGTATTAAAATATAAAAAAAAGGAAAAAAAGGAATCAAGTGTCTAATGAAAATTTGCTAATTTTACGTAGGTAACTAAAAAAGATCGGGATGATTGGAAAGCTTCTAATTGTCCTTTTCGATTCTACCAATTCTAATTTCGATTCAATCGACATTTGCATTCTGGTTGCACTCTGACTAAGCTTCCAACTAGCACATACTTTGGTGTAGTTACATCAATATACAATGTGTAAATGTGAGTGAACAGAGTGGCGGCTCTTGAGTGTTTTCCTCGGAGGGGCAGCAATTGAATTTCGTGTAGCCCCCCCCCCCCCCCCCCCCCCCCCCCTAGTGCCTAGGGTGGTGACCCTAGGCACCCAACTTCCGTAACAATATACATTTTTAAACACCTTTTTCCGTGGTGCTGAGAAACGGTGTTGCCTGCCATCCGCCGTTATTTGAAGCGTTTTGGTTTAGGATAATATTCCTGAACAAACAGTTTTGCATTGAACGCTCGGTGTTCTCCAAAATGCATGTTATTGTGCCACCGTCGCAGTCACATTCATGGTTTGCATATGTATCGCTCTGTCTCTCTCGCTCTCCGTTCGCAATCCTCGGCACGTCGCCGATGCCTCGCCCGCGGCTGGCCGAAAGTGCCCGAGGGCAAGATCTCTGCTGCCCTCGGTGGACTTGCGAGCGACGACGAGCGGCTCGCGTTCAAGGCCATTTCCACGCACCAATGGCTGGGCACGCAGGGCGGCCGCGCTTGCTGCCCCGAGCGAGGAGGGTTGCGTCCGGAGTGAAGGCAGCAGACGTGCGGTGCTCGGGCAAACGTTTCGTTGCATTCGGCAGCTCGTGCCGTCAGCGCGACGCAAATGGCGTGATAATTTTTAGCAGACAGTGAATATTAATAGTTACACCAATAATAATAAGCAACAAATTTAAGAACAATTAAAATAACCACAACAGTAAATATTTACATTATAATGTTGTAATTTTATTCTGTCAAATTGCCAGGGGGGGCTGCCGGCCTGCAGCCCTCCCTCACGAGCCGCCCCTGAGTGAACATATAATATGCAGCTATTTGTTTAGAAAAAAAACAAAGATGTAGGTACCTATCAAAAGTTACCATTCAAAGTTGAAGTTACTCAGCCTTGTGGCTTTTCAAATGTTTGTTCATGGTGCCCTTGGTCTTGAAGTACTTGTCGCACTTGGTGCATTTGTGAGGGCGAGCGTCTGAATGCACCAATGCGACGTGTCTTCCGACATTGTTCAAAGTTCGAAAATCACTGCCGCAAACCTCGCAAACGAACGGTCTTGGTCCGATGTATTTACAAGTGTGTTTCATCATCGACTCTTTCTGTCTGAATTTCTTACCGCACTTACTGCATTCGTAGAAAGTCACAGGCAAGTGCATCCTTCGAATATGTTTCTGTAAAGTCTGCCTGCGACAAAAAGTAGCATCGCAGCTCTCACATTTGTACGGCCTTTCACCTGTGTGAGTGGCATTAACGTGTATCGTCAGTTCACCTTTCACAAAGTACCCTTTTCCGCAGACACCACACTTGTGGGGAGTTTCTTTTGCATGCTTACTGCGAATGTGGTAACTGAGCAAAACCTTTACGCTGTAGCGAGACGGGCAAAGTGCGCATGTGAACGGCTTCAAGCTTGATGACGGCTTCGAACGGTCTTGGTGCGAAACAAGATGATTTGTGAAACTTTGCTTGCGCATGAACAATTTGTTGCAAACATGGCATTGATATTTGACCTTACGTTCGGCGTGAGTCTCCATGTGCTTGGTCAAATTGCCCTTGATTGGAAACGCCTTCTCGCAGACCTTGCACTTGAACGGCAGGTCCCCGGTGTGCTGTCGCATGTGATCATTGTAATTCTTTTCCGTGGCGAGTGATTTTCCGCATAAGGTGCAGGTAAAAGTATTGAACTTGTGAGTTTTCATGTGCACCCAGAGGCTACCGCGAGTCTTAAAAGTCTTTTCACACTCGTTACAGGTGTGGGGTCTTGCATCAGAATGTGCAGCCTGGTGTGTCTTAAGGTGACTCGGTGAGAAGAATCGGCGATTGCAAGTCTTACAAGCAAAATTCCTTTCGTTGGAAGAATGTCTGGACAGGTGCAACTTTAAACCTGGAATGCATTTGAACGACTTTTTGCATATTTCACACTTGTGTGGCTTTTCTGTGGAATGCACCACTTTATGGATTTTGCATTCTTTCAAACTCTTGAAACCTTTTTCGCAAACCTGGCACTTGAATGGCTTCGCGGCCGAATGCACCCTAAGATGACTCAAACAACTGGACTTGGTCCAGAATTTTTTCTCACAAAATTCACACTTCACGGTTTTCTCGATGTCGCTTTTAACTTCTGAATGCGTTGCTACATGCCGGGCAAAGTTTAACTTAAACCAGAATTTTTTCTCACAAAATTCGCAATGAAAGTACGGCACGATATCAGACTTAACCTCGGGATGGGTCAAAATGTGGCGGGCACACGACACCTTGCACTCGAACATTTTCTTACACACGTCACACTGGAACCTCTTCTCAGCCCTTACCCCACAATGGACCGCTGTTACGTGTTTTGCACAATCGGCCTTCGACACAAATGTCTTCTTACACACATCGCATGTAAAGGACTTCTTGACTTTGGGCTGATGGCCCACCAGTTTGTGAGCGTCCAAATACGCTTGGCAATTGAACACCTGTGGGCATTTGTCACATTTGAACGGGTTTCTTTTCCATTTGTGGACTTTCTTCAAGTGGCGCAAAACACCAGACTTGGTGGCTAAGAGTTTTTTGCACAAATGGCACGAGGTATATAATTGCAAGATAGTTTCATAGCGTTCCCTCGAAGATCTTGTTTCTTTTGCGTAATTAGGTGTAGTATTGGTGGGCACTACGATCTCTGCCTCATCTGGAACCAAGGTTAACGTTAGGCACGGCGCGATGGGACAGGGTGGGTTCTTGGCACGCTGCAAGCACAGCCATGGTGTGATTCATACCCCACGACCTCCAGGCAAGGCTGGTACATGGGACATGGGGGCAGGGTCCACGTTAGGCAGGGCGCGATGGGACAGGGTGGGTTCTTGGCACGCTGCAAGCACAGCCATGGTGTGATTCACACCCCACGACCTCCAGGCAAGGCTGGGACATGGGACATGGGGGCAGGGTCCACGTCAGGCAGGGCGAGATGGGACAGGGTGGGTTCTTGGCACGCTGCAGGCACAGCCATGGTGTGATTCATACCCCACGACCTCCAGGCAAGACTGGGTTATTGGACCTGGGCAGTCTTGTTCCGATTAATATGGTGGTGAAGGGTTTCTGATTGGAATTTTTAATTTAGACATTCAAGCAACACAGACTGAGTTTCTATTTGGGGAGTGTCTACATAGATATTTTTTCCAAATGTGGCGTGAGCAATCTTTGCGATAGCTACCTTTAAAATCCTGCTCCTCCACTGTCTCGGCTTTCACGTGCTCTTCTGTTGGCTCGGGCAAAATTGTCTCCTTTGCCTCTGCAGAAAATTCTTCGTCAGCTGCAAATATTAGTAGGTATAACAAATATATATTTACCATCCAAAAACAATTAATAAATAACTGCTGAGAAATCACAGAAGATGATCTGCTTTCTAGTAAAAATTTAAATGAAAGAATCGTCAGACTCCCAGTCCCAAGGTGCATTAACAAATAATGAATTAATCCTAGACCCTACACTAACCTGGTTCCTGCTTCACTTCTGGCTTCAAGTCCAGCTCCAGTGGATCAATAGGTGTGTCCAGTTCGGACACTTCGCGATCCACCTGGAAGAACAAAAGCGACGCGGCTGGATATCAAACCAAGCGACCTTCGGGCAAAACTACGCTTACACATGTTTTGAAACCATTGGCTTCGCACAGGAAAATTATTAGAAAGATTTCAGACGACTTATTATAACAAAAACGTATTATTTGAATCTATGGTATGGTACTCTATGATAAGAGATTCCCAAAAAGTGGCAAACTCAAATTAATTCTAGTGTATAAACTTGGATTTCCCTGATTGCCGGTCAGGTGCTCTTCCCCTGTGCATTCCGGGCACACAAACTCCCTGCTTCGCCAGGTGGGATGAGGGACCTCCGAAAGGAGAGAAGCCAAGTGGTTCACAAACGAACAAATAATTGCAACAAATCTTTGGCATGCGTTCTACTTGTGCATCGGAGACAGAAACATCTGCCACTAATCCCAAATTGCGATTTTACTCTGGAGTGAAGAGATTGTTGCAACTTTTTTGTTTTTCTGAAACTATTAGGACAGAAGCTATCCTGCATCCTTAACTAGTAGGTACCTGGAACAGTTCCGTGCGCAGGTAGATGTCCTTGGCGCCCGCATTCTCAATGAATTTGCTGGCCCGGCGCAACTTGCCAACGCAGCAGTCGCAGATCGAAGCAGGGAGGCCATCGCCTCGTTGCACCTTCACACCAGTGACGCTGGTTATTTTGTCCGGCAGCGAGTCCGGTCCGTTGCCGTCAAAGATCGGTGTCATGTTGTCTGGCGAGAAGTATGTGACGCAAAGACGACAGAAGCCGGACATTTCGGCGATGCCCTCGTGTTGTTTGTAGACGCAAGGCAACGCAGCATCGTTGTCCGTGGAGAGTTGGTCCTTCGGACGAGAGAATTCTGTGTCAGCCCCTTGAACGGACTGAATGAAGAACGTAATAAACAATTTTTAAAATGTGTTGAAAAATATGCCCTTTGTTCTATGAAAACCCAAACCTGTTTGGTAAAACCACCAACCTACCTAGAAGTGACTAGGTAGCCTATCATAAAAGTAGAGGTAGGTATCTAGATATATATATATATATATATATATATATATATATATATATATATATATATATATATATCAAACCGAGTGTTGATATCAATTAGAGAAGATTAAAAGTGCAAAATTGAGTGAAGAGTGTTGCTAATTCTGAAGAAAGTATGATCATTCACCGGAAGAAAGATCATTTACCTGGAACAGAATATTTCGCAACAAGTTATCGCCAGCAGCTGATTTCTCGTTGAATTCCCTCGTTTGATTCAGTGTGGATATGCAATGTCCGCATATCAGTGCTGGTAGGCCGTCACCGAAGGTCACCTTGCATTTAACAAGAAAAACATTTAACTATAAATCTCATATAGTTACAGTACCTACTATAGTTCCTACATGCAATTATTACTTCTACAGCTACACCACACAATTTTCTAGCATTGAAGGATAAGCAAATCAAGTCTAGGTAGGAAATATCTTTACTTGTTTTTACAACAAACCTTGATATTTGTAATGTTAGCAATTATTGTCTTCCACGAGTCACTTGAGACAGAAGGAAATAGGTGTGTCATTTTGCTGGGGCGAAAGTGAAGTAGACAAAGTCTGCATTGTGCAGACAAATCAATCTTCCGCTCGCAATGTTGTCCGAAGTCATCTGGGACGACACTTTTCAGTTTATAACAACTTTCTTCTCCAGCCATCATTTTTACTCCAATAAGTATCTTCGTCTTTTAAGTAGGAATCTAGAATATACACAGAATATAAGGTACCGACAGTGCAAGCACCAAGCACTTAATATTATCGATTGCTAAAATGACCTACCATAACCTCAAATAACCAACGTTTCCGAGTTGGAGCTATAAATTACTTTCAATGATTGTATTCTGTTAAAAGAAAGAGTAGATTGAACCCATATCTATGAAATTTAATAATAACATCTATTCACTAAGCAAATCATAAGAAAGAATTTTGCAGTTATGCGTATTTTCCCGTAAAATCCAAACACAGCTGCTGTCAAATGTCACTCAACAGTCAACAGAAACCACTCCACTAGCGCTCACCAGTGCGATTTAAAACGTGGCGGAAACGCGGCGAAATCGACCGTCTGAAGCAAAAACACTAGGCTCTGAAGCCTCTGGTTTCAATATCGCAAGATCAGAGACAACTGGAATGATATTCTGGATACTTTAGAGTTTGAACTAGTGGTGGCCAAACTGGTCGATAGTGCTATTTCAAACTGGGATTTGAATGCTTCATAATTAATCTCACTGGTTTCCCGACGTTTTGCAACGTATACTTGTTTTACGGGTGATACGTATGACAGTGATAGCTCGGCATGTGGCTCGGCTGATGTTAAAAACATTAACAAAAGAACCATTATTGTTTTTTTATGTCATTAGAGTTTAGGAAGCTTAGATGAAAAAAAAATGAACTGGTTCTTTTGTTCTCCTTTTTGACGTCAGTCGAACTATCACCCTTGGAACAGTAGAATTCAAATCCGAGTTTGAAATGGTTTTTTTCAAAACCATATGTAAAGGTAGGACATAGTAGACATGAGTCTATGAAATTTAATAACTGGTTGATAGTGTTGGTAACAGCAAAGACTCTGACAAGCAGGCAATACCTTCTGTGATCTAAGGTGAATAAAGATTTTTGTTTTTAATATTATATCAGTAACTAATCTTAAACAGGGTAGCCTCGTGTGGGAGGGAGGACAGGAAACTGCCGTTTTCATCTGTGTTACTATTTAATGTGAAAAAAACTGTCTCACTGATTTACTGACATTTTGCTACACAGTAGCCACATAGAGAATGGTACTACCTACCTATTGACGCATAGCTCTCGAAGAGAGAACGGTATTTGTGCCAAAAGAATTTCGTCATTTTGAGACCTACAAGTACAACATATTTGATGTAAAAATATTTAGAAAATTACTAAAAGAGATAGCAATAAAAATAATTGTTAATTTATTATTTATTCTTTTATTAATTAACTGAAAGTTCCTTTCTACTGCTGGTGATTGCAGCCAACAATTTATTGTAATAAATAAATGTAATTGTAATAAACAAATTAAATCATAAAAAGAAAGGCACATGTCATAGTAGTTGTCACAGAAGAAATCCAGTTCCTATGAACCAAGTTGCAATGAAGAGTAATAGAAGTATAGAAAAGAGAATAGGGGATTCTCTTTAAATTTCGAAACAGGATTTTATATTTTTGCGTGGAAAATAAAAGACCATATATCATTCTAAACTAAATTTTATAGAAGATATAAGATTTCAAATGTTGGTGTGTGGACCTCACGCAAAAAAAAGAACTGGGCTGTTTACCTGACAACGCATGGGTAGTGACGTAAGTACCTGGATACTATTGCACGGCCAGCATGGGCAGATCACTCAAATAACCTGATTCTGACGTCAGAGTTGACTTGTGTCTCATAGTTTAGTCATTATTAAATCAGATTTAAATTGAAGAGTAATTATCCAATCTGGAAGGTAAAAAATATGTAGTACTTACTAAATAAAATTGCATTTAAGAAAAATGGTTGGACAATAGATTCGCATTTAAGGAGAGTTCCCTACTGTGTAAAGTTGTGGAAAATATCGATCAATATCTATCAAACAAAAGTGCCCATCACAAATAACCGTGCAATGATTACCAATGATCTCATTTGACGACTTGTTTGAAAACAATTCCACACTTCAGCCCAAAAAAATAACCTGCGCCTGCCCACAGCGCCGTTAAATTGATGATCAGCGTTTGTGTCATGCTTCGATAAATCATAGCCATTTGTTGATTGGCAACTTGTTACGCCTCAGGCACATTTTTACACAAGATTTTTCTAAACTTGACTGTAAAAGTTAGCTGTGTACAAGCGTGAAGTTTTATGAGTGCTCTGACATGCAAGAGGAATCAGAGAACTTAAGTAGGCTCACTGCTCAATGCATGTCCCAATACATACACTTTCAATATTTTAAGAAGTTGCCATGGTACATTACATTGGCAACCCCACGTAACCACCATACGGCAGCGCCTCACTGTAATGAACTTCCACGAATAATTTACAAGCTGCTAATTCACTAAGCTCTTAAACGTCGAAGGGTCTTGTTGATCTCACTAATTCGGGAACATTGGTAGCTTCTATCGAGTCGGCGCTATCAGAGATGTTGCTATTGTTGATCATTTCACTTTGGCAGCGGTCTTTTCTTGCCCTTGGCGGCGTCTGTGGCGTTGGCGAGCTCGGAGATAACGCTCAGCATGAACTCTTGGCTCGGCGAGTCGCTCACGTTGATCTCCTCGTCGGGGTCCAGATTTTGAAGGCTGCAATGGAGGAAATGCCTGATCAATCTTTTACGTATAACCGTCATTTGAGGCAACAAGATTATCCAAGTCCTTTGCTCTATGTTTCAAACCAGGGGTAAAACGGGGTTGTTTTTTGTCATACTAATCCAGTTTGAGCAAAAAGGTACCTATGCTGATTTTCAACCCTAGCCCAATGCTTTAGGTACTATTTTGTTTGCTCAAATTCTTAGCAATTGGCAAGGTATTTTATCCAAAACTGTATAGATTGGTCATGTTTGGAGTATGGAGGCACAGGGACCACTTAACACTCACGTCTCATCATGCTCGAGACTGTCAAGCATTTGAAAGCCCGGTTCTAGTGATGGCTGCAGGCCGATCTGGTCCTCTTCGTCGAGAGCGGGGAAGTGGATTTCTGGCACATCATCATCGTCGTCCTCCTCTTCTTCCATTTCCTCTCCTTTATCATCACTACCAAGAAATATTTCTTCTTCTTGATCCGTTTCCTGATGCATAACGTCAACTTTAGACTTAACAAGGGCTAGGTATGATTTCGAAAGAGATTCACATTTCTTAATCATCGTTAAATTTGGTTCGACAACACTGTCTTGATAAAACCACAGCAGTTCTTCGATTGATCCAAGATTCATTTCTGTAAACACTCTTTCGACGGCGTCGTGAAATCCCGACTCTCCGCTCATGACCTCTTGGTCTACGGCCACTCGCAGGCGACTGCATATCGAATGCAATAATTGGTCCACAATGTCCGTGAAAACTTCCAGAGTGGTCTGATCAGATTCTGGAAATAGTCAATAAAAAACATAAATTTGATTGAGTAGGTACGTAGGTGCTGCACGTTGTGTAAATTACTGAACAACACAAGTCAAGTCCCGCAGTAATATGTGTTGTGGCCAGGTTGAAATAGACCAGATTTCAAGTTCATACTTGCCTTCAAAGCCTGCATGACAAACAAGTGTCCCAACTGATTTGTACAGTAACTTTTTAGCAATATTTAGGCTCACATCGATTTTTGGTTTGGATAGACCAACCGAAAAATCCGTGACCTGTTTTGTCATTTCACGTGATAGAAACCCTTGATCTTTCTTAGGTCGCAAATTAGGGTTTAGAGGGATTGCCGGGAGAGCTGGAAACGCTCTTGTAATGTCACTAGTTGTCTTTTTTACGTCATCAATCATTTCCGATACGGTGGAGTAAAAATGATCGAGTTGAAGCTGGTGAAGTACTTTGCTATCCATATGACTATGAATAACATTTGCTGGCAAGCTGTAATCAGAAAGAGACAAGTGTGTGTTAACATTGTCTTTCTTGAAAACATAGCCAGAAAGAGTACTGGCATAGAATTTTAATTCTATGGTAGGTAGGTACTACAGGTTTAATTAGTTTATGCTATTAGATATGGCACATTGCAAACACAGGCTAGGCACATGAACACTTACTTCAGGTTATGTGATACATCTTGTTTTTTTTCTTTTACTGGATCTGGATTCAGACATTTTCTCAATATTTCCTTGATTATTGCTTTCGTAGCATCATCGTCTTCTTCTGTGACTTTAACGGTGCTGTCATTATACTCACCCCATCTGACAGATTCTTGTGCTTTACCAGCTACCTTAAGAGTTGTGTTAGTATTAGCACTAGTTACTCCACTACTGCTTGAAGCCATTGTCAAGTATAGATCGTAAAGTTTGAGAAAAGTAAATAAAACGCAGTTGTTGGAATGTTTTGTCAACCTTAACCATACATTGATGTTGTGGTGGGATGGCCGATACAAGTGATCAGCTGCTCGGCTAGATGAAAATTTGGTGCCAAATTTAAACTCTATGAAATCTCACAACTTCCTACTAACCAAAACAACTTGTAAGTTAACACCAGCACAATTGATTTGATTTGAATGATAAAAGATACTGATCATAAAGAAAAGAAGACGCTGATTTGTATCCATGACCATCACCTTTTCGGTACCTATTGGAATGCTATTGGTTGACTTTGGTTCCGGCATTGCCAGCATTGCAATAAGTAGATCCTATGGGCCTTCTGAACCGAGGAGGCCTTTACTCTGTTCATTGCAAATCTAGTAGGAAAAGGCAAAGCTATCTTGTTAGGTACAGTACGTACCAGAAAATATCGGGTATTAATGTCGAGCTTGTAGTACGTTTCTCCGATTCGAACTTTTGGAAACGGAGCTTCTTCATACCTACCTATACTACTTTTAACTTACCTTTAGTGCCATAAAGCAAGATTTCCTTAAGTGTTTATTCAGCAGTTACAAAAATTGGCATGAGTTTTAAAACAATGAAACTTACATTTCAAAATGTTAATTTATAGCACTATCTTGCAAAAATATACACAAAATAAAAATCAATGGATGAAATTGACTACAAATTTCAAAGTTGTTGTCAAATGTTGGCATGTAGGCATTGCCCCTCGAATTCATGGTTTTGTGGAGGAATCCTTCTGTATCTGACCATTGGGCCAATTGTCAAACAAGGTATGGAACCTAAAAAAAAACTTTTTTAAATCAACAAACCAAACACAAAAAATGGGATTAAAACAAGGAGTTTTAAAGTGGAAGTGTTAGGACCTCTGCGGCAGGATAAAACGTGAAGTCATAAACATCATCATAATCGTCGTCCATTTATTAGGCACAACATTTCGTCAAGCACCGATATACATCGTTACAATTGAAACTTTTGTCACGGAACAGCGGCCATGTTCCAGTCCCCATGTTCCGCTTCGTTCGCTGCAGTCTGTACAGCAAACCCTGTGAAATGCGGCTGTCGACGTACAGTAACTTCTTCGCCTCGTCTCTTTGTCTGCAACAGCAAGCATATTATTACCGGCAAGTGGAGATCACCCGAAATTAAAAACTTTGTGTAATGAGTTGATGAGCTGGCGAGATGGCGCTAGCTTCGACCATTGCTAGCCGGGATACGCAACTAGCTCAACTCTGTATGTTTCCCATGCAATGTTAAAGTATAGGCGTTACCAGCTGCGATCATCGGTCAGATCAACTCTATAACCATGATTATGTCGTTATGTATTGCTATTTGAAAGATTACATATTTACTAGTACATTCTAAATAAGCAAATTGAATTTTAGAAGTGGTAAAATAATCCCCTTGTTTTTTTTAAAAATGTTTATCCAGTTTTAAGATAAGGTAAAAACGGCAACATACATGTTGAAGGCAGTGAGAGCTGGCACGGCATACTAGTTGCCTATCCTGTACCGGAGCAGTGAGAGCTGGCACGGCATACTAGTTGCCTATCCCGTACCGGAGCAGTGAGAGCTGGCACGGCATACTAGTTGCCTATCCCGTACCGGAGCAGTGAGAGCTGGCACGGCATACTAGTTGCCTATGAATGAATGAATAGTGGGGCTTTAAGGCGCATCAACCTTGAGGTCATTTTGCGCCTGATAAAAGTTCGAGACAAAATAAAAAGTAAAATCCTTCAAGAGGAATACAAAAGTCCCACTACGTCAAAGAACAACAAACAAAATTTACAAAACAGAACACAACACAACAACCAAAATGACTAGATATTCTTTAAAATGTTTGTTGCTTTTAAAAACTTGAACAGTTGATCGATTTGTTTTAGGTCGTCACCTAGCACTTTGTCAATGGTGCTTTCGAGCGAGAGTCGCCTTCGCTCTCCGCTGTATTTGTGACATTCAATGAGAAAATGACGCACAGTCAGCACCTCGTTGCAGGCCTCACACCTGGGCGGGATCTTGTCAAGTGAGAATAAGAATGAGTGTGTGAGGAGGGTGTGACCGATCCTCAGGCGCGTGAGGACAACTTCCTCCCGCCTCGTTGACCTGATCGACGACTGCCACGGAACAACGGTGGACTTTATCTCTTTTAATTTATTGTTTGATTCAAGGTCCCACATGCCTTGGAACTTATTTTTGAAAGAAGACTTGAAGAAGTTTTTCAAGTCAGTGCAACTCAGCCTGTCATTATCAACGACATCTTTCTCCAATGCAGCCTTGGCCGCCCTGTCTGCTAGCTCGTTGCCCTGTATCCCCACGTGTCCAGGGACCCAGAAGAACACCACCCTGACGCCCCTCGACGAAAGTGACGTCAGCAGCGAGTGAATTTCCTGGACAAAAGAATGTGAGGAATACAGGGTTTCAATTGCTTGAAGGGAGCTCAGCGAGTCTGAACAAATGAGGAACGCTTTCTCTTCGTTCCTCGACTCGACATGTTTCAGAGCAGATAAAATTGCATAAAGTTCGGCCGATAAAATGCTACATTTGTCGTTGAGTTTAAAACCTTTCGATATGTTATGACTAGAAGTGAATGCACAGCCAACCGCGCTGTCATCCTTTGACCCGTCTGTAAAAATCTTTATAAAATCTTGGTGCTTCGAACAAAGCTCAGCAAACTTTTTTTGGTAGACAATCGAGCTAGTGGAGCTCTTACTGTTTGCCGCCAGATCGATTATGCAAGATGGACGCATGGTTACCCACGGGGGTGTGGCGCTTATGCCATGTGGGTAAACCCTAGGGAATCGAAATGCGGTTTCCACCAGAATACGATTCAATCGCATGCCTGCCGGCAGCGTAGAGTTCGGTTTGGCATTGTAAGCAGCTTCAAAGCTTGGCCTAAACACAGGTGCGAAGGCCGGGTGCTTCCTCATACACAGTAGTTTGGCGGCGTATGATGTTAAAAGGTACTGCCTGCGCAAGGCTAGGGGCGGTTCACTCGCCTCACAGAACAGGCTTTCGAGCCGGCTGGTGCGGAGGGCGCCAGTGGCCAGCCGAATACCTGTATTGTGAACGGTGTTTAGTGGCTTCAGGTAGCTATCCCTAGCCGAGGCGTAAACGATACTGCCGTAATCCAATTGGGATCTCACCAACGACCTGTAGAGCCGAAGCATAACGACCCGATCGGCACCCCAGCTGGTGCCGGTGAGCATGCGAAGCAGATTAAGCGATTTTTGGCACTTCATTCTAAGCTGAATGAATGAATAGTGGGGCTTTGAGGCGCGTCAACCTGTTGGTAATTTTGCGCCTGATAAAAAGTTTTGAAATTAAATTCTTATAAAAGTAAAACTCCTCAAGTGAGACACAAAAGTCTCACTACGTCAAGATACAATAAAGCTAAATGATTAAATAAATGAGTATGCTATGATTAGATTTTCCGTAAGACATCAATAGCTTTTAAAAATTTGAACAATTTATCGATTTGTTTAGGATCGTCACCTAGGACCTTGCTAACAGTGTCCTCGAGCGAGAGGCGCCTTCTCAACCGCCTGTAATCGGGACATTCGATAAGGAAGTGCTTGACTGTAAGCACTTCATCGCAGGAGTCACATCTAGGCGGGATCTTGTCAAGTGAGAATAAAAAGGAGTGAGTGAGAAGAGTGTGCCCGATCCTTAGGCGTGTGAGGACCACCTCCTCCCGCCGCGTGGGTCTGATCGAAGAGTTCCATGGGGAAATGGTGGTTTTAATATCTTTCAATTTGTTGTTTTCCTCTAGATCCCAGGTACACTGAAATTTATTTTTGAAAAGCGACTTGAAATGGTTTTTTAAATCATTAAAAGTCAGCATATCATTGTCTAGTGCGACCTTCGTTGTTGCGGCCTTGGCCGCCCTGTCTGCCAACTCATTGCCCTGTATCCCCACGTGTCCAGGGACCCAGCAGAACACCACCCTGACGTCCCTCGACGAAAGGGACGCCAGCAGCGAGTGTATTCCCTGGACGAGAGTGTGTGGGGAATACAGGGCATCGATCGCCTGAAGAGAGCTGAGCGAATCGGAGCAAATTAGAAATGCCGTTTCATTGCGGCTCGACTCAATGAATTTCAGCGCCTGTAAAAGCGCATGCAGCTCAGCTGTTAGAATGCTGCACTTGTCATTTAGTTTAAAACCATGCGATATATCGCGACCAGAGATAAAAGCACTGCCGACCGCAGTGTCATCTTTTGACCCATCGGTGAAAATTGTAAGAAAACCTTCGTGCTTTGAGCAAAGCTCGGCGAACTGTTTCCTATATACGGTTGAGCTAGTGGAGCTCTTGCTGTTCGCCGCTAGACCGAAAAGGCAAGATGGGCGCCCGGTTATCCACGGGGGTGTGGCGTTCAGACCATGTGGATAACATTTCGGGTAGCGGAAAGCCGCTTCCACCAAGAGGCGGTTCAACCGTATGCCTGCAGGCAGAGTGGAGCTGGGTTTCGCGTTATAGAGAGCTTCAAAACTGGGCTTGAAGAGAGGCAAGAAAGACGGGTGTTTCTTCATGCACATTAGTTTTGATGCATATGAAGCGAGAAGGTATTGCCTGCGAAGGGCCAGAGGAGGTTCACTCGCCTCACAGAACAGGCTTTCGAGCCGGCTGGTGCGGAGAGCGCCAGTGGCAAGCCGGATACCCGTATTGTGGACGGTGTTCAGCGGTTTCAGGTAGCTATCCCTAGCCGAGGCGTAAACGATGCTACCATAATCCAGTTTGGATCGTGCTAATGATCTGTAAAGCCTAAGCATGACCACCCGATCGGCACCCCAGCTGGTGCCAGTGAGCAAGCGTAGCAGATTGAGCGATTTCTGGCACTTTAATTTCAACTGTCGAACGTGCTCTTTCCAGTTTAGTTTCTGGTCCAACCACAGACCCAGAAACTTGACAGCGTTCGCAAATGGCAGAGCAGCTCCCCTAAGAAGAATATCGGGAGCTGGATGTAAACCTCGATGCCTAGAGAAATGCACACAAGTGGTCTTGGTGTCAGAGAACTTGAACCCTGTTTGATCAGCCCACCTCACTAGTTTGTTGACCGTCATCTGGATTTGTCGGGCCGACGTGGCGATCGATCGAGATCGGCAGATGATCGCGAGATCGTCAACAAACAGCGAGGCGGAAACTGGGGAACGAACACAATCCACGATACCATTGATTGCGATTGCAAACAGCGTCACACTGAGCACGCTCCCTTGCGGCACGCCGTTCTCCTGTGTGAACGTGTCGGATAAAACATTGCCTACTCGGACGTTAAAAGTTCTGTCGGTCATAAAATTTGTAATAAAAACAGGAAGTCGACCTTTAAAACCCCATGAGAACAGGGATTTTAAAATGTTAAAACGCCAGGTGGTGTCGTAGGCCTTCTCCAGGTCGAAGAATACAGCAATCGCGTGCTGCTTGCACAGGAACGAGTCCTGAATAAAGGCCTCCATCATGACCAAATGGTCGATCGAACTTCTGTTTTTTCGAAACCCACATTGCAAGCTAGAAAGCAGATTTTTAGTCTCAAGCCACCACACCAGTCGGTTATTTACCATCCTTTCCATCACCTTACAAAGACAGCTGGTCAGGGAGATTGGCCTGTAACTGGCCGCCAGTTGCTTGTCCTTGCCAGGCTTGGGAATTGGAACTTGAATAGCATGCCGCCACTCATCCGGAAAGACTTGTGAAATCCAGATCAGGTTGTACAAATCGAGCAAAGCCGAGCGAGCGTCTGGCGTGAGGTTTTTCAAGAAGGTGTTGTGGACCCTGTCGGCCCCCGGAGACGTGTTCTTCGATGTCCGTATGGCGGTGTCCAGCTCCCACTCACTAAACGGCATGTTGTAGCACTCGGTGTTGGCAGAGGCAAACGACAGTTGTCTGCGCTCTGCTGTGTGCTTGATCTGTTGGAACGATGCCGAGTAGTGGCGGGAACTGGAGACATCTGCAAAGTATTGGCCAATACTATCCGCGATCTCTTTGGGGGCTGTGAACAGGTGCCCATTGCTCTTAATGCCAGCTATGATGTTTGGTTTGTGCTTGCCTCTGATCTTATTTGCCCGGTGCCACACCTTGGTGAGAGGCGTGGTACACGTTAGTGCAGACACATAATCATTCCATGATTGGCGCTGAGACTTTTTAAAAATTTGACGTGCCTTGGCACGGAGCTGCCTGAACACCTCCAGGTTATAATTTGTGGGTCGTCTGGAGAAAGCACGGAGAGCCTTTTTTCTTGCCTTTAGAGCTTGATCACACTCATCGTTCCACCAGGGAACAGGAATGCGACGCGGCTTCGTGGAAGTAAGTGGAATTGCCGCCTCTGCTGCACTTATGATGATTTCTGACACCTTTCTAACTCTAGAGTTGACCTCTGTTTGAATGAATAGTGGGGCTTTAAGGCGCATCAACCTTGAGGTCATTTTGCGCCTGATAAAAGTTCGAGACAAAATAAAAAGTAAAATCCTTCAAGAGGAACACAAAAGTCCCACTACGTCAAAGAATAACAAACAAAATTTACAAAACAGAACACAACACAACAACCAAAATGACTAGATATTCTTTAAAATGTTTGTTGCTTTTAAAAACTTGAACAGTTGATCGATTTGTTTTAGGTCGTCACCTAGCACTTTGTCAATGGTGCTTTCGAGCGAGAGTCGCCTTCGCTCTCCGCTGTATTTGTGACATTCAATGAGAAAATGACGCACAGTCAGCACCTCGTTGCAGGCCTCACACCTGGGCGGGATCTTGTCAAGTGAGAATAAGAATGAGTGTGTGAGGAGGGTGTGACCGATCCTCAGGCGCGTGAGGACAACTTCCTCCCGCCTCGTTGACCTGGTCGACGACTGCCACGGAACAACGGTGGACTTTATTTCTTTTAATTTATTGTTTGATTCAAGGTCCCACATGCCTTGGAACTTATTTTTGAAAGAAGACTTGAAGAAGTTTTTCAAGTCAGTGCAACTCAGCCTGTCATTATCAACGACATCTTTCTCCAATGCAGCCTTGGCCGCCCTGTCTGCTAGCTCGTTGCCCTGTATCCCCACGTGTCCAGGGACCCAGAAGAACACCACCCTGACGCCCCTCGACGAAAGTGACGTCAGCAGCGAGTGAATTTCCTGGACAAAAGAATGTGAGGAATACAGGGTTTCAATTGCTTGAAGGGAGCTCAGCGAGTCTGAACAAATGAGGAACGCTTTCTCTTCGTTCCTCGACTCGACATGTTTCAGAGCAGATAAAATTGCATAAAGTTCGGCCGATAAAATGCTACATTTGTCGTTGAGTTTAAAACCTTTCGATATGTTATGACTAGAAGTGAATGCACAGCCAACCGCGCTGTCATCCTTTGACCCGTCTGTAAAAATCTTTATAAAATCTTGGTGCTTCGAACAAAGCTCAGCAAACTTTTTTTGGTAGACAATCGAGCTAGTGGAGCTCTTACTGTTTGCCGCCAGATCGATTATGCAAGATGGACGCATGGTTAGAATGAATAGTGGGGCTTTGAGGCGCGTCAACCTGTTGGTCATTTTGCGCCTGATAAAAAGTTTTGAAATTAAATTCTTATAAAAGTAAAAACTCCTCAAGTGAGACACAAAAGTCTCACTACGTCAAGATACAATAAAGTTAAATGATTAAATAAATGAGTATGCTATGATTAGATTTTCCGTAAGACATCAATAGCTTTTAAAAATTTGAACAATTTATCGATTTGTTTAGGATCGTCACCTAGGACCTTGCTAACAGTGTCCTCGAGCGAGAGGCGCCTTCTCAACCGCCTGTAATCGGGACATTCAATAAGGAAGTGCTTGACTGTAAGCACTTCATCGCAGGAGTCACATCTAGGCGGGATCTTGTCAAGTGAGAATAAAAAGGAGTGAGTGAGAAGAGTGTGCCCGATCCTTAGGCGTGTGAGGACCACCTCCTCCCGCCGCGTGGGTCTGATCGAAGAGTTCCATGGGGAAATGGTGGTTTTAATATCTTTCAATTTGTTGTTTTCCTCTAGATCCCAGGTACACTGAAATTTATTTTTGAAAAGCGACTTGAAATGGTTTTTTAAATCATTAAAAGTCAGCATATCATTGTCTAGTGCGACCTTCGTTGTTGCGGCCTTGGCCGCCCTGTCTGCCAACTCATTGCCCTGTATCCCCACGTGTCCAGGGACCCAGCAGAACACCACCCTGACGTCCCTCGACGAAAGGGACGCCAGCAGCGAGTGTATTCCCTGGACGAGAGTGTGTGGGGAATACAGGGCATCGATCGCCTGAAGAGAGCTGAGCGAGTCGGAGCAAATTAGAAATGCCGTTTCATTGCGGCTCGACTCAATGAATTTCAGCGCCTGTAAAAGCGCATGCAGCTCAGCTGTTAGAATGCTGCACTTGTCATTTAGTTTAAAACCATGCGATATATCGCGACCAGAGATAAAAGCACTGCCGACCGCAGTGTCATCTTTTGACCCATCGGTGAAAATTGTAAGAAAACCTTCGTGCTTTGAGCAAAGCTCGGCGAACTGTTTCCTATATACGGTTGAGCTAGTGGAGCTCTTGCTGTTCGCCGCTAGACCGAAAAGGCAAGATGGGCGCCCGGTTATCCACGGGGGTGTGGCGTTCAGACCATGTGGATAACATTTCGGGTAGCGGAAAGCCGCTTCCACCAAGAGGCGGTTCAACCGTATGCCTGCAGGCAGAGTGGAGCTGGGTTTCGCGTTATAGAGAGCTTCAAAACTGGGCTTGAAGAGAGGCAAGAAAGACGGGTGTTTCTTCATGCACATTAGTTTTGATGCATATGAAGCGAGAAGGTATTGCCTGCGAAGGGCCAGAGGAGGTTCACTCGCCTCACAGAACAGGCTTTCGAGCCGGCTGGTGCGGAGAGCGCCAGTGGCAAGCCGGATACCCGTATTGTGGACGGTGTTCAGCGGTTTCAGGTAGCTATCCCTAGCCGAGGCGTAAACGATGCTACCATAATCCAGTTTGGATCGTGCTAATGATCTGTAAAGCCTAAGCATGACCACCCGATCGGCACCCCAGCTGGTGCCAGTGAGCAAGCGTAGCAGATTGAGCGATTTCTGGCACTTTAATTTCAACTGTCGAACGTGCTCTTTCCAGTTTAGTTTCTGGTCCAACCACAGACCCAGAAACTTGACAGCGTTCGCAAATGGCAGAGCAGCTCCCCTAAGAAGAATATCGGGAGCTGGATGTAAACCTCGATGCCTAGAGAAATGCACACAAGTGGTCTTGGTGTCAGAGAACTTGAACCCTGTTTGATCAGCCCACCTCACTAGTTTGTTGACCGTCATCTGGATTTGTCGGGCCGACGTGGCGATCGATCGAGATCGGCAGATGATCGCGAGATCGTCAACAAACAGCGAGGCGGAAACTGGGGAACGAACACAATCCACGATACCATTGATTGCGATTGCAAACAGCGTCACACTGAGCACGCTCCCTTGCGGCACGCCGTTCTCCTGTGTGAACGTGTCGGATAAAACATTGCCTACTCGGACGTTAAAAGTTCTGTCGGTCATAAAATTTGTAATAAAAACAGGAAGTCGACCTTTAAAACCCCATGAGAACAGGGATTTTAAAATGTTAAAACGCCAGGTGGTGTCGTAGGCCTTCTCCAGGTCGAAGAATACAGCAATCGAGTGCTGCTTGCACAGAAACGAATCCTGAATGAAGGCCTCCATCCTGACCAAATGGTCGATCGTACTTCTGTTTTTTCGAAACCCACATTGCAAGCTAGAAAGCAGATTTTTAGTCTCAAGCCACCACACCAGTCGGTTATTTACCATCCTTTCCATCACCTTACAAAGACAGCTGGTCAGGGAGATTGGCCTGTAACTGGCCGCCAGTTGCTTGTCCTTGCCAGGCTTGGGAATTGGAACTTGAATAGCATGCCGCCACTCATCCGGAAAGACTTGTGAAATCCAGATCAGGTTGTACAAATCGAGCAAAGCCGAGCGAGCGTCTGGCGTGAGGTTTTTCAAGAAGGTGTTGTGGACCCTGTCGGCCCCCGGAGACGTGTTCTTCGATGTCCGTATGGCGGTGTCCAGCTCCCACTCACTAAACGGCATGTTGTAGCACTCGGTGTTGGCAGAGGCAAACGACAGTTGTCTGCGCTCTGCTCTGTGCTTGATCTGTTGGAACGATGCCGAGTAGTGGCGGGAACTGGAGACATCTGCAAAGTATTGGCCAATACTATCCGCGATCTCTTTGGGGGCCGTGAACAGGTGCCCATTGCTCTTAATGCCAGCTATGATGTTTGGTTTGTGCTTGCCTCTGATCTTATTTGCCCGGTGCCACACCTTGGTGAGAGGCGTGGTACACGTTAGTGCAGACACATAATCATTCCATGATTGGCGCTGAGACTTTTTAAAAATTTGACGTGCCTTGGCACGGAGCTGCCTGAACACCTCCAGGTTATAATTTGTGGGTCGTCTGGAGAAAGCACGGAGAGCCTTTTTTCTTGCCTTTAGAGCTTGATCACACTCATCGTTCCACCAGGGAACAGGAATGCGACGCGGCTTCGTGGAAGTAAGTGGAATTGCCGCCTCTGCTGCACTTATGATGATTTCTGACACCTTTCTAACTCTAGAGTTGACCTCTGTTTCCTGGAGTGAATCACTGAGGTCTGCCAGTCCTGCAAACCGCTTCCAGTTCGCCCGTTTTAAACTCCATTGAGCGGGGCGAGAGGGGATCTGGAAGTCGGTTTGGAGCCTCAGGATAATCGGAAAGTGGTCACTTCCACAGAGGTCATCGTGTACAGTGAAATCAAATAATGGTGCCACAGAAGGCGAACAAATGCAAATGTCTATCGCCGAGAAATTCCCATTAAAAGAGTTAAACCTTGTTTTCTGTCCGTTGTTTAAAAGAATAAGATCGTTGTCATCGATAAAACGTTCGAGCATACGACCCCTGCCGTCAGCCATTGTGTCGCCCCACAGGGGGCTATGTGCGTTGACGTCACCCAACAACACATAGGGGTGGGGGAGTTGAGACACAAGGCTTTGAAGGTTCGGGGCCGTAGCTGGCGCCCACTCAGGAAGATAAAAGTTACAAAAGGTAACCGGTTGTGGCACGTGGACCCGGACTGCCACTGCCTGGAGAGGTGTTGTGAGCGGCAGTGGACTTGACACCAGACTGTCCGAGACCAACGTGGCCACTCCACCGTGAGCGATAATTCCAGTTAAATCGTCACAGCGATACAACGAATAGCTTTTAAGAACAGGTTTGTCAGTTGGTTTAAAATGTGTTTCTTGTAAAAAGATGCACATGGGGTTAAAATGGGATGTTAAAACCTTAACCTCGTCTCGGCGTATGTTAAAACCACGAACGTTCCACGTCATTAGAGCTATTTTTTACCAGGTTTTGGATCGGGCGGCTCTAATAAAGTTATGCGCTGTTTTTTGGCGCCCTTTCTTGCCGCAGCGTTCAATTCGCTGCCGCTGCCACTGCAGTCCATGCTGCTTTCACCTTCGTTTTGCGAGTCCAGAGACTCGATACTACATACCTTCTTGAGCCTGCTAGGGGCAGACTGCTTCTCACCTGTTTTCAATTTGGCAAGCTTATCTTCCATTTCTTTATTTTGGTTCTTCAGTGATTCATTTTCTTCCCTAAGCTTCTTTATTTGTTTCGTCTGTTCTTCGATTTTCTTGGATTGTTCTTCTATTTTCTTGGACTGTTCTTCAAGTTTTTCTTTGGTCTCCTGTTGACCAGCTAGAATTTTGCTCAACATTTCCATCATGTTTTTCATTTCAGACGAGGGAGGTTTGTTGGCCGAATCAGAAATCTTTGTGGTAACAGCCTGGGAGAAGGTTTTGGACAGATCAGATTTCGGAGATAGGAGGTGATATCGTCTCCGCGCCTCAGCGACGGAAAGCTTCTCCTTGGTCTTGATCTCGAGAATCTTTTTCTCCCTCTTCCACGAAGGACAGTCCCGCGACCAGGCCGGGTGGGAGCCACCACAGTTCAGGCACTTTGCCTCCTGATCACAGGGCTTGTCCTCGTGTGCAGCCGACTTGCCACAGCTTGGACACACATGCTGCTTTTGGCATGTGGTTTGAATGTGCCCAAACTGTTGGCAATTCAAACATCTCATCGGGTTGGGAATATGCTGTCTGACAGAGACTCGAATGAAACCCACAAAAACACAGGGCGGCAGTTCTGCAGAGCTGAAAGTCAGGATATGCAGAGGGGATGGCTTGAGGACGCCTTCCTTCCGTGCCATAATGCGTTTAATTTCGATGACATTTTGTTTACGGAGCTCATCCAGGATTTCCTTTTCATCGATGTCGATCAGATCAGGACAGTAAATTACTCCTTTGGAAGTGTTGAGCGATTTGTGGGGTTCAACGCTGACCGTGAATGAACCTAGAAGTTTAAGAGCGGACACCTTTTTCGACATCTCCTGCGATGCGACTTGGATCAAAAGGGATCCATCCCTCAATCGGTTTACGTGCTTTGGCACGCCTATGTCTTTGTCAACGAACGATTGAATTTTAAACGGTGATACATTGTTAAAGGTGAGAGTGTCTGTGCGTTTCATGATGAAGAACTGAATGTAGTTTGTTGGCTGTAGCGATCCCACATCAATGAGGCGATCGAATAAGCCAGGAAGATGGTTAGGGGGGGGGAAAGGGGTTTTTGTCGTGGGAATCCATGCAAAAACGTTGAAAATTTCGTCTCTCACGATCCCTGCCCACCACGGAGCCCAACCTGGGGGACGCAGCGTTGATATAAAAACAACGACTTACCTTAGGTACTATAAAACGTACCTCTTTCGCCGGGGTTGTCGGAGAGATATAGCGGGGGAAACACCGACAGTCGCAAGTGACCGTAGGGTTAGGGACAAACCACTATTTTACAGCCATCACGCCACCGGTGCCCCCCCACTCATCCTGTGCAAGGTTTTAATGCCGAGACACGAGCCGATTGACTGGGGGTGGATTAGCCCCCAGCCGCCTGTTTTGAGTGAAGCCGAAACCGAAGGGGTGTGTTGGAAGGTATTCCCCGTCTGTTCTGCTGGCGAACTGGAGAATACCCCCTCAACCCCCAGGAAAATCCTTTCCACCCGTTCAAGGGCTCCACACACGGCAAACATGTGGGTTAGCGATTTGGCCTGCATAAGGAGTCGGCCAGAAGAGAAGACAAGGATATAGGACAGAGAAGGGAAAGAATCGAGAAGGCAAAGACTCGAGTACTCCCTATGCAGGCCACCAGTCACCAGCTGCCTGGCACCGACAATCGACTGTGCGTCAAAAAAGGTATTCCAAAAGAAAAGCCAACAACGACAGCCAAATCGTCACTCGGGGAGAGAACCACACCGCTGTCGCAGAAGACAGACGGTGGTTTCGGGAGGCGGCAAGAAATGAAGCAAGACAGGAGATGAAGGAAAGGTGGTGAAAGGAAGAGTTAGAAAGAAAAGGGTGCACAGATCCTCCCTAGACCAGAGTCCGCGTACCGCAACAGCGGCGTGGCCGGACTACTCTTGGTCTGGGTCCTCGCCGGGAGCCTGTCCGGTATAGGAGACCTTGCGGGGAGCGAAACCTCCCCTTCCGGCATGGCCTCCCGGGTCATCGGACCACGCAAACCCCCTCACCACGGTACGGTGGTAGTCCTCGAGGGGGGACGCATGGTTACCCACGGGGGTGTGGCGCTTATGCCATGTGGGTAAACCCTAGGGAATCGAAATGCGGTTTCCACCAGAATACGATTTAATCGCATGCCTGCCGGCAGCGTAGAGTTCGGTTTGGCATTGTAAGCAGCTTCAAAGCTTGGCCTAAACACAGGTGCGAAGGCCGGGTGCTTCCTCATACACAGTAGTTTGGCGGCGTATGATGTTAAAAGGTACTGCCTGCGCAAGGCTAGGGGCGGTTCACTCGCCTCACAGAACAGGCTTTCGAGCCGGCTGGTGCGGAGGGCGCCAGTGGCCAGCCGAATACCTGTATTGTGAACGGTGTTTAGTGGCTTCAGGTAGCTATCCCTAGCCGAGGCGTAAACGATACTGCCGTAATCCAATTGGGATCTCACCAACGACCTGTAGAGCCGAAGCATAACGACCCGATCGGCACCCCAGCTGGTGCCAGTGAGCATGCGAAGCAGATTAAGCGATTTTTGGCACTTCATTCTAAGCTGATGAACATGTTCTTTCCAGTTCAGTTTCTGGTCGAACCAAAGACCCAGAAACTTGACAGCGTCTGCAAATGGCAGAGCAGCTCCCCTAAGAAGAATATCGGGAGCTGGGTGTAGACCTCGATGCCTTGAAAAATGCACGCAAGTGGTTTTTGTGGTGGAGAACTTGAATCCCATGTTGTCAGCCCACCTCACTAGTTTGTTGACCGTCATCTGGATTTGTCGAGCGGACGTAGCGAGCGACCGAGCTCGGCAGATGATCGCGAGGTCGTCAACAAACAGTGAGGCGGAAACTGGGGAACGAACACAATCCACAATGCCATTGATAGCGATTGCAAACAGCGTCACACTGAGCACGCTGCCCTGGGGCACGCCGTTCTCCTGTGTGAACGTGTCGGATAAAACATCGCCAACACGGACGTTAAAAGTGCGGTCAGTCATAAAATTGGTGATAAAAACAGGAAGTCGACCTTTAAAACCCCATGAAGACAGGGATTTTAAAATGTTAAAACGCCAGGTGGTGTCGTAGGCCTTCTCCAGGTCGAAGAATACAGCAATCGCGTGCTGCTTGCACAGGAACGAGTCCTGAATAAAGGCCTCCATCCTGACCAAATGGTCGATGGTACTTCTGTTCTTACGAAAGCCACATTGGAGATTGGAGAGAAGTTTCTTGGTTTCCAGCCACCAAACAAGTCGGTTGTTGACCATTCTCTCCATCACCTTGCAAAGACAGCTGGTCAGGGAGATTGGCCTGTAACTGGCCGCCAGTTGCTTGTCCTTGCCAGGCTTTGGGATTGCGACTTGAATGGCGTGCCGCCATTCATCTGGAAAGGCTTGGGTAATCCAAATCTCATTATACGTGTCCAGCAAAATGGATCGGGCATCAGGCGTGAGGTTTTTGAGGAACATGTTATGGACCCTGTCGGCCCCCGGAGACGTGTTCTTCGATGTCCGTATGGCGGTGTCCAGCTCCCACTCACTAAACGGCATATTGTAGCACTCGGTGTTGGCAGAGACAAACGACAGTTGTCTGCGCTCTGCTGTGTGCTTGATCTGTTGGAACGATGCCGAGTAGTGGCGGGAACTGGAGACATCTGCAAAGTGTTGGCCAATACTATCCGCGATCTCCTTGGGGGCCGTGAACAGGTGTCCATTGCACTTAATACCTGCAATTACATTTGGTTTGTGCTTGCCTCTGATCTTATTTGCACGGTGCCACACCTTGGTGAGGGGCGTGACACAAGTGAGTGACGAAACATAATTACTCCACGACTGACGCTGAGACTGTTTAAAAACCTGACGGGCCTTGGCACGTAGCTGCCTAAACACCTGCAAGTTTTGATCGGTTGGCCTCTTCGAGAAAACGCGGAGAGCCTTTCTCCTAGCCTTGTGCGCCTCATCGCACGAATCGTTCCACCACGGAACAGGGATGCGACGCGGCTTCGTGGAAGTTTGTGGGATGGCCTTTTCTGCTGCACATACTATTATTTCTGAAATTCTTCTTATTTTTGATTTGGCGTCCGTTTCCTGGAGTGAACCACTGAGGTCTGCTAGTCCTGCAAACCGCTTCCAGTTCGCCCGTTTTAGGCTCCATTGAGCGGGGCGGGAGGGGATCTGAAAGTCGGTTTGGAGCCTCAAGATGATCGGGAAGTGGTCACTTCCACAGAGGTCGTCATGTACAAAAAATTCGAACAGAGGTGCCACAGAAGGCGAACAAATGCAAATGTCTATTGCCGAGAAATTTCCATTAAAAGAGTTAAACCTAGTTTTTTGTCCGTTGTTTAAAAGAATGAGATCGTTGTCATCGATAAAACTCTCGAGCAAACGACCCCTGCCGTCAGCCATTGTGTCGCCCCACAGGGGGCTATGTGCGTTGACGTCACCCAACAACACATAGGGGTGGGGGAGTTGTGACACAAGGCTTTGAAGGTTTGGGGCCGTAGCTGGCGCCCACTCAGGAAGATAAAAGTTACAAAAAGTAACAGGTTGTGGCACGTGGACCCGGACTGCCACTGCCTGGAGAGGTGTTGTGAGCAGCAGTGGACTTGACACCAGACTGTCCGAGACCAACGTGGCCACTCCACCGTGAGCGATATTGCCAGTTAGATCGTCACAACGATACAACGAATAGTTCTTAAAAACAGGTTTGTCAGGTGGTTTAAAATGCGTTTCTTGGAGAAAGAGACACAAAGGGTTAAAATGGGAGCTTAAAAGCTTAATCTCGTCTCGGCGAATGTGACACCCACGAACATTCCACTGAAGGAGCGCCATTTCAGAGCACAACGGGCGAATGCCTCCTGCTGCGCGAGTTGGCACGCTTCTTTGTCGCTGTGATGTGCTCTTTTTCAGCCGGGCGTTTCTATTTGGCAACAGCAGGACCGCTGCAGTCCATGCTGTCGCCCTCGCTTTGGGAGGCAAGGCACTCCTGACCGTCTTGACCGCTGCTTTGGGTTTTAACAGGAACTGGTTTCTTTTGCTTTTCAGATTTTTCTTTCAGCAAAATCAGTTCTTCCTCCATTTTCTTATTTTTGTTTTTGAGTGTTTGGTTTTCTTTTCTGAGTTCCTTGATTTGTTCTGTCTGTTCGTCAATTTTTCTTGTTTGCTCTTCGATCTTTTTCGTTTGTTCTTCTAATTTTTCTTTGTTTAGTTTTTGACCGGCCAAAAGAAGAGCCATCATCTCCGTCAGTTGTTTGAGTTCTGCGGAGTCGGTGGGATGGGCTGCTTCTTTGGAAGCCTGAACAACAGGTGGTGTGCTGGCGGCTTCAGAAAAAGACTTGGTAAGAATGGGCCGAGGAGAAAGAAGGTTGTATTTCCTGCGAGCCTCGGAAATGGACAGTTTTTCTTTGGTTTTAATCTCCGTAATTTTCTTTTCCCTTTTCCAGACAGGACAGTCCCTGGACCAGGCCGGGTGGGAGCCACCACAGTTCAGGCACTTGGCCTCCTGATCACAGGGTTTGTCAACGTGTTCGCCTGCCTTGCCACAGTTTGGGCACACGTGCGGCCTCTCGCATGTGTGTTGGGTGTGGCCGAACTTCTGGCAGTTTAAACAACGTAACGGATTAGGAATGTGTTGACGAACACTAACTCGGATAAAACCAACAAAAAGACTCTGTGGTAAACAAGTGCTGTCGAAGGTGATTATGTGCAGAGGGGATGGTTTAAGAACTCCGTCCTTTCGGGCGTGGATACATCGAACCTCCGTAACATTTTGATCTTTTAACTCCTCGAGTATTACCTTCTCGTCGATGCCAACTAAATCAGGGCAGAAGATAACACCTTTGCATGTATTCAAGGTTTTGTGACATTCGACTGCGACAGGGAAGGTTCCCAAGAGTTTAAGGTTTGAAACCTTCTGGGACTGCACCGCGGAGCAAACTTCAACCAGCAGGGCTCCGTCACGGAGCCGACTGACGCTGTTGGTGGAGCCGATGTACTTTGCAATAAAGCTATTAATTTTAAAAGGCGACACACCGTTGAATGACTTGCATTTGTCTTGTTCGTCTCGTTTAATCACAAAGAATTTTGGAAATGTGATTGGTTGAAACGAGCGAACAGTTATAGGTTTGTCCAACAAACCAGGTAAATAATTAGGGGGGGGAGTTGGGGTTTTGTTTTCAGTTTCCATGCAAAAAACTGTAGATTTTCGTCTCCCGCGATCCCTGCCCACCATGGAGCCCAACCTAGGGGACGTAATAGCCAGAAATTTGGCCAGAGCGCCGGGGTTGTCCGGAAGATATAGCGGGGGAAACACCGACAACCGCGAGTGACCGTAGGGTTTGGGACCAACCGCAATAAAACGGCCATCACGCCACCGGCACCCCCCCACTCATCCTGTGCAAGGTTTTAATGCCGAGACACGAGCCGATTGACTGGGGGTGGATTAGCCCCCAGCCTCCTGTTTTAAGTGAAGCAGAAACCAAAGGGGCGTGTTGGAAGGTATTCCCCGTCTGTTCTGCTGGCGAACTGGAGAATACCCCCTCAACCCCCAGGAAAATCCTTTCCACCCGTTCAAGGGCTCCACACACGGCAAACATGTGGGTTAGCGTTTTGGCCTGCATAAGGAGTCGGCCAGAAGAGAAGACAAGGATACAGGACAGAGAAGGGAAAGAATCGAGAAGACAAAGACTCGAGTACTCCCTATGCAGGCCACCAGTCACCAGCTGCCTGGCACCGACAATCGACTGTGGGTCAAAATCGATAACCGGAAGATTAACCAACAACGATAACCAAATCATCAACTGGGAGGGAACCGCACCGCTGTCGCAGAAGACAGACGGTGGCTTCGGGAGGCGGCAAGAAATGAAGCAAGACAGGAGGTGAAGGAAAGGTGGTGAAAGGAAGGGTTAGAAAGAAAAGGGTGCACAGATCCTCCCTAGACCAGAGTCCGCGTACCGCAACAGCGGCGTGGCCGGACTACTCTTGGTCTGGGTCCTCGCCGGGAGCCTGTCCGGTATAGGAACCCTTACGGGGAGTGAGACCTCCCCTCCCGGCATAGCCTCCCGGGTCAACGGACCACTCAAACCCCCTCACCACGGTAAGGTGGTAGTCCACGAGGGGGTGACCTCTGTTTCCTGGAGTGAATCACTGAGGTCTGCCAGTCCTGCAAACCGCTTCCAGTTCGCCCGTTTTAAACTCCATTGAGCGGGGCGAGAGGGGATCTGGAAGTCGGTTTGGAGCCTCAGGATAATCGGAAAGTGGTCACTTCCACAGAGGTCATCGTGTACAGTGAAATCAAATAATGGTGCCACAGAAGGCGAACAAATGCAAATGTCTATCGCCGAGAAATTCCCATTAAAAGAGTTAAACCTTGTTTTCTGTCCGTTGTTTAAAAGAATAAGATCGTTGTCATCGATAAAACGTTCGAGCATACGACCCCTGCCGTCAGCCATTGTGTCGCCCCACAGGGGACTATGTGCGTTGACGTCACCCAACAACACATAGGGGTGGGGGAGTTGAGACACAAGGCTTTGAAGGTTCGGGGCCGTAGCTGGCGCCCACTCAGGAAGATAAAAGTTACAAAAGGTAACCGGTTGTGGCACGTGGACCCGGACTGCCACTGCCTGGAGAGGTGTTGTGAGCAGCAGTGGACTTGACACCAGACTGTCCGAGACCAACGTGGCCACTCCACCGTGAGCGATATTTCCAGTTAAATCGTCACAGCGATACAACGAATAGCTTTTAAGAACAGGTTTGTCAGTTGGTTTAAAATGTGTTTCTTGTAAAAAGATGCACATGGGGTTAAAATGGGATGTTAAAACCTTAACCTCGTCTCGGCGTATGTTAAAACCACGAACGTTCCACGTCATTAGAGCTATTTTTTACCAGGTTTTGGATCGGGCGGCTCTAATAAAGTTATGCGCTGTTTTTTGGCGCCCTTTCTTGCCGCAGCGTTCAATTCGCTGCCGCTGCCACTGCAGTCCATGCTGCTTTCACCTTCGTTTTGCGAGTCCAGAGACTCGATACTACATACCTTCTTGAGCCTGCTAGGGGCAGACTGCTTCTCACCTGTTTTCAATTTGGCAAGCTTATCTTCCATTTTATTATTATGTACACAAATTAGCCTCCCAAAAGTGTTGTCCATTCCGGGATTTGAACCCGGGTCCCCAACTTTCGCGGCTGGTGCTCTAACCGCTGAGCTAAATGGCCATTAAATTTGGGAGAAGTAATTTGCATACAGGGTGCATACCCTGTATGCAAATTACTTCTCCCAAATTTAATGGCCATTTAGCTCAGCGGTTAGAGCACCAGCCGCGAAAGTTGGGGACCCGGGTTCAAATCCCGGAATGGACAACACTTTTGGGAGGCTAATTTGTGTACATAATAATAAAATGAATAGCCAATTACGAGCTTTCGTAATTTAAGTAAGATAAAAAGAGAATTCAACGCATCCAACGTTAATTTGGAGTTACTCGAGGTTGAATGTAAAATGTGGTTGCAGTATAGCATCACGCGGTACCAGAGCCACTATGAGTATTCGTAGACTCTGGACCATACCCCCCTGGGGACATTCAATTCTCACCCTGTATGCAAATTACTTCTCCCAAATTTAATGGCCATTTAGCTCAGCGGTTAGAGCACCAGCCGCGAAAGTTGGGGACCCGGGTTCAAATCCCGGAATGGACAACACTTTTGGGAGGCTAATTTGTGTACATAATAATAAAATGAATAGCCAATTACGAGCTTTCGTAATTTAAGTAAGATAAAAAGAGTTATCTTCCATTTCTTTATTTTGGTTCTTCAGTGATTCATTTTCTTCCCTAAGCTTCTTTATTTGTTTCGTCTGTTCTTCGATTTTCTTGGATTGTTCTTCTATTTTCTTGGACTGTTCTTCAAGTTTTTCTTTGGTCTCCTGTTGACCAGCTAGAATTTTGCTCAACATTTCCATCATGTTTTTCATTTCAGACGAGGGAGGTTTGTTGGCCGAATCAGAAATCTTTGTGGTAACAGCCTGGGAGAAGGTTTTGGACAGATCAGATTTCGGAGATAGGAGGTGATATCGCCTCCGCGCCTCAGCGACGGAAAGCTTCTCCTTGGTCTTGATCTCGAGAATCTTTTTCTCCCTCTTCCACGAAGGACAGTCCCGCGACCAGGCCGGGTGGGAGCCACCACAGTTCAGGCACTTTGCCTCCTGATCACAGGGCTTGTCCTCGTGTGCAGCCGACTTGCCACAGCTTGGACACACATGCTGCTTTTGGCATGTGGTTTGAATGTGCCCAAACTGTTGGCAATTCAAACATCTCATCGGGTTGGGAATATGCTGTCTGACAGAGACTCGAATGAAACCCACAAAAACACAGGGCGGCAGTTCTGCAGAGCTGAAAGTCAGGATATGCAGAGGGGATGGCTTGAGGACGCCTTCCTTCCGTGCCATAATGCGTTTAATTTCGATGACATTTTGTTTACGGAGCTCATCCAGGATTTCCTTTTCATCGATGTCGATCAGATCAGGACAGTAAATTACTCCTTTGGAAGTGTTGAGCGATTTGTGGGGTTCAACGCTGACCGTGAATGAACCTAAAAGTTTAAGAGCGGACACCTTTTTCGACATCTCCTGCGATGCGACTTGGATCAAAAGGGATCCATCCCTCAATCGGTTTACGTGCTTTGGCACGCCTATGTCTTTGTCAACGAACGATTGAATTTTAAACGGTGATACATTGTTAAAGGTGAGAGTGTCTGTGCGTTTCATGATGAAGAACTGAATGTAGTTTGTTGGCTGTAGCGATCCCACATCAATGAGGCGATCGAATAAGCCAGGAAGATGGTTAGGGGGGGGAAAGGGGTTTTTGTCGTGGGAATCCATGCAAAAACGTTGAAAATTTCGTCTCTCACGATCCCTGCCCACCACGGAGCCCAACCTGGGGGACGCAGCGTTGATATAAAAACAACGACTTACCTTAGGTACTATAAAACGTACCTCTTTCGCCGGGGTTGTCGGAGAGATATAGCGGGGGAAACACCGACAGTCGCAAGTGACCGTAGGGTTAGGGACAAACCACTATTTTACAGCCATCACGCCACCGGTGCCCCCCCACTCATCCTGTGCAAGGTTTTAATGCCGAGACACGAGCCGATTGACTGGGGGTGGATTAGCCCCCAGCCTCCTGTTTTAAGTGAAGCAGAAACCAAAGGGGCGTGTTGGAAGGTATTCCCCGTCTGTTCTGCTGGCGAACTGGAGAATACCCCCTCAACCCCCAGGAAAATCCTTTCCACCCGTTCAAGGGCTCCACACACGGCAAACATGTGGGTTAGCGATTTGGCCTGCATAAGGAGTCGGCCAGAAGAGAAGACAAGGATATAGGACAGAGAAGGGAAAGAATCGAGAAGGCAAAGACTCGAGTACTCCCTATGCAGGCCACCAGTCACCAGCTGCCTGGCACCGACAATCGACTGTGCGTCAAAAAAGGTATTCCAAAAGAAAAGCCAACAACGACAGCCAAATCGTCACTCGGGGAGAGGACCACACCGCTGTCGCAGAAGACAGACGGTGGTTTCGGGAGGCGGCAAGAAATGAAGCAAGACAGGAGATGAAGGAAAGGTGGTGAAAGGAAGAGTTAGAAAGAAAAGGGTGCACAGATCCTCCCTAGACCAGAGTCCGCGTACCGCAACAGCGGCGTGGCCGGACTACTCTTGGTCTGGGTCCTCGCCGGGAGCCTGTCCGGTATAGGAGACCTTGCGGGGAGCGAAACCTCCCCTTCCGGCATGGCCTCCCGGGTCATCGGGCTACGCAAACCCCCTCACCACGGTACGGTGGTAGTCCTCGAGGGGGTAGCTTATTATTCGTTTCCAAATCCCAAGCAGCTTGAAATCTCTTTCTAAACAGTGATTTAAAGAAGATTTTAAGATCGTAAAATGAGAGCCTGTCATTGTTGGTAAAATCTTTCTCAGTTGCAGCCTTTGCCGCCCTGTCTGCTAGCTCATTACCCTGTATCCCCACGTGTCCAGGGACCCAGCAGAACACCACCCTGACATCCCTCGACGAAAGGGATGCCAGCAGCGAATGAATTTCCTGGACGAGAGTGTGTGAGGAATACAGGGAGTCAATTGCCTGAAGCGAACTAAGCGAGTCTGAGCAGATAATGAATTTCTTCTCCCGACGCGATTCGATGTACTTTAGAGCCTGTGAAATCGCATATAGTTCTGCTGTTAAAATACTGCTCATGTCATGTAATTTAAAACCGTACGAGACGTCGATATCACAAATAAAAGCGCTGCCAACCGCGCTAGTATCTTTCGATCCATCAGTAAAAATGTGTGTAAAATCTGTGTATTCTGAGCAAAGCTCCATGAACCTCTTTCTATACACTAATGGGCTAGTGGAACTCTTGCCATCAGACGTCAGGCTTGTGATGCACGTCGGTCTCTTTAAAGTCCAAGGTGTGGAGGTGCCAAGTCCATGTGGAAACACCCTGGGTAGGTGGAAAGACGCGTCTACCAGCAGACGGTCGAGACGGATACCTGCCGGCAAAGTAGCGCTAGGCCGAGCGTCGTAAATCGCCTGGAAGCGGGGGTTGAACAATGGCTGGTAAGTTGGGTGCCTTTTCATACAAAGTATTTTAGAGGCATACGACGTCAAAAGGTATTGTCTGCGAAGATACAACGGAGGTTCACTAGACTCGCAATAAAGACTCTCCACCCGACTTGTTCTGAGCGCTCCTATCGCCAGCCGGATGCCCGAGTTGTGAATGGTGTTTAACGTCTTTTTATAACTTTCACGGGCGGAGTCGTACACCACGCACCCATAGTCCAGTTTGGACCTGATCAGTGCGCGGTAAACACGCAACATGACTGTGCGGTCTGCGCCCCATTGCGTGCCTGTCAAATACCGCAAGAGATTAAGAGTTTTAAAACATTTGACGCGTAGTTGGATAAAATGTTCCTTCCAATTAAGTTTTCGGTCAAACACTAAACCCAGGAACTTGACCGTTTGAACGACCGGCACGGGGTTTCCTTGGAGGGAAATGTCGGGGTCCGGAAAAAGACCACGGAGACGACAAAAGTGGACACAGTTAGTTTTTTGTGCCGAGAATGTGAATCCGGTGGTGTCTGCCCACTTCACGAGTCGGTTGACAGTTAACTGGACCTGTCTTGAGGCGGACGCTAAGGTGTTAGATGAGCAGATAATTGCCAGGTCGTCGACAAACAGGGAGGAGGAGACCGGTGACTGAACGCAGTTCGTCATGCCGTTGATGGCGATCGCGAACAGTGTCACACTCAGCACACTTCCTTGCGGCACGCCGTTCTCCTGTGTAAAGGTGTCAGATAAAACATTGCCAAGTCGAACGCTAAAAGAACGGTCAGTCATAAAATTCTGGATAAAAGCTGGAAGACTTCCTTTAAAACCCCAAGAATGCAGTGTCTTTAAGATGTTGTATCGCCATGTGGTGTCGTAGGCTTTCTCCAAATCGAAGAATACAGCGACGGAATGCTGTCTCCGAAGAAACGAATCTTGGATTAGAGCCTCCATACGAATTAAATGGTCCGTAGTGTTCCGATTTTTTCGGAAACCACACTGCATATTTGATAAAAGTTTTTTATTTTCCAGCCACCAAACGAGACGATTGTTAACCATGCGCTCCATGAGCTTACAAAGACAGCTGGTGAGGGATATCGGCCTATAGCTCGATGCCAGCTTCTTGTCTTTGCCCGGCTTGGCAATCGGGATAAGAGTCGCATGACGCCACGAACTTGGGAATGTTTGGTTTGTCCAAATACTATTGAACATGTCAAGAAGGTCGTCTAATGCATCATCACATAAGTGTTTAAAAAACATGTTGTGAATTCGATCTGGTCCTGGAGAAGTGTTTTTGGATGTACGGATAGCATGGTCCAGTTCCCATCTACTGAATGGCACATTGTAGCTCTCGTGGTTTGCAGACACGAAAGAGATGGACTTCCGTTCTGCTGCGAGCTTTACTCTTTGAAATGTGGCCGAATAGTGGCGGGAATCGGAAACATCTGAGAAATGTTGGCCAAGTAAATTTGCTATTTCCTTTGAGGTGGTAATAATTAGCCCATTTATTTCTAGACCTGAAATGACATGCATCTTGAACTTGCCATCGATCTTTTGAATGAATAGTGGGGCTTTAAGGCGCATCAACCTTGAGGTCATTTTGCGCCTGATAAAAGTTCGAGACAAAATAAAAAGTAAAATCCTTCAAGAGGAACACAAAAGTCCCACTACGTCAAAGAATAACAAACAAAATTTACAAAACAGAACACAACACAACAACCAAAATGACTAGATATTCTTTAAAATGTTTGTTGCTTTTAAAAACTTGAACAGTTGATCGATTTGTTTTAGGTCGTCACCTAGCACTTTGTCAATGGTGCTTTCGAGCGAGAGTCGCCTTCGCTCTCCGCTGTATTTGTGACATTCAATGAGAAAATGACGCACAGTCAGCACCTCGTTGCAGGCCTCACACCTGGGCGGGATCTTGTCAAGTGAGAATAAGAATGAGTGTGTGAGGAGGGTGTGACCGATCCTCAGGCGCGTGAGGACAACTTCCTCCCGCCTCGTTGACCTGGTCGACGACTGCCACGGAACAACGGTGGACTTTATTTCTTTTAATTTATTGTTTGATTCAAGGTCCCACATGCCTTGGAACTTATTTTTGAAAGAAGACTTGAAGAAGTTTTTCAAGTCAGTGCAACTCAGCCTGTCATTATCAACGACATCTTTCTCCAATGCAGCCTTGGCCGCCCTGTCTGCTAGCTCGTTGCCCTGTATCCCCACGTGTCCAGGGACCCAGAAGAACACCACCCTGACGCCCCTCGACGAAAGTGACGTCAGCAGCGAGTGAATTTCCTGGACAAAAGAATGTGAGGAATACAGGGTTTCAATTGCTTGAAGGGAGCTCAGCGAGTCTGAACAAATGAGGAACGCTTTCTCTTCGTTCCTCGACTCGACATGTTTCAGAGCAGATAAAATTGCATAAAGTTCGGCCGATAAAATGCTACATTTGTCGTTGAGTTTAAAACCTTTCGATATGTTATGACTAGAAGTGAATGCACAGCCAACCGCGCTGTCATCCTTTGACCCGTCTGTAAAAATCTTTATAAAATCTTGGTGCTTCGAACAAAGCTCAGCAAACTTTTTTTGGTAGACAATCGAGCTAGTGGAGCTCTTACTGTTTGCCGCCAGATCGATTATGCAAGATGGACGCATGGTTACCCACGGGGGTGTGGCGCTTATGCCATGTGGGTAAACCCTAGGGAATCGAAATGCGGTTTCCACCAGAATACGATTCAATCGCATGCCTGCCGGCAGCGTAGAGTTCGGTTTGGCATTGTAAGCAGCTTCAAAGCTTGGCCTAAACACAGGTGCGAAGGCCGGGTGCTTCCTCATACACAGTAGTTTGGCGGCGTATGATGTTAAAAGGTACTGCCTGCGCAAGGCTAGGGGCGGTTCACTCGCCTCACAGAACAGGCTTTCGAGCCGGCTGGTGCGGAGGGCGCCAGTGGCCAGCCGAATACCTGTATTGTGAACGGTGTTTAGTGGCTTCAGGTAGCTATCCCTAGCCGAGGCGTAAACGATACTGCCGTAATCCAATTGGGATCTCACCAACGACCTGTAGAGCCGAAGCATAACGACCCGATCGGCACCCCAGCTGGTGCCAGTGAGCATGCGAAGCAGATTAAGCGATTTTTGGCACTTCATTCTAAGCTGATGAACATGTTCTTTCCAGTTCAGTTTCTGGTCGAACCAAAGACCCAGAAACTTGACAGCGTTTGCAAATGGCAGAGCAGCTCCCCTAAGAAGAATATCGGGAGCTGGGTGTAGACCTCGATGCCTTGAAAAATGCACGCAAGTGGTTTTTGTGGTGGAGAACTTGAATCCCATGTTGTCAGCCCACCTCACAAGTTTGTTGACCGTCATCTGGATTTGTCGAGCGGACGTAGCGAGCGACCGAGCTCGGCAGATGATCGCGAGGTCGTCAACAAACAGTGAGGCGGAAACTGGGGAACGAACACAATCCACGATACCATTGATTGCGATTGCAAACAGCGTCACACTGAGCACGCTCCCTTGCGGCACGCCGTTCTCCTGTGTGAACGTGTCGGATAAAACATCGCCAACACGGACGTTAAAAGTGCGGTCAGTCATAAAATTGGTGATAAAAACAGGAAGTCGACCTTTAAAACCCCATGAAGACAGGGATTTTAAAATGTTAAAACGCCAGGTGGTGTCGTAGGCCTTCTCCAGGTCGAAGAATACAGCAATCGCGTGCTGCTTGCACAGGAACGAGTCCTGAATAAAGGCCTCCATCCTGACCAAATGGTCGATGGTACTTCTGTTCTTACGAAAGCCACATTGGAGATTGGAGAGAAGTTTCTTGGTTTCCAGCCACCAAACAAGTCGGTTGTTGACCATTCTCTCCATCACCTTGCAAAGACAGCTGGTCAGGGAGATTGGCCTGTAACTGGCCGCCAGTTGCTTGTCCTTGCCAGGCTTTGGGATTGCGACTTGAATGGCGTGCCGCCATTCATCTGGAAAGGCTTGGGTAATCCAAATCTCATTATACGTGTCCAGCAAAATGGATCGGGCATCAGGCGTGAGGTTTTTGAGGAACATGTTATGGACCCTGTCGGCCCCCGGAGACGTGTTCTTCGATGTCCGTATGGCGGTGTCCAGCTCCCACTCACTAAACGGCATATTGTAGCACTCGGTGTTGGCAGAGACAAACGACAGTTGTCTGCGCTCTGCTGTGTGCTTGATCTGTTGGAACGATGCCGAGTAGTGGCGGGAACTGGAGACATCTGCAAAGTGTTGGCCAATACTATCCGCGATCTCCTTGGGGGCCGTGAACAGGTGTCCATTGCACTTAATACCTGAAATTACATTTGGTTTGTGCTTGCCTCTGATCTTATTTGCACGGTGCCACACCTTGGTGAGGGGCGTGACACAAGTGAGTGACGAAACATAATTACTCCACGACTGACGCTGAGACTGTTTAAAAACCTGACGGGCCTTGGCACGTAGCTGCCTAAACACCTGCAGGTTTTGATCGGTTGGCCTCTTCGAGAAAACGCGGAGAGCCTTTCTCCTAGCCTTGTGCGCCTCATCGCACGAATCGTTCCACCACGGAACAGGGATGCGACGCGGCTTCGTGGAAGTTTGTGGGATGGCCTTTTCTGCTGCACATACTATTATTTCTGAAATTCTTCTTATTTTTGATTTGGCGTCCGTTTCCTGGAGTGAACCACTGAGGTCTGCTAGTCCTGCAAACCGCTTCCAGTTCGCCCGTTTTAGGCTCCATTGAGCGGGGCGGGAGGGGATCTGAAAGTCGGTTTGGAGCCTCAAGATGATCGGGAAGTGGTCACTTCCACAGAGGTCGTCATGCACAGAAAATTCGAACAGAGGTGCCACAGAAGGCGAACAAATGCAAATGTCTATTGCCGAGAAATTCCCATTAAAAGAGTTAAACCTAGTTTTTTGTCCGTTGTTTAAAAGAATGAGATCGTTGTCATCGATAAAACTCTCGAGCAAACGACCCCTGCCGTCAGCCATTGTGTCGCCCCACAGGGGGCTATGTGCGTTGACGTCACCCAACAACACATAGGGGTGGGGGAGTTGTGACACAAGGCTTTGAAGGTTTGGGGCCATAGCTGGCGCCCACTCAGGAAGATAAAAGTTACAAAAAGTAACAGGTTGTGGCACGTGGACCCGGACTGCCACTGCCTGGAGAGGTGTTGTGAGCAGCAGTGGACTTGACACCAGACTGTCCGAGACCAACGTGGCCACTCCACCGTGAGCGATATTGCCAGTTAGATCGTCACAACGATACAACGAATAGTTCTTAAAAACAGGTTTGTCAGGTGGTTTAAAATGCGTTTCTTGGAGAAAGAGACACAAAGGGTTAAAATGGGAGCTTAAAAGCTTAATCTCGTCTCGGCGAATGTGACACCCACGAACATTCCACTGAAGGAGCGCCATTTCAGAGCACAACGGGCGAATGCCTCCTGCTGCGCGAGTTGGCACGCTTCTTTGTCGCTGTGATGTGCTCTTTTTCAGCCGGGCGTTTCTCCTTGGCAACAGCAGGACCGCTGCAGTCCATGCTGTCGCCCTCGCTTTGGGAGGCAAGGCACTCCTGACCGTCTTGACCGCTGCTTTGGGTTTTAACAGGAACTGGTTTCTTTTGCTTTTCAGATTTTTCTTTCAGCAAAATCAGTTCTTCCTCCATTTTCTTATTTTTGGTTTTGAGTGTTTGGTTTTCTTTTCTGAGTTCCTTGATTTGTTCTGTCTGTTCGTCAATTTTTCTTGTTTGTTCTTCGATCTTTTTCGTTTGTTCTTCTAGTTTTTCTTTGTTTAGTTTTTGACCGGCCAAAAGAAGAGCCATCATCTCCGTCAGTTGTTTGAGTTCTGCGGAGTCGGTGGGATGGGCTGCTTCTTTGGAAGCCTGAACAACAGGTGGTGTGCTGGCGGCTTCAGAAAAAGACTTGGTAAGAATGGGCTGAGGAGAAAGAAGGTTGTATTTCCTGCGAGCCTCGGAAATGGACAGTTTTTCTTTGGTTTTAATCTCCGTAATTTTCTTTTCCCTTTTCCAGACAGGACAGTCCCTGGACCAGGCCGGGTGGGAGCCACCACAGTTCAGGCACTTGGCCTCCTGATCACAGGGTTTGTCAACGTGTTCGCCTGCCTTGCCACAGTTTGGGCACACGTGCGGCCTCTCGCACGTGTGTTGGGTGTGGCCGAACTTCTGGCAGTTTAAACAACGTAACGGATTAGGAATGTGTTGACGAACACTAACTCGGATAAAACCAACAAAAAGACTCTGTGGTAAACAAGTGCTGTCGAAGGTAATTATGTGCAGAGGGGATGGTTTAAGAACTCCGTCCTTTCGGGCGTGGATACATCGAACCTCCGTAACATTTTGATCTTTTAACTCCTCGAGTATTACCTTCTCGTCGATGCCAACTAAATCAGGGCAGAAGATAACACCTTTGCATGTATTCAAGGTTTTGTGACATTCGACTGCGACAGGGAAGGTTCCCAAGAGTTTAAGGTTTGAAACCTTCTGGGACTGCACCGCGGAGCAAACTTCAACCAGCAGGGCTCCGTCACGGAGCCGACTGACGCTGTTGGTGGAGCCGATGTACTTTGCAATAAAGCTGTTAATTTTAAAAGGCGACACACCGTTGAATGACTTGCATTTGTCTTGTTCGTCTCGTTTAATCACAAAGAATTTTGGAAATGTGATTGGTTGAAACGAGCGAACAGTTATAGGTTTGTCCAACAAACCAGGTAAATAATTAGGGGGGGGAGTTGGGGTTTTGTTTTCAGTTTCCATGCAAAAACTGTAGATTTTCGTCTCCCGCGATCCCTGCCCACCATGGAGCCCAACCTAGGGGACGTAATAGCCAGAAATTTGGCCAGAGCGCCGGGGTTGTCCGGAAGATATAGCGGGGGAAACACCGACAACCGCGAGTGACCGTAGGGTTTGGGACCAACCGCAATAAAACGGCCATCACGCCACCGGCACCCCCCCACTCATCCTGTGCAAGGTTTTAATGCCGAGACACGAGCCGATTGACTGGGGGTGGATTAGCCCCCAGCCTCCTGTTTTAAGTGAAGCAGAAACCAAAGGGGCGTGTTGGAAGGTATTCCCCGTCTGTTCTGCTGGCGAACTGGAGAATACCCCCTCAACCCCCAGGAAAATCCTTTCCACCCGTTCAAGGGCTCCACACACGGCAAACATGTGGGTGAGCGTTTTGGCCTGCATAAGGAGTCGGCCAGAAGAGAAGACAAGGATACAGGACAGAGAAGGGAAAGAATCGAGAAGACAAAGACTCGAGTACTCCCTATGCAGGCCACCAGTCACCAGCTGCCTGGCACCGACAATCGACTGTGGGTCAAAATCGATAACCGGAAGATTAACCAACAACGATAACCAAATCATCAACTGGGAGGGAACCGCACCGCTGTCGCAGAAGACAGACGGTGGCTTCGGGAGGCGGCAAGAAATGAAGCAAGACAGGAGGTGAAGGAAAGGTGGTGAAAGGAAGGGTTAGAAAGAAAAGGGTGCACAGATCCTCCCTAGACCAGAGTCCGCGTACCGCAACAGCGGCGTGGCCGGACTACTCTTGGTCTGGGTCCTCGCCGGGAGCCTGTCCGGTATAGGAACCCTTACGGGGAGTGAGACCTCCCCTCCCGGCATAGCCTCCCGGGTCAACGGACCACTCAAACCCCCTCACCACGGTAAGGTGGTAGTCCACGAGGGGGTTTAAAGTTTTTGATGTAAGTAGTTTGGCCTAAAATAATGGAATTATTTGATTAGAATAACTTAGCATTGGAAAATTGAATCTGCACTATTTTTACCTCTAAATTTCGTCAAATTATATCTGCAGCAATACCCATAATGTGAGTCCATTGGGGTAATTCCAAATTTGCCGACACTACTTGCAAATTTTTGATGAGAGTAATGATCGAAGCGAGCGGAGCGAAATATTCAATTTCACAACCCAAAAATAGTAATTTGTGTATGTTTTTTTTATTTTTGTTTGTGCGGCGCCTACAGACCAAACGCCTGAACCAATTTGGACCTACCTTTATTTTAAGCTTAGACCCCATGCGTTTTTGGAAAAGATCGGTTTAGAAATGTGTTAATAAATCAACTTATACGAAATTATTCGATTTTTTCAAAATTTTGAATCTCTGTAAATTTCAAAGTTGTTTACATATCTTCACCAAAACTAATAAACATGTCGACGGTATACATATTTATTATGCGTGATGCGTGATAGGACTTTCCAATTGGTTTTTATTAGCATTTTTGAATTCATTGTTTTTTTCGTGATATTCACTACTTAAGTTAAGCCCGTTTTACACGGTAAAAGATTTTCATAAAATCTATCATAGCATCTTTTATAAAATCTATCATGATATCTTTTATAAAATCTTTTACGAAAATGTATGATGGTATTTACACGGTCCGAGAAAAATGTTATGAAAAACACATGGTTGTGACAGAAGCACTGCCATCAATGTGTCATTCTGTATGAAATTCAAAAGGCTGTGGTTTAAGAAAATTTTTAATGAAGGAGCAAAATTAAAACTGTCAATAAGTGAGTACATATTAAAAATTGAGAGGGATTTGGCAGTTTTGGCTAACATTCAGGCTTTTGCTGATACTTAATCCATTTTAGATGTAGTAGAGATGGTTTTGAAGGTTTGTGAACCAAAGAAAAGGAAGAGGAAATGCTGGAGACGTGGGCATGAGCTTTACAATCTTGGCACAGTACACCATCTATAAAATCAGTATCTTTCAGATGCTGAACGCTGATTGGTTAATTTTCATCACATCTATCACAGAAATAGAACCGCGCCTAATTGAAAATATGTCATCAAATCTTTTATCACATCTATCATGATAGACCGTGATATGCTTTTTTCATCACATTTTTGCATTTACATGGTGATATTTAGGTACATAAAAGATATCATGATAGATTTGATGAAAATCTTTTACCGTGTAAAACGGGCTTTATATAGAAACCGCTACCTACGCTCATCTTCAGCCCTTTCAACTTGTTGCGTTGAAGATGAGCGTGGCGGTTTGTGCAAAGCGGGTAAAAAGGTGAAGGCAGAAGGCCAATGAAAACCATGGAGCACCAAGCCAGACCATAGCCTTCTTGAAATTCTGATGTGGACGGTTCTGACCTTTCTAATCGTTTCTAATCGTTTCTAACCCTTGGAGATATATTTCGGTCGCGGATTTACTTTCAAGAACTTGCATGCACAAAATTGACAACATTTCTGACAAACTTGAAATCTACAAAGTGTGATGTTTCGATGGTTTTGAAGAGCGATATTCGAAAGTGGGAAAATTTGGAAAAAAACGCACTTTCAGATTAATTACCATACTTTTCAAAATTTTTCCAAATTCGAGTATTGCTTTTTTTTTTAAGGGGAGTGGTATGGAGGATTTTCTTAAAAAACGCAGGGGGTCTAAGTTGAGAACTGTTACATTTAAACTGGACTACATAGGACACATTGCTAAAGTTAGTTTAGTCAATAATCTTTTTTTACAATTTATAAGATAGCTTTTACTTTCATATAATGTGTCCTTTGGGCGCAAATAGGGCCTATACCATTTGGATAGGTCGCAGAACTGAGTTTTTGGATGAACAGCGTTAGTACATTCATAGTTAGCTACTGTTCTCTATATCTATTGGGTACCACACCCTTCGATCATTGCTAGCAATGATCGAAGCCCCACCAAATCTTGGCCAGTTTCAAACCGTTCATCATAATTTCCAGTAATGCTTTTACTGATTGTCTTTTGCAATCTATGTAGGTTCCTATTAAATATGATTAAATTTAACTTAATAATGCACCTAAAAAATATACATTTTGTAATAAAATCTTTTAAACGATTTTATTTTCTGCTAAAAAGGTAGTTTTTCTGGTGAAGCTTGCTCAAGAAAGATCTCCAAAATTTTTTGGTCGGCAGCACTCAGCCGAGGATGTCGTGGTTCTTTGGTGGGCCACCAAAACTAAACCAAAAATTACTTTTTTCAGGCCAATGTGACATCTACGATGCGGCCCAATTCGCAGGCGAGCCAGTGACGCTTTTCTTACGCCGGTGGAGCAGCTGCTCAACGTTACTTTGGAAGAAAGACTCGCGTCATGGACGGAAACGCCCACCCAGCAGAATGGGCTCAACAGACGGCAGCGCTGGCAGCAGGCTGCCATGCTTTATCAACAGATGCATTCCAACACAGTGGAAGCCACACGGGAGCGCCCTGTCAACGAGCTCCCGTGCTCATTTGCCTTCGACAAGCGACAAGGGTTTGTGTCCCATGTGGCCACATAACCTACTGTGGGGAATGCAGCAGGCTAGTCTCCAAAAAAAAAGTGTTATACAACAATAAACACATGCCAATAATATGCCCACTTTGCCGGTGCGCAGTGGCAAAGTTTATGTTCGTTGTGGTGTAAAAATCTATGTAAATATCCTAATTATATAATAAGTTAACTAAATAATCATAATTAATAAGAATGTATTTGAAAATTGAAGCACCGGTCAGAAGAATGTTGTAACTCTAGATTTGGAATTTTGGAGTTTGAAATTTGAAGGCTGTAGCAAGGTGTGTTGTGTATTAAGTGGCGGCACAAAAAGGCATAAATAGCAACTACATGAGCATGTAGTTGCTATATTTATGCCGTTTTGTGCTGCGCAGTCGAAACCAGGCATCTTGGAAGGCTGCGCAGTACTGCGGAAGCTAGTGAAACACAAACTGCAGAAACCTGGTACCCTGGTACGTCTGCTGGTTGCAAGTTTGCCGTGATCACACTGTTTGCGTTTGGCTCCCAGCTTCAAATGTGAATGCAGAAATATCATTTTTAAACTACTCTATTGTGGTCACCGATAAGCGCCGCAATCTTACCCAGAAAAATGCCGATATTCTCACAATGGTGACTTTCCTTTAAATTGTCTCTTCGAACATTGTATTTGTTTTCAAGTACTTTCATTGCACCGCTAGATCCCATTACCTCTTTTCCATAAAACAGTTAAAAAATAATTTCTTGTTTTCATCGCCGACATTATGGCATGATGATGTTAGGCATCCTTCCTTACAATGCGATTGCACCCTTATATGAGAGATAGGGTACATGTTATCATTGCAGTTAAATTAATAATGTTTATGTTAACAATGAAGACATAGCCAGGGATGGCTTGGAGAAGAACAGTAGGATCACCATATAAGATACGCTTTGCAACGTCACAATTTACACGGGATGCTGTGCGAACTTTGCAACGTCACCAATAGCAACGTAATTTCGCCTGAATATAGTGTTGGCCTTCCAATACTAATGGGCCATTCGATCGACTTCTTTAGCCGGACACACACTTCCAGCTAGTGTTCCTGACGACGCTACTTTGGCGACTTAACACATTTCATACCACAAGTATTTTGATAAGACTTCAAAACCTTCTCTTATATACTCTGTGTATTATTGAACAAGTTAAAGTACCATTCATTTTTACTTCTGTTTTATAGTTTTACCTAAATAAATCTACCGTGTCTTCAAACTGAAACGGTGAGCTAAGATATCCATTTTGGTCGCGGATAAACCATTGCATTTCCTGCATGAATCCTGTCAGACCCGTGCGGAAGCCCACAAGAAGACAGGGGAAGCGGAAGCTAAGGAGACCAAAACCTGCAACGCCGGCACCCAGACAGAGGTCTGGAAACACGGAGCCGAGATCGCTACGGTGAAGAGCACCAAGGATGTCAACTCCCTTGCTGATTTCAAAGCCGTAGCGCACCTGAAATGGGACGAAGCTGCATTCGAGAACGCGGCGGTGGAAGTGGGAAACCCACTCAACGCCACGCACAGCACCGTCAAATGTGTGCTAGTCGGGGACCCGGACATGCCCTATAGCATCCAAAAGATGTTCCTGGACAGGTTCCCAGAAATAGCAGGGATGAAGGAGGACCTGGGCGTAATCGAGCAGATTACCCGCAAGAAGAACCCCGAGGGAGAATGGGTGGAATCGGTACAGAAGGTCGTAAAGATCCACCACGACGGCTCTGATCACTATGTCTGGGAGAGGCTTCAGGCCCTCGGAGAAGAGGTGAAGGGAGAAGCGAATATAGCCATCCACCACGTCCTATCGATGTCAGAGGATCGGCTGAAGAAAATGGTACAGTCTATCTTCAGAGAGGGCACAACATCAGTCGCAATCTTCGCCACCAACGAAAGGAAGGACAAGGACGAAGCCACCAACACAAGGAAAGAGTGGAGCACGCTGGCAATCTCGGTAGACGGCCAAGGACAAACCAGGGAGTGAGTCCATCCAATCCCTGAGGAGCACGAGAGAGGACAAACTCCTGGAGGCACAAAAGCTCAGGGTGAGGCAGGTGGGATCCCGGATGAAGCCCGAGGTGCTTCACCTGTGGGGCCTCGACGAGCTGGCCACAAGAGAAGAGGCGACAGATGCGATTGAAAAGGCTGTTGGCCCAGTTTGTTTGTTTGTTTGTTTTGTGGGGTTTAGAGGGGCGTCAACAGCTAAGGTTAATTGCGCCTTAAAAAAGTAAAAATTCAGACACTTCAAATAGGCACAAAAGTCTTATTACGTCGAAACAAATATGATAAAAGTCCTAATTCTATTAACTTATTATAAAACTTGTAAACTTATATTCTATAAACTTCTATATACCAACTAAAATTGTAGGTATTTTATTTATTTCCTTTCATTTTCACGAGCACTGGCACAACACGCAGGCTGCGACCCTGACACTCTTCAAGCACAACGCGGAGAAGTTGATAGGGGCTGGCCGCCTGTGTGGGGGTCCGGCTAGCTGCTCGCTGGAAAGAAGGCTGGAGGTGAAAAGATGCGCCGAGTGCTGTAGCTTGGATCATCTCGCCGGGAAATGCACGGGTCCTGAGAGGTCGCGGCTCTTCATGGGATGCGGACAAGAAGGTCACGCCGTGAAGAACTGCAAGGCGGACAAGTCCTGCGTCCTGCGCAAGGGGGAGAAACATGCCCTGGGGTCGGGTAGATGCACGGCCTTCCGACATGCCCTGGTACAGACGAAAAAGCAAAACAACAAGCTTAGGGAAGGTAGGAAACAGCCTGTACGGGACCAAATCCCACCTCTTCCTAACCAAGAATAGGTACACCGCTAAAGTTTTTACAAACCAACACGAACAGATGCTGGGGCGCCATGGACCTCTTGTTGGCCAAAATCCAACAGTGGGACATAGACGTCGCAGTCGTCTGTGAGCCGAACATCCGGTACTGTAAGAACAAATGGTCCTTCGACGCCGGTCAGCCGGTTGGATTCGGACATTTGGCAGCCAGGCCCACCCGAAGAGAACGGGGAAAGGCAGAGGTCACGTTTGGCTCGAGACAGGTGAGTGCATGGTCATCGGCACTTATTTCTCGCCAAACCAAGACAGCAAACACCTCGAAACTCTCCTGCAAGACATCAGCAGAACAGCCCGGAGCGCCAAGCAACGGGTCATCTTAGCGGGGGGGCTTGGATGCCAAGTCTCCGCTTTGGGGCTCCCGGGTGGTGAACGAGAGGGGGACGCTGGTGGCCGAATGGCTGATGAGCGGCGGAATGGCGATCGCCAACGAGGGGGACAGCCCGACGTTCGAGAAGAGGGGCAGTTACTCGGTAATCGACGTTACGCTGGTGTCGGAAAGCATCGCCGGAAGGCTGATCGGGTGGAAGGTTCACACGGACATCGAGAACCTCAACGACCACCACTTCATCATGTTCCTCACGTCACGTTACGTCGTAGCCAAGCTCTGCATAAATGAAAAATCCGTCAGCGTCAAAGGTGTGGGCGACGGGGCCACAAGAGTGTAAATAGGCGCTTCTGTGACAGTTGTCGATTTCCGATTAAAAAGTGCGAAAATCCGGAAAATTTGTTGCGTTGCCACACCGCAAGAAAACCAAAAACAGCTAAGAACAACGGATAAGTGCCATCGCCCATCGTCATTGACTGTTAGCGAGATCTCCGTCTCCGTAGAGAGAGCAGGTATTACCATCAAAAACTCGCGCAAGGTGCTTGAACGGCGCTAACAGACCCTCCGTCAAAGTCTTTGTGCAGCAGGTGACAAGTGTATAAGACAAGAAGGTGCAAACTTAGTTTTTTTGATGTAGCATCATCCAAGGATCATGTGAAGTGGTTTGGCTAGTGAGGAAAGTGGTGGGGAGCAAGTGCCGTCTCCTTTATTCATTATTATTTCTTTATTTTCTAGTCTTTGGTATCTTCAGAGCTTGACATTTATGTTCTTTCTGTTCATTAGTTCTTCTTCCTATATTTCCCTTGTTCTTCTTTGATTTTCTATGGTCTCTTCTTGTTTGGATGGATCTTTGGTGGAGGGGCAGTTTAAGGTCAGGAAACATGATAGGTACTCAAGTGACTGATTTAAATATATCTTACATAAACGCAAATTGACTTTGTTCACACAGTTGGAAAAATTGTTTTATGAACCGTTACCAACCCGGGATTTTCTTATTAAACCCAGTCCGGGCGGTTTTCGACAAGGTTAACAACGAGTTTTGCCACGTGCAAATTATAACCATCTGTATCGTCGACGATGCCAGACAACTAAAAAATCTGTTCACGGACGACAAGTCCTGTGCAGTTATCGCCAAGGCAGTATCGGAAACTCATTCGATTTTATAAAACCAACTCTGATCAGAAACCAGAAAAAGACAATTTAATAAAGTCCGTAAAGACGTCATGTCAATTATGTTACTTGCATTGTGCGAGGATCAAAGGTCTCAAAAATTCAGAACAAGTCCACTGACTATCCCAAAACAGAGATTAACAGAATCCAAGAGCAGTATCGAAGTACCTTGACCAAGCCAGAAAACCCTCGATACGTTACTATCCCAAAACAGAGATTAACAGAATCCAAGAGCAGTATCGAAGTACCTTGACCAAGCCAGAAAACCCTCGATACGTTACTATCCCAAAACAGAGATTAACAGAATCCAAGATCAGTATCGAAGTACCTTGACCAAGCCAGAAAACCCTCGATACGTTACTATCCCAAAACAGAGATTAACAGAATCCAAGAGCAGTATCGAAGTACCTTGACCAAGCCAGAAAACCCTCGATACGTTACTATCCCAAAACAGAGATTAACAGAATCCAAGAGCAGTATCGAAGTACCTTGACCAAGCCAGAAAACCCTCGATACGTTACTATCCCAAAACAGAGATTAACAGAATCCAAGAGCAGTATCGAAGTACCTTGACCAAGCCAGAAAACCCTCGATACGTTACTATCCCAAAACAGAGATTAACAGAATCCAAGAGCAGTATCGAAGTACCTTGACCAAGCCAGAAAACCCTCGATACGTTACTATCCCAAAACAGAGATTAACAGAATCCAAGAGCAGTATCGAAGTACCTTGACCAAGCCAGAAAACCCTCGATACGTTACTATCCCAAAACAGAGATTAACAGAATCCAAGAGCAGTATCGAAGTACCTTGACCAAGCCAGAAAACCCTCGATACGTTACTATCCCAAAACAGAGATTAACAGAATCCAAGAGCAGTATCGAAGTACCTTGACCAAGCCAGAAAACCCTCGATACGTTACTATCCCAAAACAGAGATTAACAGAATCCAAGAGCAGTATCGAAGTACCTTGACCAAGCCAGAAAACCCTCGATACGTTACTATCCCAAAACAGAGATTAACAGAATCCAAGAGCAGTATCGAAGTACCTTGACCAAGCCAGAAAACCCTCGATACGTTACTATCCCAAAACAGAGATTAACAGAATCCAAGAGCAGTATCGAAGTACCTTGACCAAGCCAGAAAACCCTCGATACGTTACTATCCCAAAACAGAGATTAACAGAATCCAAGAGCAGTATCGAAGTACCTTGACCAAGCCAGAAAACCCTCGATACGTTACTATCCCAAAACAGAGATTAACAGAATCCAAGAGCAGTATCGAAGTACCTTGACCAAGCCAGAAAACCCTCGATACGTTACTATCCCAAAACAGAGATTAACAGAATCCAAGAGCAGTATCGAAGTACCTTGACCAAGCCAGAAAACCCTCGATACGTTACTATCCCAAAACAGAGATTAACAGAATCCAAGAGCAGTATCGAAGTACCTTGACCAAGCCAGAAAACCCTCGATACGTTACTATCCCAAAACAGAGATTAACAGAATCCAAGAGCAGTATCGAAGTACCTTGACCAAGCCAGAAAACCCTCGATACGTTACTATCCCAAAACACAGATTAACAGAATCCAAGAGCAGTATCGAAGTACCTTGACCAAGCCAGAAAACCCTCGATACGTTACTATCCCAAAACAGAGATTAACAGAATCCAAGAGCAGTATCGAAGTACCTTGACCAAGCCAGAAAACCCTCGATACGTTACTATCCCAAAACAGAGATTAACAGAATCCAAGAGCAGTATCGAAGTACCTTGACCAAGCCAGAAAACCCTCGATACGTTACTATCCCAAAACAGAGATTAACAGAATCCAAGAGCAGTATCGAAGTACCTTGACCAAGCCAGAAAACCCTCGATACGTTACTATCCCAAAACAGAGATTAACAGAATCCAAGAGCAGTATCGAAGTACCTTGACCAAGCCAGAAAACCCTCGATACGTTACTATCCCAAAACAGAGATTAACAGAATCCAAGAGCAGTATCGAAGTACCTTGACCAAGCCAGAAAACCCTCGATACGTTACTATCCCAAAACAGAGATTAACAGAATCCAAGAGCAGTATCGAAGTACCTTGACCAAGCCAGAAAACCCTCGATACGTTACTATCCCAAAACAGAGATTAACAGAATCCAAGAGCAGTATCGAAGTACCTTGACCAAGCCAGAAAACCCTCGATACGTTACTATCCCAAAACAGAGATTAACAGAATCCAAGAGCAGTATCGAAGTACCTTGACCAAGCCAGAAAACCCTCGATACGTTACTATCCCAAAACAGAGATTAACAGAATCCAAGAGCAGTATCGAAGTACCTTGACCAAGCCAGAAAACCCTCGATACGTTACTATCCCAAAACAGAGATTAACAGAATCCAAGAGCAGTATCGAAGTACCTTGACCAAGCCAGAAAACCCTCGATACGTTACTCTTCCTAAGGTGGCTCAGTGCTTTGCTATCATCACTGTAACGATGTGTCCCTTCCGCGTGTAATGAAAGTATACCCGACTGAGCTATCATAGAACTAATGCTTGCTGTTGGGCATGGCATTTTTTGTAATAGCATAGCGAGCTGCCAGCAGTGCGGTGGTCCAGTGGTACTGCCACTTGCCCTAGGTGCCGAAGGCTCCGTGTTCGAAACCAGTCGGCTGCATCTTTTTTGTTTTTCGAAACCCAGATGAACAGCACCAATCGTCATATTTCCCCGTCCTTTTTGGTAGGTACATATACCTTTTTGTGACTGGGCATCCTTTATATTTTATAATATTTTCGCTCGATTCTTACCGTGCGTTTTCGGTTCATGTAGGTACTTGGGGTAATTTTTTTAAGGACAGCCCCGAACACTTTATCGTGCGTTTTCGATTCGTGTACTTGGGGTAATTTTTTTAAGGACCGCTCCGGACAAATTTTGGCTCCTTTTATGGATATACTGACATAATTTTCCGTCGGGTATCGGAGTCGGGTATACTTTCATACCACGCGTCCCTTCCACCAGATTAACACCTAGCTTCCTTCTGGCTCTCCTGCACATGAACTTCCTACGCAATGAAGACACCAATCTTCTCACCAGTCATCCCTCAAGGAGATCTGCTTCTCTGCCAGAAGCTGAAAGATCTCCACCTTGGTTACCGAGCTGAGTTTCAGAAGCTTGTCTCGAACGATGCACCAACAAAGAAGATTGAAGAATCCCCGGAGGAAACCTGGATTGAAATCCGGAACTGTCAAAGGATTTCCATTGAATCAAAAGCCTCTGTTGAGAGGGAGAGAATTGATTGCTTGTTAACAGTCAACATTCTTGACAGTGCGAGTCGCTGACGAATCGATAAGTCTGATTCCTGGACTGCTTTGTAAGGCAGACAGACATTTCTTCTGAAATACAGGCGGCCTAGGCTGAGACATTAGCCTAGAATAACGAATAATTATGAAATGTGGTCTGATCGCCGATGCCAGACAACTTTAGAAACTTCACACCGATGACAAGTTCTGAGCAGAGTCCGCCAGAGGCGATTTCGGAAACTCGCCGAAAATTATAAAATCAACTATGACCAAAACCAGAATGCAAAGTTTTTGCATCACACATTGTTACAGACAATACAGGCCAGACAATTTGAGCAATTCTACACGGACGACAAGTTGTGTACAGTTTTTGCCAGGGGCAATATTGGAAACTCAGACAAGTTTTTGCAACACGAAACAGTGTGTCTGGTCAGAACTCCGTGGATAGCATTTTCTATCTAGCACACAGTCCTACAATGACTTTTCTAGTAGATACACATCCACCCTTCTTGGACTTGGGATTTCCGTTACAACGTCCTTTCCGAAGAAACCTAGAGGTTCTAAATATTCTCATTTTTCTAAACCGACTTATTTCCCAAAGACCCCCATACAATGTGGTTATGGGACTGCCAGTGGACTTCCAAGAAGCCATTGCCACGGCAGAGACTCCGAAGTACAGGCCAGTCATCCTTGTACAAACAGAGCAGAGAATCAACGCTTTGCAGCCTGGCCTCTAGAAAGAATCCTAATGGAAAAAGTTCAAGAAGTGGTTTACGTGTATAGTGCAACGAACGTTCCACTATCAGTCACCCTTATTTTTCGCATTACGCCCCAAGACTCACTACAAGTAGTGTTCAGGACATCTAATCCCAGCCCACAGGATGTTTAGTCGAAGGATTGTTTAGACACAACCACCTGACACCTGACCAAACACCACCCCCGCACTTATAAAACCAACTCCCGAATGTTAAGACAGGATGTTTAGTCTAAGGATTATTTAGAAACAAAACACCTGACTAAACACACAACCCCAGCACTCTTAACACCAACCCCTAAAGGCCTGGTATACAAAACACCAGATGCCCAAATAAACACTCGAGAGTAATTAGTACACCAGTCGTGTAAACATAACCGTCTGAGTAAACACTAACCCATAGATCCACCCCCTAAGACGCCATCTATATGATGTACCAAAACTTAGGCCATCTCCCTTCTTCACCTCGAGCGCCACCTAGGCAGTAAAGCAGAACTAAAATCTAAGCCCTTTGCCCCATACCTTCAATGTTAAATTAGTATAAAAGGAAACCACCAGGAGGCAGCAATGTCGCTGCGCCGCCATTGCTACTCCCACCCCTAGATCTAAACCCTAGACTAAACACAGCCTAAGAATTAAGTATAAAAGAGACGTTTCACTCCGAATCGAGGGACTTGTACATTGACTACGGGCTCACCTTCACCTCTCCGAGGACTTGGACTTGTACATTGAGTACGGGCCTTTTCCTCCCTTCCCTGTACCCTTATAACTTGAAGATTTCAACCGTTCATTAAGTTCAACTATTGTAATTAAGTGTGGTATAACTTTAACTTTGTGCATTTATCATCCATTATTTTAAGTGAAATAAATTCATCAATCTACAACTTCATTCAAGTGTTTCTTTAATTTCTTTAACCTCAAGCCGTGGATCAACGTTCGGTAAGTCTAAGAATATTGATTTACAAACGCATCTCCCTCACCGCTAAGACACGTGGCCAAAACGCCACACCCCACTCCACCTCCGAAGACAACTACCATTCTATCATTCACTTAGGTCTTTAAATTGAAAGTGTGACCGACTTTCTGGTGGCAGCGATTAACTCCAAGGTCACTCTAAGACAGGACCATGGACCTATAATTTCCCAAGTGTGTGCGCAATCTTAAGAAAACTGCGGCACAACACGTGCCAAGTTCCATTCAGCGCCCGTGGAAGCAAGTGGGTGAGCATTGTGCTCTGAAAAAGGGTGGATTACCTCCACAATTATTAGTTAATGGTTTAACAAATTTCGCAAAGCTGTTAAACAAAGGCCATCGAGCCAGCGATTGGCGTGAATGTGAGAAATCCATCTCCTCCAGCACATATTACCGATGTTTTACCGCCGCTTGAACTGCGGTTTACAGCCACTTAAAAAAATATATATACAATTCTCGGGTTTTTGTGTATTTTTTCTGCCTCGTGTTATTTGTACTATTGTTCTTTAAACACATTTTCTCGTGTATGAACTATTCAACTATACTGTATTTGTAAATTGTCAAGTCCATGGATCGCAAGATTCGGCCCATACCAACCAATGGGTGGCGAACCTCATTTTACGTACAGCTAGGGAAACCAATCGACTAGACCACAGATCATAGCCCTATCGATCAATCGATATTGCCGCCTTCATCTTCCACCATACCCAAGGACCTAGCTACACAACTGGACACCATACAGCAACTAACAAGAAACAGATCGCGCACATCGCCAAATTTGACGCAGCCTACACCGAAAGACATCCAACTTCGTCAAAAGTTCCGTGACACGTACCGTGAATGTGGAGCTCCCGTGGAAGCAAGTGGGTGAGCATTGTGCTCTGAAAAAGGGTGGATTACCTCCACAATTATTAGTTAATGGTCAAACAAATTTCACAAAGCTGTTAAACAAAGGCCATCGAGCCAGGATTTGGCGTGAATGTGAGAAATCCATCTCCTCCAGCACTTATTACCGATGCTTTTCTGCCGCTTGATAAGTGCGGTTTACAGCCATTTAAATTTTGAAAAAAGACAATTGCCTAAGCGAGTGGCAATGACGAATGGATGGCCGTGACTTGGGAGCAAGCGGACGTCCCTTGGCAAAGGCATGTGGGTGCGAAAATTCACTGCGCAAGAAGGCCAAGTGCAAGAGGTTCAAGAAGTTGTTTACACGCTGTAAAATCTCGAGCGAAAAATCTCGTAGTTGAAAGATGGCTTTATGATCCGCTCTTATCGGCTGGTATATCGCATCGAGCGTTCGAAATAATCCAAACCAACCCAACGAGCGATTTCAACGCCATTGGTCCACTTGTTCCCAAGGTCTGCCTCGAGATATGAGTCACGTCGAGACATGCTTCGCAAGCAACCCAGCAACGGCGATAGCGCCCTCAGTTGGTGGTCTGAAGCCAGTTGCTGTATAGCAAGACCTAGGGTGGGAAACCCTGGAAGAACGAAGAAAAATCGCAAGGATGATAGCCATGTGCAAAATCATGTCGGAAGAAGAGGCCTGGAAACGACTAGAAGAGCGTCTTAGGAGAGCAAATTTCCATGGAAGAGGAAACCATCTCTTCAAAATCGAAAAGATAGGCTTCAACACCAACATTGGCACAGGATCTTTCCTGGGAGCTTCTATCACGGAATGGAACCAGTTGGACATGGACGTAGTAGATCCATGGCCAAAGTCAGCTGAAGAGTTTAAAATTAAAATAAATAATATTAAGGAAAACGTAAACTAGTAGGTATAGCTGGGTATAGAAATCATCATTATATTGCAACCAAGCCAGGGTGCTATAAACAATAAAACATTAAATAAAATACAAATAAAATCTAGCCAAAAGGAAGTTTAAATACTTTGAATTTCAAAATTATCAAACTTTTTTTAAGAACGTACAGACCTGTTACTTTCAAAACTGACCCACTATATAGATAAATGGAGTGTAGAAGTGGTGTACATTGTACAATGAGTTAACATTGTAACAGGGTAACCCCTTGTTACAGCGATTAGTATTATCGCATCATTTTATGCAATCATCAGGAATATTCTAGATCTTGAGCAAGACCAATCATGTGATTCCCATACGTTCCGATAGATGGCGTTGCCTTAGGCGCCACTGACGTGGTTCCTCAGGATTGGCTAGCAAAACGTTCCTACTTTTGCCTAGCACCGACAGCGAATCCAACTTTGAGTGGAAGAATCCTCAATTCTACGCCCCACCTGTCACGAATCTACTGTCCTAATATGAAAATCACGTGCTGAATCTGACCAAACTTTCGTCTAACAGATAGCAAGTACTTCGCCTGCTTTACAGCATCCAAGAATCTAGAGGCAAACAAATACAGGGCATATCCCTGGGTCAGCTTCACGAGAAACTATAGTAATACAACGCCTCAATGGATAGAATACATCAAGACAATACGATCTCTCAACAGACCACCCATCTAAATTGGGCAATAGCTATAGTAACTCTGCTCATCATTTGGCTCACCATATGCATAGGTGTAATACTATGGAACATATTTAAGAAACTGAGAAAAGAACGCCGGCGTAGCTTCGTGCCGCAAGACAGCGGCCCGCTTCAGACGCCCGAGGATACCCGCCCGCGCCACGGACGACGCCACCGCAGCAGCTCTCGCAGAGATAGCTCCTTCCCCGCTAGTTATCCTCGCCCCTACCCCGCATGAAACCAAATGAGGAGCTTCTTTTCAAAACGCAACTAGTCCATAAAATCCCAAATCGAGTTAGTGATGGCAGCACCATCTTCGAAACGGTATCTTCCCATGCAGCGTATCAGGTTTCTACAAAAAGCAACTTGTCCTGTGTTAAAATGCTGTGCAAACTATACCTTCCAAACAAAAAGCAACTTGTCCTGCAATCATTTCAATCAAAAAGCAACTTGTCCAGCTCAGCCAATAGAAACACATCAGTTTGGCGCGGAAACAAACATGGCTGCATTTTGATGTCTGCGTAAAGTGTTTGGTATTCATTCTCTTGGAGTGGCTATTGAGATGAATATTCCCAGCGTTGACGGACTGGTCTTGGTGTCAACCAACAACCAAGGATCAAGGAAGCGTTCTGTGCAAGAAAATACACCGAGGTCCAAGCAGAAAGTGTCAAGGTTCGTACTGCATGACAAGCATGATATTTGAGGTTATAAAATTTTCGTTTTTAACTGAGTACTGCTAAATAAACATGTTCTGTTGTCAATGGCTATGGCTAATATCTTTGGGGTTTTGCAGGTACAGTGATCCTGATCCACAACTTTTAAAGTTTAAATGCCCATGTAACCATCGGGATGGGTGTTTCAGTTGCAGCACCTTTTCCAAGGAGAATTTGATTGGTATGAAGTTGCAAGTTCTAGGGACTCCTAACAAAAACGAGCAGGACGAAAAACTAGGGGGTTGTCTATTGGTTACAACACCTAAGCGTAAACGTAGTAGAGCTGCGTCAAAGAAACAAGCGTCACGTCTGTATAACATCTCTTATAAGGTACAGATACTTTTACCGATGTGTGTGATATTATTAAGAGTAAGCTGCCAAAGCAGCTGATGGTAGAAAAGGCTTGATATAATCATTTTATTTACAAATTGCTTTGTTTGTTTAGATTTTCGGCAACAAGGACGGAGAATACAATGTATGCAAGAATTTCTTCCTTGCCCTCTTCGGCCTGTCGCACCGCCGAGTAGTAACGATTGCAAAATCCATTCGTGACGGCACGACGATCAAGGAAAAAAGGGGCGGCGACCGGCGGTCTGGTAAGCTGGCACTGAATAAAACAAGAATACGAGAATTTCTTGGGCAGCTGCGTGGAGAGGAAAGCCACTACGGCCGGCAGAAAAGCATCCGTATCTACCTCGAGTCTGCATTGAACATTCACCGGTTGTGGAGGAGGTTTAACAGCTCCATGCCAGAGTTCGCCGTAAAATTCGGTATATTTAATAAAATTTTCCAAACTGAATTTAACATTGGCTTCGGTACGCCAGCAGTGGACGTGTGTAGCTTTTGTTGCCGGCTGAAGAACAAAATTAAACTTTCCACCAATCCGCAACAGAAGTTAGTTTTGCAAGGTGAGCTCGCAATTCACAAGAAGAGAGCCAAGCAGTTTCACAAGATGCTAAAGGAAGAAACTGAGGCTGATGAAACCTTTTGCTTCGATCTACAGCAGGTTCAGCCGCTTCCTAAAGTACCAATTGGAGAAGCATTTTATTCTCGGCAGCTGGCATTCTATGCATTTTGTGTGACAGATCGCTCCACAAAAAGCCCCGTTTTTTACACATGGAACGAGACGCAGTCGGGGCGAGGAGCTACAGAGATCGGCTCGGCGGTATGTGATTTTCTGAGCAAGCATGAATTCAAGAATACCACAACCACGCTGAGACTCTTTGCTGACGGCTGTGGAGGACAGAATAAGAATATGCATGTCGTCCATGCGCTCTCAGCTTGGCTGCTGCAGGATGCCCCGGCCCCAATAACGGACATTCTCCTGATCTTTCCCGTTCGAGGCCACTCGTACCTGCCGGCTGACCAGGCGTTTGGTCGGGTTGAGAAGACGCTTCGTAGAATGACACCATTATACTCCCAAAGGATTATGTGGAACTTTATCGTGAAACCGGAGTGGTGCGTGAACTGGGACAGGATTGGGTCATCAAAGATATCAAAGCGCTTACAACAATATTTAAAAAAACCGATGGAATCAAAGATACTAAGAGGGTCGCCTTGAAGAGAAAAATCTTGCGAAACGGCAAGAAAGAGATTTTGTTAAAAATGGAGATTAACTTCAGAAAGGACGACCCATCGAAAAAATATGTTTCAATAGTTAAAAAAACTAAGACAATCAATAATGGCCTTCGTCTCCAACAACTCTAGCTGTTTAGGGCAGTACAGCCGGCCAAAATCAAGGATGTTCGAGCGCTGCTTGTGGGATTCTTTGGTGACGATTGGACCAGCTACAATGACCTCCATTGGTATAAGGAAACCTTGGAGGCTCAAGACGAACGAGCGACAAACGAAGTTCAAACAGATGTAGTGGACCGAAGTCCACAGGAGGCTACCCCTTCACTTTCCTTGGTTGCATGAGTCCTCGACCACCTCTTTCCTATAGTTATCAGTGATAACAGGCATTCCCTTACCGCCCGAGCCAATTTTAACACGTTGGGGGACATGGATTGCGGCAGCTGTATTTTACTGCGACCATTTTGATCAAGTGAAATCGGTAAATATTTTCTTATTATTTCTTGGAGATCATTCAATTTGTTTTTGTAGTTTCTATTGGCTGAAAGAATTTGCCTCAACCATAATTTAAAATGAATGTTCAAATAACATTCCAGGTCATCGACACATTCGATGCTAATGATGCCGCAAGCATCAAAGAGGCGCAGAGACTCTTTGCCACAAATTCAATCATCTGCGATTTGGCTTACATCAAATCTTCGTTTGGTCAAATCCCCCAAACAATCACCAAATTGGAGAAAGTCGGGCTGCAGTTGACAGAATCACTGCAAATTGTGAATGACCTGCAGAAAAAGCTCCAAACAGAACCAGGAAGAGTTGCACGAGTTGCCTGCAACAAACTGGATCTTGTGTTGGCAAAGAATCCATCGTTAGCACTTCTTCAAAGTGTGGGGCAAATTCATGTCGGGAAAGAAGCCGAGGTTCATGGTTTGGCCCCAACGGATATTTGCAAATTTAAATATGCGCCAATTACGTCTGTGGACGTGGAGAGATCATTCTCTGTGTATAAAAATATACTTACTGACAAGCGACACAGACTAACGTCAGAAAATATTGAAAAAATTATTGTCAGTCACTGCTATGCCAAGCACGCAAGCAAGGCTAGCAAGTAATGGTGAGATGCCAAGGTAGCATCATCTTAAATATAATCTTGTCAACTTAGTTATGGGCAATGATGTTTGAATAAAAGTTATTTAAAAAATTAAAAAAGCGTTATCATACGTTCTTTCATCCTCATTCTATCCTGTGGTACTGCATATTCGGCCATTTTTGCCGCATATTTAAGTTTTTGATAGCGCATATTTTGCATATTTAAGCTTTTGATTTTGCATATTTTGGCTTTGATACTGCATTACTATCCTGTCTCTAGTTATCACGCTGCATGAGTCCATGTGCCAACCTCGTCCAGGGGCGCCAAGTCTTTCCACAATCGCTTCGCTGTCTAGTGTAAACCTATTTTTTGTTTCAACTTAATTAACCGGTCTGAGGGGGACGTGGGGGGGGGGACGGGGGGGGGGGGGAAGCAAGGCTTGGTGGGTGGGTGCATCAAACCCCTCCCAAGGCGGTGGGTGGTGCACCCGGCCCTAGGGCAAGTGCAGCTGCAAGCTAAGCTCAGCTCTGGCGATCCTCCGACCTGTCACATAAACCTCAGACTTCGGCGACCGTCTCAAGCGATCGCCGACGGGGCTTTCAACTCCTTAACAGAAACTGTCAAATAAACCATTACAGTCAAACACCGCCGCCGGTCTTCTTCCGGCCGGTGAGTGCATTTTCGGCGCGATTCGGCCAATACTTAGATTAAGGGACAGATTAATGATTGTTCTAATTAATACTATGAGAGATAAGACGCCAGAAACACCCAAAAACTAACAGAACACGTACGATTGTCATAAAGAGACCTGTCAGAAAGTTGATCTTAGAAAAATCCTAGAAAAATCAATGGTAAAGATTTTTTTTAGGGGATTTTGTTTTGTATAAAAGAGGTTGATTTTGGCGCCCTCGTGGCATTCGGATCTGAGTCGTCAACCAGTGAAGAAGTTGTCTATTGTGTATTGTGAATTAAAAACGCTAAAAACCAGTTCGTTGTGTGAAATCATTAGCTTTGGTAAACAAGAAGATACCAGAGGTCGCGGTTGCACCAATATGGGAGCAGTCAGCAGCAGTAAGTCTTTGTAATAGTCAACCTGTTAGCCAACCTTCAATTTCACTTATGCATCGGGGTAAACTATAAGGGACAGTGGGTAGACTTGTACTTTCAGGAGTAGGAAGAAGTACCAATTCATCAGGACCGGCAAGAATATAAATTTATTATATATGAGTTTTACCGACCAACACGGAGCTCATTATACAGACGATGTAGATCACGAAGAAAACTGCAACTGCATCGACGAAGAAGCAGAGTGCGACCGTCTTTGAATTGTGTTCGAAAAACACCGAAAATATTAAAAATTGAATGCTCGTATGAAAGAAAAGGCAAACTAGTGATTTCATACTGTTCTCACATTGTTTGGAATTAATGAAAAAAGCAAAATGCCATCATGTTACTTTTAGTTTTCTACAAAATGCAACTTGTCTAGCATAATTATTCAAAATGCAACTTGTCCATAATAAAAACCAGTTTATTGATATAAAAAATAAATTTTCAAGTTTCTCATATGTGACAATCTATTTTATTGGTGAAGAGCTAACACTACCTTAAACGAAAATTATCAATATCCTTGCGAAATACCCTCAATCACATTTTAGCAGATTTCTCAAAATATACCAGAAGGGACTAGTTGCTTTTTGAAAAGAAGCTCCTCAAATTACCACTTCAACCTCAGCGCCCTCGCCTATGGAGACGGAGATAGTATAATGTAAGAATGAAGCTGGGTACAGGATCGTCTTCACACGATGAGGGAAATTAGTCACACCCTTCCCTTAACCCGAGACTGGTGTCGGGATTTTGCCTATCGTAAGCGTGCATAAGGCATCTCCCGAGTTCCCGATATCTTAGAACTCGTGCATGTTTCTCGTTTCCTTTGAGTAACCTATGAATTAGTAGTTTGTTTGGGATACCCATCTTTGTGGGAACTTTTAATCATGGAATTTTAAATAATCGAATGTAAGGTAATTTCTTTAGAAGTGGCACTTTGCCATTAACATTATAATTATCCTTTAAACATGAACGTGCATGAGGGGTATCATGGGTTACCAATATCCTCGAGTTATAGGTAGATCTTCACGATCTTTTGCATGCTTGCAATTTCGTAGATTTTGTATGACATTTTTAGAATAAAAATTATAGTTAAATGTAGAATTGGCATAGATTCCCAACTAGGGCACACTTGAACATATGCTCATTTATTATTGAAAATTTGGGTACCCTTAATTGTACACATTTAGGTAGAGATTATATGAATTTTCGCTAAATATTGGCTCGGTCTTTGTAGAACTTATGTGAATGAACTGAAACAATGGAATGCAACGAAACCAAGCGAGTTTAGCAGCATGTTACCCCGAGAGCAAGGTAGAATTTAAAACTATCAGCAGAGTAGGGGATCAGTTCGCTTGACTTAGACGCTCTTAACATCCCCCCCCCGAACGGGGACCGCCATGTTGCGGTGGGGGGGCTCACCATCTATGGTGCTAAATGGTCTCCAAAACCAGCATGGAAGAGGGTCTTGCTTGTCAAGTACGGAGAATCCCCCTTCCTCGGAAGAGATTCGAGGAGCTGCAGCATCGGTTATGGGGGCAGCAACAACGTCCTTGTAAATGCGAAGGAGAAGAGCGCGGAGGAGGTGACAGCACACGCAGCCACCCCCAAGACACCAAAGGTGGCAACGGATGCAGACCCGTTCGGGCGCTCCAATGCCACTCCGAGGACACCACCGGGGGTGGTTAACACACCGGTTGTCCTCCTTGTCGATCTTGTCGACATGGAGTGCACAGCACAACGGAAGAGGAAAAGAAGAGGAAGAGAGGAGGGGAGGACTCTGACGACAGCAACGACTCAGACGGTACCCACGGCGATTCCCCAGATATTTACCTGGAAACAAGTGTCCTCCACGTCATGGACAAGATCGCTGACCTGAACCAAGCCCTGGACATGACAGCCACCCGAGGAGAAATCCGAAAGATCACGGATGCACTCATGCTCATAGCAAAAGACCTGGATCAAGAGGCAGGGAAATTGTTCCTCGCAACAGCAATTCCACAAAGACAAAAACAACGCAGGATGAGCGAACAGGAAACCTGCAAGACCCGTGACAAGTCCACAAGAAGACAGGGGAAGCGGAAGCTAAGAAGACCAAAACCTGCAACCCCACAACAAGAGTTGATCACGAGATCTCGTTCCAGATTACGTCACGGCGTTCGCGGAGCTGGGGGAAAGGATCCTTGATCGGACCACGTTGATTGTCGCGTTGGTAGAGTGGGATTCGACGGTTGGCCTGGAAGAGCCGGTGCGTTCTGTTATGCACAACAAGAGTTGTGATCTAATCCCAGATTACGTCACGGCGTTCGAGGAGCTGGGGGAAAGGATCCTCGATCGGACCACGTTGATGGTCGCGTTGGTGGAGTGGGATTCGACGGTTGGCCTGGAAGAGCCGGTGCGTTCTGTTATGCACAACAAGAGTTGTGATCTAATCCCAGATTACGTCACGGCGTTCGAGGAGCTGGGGGAAAGGATCCTCGATTGGACCATGTTGATGGTCGCGTTGGTGGAGTGGGATTCGACGGTTGGCCTGGAAGAGCCGGTGCGTTCTGTTATGCATAACAAGAGTTGTGATCTAATCCCAGATTACGTCACGGCGTTCGAGGAGCTGGGGGAAAGGATCCTCGATTGGACCATGTTGATGGTCGCGTTGGTGGAGTGGGATTCGACGGTTGGCCTGGAAGAGCCGGTGCGTTCTGTTATGCACAACAAGAGTTGTGATCTAATCCCAGATTACGTCACGACGTTCGAGGAGCTGGGGGAAAGGATCCTCGATCGGACCACGTTGATGGTCGCGTTGGTGGAGTGGGATTCGACGGTTGGCCTGGAAGAGCCGGTGCCTTCTGTTATGCACAACAAGAGTTGTGGGTTATGGGGGCTGCAACAACGTCCTTGTAAATGCGAAGGAGAAGAGCGCGGAGGAGGTGACAGCACATGCAGCCACCTCCAAGACACCAAAGGTGGCAACGGATGCAGACCCGTTCGGGCACTCCAATGCCACTCCGAGGACACCACCGGGGGTGGTTAACACACCGGTTGTCCTCCTTGTCGATCTTGTCGACATGGAGTGCACAGCACAACGGAAGAGGAAAAGAAGAGGAAGAGAGGAGGGGAGGACTCTGACGACAGCAACGACTCAGAAGGTACCCATGGCAATTCCCCAGATATTTACCTGGAAACAAGTGTCCTCCACGTCATGGACAAGATCGCTGACCTGAACCAAGCCCTGGACACGACAGCCATCCGAGGAGAAATCCGAAAGATCACGGATGCACTCATGCTCATAGCAAAAGACCTGGATCAAGAGGCAGGGAAATTGTTCCTCGCAAAAGAGATCCCACAAAGACAAAAACAACGCAGGATGAGCGAACAGGAAACCTGCAAGACCTACCAGACCCGTGCCGAAGTCCACAAGAAGACAGGGGAAGCGGAAGCTAAGAAGACCAAAACCTGCAACCCCACAACAAGAGTTGATCACGAGATCTCGTCCCAGATTACGTCACGGCGTTCGCGGAGCTGGGGGAAAGGATCCTTGATCGGACCACGTTGATTGTCGCGTTGGTGGAGTGGGATTCGACGGTTGGCCAGGAAGGTCCCGTGCGTTCTGTTATGCACAACAAGAGTTGTGATCTAATCCCAGATTACGTCACGGCGTTCGAGGAGCTGGGGGAAAGGATCCTCGATCGGACCACGTTGATGGTCGCGTTGGTGGAGTGGGATTCGACGGTTGGCCAGGAAGGTCCCGTGCGTTCTGTTATGCATAACAAGAGTTGTGATCTAATCCCAGATTACGTAACGGCGTTCGAGGAGCTGGGGGAAAGGATCCTCGATTGGACCATGTTGATGGTCGCGTTGGTGGAGTGGGATTCGACGGTTGGCCTGGAAGAGCCGGTGCGTTTTGTTATGCACAACAAGAGTTGTGATCTAATCCCAGATTACGTCACGGCGTTCGAGGAGCTGGGGGAAAGGATCCTCGATTGGACCATGTTGATGGTCGCGTTGGTGGAGTGGGATTCGACGGTTGGCCTGGAAGAGCCGGTGCGTTCTGTTATGCACAACAAGAGTTGTGATCTAATCCCAGATTACGTCACGGCGTTCGAGGAGCTGGGGGAAAGGATCCTCGATCGGACCATGTTGGTGGTCGCGTTGGTGGAGTGGGATTCGACGGTTGGCCTGGAAGAGCCGGTGCGGAACCAACACACCGTCGGGGGCCCGTCTCCCGTGGTGGACGCGCTGGCGGCGGAGGTCCCGTTAAAAAGGGCCGCAATAGTGGAAGTGCCTGATGCACTTGTCCACAGACCTTATAAGCATACTACCTCGGGATCTCCAGGCCGCCACGGAGAAGGCGTTAGAAGTTACATGGGCCGACGATCACAACCTACCTCTGCCCAAGATCTAGAGGATGCTTGGAGCCCCTCACCGGACGGCAATTTCCAGCCAGCCACGGGACTAACCGAACCCCAAAGCGACCACCGAACAGCTCACCCGCCCACGTCACCGGCCTGGTCTACCTCGGCGGAGCCACCGACGCAGTGGGATGACGTAATTGAGATTATCGCAGCATCACTAGGGGAAAACAACTACGCCTTACCATCACCTACCAACGTGACGTCCCCCGTCCTACCGGAGGACCTAAGGGACGGCCATTACGAAGCCGCCGGTTGGGAGTTCGTGAGCGACGAAATGTTCCTGGAAGCAGCGGCCCTGCTTCCCGAGGACCTGTTCAAAGAAGTGGCCAGGTCCGAGTCAAGACATAATTTGAGTGATTTTATTTTTTTCGCGTGTTTTGTCCATCTTTCAATTCTAAGTGCCAAATTGACCGTGCAGACTTTGTCAGATCTGTTTACAGATGAAAAAAACACGTTTGTTAGGGGCTAGGGTCGTTAAGGGTAAGCATTTATCTGTTGCTAAAATAAGGTTTTGCATCTATGAAACTGTGAAAAAAAAATCCTATTAACCAAATTTTGACACTTTACTTGTGCGCGCAGCCTACGCGCGACGTCATTACATCACTATGCGGCTGCCGCGGCGCCAGCTAGCTCTAATCGCGAGCGAGCTTGGTGGTCGCGGAGAGTAGGCGATTCGATGAATGACTAACGCGAGAGGCAAAAATAGATTTGCCGTGTCAACTGCATGAAAAAATGTACAAGCTCAGTAGAAACAACGATTTAGACTTGTTCACACCTATAGTGTACTAGTGTCTAATAGTCACGGCAGAAGAAGTAATACGGCCGTACAGCCGTACCCGGGCCGGGCACAAAGTTTTTGCGGTTAGTTCTTTGTAGCCAAATGTTATACCGATTTCGTGATTTATCGCGGGACGGAAACGTATGAAAAGATATCTTCGGCACGGTTCTGTGGGAGCTGTTGCACCCGAAGACCGAGCAATTCACCATATTTAGTCCGATTAGCAACCGAACTGCGCTATTGTCTGCTATATCGCGCGTAGCGAGTCGCTGCCCGTGATTTACTGACGTCAGCCTTTTCGCTCAACGCGTTGCGGGCGTGTGTACGCTGAGCGGCGCAAAAAAGTGTGGGTACGATAGTTTTCGCCTGGAAACTGCCTTTCTGAAGCCGGAAAGTCGCAAAACGGGTTGTTTCCTCCTTTAAGAAACGGGTGTCTTTTTGTCATTTTGAAGACGAATGTGCAAAGCAAGAGACCGAAAGAACATCTACAAGTCTTCAAGTGTGCGACGAAGTCGCAGAAGTGGGGTTAGAATCACCCCACCCAGTTGTGAACTAACTGAATCCAGTGCTAGAACTTCATCTCGATCTACCAGCGCTGCAAGAAAGGAACTAGAGAACTCTTTCGACAAGATTCAAGAGTGTGAAGAATCAGAACACTTTGGTAATGAAATCATCGACTTGGAAGAGTTATCAGCCACGTTGTTTTGCAAAGCCGCGTGTAGTGAATGTGCCGCTAAAAACTGCCTGTCTGTCAAACCAAGTTTTAGGAGAGAACTTGCGACCAAATTGAACTTGCATTGCAGTGCTTGCTCGTCATCGTTTTTGTTCGATTCATCGAAGAAGAGAGTTGTCACGTCTGCAGGTGAGAGAGTACGACACGACATCAACATGCGCTATGTCTACGGTCTTCGAACGATTGGAAAGGGACAAACGGCTGGAGCTGTTCTGTGCGGCGTTTTGAATTTGCCATCACCCATTGTGAAGTTTAGTGAGTACAATGAGTTTTTAGCAACAGTGGTTGAAGATGTCAGCACTTCATCCATGAAAGCAGCCGTTCAAGAAGCGGTTGTTGAAAACAACGGTAACACAGACATCGCAGCAACGTTCGACGGTCCCTTGCAACGACGTGGGCACAACTCCCAGAATGGTGTTGTGACAGCGACGAGTGTCGACACGGGTCAAGTTATTGACGTGTCAATACTCACCAAGCACTGTCAGTGTCCAGCAAAGCTAGACAAAGAACACAAAGAAAACTGCCCGGCAAACTACGATGGATCTAGTGGGGGCATGGAGGTGGCCGGAGCCTGTGAAATCTTCGAGCGATCGGAAGCGGCAAGAGGTGTTCGTTACACAAAGTACTTAGGATACGGTGACTCGAAAGCCTTCAACAGTGTTGTGACAAAGCAATTTTACGGTGCCGATGTGACAGTTGAAAAATGGGAGTGTTCGGGACATGTTCAGAAGAGAATGGGTTCGCGTCTTCGGCGACTGAAGAAAGCTAAGAAAGGGGTGAAACTCACCGACGGATAGCTTCTGTCGGGAAAGAACCGGTTGACCGCCGCAGAAATTGACCTGCTACAGAAATGTTACGGGTCGGCAATTCGCCATAATGTTACCGACGTCGACAAAATGAAAAAAGCAATCTGGGCAACCTTCTTCCACAAGTTGTCGCAGGACGAAAAGCCGCAACATGGACTTTGCGAAGATAGTTGGTGCCGCTACAAAAAAGCAGAGGCTGCTGGAACTGTGTATAAACATAGGACAAATCTACCTGCAGCTGAAATGGAAGCTATCAAGCCGACATACCGCGATCTGACAAGTGTCGAACTTTTGTCGAAGTGTTTGCACGGCGGAACTCGGAATGCGAATGAAAGTTTCAACGGTGTGACTGGACACGTCTACCTAAAACAGTGTTTGTGGCTAAAACAGCCCTAACGTTCGGTGTTCATGAATCGTGTTGTAGCTTATCTAGATATTTGTATCTAGATACTGTATCTAGATACTTTTTGATAATCTTGTATCCGATCTAGATACTTTTTATTTCAAGTATCTACAATCTAATCGAGATACTTTTTTCTGCATCTTTTATCTTTTTTATGGTTTTAGATACAAGATACATTTCCAGTGAGAAATGGGTCGGAATTAGCAAATCTTACGTATTTGTAAATAGCAATAGGAAACTCCAAATTGTAATAAATTTACAACCACCCTCCCTCCAAGGGCAAAGGATCTCACTGCCTAAACTCGCGCCGTTTGTTGGAGTATGCTATTTGCGCAACGCACCGAGAGCTGAAGAGCGCTAGTTCCTGCCTCGCGTGAAGTAGGGAGCTTGTTAGGGAGCTTAGTTGCTTGTGTTTCCAAAATGGCGGGCTCGAGTAGTGAAGCTGCGGACGATGCGGAACGATTGGAACTGATTCGGGTTGAAACAGATGGAGAAGTCAGAAGAATACGAACAGTGTCAAAAGAGGCGGAAACGTTATCCATTCCTGCAATCTTGGATGGAAAGTACTTTAAGATCGCTGGTCGTAACGGCTCTAAAGTGCACGCGACATGCTGTTTGTGTTTGCCCGCAAAAACTCTGAAAGAGAGCATCACTTCTACTGGAAATTTTTTTTTCAACGCGAGAACTCACGATGCAGTTCTCGTGTTCGATGATGGAAATTGTGGCCGGTGTCAACTTGGGATGGAACCAGGACACCACATGATTCGTTCGCATTGGACAAGGAAAAGCTCCGTTCAGCGGAGAATTCTGAAGCCGACTTCGAACGCAAGGCCAGGCAGACTAGAAGAAATGCAAAGAGAAGAATTGAGGAAACGGAAAATGACGTAGATGACCCTGAATATGGAGCTGGGATTGCATAAAGTTAAAAAAAAAAAACAGTGCCGCTTAGAATCGATTCATCTCAGCTAGACGTTTTCAAATTTTAGGGACATAAATCTCAGAAGTTAGGGTCAGTGTGGGTAAAAATGATACAACAATAATAATGGGTAAAAATGATACACCCCCTTATCTCTGAAACTATAATTGATTTTACAAAATTAAAGTATCGACAATAAGCATATATTATTAATTAGTCTAATCAGAAAGATTATGCATCAACTGCTGATTGTTTGTGTAACAAACTCATTTCATTTATATAACACCACATTTCGAGGTTAAAAATCTTTCACAAGTCGCTCCACAACTTTAACTGTCATGGCTAAATGGAAAGGCCTGCAGCCAATCAGCTGGTTCTGGCAGAGAGCTGAGAGTGCGTTCCTCAAAGTATCAACAGAAGCCGGAGCAAAACCCGCTCACTGATTAGTAGCAGAGCGAGAAAAAAAAAGCGGTAAAAATGAGACAGAAATGTTCCAAAAATGATACACACCGCCATTAGCAACCACATGGGTGCGATTGACTCTTGAAGACGCTAAAAATACTTTAACATTGGCGAAACAAAGGTAAATACTAATTTATATGCATGATATGAAAACACAATTTATGTTTATTTATGATTAATCAATTTTTTCTGGAAAATACGACGTAATATTGAAAATATTTGTTGGCAAGCATAAAGTTGGGTTAGTTTTTTTGGAACTTAAAAGCTGAAAATGTAGCCTCATTGGATCCTATCTTAGATGTCCGTTTCTCTCCTTTATATTGCAACTTTTATAATCAAGATATCTTTTTCCTTAGCAAGAATTATGGTTCGATACGTAAGAAAGGAGAAGCGGTATACCAACGCAGATCTCCAAGCTGCATTAAGGGAGATAGAGGAAAAGACCTGCACGTTGCGATCGGCTGCTACAAAATATCGCATAGATAAAATGATACTTTTTAGAAGAGCAAAGAAGATGCACAATGGCTGCCAAGGCCGTAGCACAGTCTTTACGAATGCTGAGGAAACCCAACTGGCGGAGAACTTGAAAATCATGGCTAAGTGGGGGTTTCCGCTCATGAGGGAGGAGGTGAAGTGCGTCGTCCAAGACTTTGTTCAGTCAAACAATAAGAAGACCCCGTTTAAGGACGGGAAGCCTGGAGACCTGTGGTTTAGAAGTTTCTGCAAACGGAACAAGTTGAGCCTGAAAAAACCGGAACCCCTGGAATCCAGCAGAAGAAACGCCACCAGCGATCCGTTTATTATTTACGACTTTTATGAAAAGCTCGAAGAGCGACTAACAATGCTCGACCTGCACGAGAAGCCAAACAACATCCTAGACGAAACGTATTTCTCGGCAGACCCATCTCGTGCGAAAGCAGTGGGTGGAATCGGACAAAAATTGCATCGAAACATCCAGGGGACTGGGAAGGACAATACATCTGTGCTTGCGTGTGTATCTGCAGCGGGTGTAGCGCTTCCACCATTAATCATCTTTGAAGCACAAAAGTTTTGGACGTCCTGGAAAGGAGCACACGACCTGCCCGGAACATTTTATGCCATTGCCGACAAAGGATACATGACGTCGTGCGTCTTTCTGGAGTATTTTGTGAAGTTCTGTTCACAAGTAAAAGAAAGGCCGTTACTTCTCATCTTTGATGGGCATCTTTCACACTTGGACTTAAATATCATCACGAAGGGTCGAGAAGAAAACGTTACAATCTTAAAACTACCTGCCCACACCACTGATCTACTCCAGCCACTGGACAAATGTTGTTTTAAACCTTTCAAAAACATTTGGGAAACAAAGCTAATCGAGTGGCAGCGTATGAACCAGCGTTCATTGTCGAGCAGCAAATCTGAGTTTGTGGACTTGGTGTGCAGTTGTTGGGAAGAGGCATTGCCACCGAAAAATATTGTATCTGGGTTTTTATCCACGGGCATCCACCCATTTGACAAAACCAAATACCCAGTTGACCGCCTTGACACTGTGAAGCTGAAGCGCTACGAGGCGCTCAAAGGTGGGCGTGAAGACGTTGTAGAAGCTGTCGATGGCGCTCAGGATATTGGCTCTGAGGAAACCGAGGAACCACAAGAAGACAGAGCGACAACACCTCTTCCTTGTGTCACGCCTTCACCTTCAACATCGACGTCATCATTTGAAGATTTGCTTCTGTCGAAGATCAAACGAACGGCTGCTCCCTCCAAGAAGCGGCGATTAGTTGACCCCCACGCTAAAGTTATTACTTCAGAAGAGTACTTGCAAATCATTGAGAAAAAATCTCTGGAAGAAAAAGAAAAGGAGGAGCAATTAGCTGCTCGAAAAGAAAAGCGGATGGAAAAGCTACGTGAAAAAAATGGAAAAGCCAAGAAGCCAAGACTCTCGAGACAAGATACCGAAGATCAGGATTCTGAAATTGATGAACCTTCGGCATTCTGCAGCAAGACGGTTAAAAAAGGTGACTACGTGATTGTGACGTACGAGGAAGAGTTCTTCCCCGGCGTCATTTTGGGATCGCGCAAGAGAAACGGCGAAATCGACTTCAATGTCAGCGTCATGCAGATGAGCGGACCTTCGGGATGGAAATGGCCCGACAAGATTGATCAACTTTGGTACCCCCATGAAGATATTAAAGAGGTTATTCAGCCTCCTTTGGCCGCAAATGCCCGTGGTGGGTGCACCGTAATTGAAATTGCAAAATATCAGCAAAAATAAATTTCAATTTCAATTATTTTTTTGTCTGTTTGTATCAATTGGACCACGTTAAGCAATAAGGATTCAAGCGCCAAATTGCAATTTTTGAGCTTTGGTTCTAGGGGTGTTCAGAAAGGGCCAACTTAGTTAAATAATAAAGATCCAAGCGACATCTGCAGTGTGGCGCCATCTGCGGGTAAAAGAACCAACCGCCACGTGTTGATTTGACGTTCGAGTTTAGCAAAAGAGATCCAAGTGACTTTTTTCGAGCTAGGCATGTGTTGCGATACGGCTCTTTAAGGAATAGGGCTTTAATATGACAGCCCGAGGGCGGAAAATGGTCGTGCTGGCCTTACAAAAGTTAAAGGACAAGCAGAAAGAACATGATACCGACGAAGTAAGTTCCCATGCTGTTTATTTTATTAAATACCATCTCGGTTAGGGTTCATACTTTATAGGTTAGCTTTCTTGTGATATCCTATTTTATTTTATTTCTGATTTAGTTTTTACTCTTTTCACAGAATGCTAATCGTACGAAGCAATGTGAAGCAAATGAAACACGTGAAGCTAATGCACCTCCTTCGGTCAACAACACGCTTCCATCTGTGAGTAGTCTAGTATGGGCAACAACCTAGGACAGTGTTTGCTATTGCTGTGGTTCTATTAGTTACTTTTGTTTTGTTTCTTTAGACTGATGAAGGTGAAGGTTTAGCCTCTGAACTTGAACGAGACTACCACCATGAAGAAGAAGTAACTTCTTCATCCGAATGTGAACTTAATGAAACACATAATGCTGTTGCGCCTGCTGCAGTCGACAACACTCTTCCATCAGCTGTGAGTTATCTAATGGGCAAAATCATGGCACTATATTTGCAGTTTCTGTTGTGTTATAAGTTACATTTATTTCGTTTCTTTAGAATGATTTCAGTGGAGATGACTCCAATCTTGATCGAGACTACCACCCCGGAGAAGAAGGAACTTCATCGTCAGACGAAGGAAACGAAGGGGAAGCAAACGTCGATGAAGCCCAGGAAGATATTGCTCACCAAAGAGTAGGAAGACCAACAAAGGGAAGAAAAAGGAAATATCCCAATCAAAACGTTAAAACTCGTGAAATTAAACGGAATAAAAACGACGACTACGTAAGTTCCAAAGGTGTGACCATTTACCGTAAAGAGTTTAGGTTATTTTTGTGTACATGCTCAAAAAAATGCCACGATAATTTGCCGTTCGTTCGTCGCGAGAAGGAATATCTAAAATTTTGGGCGTTGGGTTCATACGAGGCCCAAAATTTGTTTATTTGTGCAACTGTGACAGAGCAACCTGTGAAAAGGAAACGAAACAAAGAGTCAATGAGGAGACAATTCACTAGACTTTACACTCTCGATGGCATCGAGGTATGCAGAGACACGTATGTTCACAGTCTTAGGATTTCGTCTAAGAGAGTCAATACCGCACTTGCCAAAATGAAAACGAACAGTCTGAAAGATAATCGTGGAATTGCTGGCGGCCACAATAAACACGCAGACATCAAAGTAGCAGAGGTTATTGAACAAATAAACAAAATACCTAAATACAAATCGCACTATAGGCGCGAAAAAGTTGAGGACCGGGATTATGTCGATTCACACGTAACATTGAAAGCTATGTACGCTGCTTACGTAAATGACACAGTACTTCCGGTTAGCTTCTCGAAGTACAAATCTATTTTTTATTGTCATTTCAACATAAGGCGCAAGCCATTGAAGCAGGATACGTGCAATAAATGCGATCTATTTGCTGCATTAAAATTGTCAGCAGAAAATGAGGATAGGAAATTAGCCATTAAACAGGATCATGATGCGCACCTGGCCATGGCAGAAACTGCACAAAATTTGCTTAAGTCAAACATGCTGCAAGCCAAAAACGATGAGCATTTTGAGGCATTGACCTTTGACTTAGAAAAAACCTTGCCCCTCCCAAGGATCCCCACAAACATTGTTTTTTATAAGCGGCAACTGTGGCTCTATAACTCTGGGGTTCATTCAGGGAAAACAGGGAAGGGTTACGGCTTTGTCTGGGTTGAGGGACAAGCCGGTCGAGGAGCTCAGGAAGTAGGCTCATGTCTCAAAAAGTATATTGAAGCTAACATTACGGATGATATCACGGAACTTGTATTGTGGGCCGACTCCTGTGGGGGTCAAAATCGTAATATTAAGATTATGTTGATGTTGAAATCAATTTTGGAAATCCATCCCTCTCTGCTGACCATTACTCTGCGGTTTTTAGTATCTGGGCATAGCTTTTTACCCAATGATTCAGACTTCGGGGATATCGAAGTCGCTTTGAAATTACAACAAAGGATTTACCTACCACAGGACCACATAAACATAATGAGGCAATGTCGAAAGAAAAACCCATTTGTTGTTGTGGAAATGGAACCCAATGATTTCTATGGCACTTCGGAGCTTGAAAAACTTATTGTTAACCGGAAGCAGGACATTTCTAATGTAAAGGTAAACTGGCTTCACCTAAGGGAAATAAAGATAAAGAAATGTGCCCCATTTTCATTATTCAGGAAAACCAGTTTTGATGGCGATAGCGTTGAAGTAAATTTGCAGCGAAAACAGCCTGGGCGGCCGCAACAAGTTAGGTTTTCTGAAAAGCTTGTCGCATTGTGGCCCAATGGTAAAGCAATTTCAAAACCAAAACTAGACGATCTTAAATCCATGTTGCACCTCATACCACAAGACGCAAAATGGTTCTACCGATCATTGTTTTCTGATGCCAATGTTGTTGACGATATTGAGGGCTTTAACGGTGAGCTCGACTTTGAACCAAACAACGACTGAAGTATTGTACTGAAATGTAGTTCCTTACATTTTTTTTGAGTTTAAAAAAAATTAATAATGTCGGAAATATTGTGCCTTCCACCTTTTTTTAAAGTCAAAATCAAAAAATGACTTTGATTAATAATATGTTCCTTACCTCTTTATATTAATAAACATACACAAATATTATATCATATTTTGATAAAGAGTTTTCTTTTTAAGCAATGTACGGAGTTAAGCTGTTAATGATAGCAACATGATGTGATTTATTGATATGAAACCAAAAACATAATGTACTATGTCCGGTTAGTTCCTTGTTGCTATTCTCATTTCCAACTTTATATGTTTAGCAATCGGGAACCAGCCACCAAATTGTTAATTACCTTACAAAATACAATATGTTCAGATCAAACCAATGACTACTTTTATTGCAGCATATAACAGGTTTCTATTACTGCAAACCAACTTCAGATTCATACATCCAGTAATTTAGAATATGGATGTTTGTAAACATTCATTTTTCTCAGCTTGCCAAAATGGGGCTTGGATCCTTATTGCTTAACGTGGTCCAATTATAACATCCTCTGTCACATTTTTCCACTCCCTGTCCTGTAGCTGTACAAATCTAGGAGTTACAGTGATGTATCATTTTTAGAACCTACTGTCTCATTTTTACCTTTTTGAGTGGTAAATATGATACACTATTAAAAATTATTTTTTTGTACTTGCAACTAAATATTGACAGTAATTATTTTTCAAGTGGATGGGTTATCCACAGAGAAGGTATTTTCCATCAGAACAATTTCCTAGGTATCTTCTTCCCCCTTTTAAACATAATAATAGGTCAAAGTGTATCATTTTTACCCACACTGACCCTAGTGCAGAGTTGAAATATTTTTGTTATCGACTGTCGGGACTTTCAAGTCCCCTTTATATTACGTACCAAACTGCATCAAGTTCAGAAAACTTCCGAGGGAGAGCGTCTGAATAGAAGCTGTGCAGCTAGTTTCGAGAGTAGAAATTACCGACTCGAGGGAGAATTTTTCTCTAGGCAGATGAACTTCGTAAGTAATGTTTGGATTACTTATTATGATCATTGATTTATTGTGAAAGCATACTCACAAATAAAATTTAAAAAATATATATTTATGTAGCCGATATGCCGATATAAATTGCCCTCACGGAAAGACTTTTGGTCAACGTGCTGACTTGCAATGTATCGTATGTTGCCAATGCAATAAGTAGAGATAGATTTGACTGCATTTTGGGCTCATTACATGTCAATGACAACAGTGCCATTCCAGTTTTGAACTCTGACAAACTGTACCATCTTGGGCCAATGATAACTAAGTTGAATGAGCAATTTAAAATCATGTGCTGTACAACTGTACAAGAGAAGTTAGTGTCGACGAGTCCATGGTTAGGAGTAGCATCAAGCAGTATAATCCTATGAAGCCTATCAAGCACGGGTATAAATCCAAAATTGAAATAGGAATCGTTAAGTGTAGTTTTGAGAGAATGCAAGCTATCGTTGAATAAGGATCAAAATGTAAATTCCAAGCAGCAGCCATGATGATAATATTATAATGAAAACGTTAACTCACTTGCTACGCCGCAACATTCCAGCGCATCGCGCTCAATTGGTTGCAAAGATTGCATGATGATATTATCGTTGGATGAGCGTAGAAATATTCGTTAACCACCGTGTGCTTTTACTTGAGCAATAGAAAGGATACATTCTTGCGATGTATAAAGCAAGAACTTAATTATACGCGTCGCGTAACCGCGTCGCCCCGCAGCGCAGAGGTCCAGTGTTGTCACTTGTCGTTTCAGATTTCCGAACGTACCAGATCGCGGCGGGAAAACGTACTAGATTGCAAAAAATTGTACAAAAATTTCATTTTTTCGTTGAAAACCCGTAAAAAATCCATTCTCGCAAAAAAATGGTCATCGTCTGTTTTGATATGTACTAGTTTTCGAGAAATTGCACTAGAATTTGAAAAAAATCGATTCCCAAAAAAAAAGGTGATTGCTGCTTTTTGCAGGAATTTTAAATATTCGAGGCACATACGATGCATGACTAAAAAATTTCAAAATTTACTAGAGTTTAGAAAGGCGTACTGACGTACCGACGGACACCAACATGTACTAGATCTAGTACCATTGTACTGATGCGGCAACACTGCAGAGGTCACTCACTCATCCGTCAACCGTCACACGGACGAGCAGCACCAGCGCTCTCGCATGCGGCGGTGTAGCCGGTAAAGCAGCAAGCAGCAGCTACTTTGACTTGACCGCGACAGGCGGCGCGACGAAACACATTGAATCAAGGTCATTAGATCGCCTAGCGGCGGCGAGGTGAACTCGCAAGTCGCCGCTAGGCGGCAAGATGATAAATAATATAAATATATGCTTATAATATGGGCTTATAATATAAATATAAGCCCATGTATGGATCTTGCATTGAATCCAAGGTCCTTAGATAGGTCCATGCTTAGATCGCCTAGCGGCAACGAGCTAAAGCTCGAGTTCACCTCGCCGCCTTTACAAAAATAGGCGATTTATGATGAAAATGCAAAGCGATGTTGGAAAAATCTTAATTACTTCACACTCTTCAATTTTCGGGTTTCATATGAACCAATTAATGTATTCATTCTGGCAGCACATTGCGCAATTCTATTTCGCAATATTTAGTTTCAAACGGAGGTGGCATTTGGTATATGAAAATTAAATAAATATTGAAGAAGAGTGTATGAACTATGAAGTACCTATACCATTAACTGAAAAGCGAAATAGTTAATTTAAAGTAACTAACGCAGAAGGCATATAGTGGATGAAGCCTGGGGGGCGATTGTGTAACTTTGTGTTTTCGAAACCATTCGTTTTCAATATCACTGCCTATGGTTTAACATGGGCAGTGATTTGAAATCGAGTGGTTTCGAGCGAAATCAAACGAAATAAAGTTACACAATCGCACCCCTGCATAACTGAAACAGGTTGCCAAGGCACCGAAGTGCCGGCTGGCGAAGTTACATACTTCAAATTTTTGACATAGCATTATCTAGGTGAGGTAGAATGCAAGGGTAACCTTTCTATCGGAGATGGAAGCACCAAGCATGATCCCAGTGCCAATACTGCTGCTGTCGCCTGTCTCAACAAGTTTTTTCTACGTTATAAACTGACATCTTGTGACCTTATCAAAATGTTGCAAACATTAATACCTATACTTAATCCAGAATAAGACCCCCACAAATGGTACCACACCCAAAAAAAAAACCTTTGTGAAACCATATGTGACACTCTTAAACGATAAGGTACATTTTGTTTTTCGGAGTTCGTACTACCCATTTTTGGTTTTCTTATTATGCATAGTGTAGGTAAATGTGCTTCAATTTGAATGCACGATCAGTTGCATATTTTTTAACACTCAAATTAATTATTAGACAACGCCTGCATCATAAAAAATATCCGAGTAGTTTGAATCTTTACGGAACCTTTATAGAACCGAAAAGAACCGATATTTCTTAATCCAAATAACGGTTCCGTTCCTATTCCTGTTCTCAGCATATAATAAATAACGGTTCCAGTTCTATTAAAACTAACGGTTCGTTCAGGTCTCGGAAACGGTTCCAGTTTCGTCCTAAATCTAGTAGTGAAGACTTATACAAAATATTGTACCCAGGAATCAAGTTTCCATCCCTCACTAGCTTCCACTATGGGGTCAGAACAAGCCCAATCGACCAAAAGTGTGCTCGTGGACTTTTAATTTTTTTAGGAAAATTCAGTGTTGTTCCCCTTCCTTTACTGAGTTCAGAACGTTTATTAAAAAAATTTGCGACGAACCGTTCTCCAGATAGAGCCCCTCAAAGTTCGGAGAAAAACGAATATTTGGCAGTTGCAGTGTGTCACAAAATTCAATGCCGATTCTAAACCGTTAAAGATATAAAAAAAACTTCAGAGAGATAATTTGTTCGGAAGAGTTTATTTTACGATGAACTGTAGCTCAAAAGTAAGAATTTTTACTTTTTATAAGGTAATTAGAAGGTCAAAACGTAGGGTAAATTTTTGAATTTTTGCAACTTCAGGGTGCATTCTGAACAGCAAGGGATGAAAAACGGGAAACGATAATTTTTTTGTAGGTACCCTTCCTGTAAACGAATGTTTACATATTGGTTTCGATAAGGGTTTCTACCACCTTCATCCCTTAAAAAAATCATGAAATGCAAAAAAAACGAAAATGGCTGTTTTCAGGGGTGTTTTTCGTGAACTGGAAGTGAACTTAAAAAATTGAAAATGTATGGATTATGTGCCTTACTATTTGAACTCAAATTCCTGAAAGTCCCGATTCCCGTATTTTATTCGTTTAGAAGTTACAAATTTTTTTTAAGGGTCTACTACCTTCAAATTTCATGCACAATTGCATGGCGAGTCGGCGAGTGGCTTACGTGCAGACGCGGGTTTAAGGTTCAAAAAGTGGTCAGAACACACTATCGCAAGGGCCTCGGGGCCCCCTGAGTTTACGGGTGGGGGGAGTGGGGGGGGGGGGGGGGGGGGGGAGGGCCTGCGCAAACAAACCTAAATTCTTTTAGCTTCAACTTCTTTTGTATTGGCTATAAAAATACCAAATTTGTAATCTGAACACAACTTGTGTGAAGGTGAGAGAATTTCTTTAAATTTCTCTGATGGGACCCCGTATATGGTCATACGACTACATGGTCATACATATTGTGGTCACTTGACACATCCCGATCCGGCATTCGAATACAATCTATTAAAAAGTACTGTTTATTAATTGAGAATATTATTATCTTACAGACAATGAAGATTACCAACACCTACTACACGTCAATCGTAGAAACAATGGAGCGTTAACAGTTAATGAAAATATTTAAACATGCACAAATGAATTAGGTATGTTCCCAGTTTATTAACCCAGGCTCATCGTCTTCCCTGTGCCCTCTGCCTCTAGGTCTATCAGCAAAAGATCAACACTGGTGGGAGCGGCAAAAGAGCCTGTAATACTTGCTGTAAAACAACAATTCAAATTTAGACAAGCGCCGATTTAGTCAAATTCTGTGGCCTGCGCCAGCGCTTGTGTATAAACAATTTAAAAAATACTGCATTTTGCTTAAACAATGGTACCCAATTTTATTTACTGCCAGGATTTCTCGATGTTTGTTCTACTTTCGTCCTTGTTATTGTAAAGTTATCAAATGGTATTTTTCTGATTTGAGCTCACATCGACAACTAGACCTTAAGTTAAAACTAAATCAAATGTTCAGTTGAGTGTCACGTGATTTTATACCGAATGAAACATGATAACTGTGCTCAGAGAGGTGCCCTGAACAGGCTGCAAATCTCACCCGAGTATCATGGAAAGTCCATCGCTGTCACCGACATTCTCGGCTCAGATACGAATACATAGAATGATGATGGTGGGTATGAATCACACCATGGCTGTGCTTGCAGCGTGCCAAGAACCCACCCTGTCCCATCGCGCCCTGCCTAACGTGGACCCTGCCCCCATGTCCCATGTCCCAGCCTTGCCTGGAGGTCGTGGGGTATGAATCACACCATGGCTGTGCTTGCAGCGTGCCAAGAACCCACCCTGTCCCATCGCGCCCTGCCTAACGTGGACCCTGCCCCCATGTCCCATGTCCCAGCCTTGCCTGGAGGTCGTGGGGTATGAATCACACCATGGCTGTGCTTGCAGCGTGCCAAGAACCCACCCTGTCCCATCGCGCCCTGCCTAACGTGGACCCTGCCCCCATGTCCCATGTCCGAGCCTTGCCTGGAGGTCGTGGGGTATGAATCACACCATGGCTGTGCTTGCAGCGTGCCAAGAACTCACCCTGTCTCATCGCGCCCTGCCTAACGTGGACCCTGCCCCCATGTCCCATGTCCGAGCCTTGCCTGGAGGTCGTGGGGTATGAATCACACCATGGCTGTGCTTGCAGCGTGCCAAGTACTCACCCTGTCTCATCGCGCCCTGCCTAACGTGGACCCTGCCCCCATGTCCCATGTCCCAGCCTTGCCTGGAGGTCGTGGGGTATGAATCACACCATGGCTGTGCTTGCAGTGTGCCAAGAACTCACCCTGTCTCATCGCGCCCTGCCTAACGTGGACCCTGCCCCCATGTCCCATGTCCCAGCCTTGCCTGGAGGTCGTGGGGTATGAATCACACCATGGCTGTGCTTGCAGCGTGCCAAGAACTCACCCTGTCTCATCGCGCCCTGCCTAACGTGGACCCTGCCCCCATGTCCCATGTCCGAGCCTTGCCTGGAGGTCGTGGGGTATGAATCACACCATGGCTGTGCTTGCAGCGTGCCAAGAACCCACCCTGTCCCATCGCGCCCTGCCTAACGTGGACCCTGCCCCCATGTCCCATGTCCCAGCCTTGCCTGGAGGTCGTGGGGTATGAATCACACCATGGCTGTGCTTGCAGCGTGCCAAGAACCCACCCTGTCCCATCGCGCCCTGCCTAACGTGGACCCTGCCCCCATGTGCCATGTCCCAGCCTTGCCTGGAGGTCGTGGGGTATGAATCACACCATGGCTGTGCTTGCAGCGTGCCAAGAACCCACCCTGTCCCATCGCGCCCTGCCTAACGTGGACCCTGCCCCCATGTCCCATGTCCCAGCCTTGCCTGGAGGTCGTGGGGTATGAATCACACCATGGCTGTGCTTACAGCGTGCCAAGAACCCACCCTGTCCCATCGCGCCCTGCCTAACGTGGACCCTGCCCCCATGTCCCATGTCCCAGCCTTGCCTGGAGGTCGTGGGGTATGAATCACACCATGGCTGTGCTTGCAGCGTGCCAAGAACCCACCCTGTCCCATCGCGCCCTGCCTAACGTGAACCCTGCCCCCATGTCCCATGTCCCAGCCTTGCCTGGAGGTCGTGGGGTATGAATCACACCATGGCTGTGCTTGCAGCGTGCCAAGAACCCACCCTGTCCCATCGCGCCCTGCCTAACGTGGACCCTGCCCCCATGTCCCATGTCCCAGCCTTGCCTGGAGGTCGTGGGGTACGAATCACACCATGGCTGTGCTTGCAGTGTGCCAAGAGTCATTAAATGCACATTAAGCGTCTCTCAAACAAGTTCGTGCTAAGGTTCGCCAAGTATACCAAAAATGTGTTCATTTTAAACGGACATCTTTGTACCAAATATTAGTCTAATTATACAAATATATATCTTGAAGAATATCCCCGAATCGCATACTTCCATCGCAGTCTGCTTCAATTAACAAGCACAAAGTAGGGCATTGTGCAAAATCGTACATCTTTCACAGCGCTTTTTTTTTTAAACCTACGAAACTTAAGGTCTATACTTGTTCCACGTTTCTTTGAAATGTCCTGATACAAAAAAAAAAATGATACATTTCTTTAAAATATTTCTTTACACGACTGCGTGCTGAGGTTATTGTTGCAATAATGGTATCTAAATTTTGATCTAAGAACTGTGCGCTTGCCATGTACTACCATCTTATTTAATTTATTTAATTTTATTATTTTCTTGGACCCGGTTTGAAGGGTATTACAGAAAAAAAGTCTTATAACATTACACAATGGGACATTCTAGAGATGATGATTTATTCAAATAGTAAAACATACAGGCCAACCAATAGTTTGATATTTTATAAGATATATTATTTAAGTTGCTGGCCCGCAAAGGCCTGGCCTGAACATGTTAACCGGTTCTAGCACGACACCGATTGGCATCAATAATAAAATATTTCCCAGATTTACTTGAATGTATTGATAAGAACAAGAACAAATTGTATGCAAAACAACTAAAACACAATATTCTCAGTTCGCCAGGCCATAAATGATTTTAAGTTAGCTATTCGAATATTCAACTGATACTGCTGAGCTGCAATGAACTTCAATCTGCCATTTTTCACCATTTTGTGTAGTCAAAATCTAGAATGCAAAAGCTAATTTTGCGTTTAGGTGAAGAACTGAAAGTGTTGCGCTCCGTTGAAGTATGCAGCGTCGAGTTGTACTTCAACATACTGGGTCGAATGGGTAAGTTGTAGCAAAGAAGGCCCCTTCCTAATGATAGAAATGATGACAGTGTCCGTGAGAAATGAGGAATTGGCCCATGCGGTACGGTTTGTACGGTAGTGTAATAATTAGTCATTATGTAGTCCATCACTTATGGGAGTAATGCTTTTCTTATGGCAATTGTTTGCCCACATGATTGACTTGACATGATTGTCTTCGATTCCATTCATTGCATACATAGTTTATTAGAGCTAAACCTTAAAATTCAATCTCATCAAGACTTTGGCTTTTTATAACCCAAGGCTTGGAAGCAAAAAAGATGTAAAACATTATTTGAGTCCGAAATTAGTATTTCACGCAATACTTTCCCTTGGGAGTTAATTACTTAAACTTTCGGAAGTGCATATTTTTACTTATAGCAATCAATTCACAATATCAAAATTTTGAATTGGTATATCAAAATCAAAATTTTGTTTTTGTATTGAGCAATTCTGAATGTCACTGGCACTCCCCCCCCCCCCCCCCAATTCTTTGAGCATTAAAACCCAGTATAGCAGTAGAACTGAAAGCGTGCTTAAAATCGCCAAAGTCACTCCCCCTCATGACTAAGAGACAAATTATGAACAACTTGCTGATGGGCGTAGCGAGCGAAGTGACCGGAGTGTACACCGAGAATATTTTTTTCATTTTTCATTTTATTTACAATACGTTAGGTAAAATACAGAAATATACCCACGAAGCCCGATTGGGCTAATCTGTGGAATAAGTTGATAGGTTGTGGAAAAAACTTTTTCAAACTGGGATTTGAATGCTAATTAAAAGTCTCACAGGTTTCCAAACTTTCGAATGTGCCTCTTTTTACTTACAGCATTCAATTATAATTTATTTAATTGAATAAGTTGATATAATGTTAGTTGCCTGTATGAGACATGTGATGTGTTTTGAATGCATCAGAGTATATATAGTTGAATGTATTATTTTCTTCTCTCAGGCTGTTTCCGACCCTACAGGACAGCAGAAATCAGTCATATTCTCTTCAGACAATGGATACCGCGCTACGTCTGGTTTGTAGCCTCCGGGATGACGTTTTTCATGGGTCCACTAAGTATTTATATGTTCTCGATGCAGAAGTTAATCATTTTGATGGACCCTATCATCGGTATGTTTGTCTACGGTTTCGGCGTTGTGATAATCGAAAACCTACTCTCGAAGGAAGACAGTGTGAAGGCGTTAATTGCGTCGATGAAAGAGATGAGGACGTTTCAACGCCAGGATAAAAAACCTGGTGAAAAAGTCGTTATAGACGAATCGAAACGAGAATCGCGATTCATCCTCTTCCAACTGATAATGTGTTCGGCAGGGATGTACGCGCAGCTTCCGTACTTTATTATTGCAAGGAAAGTTCTTTTCGTGTAAGTGATAACATGGCCACAGATCCTGAAAGCAGAGTTAAGACTTAACCCTCAGGGTAAAATTATTACCTGCCATTTCAGGGGCAGTAACGATGGTGATTACGAACTTACTTGATTTGTAGATCTGGGCCATGGGTATTTAATGGTAGGAGTGAGATCCCACACGAAAAAGGAAATACGAACACATATGATACATTTAGGGAAAATATACGAAAGTGCAATATCTAACAAGAAACTTATGTTTCTTACAGAAATTTGAACCTTCCATATATGGAAGGTTCATATCAAGCCACACACACACACACACACATATATATATATATATATATATATATATATATATATATATATATATATATATATATATATATATATATATATATATATATATATATGTGTTTCATACATGTTTTTGTATGTACTTCCGTGTGGGATAGAAGAACGGAAGTAAATTGTACTTTGATTGGGAAATATAACAACGAAACTGAGAAACTGTAGCACTGATATTAAAATGGTCGGTGATAGCTGTTATTGGGACTCAGCTGATAATTCGTATCACGAATCACGATCTTGCGATATCAAGCCCGATCTCATCAAAATCTAATCAAGGTCTAATAAGATCTAATGTTATCTTATGATGAGATGTGAACAGTACAAGATTGTGTCAAACTCCTGGAAGATCACAGACATTACTAGATCACAAATTGCTAAGATTGGGTCTGATTGTTAAGCTTAACTATCAGTTAAAATTTAACTGTTATTTAGCAACTCATACAAAGTCCTTTAGAGCTAACTAATAATTACATTTAACTAATAGTTTAGCCTTACCTATCAGTTTGTACAACCCAATCTAAGTGTATTATTATGAATTAAAAGATATTTGGTAATATATAAACTGAAGTTGTGAGCCTCCAGTCATTGAAAACCAAATATCAATGATTCTGTCTGAATTTCCTTATTTCAGACACTGGTATCCTTACGATCTCACAGCGCCTGTCAACTTCGAGTTGACATTTTCTCTGGTCGTGCCTCCCTTCCTTTACGCCCTTCAGCTGGTGATTGTCGTTAGCTCCTTGCTGATGGCCCTTCTTCTGGAAGCCATCGTCCACCTGAGACTTCTCAAACACAACCTGAGTTACGTATTTAGCACTGAAAAGGACACACACCAAAGCAACGGGAATGTTCTGGCCTGGAATTTGTTAGGAAGACTTCACGCCAACGGGCGTTTCAACGACCCAGATTTTGGTCACGGGTGTTTGACCCACGAGTTCTTGACAATTGAGTCATATGGGGTGTCAAGTGACGTCAAAGTTCAAGGAAAGAAGCTGGATTTCAGGATCTCTCTGCGCAGAATGAGAGATCATAAGGAGGCTGCAGACAGGTTGAGATTCTGTATTTGTCATCATCAGGCGATCCAAAGGTAGATACATTTATGGCGTTTTCGACACAGTTTTTGTACGATTTTTGAACAAGATCTTGCGCAATATTAGATACAAAAATACTACCGGTAAACTAAAAAAAAAATATCTTACGCAACAACCTCTCTGTAAAAACATCGACACTCATGGTGATAATGATAATTTAACTATTCTTACAGTTACGTGAAACAAATTAGCGCAGCTTGGGAATACTATCTCATTCAGCAATGCATCTCTACGGTTATTCCTGTCATCCTCTTAGTCATATTTCTGACGCACGTACGTATACCCACATAGCACGATAACTGTTATTACCATGACGTTCGGTGGACATTGTAGAGCTAACGTTGAACAACATGCGTTCAACGTTCGGGCAGAACCCAATCGAACGTTTGGCGAATGTGAACTTTAAACGCAAGTTATCCTCCGTTAGCTTTTCGACGTCCATCTGATGTTCGTAATAACGTTCACAGAGTGTGTTTGTGTCACTTGGGCAAAGGGTTGGCTTAGAAAAGAAAAGTAACTTTTGCTCCTAAAACACAATATGAGTATAGTCCATTCGCGAATAACTGGTCAAAACCACTTGAGATTTTGGTGTAGAAAGACGCGTGCCGACCCTTGTAAGCTCTGCATAGCTCTATTGTGTTCTCTTCGAGAGTGACAACTAACGGATCTCCTTGCAAATAGCTGCGTTGTCACTTTCGTCCCTCTTGTGTGCTTACCTACCTGATGATTGGCAATGAAGGGGTTTCCCCGAAAATTGGCAACACAGGGCTGAGAAAGGGACAGAGTTGTTGCAAATTCTTGAACATGTCAATATACATATCTGTGTTAACAATGGCACTGTCCGAAGCCCTTAAGTTATTTGACCAGTAATTCGCGAATGAAAATATATAGAAACTGTTACATTACATTAAATTTATTTAATCCCTAACAAGAGTTTAACCATGGGTTCCCCAAACAGGAGCCTGTGATCGATATCAAGACACTGACATATGGCACGCTTGTGGTGGTCGTCACGTTCCACCAGTATGTACTTTGCTGGTTCGCCAACCAGATCACAGCGGAGGTACCAAACTTAATGTTCCTAATATGCTTTTGCACCTTTGTATCATGATAATGTAGCTAATTTACGTGGAATGATCCCCTTAGCCAACGAATATCTGCAAAAGAAATTGTTTACAGGCAAAATATATGTGACAGCCCCTCAAAAAAAGCTTTAACCTAGGGAAAATGCAAGGCTTTCAAACAAAGTACGAATAATTTTGTACGATATCATTCGGATGCATTATTAGTTTTCACAGTTATTGCCGTTCAGGAATCTTTTTAACAAAACTGATCACATCACAATAACTATTCTTACTTTATTTAGAAGCATCTTATACTAGGAAACGCTGCCCTATGTTTGCGTGGAAGGATGAGCGTAGCGTTACAGATAAAAGTGGATGCAAAATATCTCAATCAGTGAGAGAACTTCTAAAAATCTCTATACATTTTCTCCCCAGTAAAAGTTACTTAATATTACAATTTTAATTGACTGGAACAAGGACTACAAGTTGTTAATCACTAATCCACTGGACCATGATGTATTAATCGTTATTCCAGTAGTCTCTTTCGATAACTTGCAAAAACTTAATAGCTGAATTTATCATTAATTTATCGAACTGATACCCGATTTTTTAGTAACACATTAAATATCTAATGGTCGGTTAACTTGTTATTTGCCTAGCAACATCTAGGCCTGTTGCAACATCAGAGCCTGTTATTTTCTTGCTAATGGACCGTTAGTGTCTTAATGGGTTAGCATCTAATGTTCGATTAACTTGTTATTTGCTTAGCAACGTCCAATGAGAGCTAGTTATTTTCATGATAATTGACCATCTGCACGGGCCACTGACAAATAGGCACTAAAGTAAATATTTACATTTCCAGGACGAAGCTGTCCGAGAGGCTGTTTACGGATGCGACTGGCTAGGAACTACAGAAAGTCTCAAAAAGTCCCTAAGGATCATTATCTCGCGTAGCAATAAACCTCTGGTCGTCAAGGTCGCTGGATTCCTTCCCTTCAGTATGGAGACGTTTTATTATGTAAGCATCAAGAGAAAGGTCCCAGAATCAATGCTACTGTAGACGGCAAATGGACTTGTAAAAAGGGTATCTAGACTAGATCAAAAAACATTTTTAAAATTTTAACATACAATCTAAGCAAAATTTTACATTAATTAAAAGGTATGCCTTATCCAGAAGAAAAACCTCACAATTGGTACTATTTCATAAAACCAAACCTAAGTAAACTAAGAAACGATATAGGTACATTTTGTTTTTTGGAGTTTGTCAATGTCTGTGTTTTAATTCTTGAAGAAGTGTAGGTAAATGTTCGTAAATAAATGTGTGAATAGTGGCAAACTTTGAAACACACACAATAATATTTTGAAAACGCTTGCATACAAACATATCCAAGTTATTACAACTTTTATTGAACCTTAATGACACCAAAGAGAACCGATGTTTTCAGTCTAAACAACGGTTCCTGTTCCATTTCCGAACCTTGGCAAATAATTACTGTTGCGGTTCCATGAAAACTAACTGTTCTTTCGGATTTTGGATCTGGTTTCGGTTCTTCCCCATAATAAATAGTGAAATCAAGTTGGAATCACAAAATAATTATCGAGATATCAAGTTTCCATCTCCCATAAGCCTCCATTATGAGAAATCTCGTTAGTGCGTTTTTACAGGCTAATAACCTCGATAGTGCGTTTCGTGCGTTTCGTGCATGGTTCCCTATGGTGGGGGTGTGACCGTGTGGAAATATATAATTACATTATTTAAGAGGAGTAGCCAATGGATGGCGATTTGTGAGGTGGCGGGTTTCAGGGGAGGAGGGGGGGGGCAGATAATTGTACATAAAGTGTGACACACCAGTAGACGAGTGCCTATTGAACATAATATAACCGGTTAAACTACATCCCTAGCTGTCATGGATACCTTGGTCTAGCCTGCTACTTGAAGGGCTCGCTGTTCGCGCCAGTTATTATTGGCAACCCATAATCTGCGTATAGAAAAACGTTTGTAAAATTGCAATAATATTAGCAGCCGAGATTGTTTATAAAATTAATGGATTAATAGCAGCCCACTGAGCGTCTCCTATTCAATCTAGAGATGCGATTCAAACAGAGTTTTGAACAGTTTTCAGAGATGAATCGGTTGGTGTAATTGATAACTTTGAATTCGAAATAAAGACACGCTTTTATTATTTGAATGGAGATATTTCCTGTGAAAAAAATTCAAAAAACTCGTAAAACTCTCATCTCTTACTCATTGGACATTTCCATAACCCACAACAAATCGGATATTTTGCTCGCAAGTGTCGTAAGCTAATCACTGCTAGACAGAGAGAACATTCTGTTTAACTTGAGAGGCACTTATGAATTCTTGAACACAGTGAGACTGAGACAGAGCATACAAGCTTAAGTCACATTTTGATATCGTTCACAGACAATCGCCGATTATTTTTTGCTGATTTTTGGCTTAACGTTCTGAATGAGTACACTTGAAAAAATACTACAGATCCTGGCGTAGGAGCGGAAACTCAACGCCGTCCTGATCTTGCGTACAAATGAAAGTTTCCTATGTATGTTCTTGTTAATCGAGGGAGAATATATAACTTGCAGATGATGAAGATGGTCTACACCTACTACATGTCTATCCATACAACAATGAAGAAACATTGAAAAGCACATCATTTTTAAGAGCCAACCATTCCATATTTAAAGACAAATTTAATGTTCATTGTCCGAGATATCAAAGTCATAGATCTTTTGATGAGCTGCAGAGGAACGATTTCGGTTTTTTTTAAACAATTTTGTCAGCAATTTCTTTTATAAAAATGATTTATATATAATGTTAAAATTTTAACCAATAAATGGTATATTGCGTCTATTTCCAAACACCTTTATAATAATTTGAGAATTTAGAACCTTTTAATTTTAATTACATTTAAGTGTATACTTTTCTACGTATTTTTATTACAATTATTCAGTTGTAAGTTATACTATTTTATACTGTGTCCATATGACAACCATATTTCCTACAATAAGACAGTGTGTTTAATAAACTTTTCACTCAGTGTAAGCAAGTAATCTGTGGTAAACTGCAACTTTGCTCTCTTCCTCCTGCTTTTGGAAGTGTTGTAAACCATGGCTAGGTATTTATAACTAGATACAGCATCTAGCAACTGTATGGCAATCTTGTAACTGATGTAGATACTTTTTATGTCATGCATCTACAATCTGACCTAGACACTTTTTTCTGCATTTTTTAAAATCTTTTTATGGTTTTAAGTTTTTTACCTAATAATTATAGGGGACTTTCGCTATCCATTTGCAACCGTCTCAACAGTTCCAAACGAAGAATCTACTCATCAGATACTTTTACCTAGATATATTTTCAAATATATTTTATCTTTATTGATGAGCGTAACGAGCGAAGCGAGCGAAGTTTGGGAAAGTACAGAAATTTTGCTAAGAGTGCGTATTTTTTTTCTTCAAATTTTCCCAATTTCGAATACTGCTCTTTGAAACCATCGAAACCACATCGAAACATCACACCAGCTTTGTGGACTTCTTTTTGTTGAAATCTTAAATTTATCACCACTGGTAAAAAAAAACACTTGTGGGTGTTTGTTTGTTTATTTGTATGTATGACCAAACGCCTGCTTCGATTGCGATTAAATTTTCAGGGTGTTCTCAACTTAGAACCACTGCCCCCATACGCTCATCGTCAACGCGAACACTTTGGCAGCCTAGTCTATATACATATTTTATAACTCTGAGTCTGATCTTGTATTTAGATAGATATTGAAATCTATTTTTTACCAATTTTAACTTGGGAGCCTGTGCTTGGACTGTAGGGATCAAGAAAGAAAGAAAGAAACTTGGAGGCAGCACAAAGCATTTATGTATGACGTCATCGTGGGCTCTGAAAATAGTTTTTTGGCCGTAATTACCTTCCCAAAGCACCGATTTGCTTCAAACTTTCGGTGTTGACTTTTGACAGCGATCACTTCGCAATATTTAAATTTGGAATCGATATGACAATTTTGAAATTATATTTTGAAATTCGGAAAGATTAGCCAAAATGGCAATTGGTTTTGGAGGACTAAACTTTTTTAAACTCTGAGTAATCTGAGCACTTGTTTGAAGGTGAGAGAATTCCTTTAATGAGGCTGTTATACTTTGGCGAAATTAAAACAGCTTTTCAGATTTACATTAGCGCCGATTCCGTCAACTACGACGAGTTTGCGTACGTGTACACATGTGTGCAAGTCATTTTTATTTACTGCCATGAATTACTAATGTTAGTACTTCGTACAAATAGGAGAATCGGCAGGTACTACCTGTATTGGATAACTGTTTTTAAATAAAATAATTTGCTTCTGTTTCGAGTTCATCGCTTGACTTGTAGCTGATCAGGGCGGATGTTGGCGGCGATTGAGGTATTTGACCGCGGGGGCCCCCAGTTTTCAGACCGCGGGGGCCTCTAAAAATGGATAATTACCGGTGGCCGTAGAGGGCCCCCACTCCGTGCAAACTACGAAAATAAGGAGAATGGGCATTTTGAGTTTTGTTGAATCGAAAAATATAGCGATAACCTTTTTTAGAGAATGGATTTTGTGGAGCAAGGGGAAATCCAAATGTTTGGGGGCCCTTAGGATCTCCTTGTCGTCGGGGCTCTTGGGTGGCCAGTCCGACACTGACGAGCGCAGCGAGCGGGAGCTACATTTCCAGTTTCACTCTCCCAAAAAAAAAGGCAATTGCGTGTGTGCGTGTTTGTGTTTTTTTGTAAGTTTGTTTCCGAGCACTCTACAGACCGAGCGCCTGCTCCAATTTTGATGAAATTTTCAAGGCCCCGCCGTTGTTCTCAACCCTCAACTCCATGCGTTTGTTAAGAAATTCCTCCATTCCGATCTCTTTCAAATCACAAAAAAGAGCAGTAATCAGAAATAGGATGGAATTTCACGTGGAAACAACGTGGAAACGAACGCCAAGCACCGACAGCCAACAAACACCAGAAACACATTACACCAACGAACAACCAACCAGGCATCCGGAGAAAAAATGGTCCTGCAGGCCTTTTCACTCAAAGTTACCCTCATCACGTTTTGCTGCGATTAACCTCGTAAGAACAAAATAGTTTACCAACATCCTTTATTGGTGAGATGAGGTTGTGAGAGGAGTGAGAGTGCAGATGAATGAAACACAGCAGCTAGGATGTTCACAGGTTGTTATTATGTTTATTTTGCGACTTATTAGTTCAATTGATTCCCACTGTGATTCTCTAATTGTACCCAATTCTGCAGCCAGCCCAACCAATAGACCTACTCGGCCGAAGAGTGTCTCCTCCCCCCCCCCCCACTCCCAAGACTCTTGATAACTTTACGCAAGAGAAGAATGCAAAACGCGAAACTCAAAACGCCTTCGTTGTAAATGGGGTTGGAAAGAAACTCGAATACATGGTCGTGTTAGCCTAAGATTACCACATCCTAGCCGACTTTGAAGTTAAGTATCATTTGACTCTTTTACGATTTGTAACGAGTAAAATGGTTAATAATTGTAATAATAAATAAAGTTTTCAATGGTAGTGACAAAAACCTAATCATTTGATTCTATGGTATGGTACTCTATGATATGAGATCCCCAAAAAGTGGCAAACTCAAATTAATTCTAGTGTATCGAAATTCGGATATCTACAAAATATTTTTTATATCCAAATTAGTGACCGCCCTGATCAAAATACATCTCACAAGGTCTAATGAGTTTCAGCACAAAACCAAAGGAGCAGTTTTTCAAACGTAGGAAATTTGTCAGTGGCTGGTTGGCAAAGAAAAGAACGGCCTCGAACATTGCGTGCCTAAAGTACCCTGTACCCGTGACCTTACTCAGCTTAAAACAAAAGTCGTTTAATATTATTATTTAATGACAATATCACAGTAAAGTGGTGCCGACACAGGCTATAAATAATTTATTTACGTGAAACAAATCAATGTTGTATTTTCTTCCACTTCCCCACTATCCCAACTCAATGCAAAATGTGTTAGCATAGATGAAAGTAATAGAAAAATTCCGTTAGCAGTGAAACTGTACTACAGCCACATATCTGCAGCACAAAGTTTTTTGTCAAACATAATCCTGCAATGCGAGCGCTTGTTGCGCGTATAAGTAAACTGCTGAAAGATTTGCGTTCTAAGGACGTGAATCCAATACAGTTGTGCCTGAATATTCTAGATCGTACAGGTGAGCAGCCAGCGATGAGAGTTCGGAAACCTGAGGTTAAAAGCTGATATGTAGATTGAAGAGATCTACTTTGAATGAAAAAATAACAATTTAAATTATTTTTAAATTTAGTTATAATACCAGTGAGTTTCATGACAAAATAATAATGTTAAAAATTATATTATGCTTCTTTGAAAAAAAGGCTGTAGCTAAACATGATTTATTTTCCACTGTGCACATGAAACAATAATCAATATTTGATAGGATATTGTGGCTAGTTTATGCAGATACCAGTACCAGCAGATATACCAGGCGGCCAGGACGTCCCGGGTTCGTCTACCGGTTTGGTTGCAATTCAATGTTTCCAATTCCAATTCAATATTTTAATTATTAATCTAAGCAAGCAGCATTTTTTCAAACGTTTAAATCTTATACGATGTAAAAAGATATTGGTAAGAATTTTCAGCAGGGGAACTGCAAGCAACTAATTATTGCTGATATCAAAAATTTCCCTGCAACTCATGAACACTTTCATTCAACGTATAGTATAGCTTTCTATCTTCTTTCAAAATCAACCCCTGTATCAAGTGAATATACAAAAGTCGCAGTTTCAATTATTGACACGTTATTTTAAGGTTCTTGTGTTTGCAAAACTCAAGAACTTTATTTACATCCCACAGTTTAATGCATGTTAATCATTTTGCAAGTTGAAACGTTAACATCTTTTTCTCCAGAACATTTCAAAATGCAATACTTACAATTTTTTACTTTTTACATTACCGTCTACATTCATGATAACTGAACAGGTTCTTATAAGTTCCGATTATAATTCAATAGTTTTGCCTATAGTTTTGTACCGAATAACTTGACATCCAGGCATTTTAATATCAGCACATTTTCAGGTACATATGATGAAATTCAATATTTTATTTTTTCATTTTATTTTTTCCAACATTGACAAAGATATTTTTGGCTTTCTATATAATATTTAAAACCTTCAAACATCTGTCACGGCATGTTTCGAAATAAAATATCGCAGAGTCTGTTTCGGCGAAGCTTTTCCTGCCTTATACATATGTACTACTTCATAATTTGTTATTTTGGTATCGGCCCTCAGCCCGGGCTATAAAAGCTCAATGCATGGGCTGATTTAACGGTCAGCATTTCAGCAAATGCTGACGAGACCCCCACTCCCTTCTAGGGCATCTCGGAGGCCCAGGGACCTTGCTTGCAATGCCCTCGCGCTTGCGCCTGGGGCCTCGGAGCCTGAGGCCTGCCTGGGGACTTTGCGCCAATGGGGCCTCGCATACTGTGTCTCTTGTATATAGAGTTTACTGATTTCATGTTGTAAAATATGTCCAGGCCAGTCTCAAATTCGCTATCAGGTCTTTGCTCGATCAATAACATTCACTGGTAGCAGGCTCAACGTCTTATCCAGTTATTACTCCCTTTATCATTCATTATAACTTGGTAAGGTGTTTTACCAATAAAATCAACGAATGATATGAATCTTATTAACGAATGATTATATTAATAAGTATAATCATAAATAAATTAAAAAAAAATTTGAGATAAATTCCAATTTAATTTGACGTATTCAATGGTGAAACACCATACCAAATTATAATCAATGATCAGCGGGTAATCGCTGATTAAGACGTTGATGCAACCGGATATCAGTCGATTATTTTGCAGCATCAAACACGATCGCTCTATATTTCTTTAATTATTTTGCTATGTTGTTATTGTTTCAAAAATGTGGTGAATAACACTTTGAAGAAAAAAACTTATATGGTATTCGACAACCCCCAATTTGAACCTTCACACCCCATAAAAAGAGTTGTCCACTACATTAACCGAATATCTTAACCTACACTTTGACCATTGTGGCCCAAGGTTTCCTGCCACGCCCATTCGAGCCAGGGCGCGGACAGCGACGGGCGTGCTCCTGGGGCTGGATACTGCCGAGGATATTCTTGCTACAATTGGCATTCATGACGCTGGTCAGTTTACCATATTCTCTTTTATTTTTCTGCGTTAATAGTGTAATTATGCTCATAAGACAACTAAGTGCACTTCGCAATGTAAACATTGACAATAGGTATTACCCCAGATATTTCTTTAAACATATCATAACATAGTTTCCTAGTCGGTTCAATAAATGAGGAACATAGATGCAAAATGCAACTTGTCCAAAATTACAAAAATTGAGTTCGAGGGAGCATCACCGTGTGCATATAGAATTCTTTACGTAGGAATTTCCTCCGGGTTAAAAATTAACATGTCGCATGACAGCTGGTTGAAAATGGATATTTGTATCTTGTGCAGGGTTAAAGTTGTCAAATTTTGGTCATTATCTCAGTTTGGTTTTTATGGACAAGTTGCACTTTGCATCTAAGCTCCTCAAATTATATATAGTCCTGGTATATTGTTATTTGCATATGTTACTGTACAATTTACCATAATTAAGTAGAAATATGGATGTGAATCTTTTAGTAGGACGCACAGCTTTTAGATAATATGGCAAAGGATTGCAAGACTACCGTGGTTCGAATTCGGTTTTTCCAACTCGTGGGCCAACGTTTTGAAACTTTTAGCGGAATTCTCATTTTTTGTAGAACGCGTTGCATTCTGTTTTCGTTCGTTCGGTGACGATGCACTTGGTTGCTGTCAAGCTCGACGGGTCAATGTACACCTTTATAATGCATGTACGGCAAGGGGCAACCTTTCAACTCTTTTTGCGGCTTTCATCCACGTCTTTCTTATCTTACTAGGGCTTCACGAACGTAATTTGTGTTGCGTTGGTGATGAGCGTTGTGGTTTGTAAAGTGGTTTAAAAGGTTCCTATATATGAAATCCATGGAGCACCAAGCCCGATCATTGTCTTCTCGAAAATTCTGATCAATCCAAAATTTAGACAGTTGTGACCTTGTAGACAGGTGTGTTGGGGTCTAAGTTGAGAACAATGGTAGGTGCTCTGAAATTTTCGTCAAAATCAGAGCAGGCGCTAGGGCTGTGGAGCACGCGCAAACACAAAAAAATAAAACAAATACGAAGTGACTTATTTTTCGGGGTGGTGAAATTGAAGATTTCGCTGCTCGCTACGCTCATCAACCATTCTTTGGGATATTGGTAAATACTTATTCACAGATGCACAAAACACAATTTGAAAAGTCAACTTACTCTCGTATTTTGACGGTTTTGAGCACATGTATTTGCACGTGGGCGAATATCTGTCAATATGACTGACGTCAGAAGCTTCAAAGATGGTGACCAGGCGTTTTCGAGGGGCTTATTTGATAGGAATTCTAAAATTACATAAAATACCTTAAAATGTTTTATTGTGAAGAAAATAAGAACCACGTGTCTAAGAACAAAATTCAACAAAGAATGCAAAAAAAAAGTGGTTATAAAAAAGAGGAGAATCCCCTAAACATAATACCCTTTCACCTTACATCGTGGATGACAATACAATAAATTTGCTAATGTGCTGTTCAAAGCCAAGGTTTATAATGATGGTCTAATGTCAGGCAAGAGAAGGTCAAATATTAATCATTAAAATTAAAGCAATTGTGTCAATATAAGCACGATAATTTATAAAACATCTTTCTCAGAAAATTGTTTGTTTTATGTTTGCAACAGATTGTCAGCCCTCTTGCAATCTACATGTTCTGGAGACACAAGCTAACTATCCTGATGGGGTCCATCAACTCGATGTTCATCACTGGAAACGGTCTAGTCCAAGTGGCGTCACTCTTGTATCGTGCTGAGCCATTCCACATCATGGTCGACGCCTTGCACGCGATGCAGTCTTGCCAACAAACCCTCGAACTGCCCTCCAAAGATGCTCTCAGCTTTAAGTTCATGTCACGGGTGATAGTAATGCATATGGTCGTAGTTTCATTTATAGTCTGCGTGCTTTCCGCAATCGCACTACCGTATTATTATCATATGAGAATTTCTCCATTCGAGTAAGTAATTCAAAATCCAATGGTATCGGCACATTCAGACACTGAAACATATTTTTATCAAAATAGTTTTCATATTTTTAAAGTATTAACCCAAATTAATTCACATTGTGATTGGCAACTTATTTCTCAATTCCAGGTACTATTTTCCATACGATTATCAAGTGACGTCGCTTTTTCAGCCGACTTTCGTATTCATCGTCACTGTACTACTTTCAACATTCCAACTTACCATTTGTATGAGTTCTTTTCTGATGGCGTGCCTTCTTGAAGCGTTCCACCAGCTACGCCTACTGAACTACAGCTTAGCCAACGTCTTGTCGCCTAAAAAAAATTTGCTATGTGAAACCAACTCTCTGACGTTGGATATTGACAGCAGTTGCAGATCTTTTCAGACACATGTTGCCTCTTTGAATAGTTGTTTTCCACGGAATGGAGTTGAAAATGAACCGTCTGAAAAATCAATGCCAAGGGCTAGACGAAGATGGCAGGATGTCAAAAGACTAGTGACGAGGATGGAAGACATCCAGGAGGCTCGTGGGAGGCTGAGGATGTGCGTTTCTCACCACGAGACGATCATCAGGTGCGTAATTTAGTTTGGGTTGCACCAACTGATAGATAAGGCTTACGAGGTTCACGAGACGCAACTTTACGTTAGGTGACGAGGCTTTATGCAGGTGATTGCGTCCTGTATCAAAAAATTGAAAAGGAACAAGATACGGAGCTCCTTGAAAACGACATTAGTAGAGTCCAGGAATCGTGCGATAAGTGCCAAATTGAACTAAATATTAAAAAGTGCAAATCAATTACTGTAAGAAAATATACAAACCCGAACCTACAAAGACATTAAAATTTAGAAGAAAATAACCTTGAAAGAGAAGAATCATACAAATATTTAGGTAAAGCATAGATTCAAATATGGTCTGGAAAGTGCATGTAAATGATATAATCAAGATACCAATAAGGACTCCTAGGTTGCATGCTTTTATTAAACTAACATTCGACATCAATTGATTTTTTTCTCGACCTATGGTTGTTTTTCCAGATTTTTATACTAATTGTTGCTGTAGGAAGCACCAACACCTGGCCACGAAGCGTTGCATATGAACCCAATCGTTTGCAAAGTAACAAAATGTGCAAAAACAATAATATCAAACAAGGTTAGCGTATCAGGTTCCTATGAAGTGCCTCGAGGTATTGGACAAATACATAAAAAGATAGAACACCGGTCCGCTATGGCCATCGAAACTGGAAACGCATAGCGTGTAGCTTCCACACATAATATGCAATATGCACTTGCAGTTTCTATTGGGATTTGAAGATTTTTTCAATGATCTGTGAATATATGTCATATTTGATCACCGAAATGTTTGAGGCTAATATTTATATTTTATATAAAATTTTCAGTCAGTATGTCACGTTAACGTATTTCAAAAATGCACTTGAGGAACTGATAAAATAAAGCCCGAAATACAGCGATTCACTTTTCCCCCCCGAAAAACCCATGTGCACAAAATGATGCTTAATGTTCAGACAATGCTGCGGTCCATTTCCCTGTTAAAAGTGTCATCATGCATCAGGGTTTGTACCAGGGTTGTCCAACAACTGTTCCAGATACGTGAGGGCCCTGAACTCCGCGTTCGAGCCTTACCTGGCCGTACAATACATCTGCACCATCCTCCCTGTTACGTTGGGCACCGTCTACACTACACATGTAACTAGTGATGTATTCGTAAAATTTTTAGTGTGGGTACGCAATGAAATCAACACTATTTCTTGGGTGTTGTGGGGGGGGGGGGGGGGGGGGGTAAGACCTGCTCGGTAATTACGTTGAAAATAGGGGGTTTGGGGCGCAGTCTCAAAAAAAATTTTGGACCCAAGGTTTCCTTTGGAGTAAATCTACGAGTTTACGGAAAAATCGGGCTTGGTATGACTTGTTCAGAAATGCATTTCTAAGTATAACTACGTCATTGCTTTGGGAATATGAAATAAATGCATCCCGCTTATCTCTGGTTCAATCCACCCCTTCCCCAAGTGATTTTGGCCGTAGAATTTGGTGGGCATTCGGGAATTTTATAAAAGAAAATCAATCATTAATAGAATACGGTTTGTTTTGACGTATACGTTGGTGTTGAAGTCGACTTCAACTTCCACACAAAGCGCCTTTTATTTCGTTGCTGTTTGGTTTTTGCTAAGGACGAGTGCACCAAAGGAAACGCAAATCGCAAATCCGGTTGTTTCCTTCTATGCATGTTCAAAAGAATTCACGCGTTCAGTGTTGTTCGTGCAGTGTGGTATTTTAGATTTTGTGATAGAATCCTTTTGATTAGAAGCGGGTTTGCGTCTGAGGGTTTGCACCTCGTTGCGAGGCCGCGAAGGCGGTTACCGACATTTCAAATTGATAACAGTAGCATTATCACTCTTGTAGCGTCGTACCTACTTTTGGATATCGAACCCGTTCCGTTATACTCGGCCATTTCTCGTAAGTCGCGAAGCCAACAGGCCCAGACTACTCAAATAAATACAGTGGCATTCTTAGTAGATTTAGGTGTTATTTTAAATAAATACAGTGGCATTCTTAGTAGATTTAGGTGTTATTTTAAATAAATACAGTGGCATTCTTAGTAGATTTAGGTGTTATTTTAAATAAATACAGTGGCATTCTTAGTAGATTTAGGTGTTATTTTAAATAAATACATTGGCATTCTTAGTAGGTTTAGGTGTTATTTTAAATAAATACAGTGGCATTCTTAGTAGATTTAGGTGTTATTTTAAATAAATACATTGGCATTCTTAGTAGGTTTAGGTGTTATTTTAAATGAAAAATGAAAAATTTATATTTTCGTCTTGAAAACAAAGGATTGCATGATAATTCGAATAATTATAATTGTATTCCGCGTTCCCGTGCGTCCACCCGCGTTCCCTAGAAATTTCGAAGTGTGGGTACGGCCAAAAATAAAATACACCCGCATGTTCAGACCAATACATCATTATTCACTGCATGTAAGCCAAGAACAGACCAGCATTTTATTTAGTAAATATTATAGTATCTGTACGTCAATTTTCTTTCTTTGAAAAGGGGAAGCCGGAGTTGGCAATATAATGACAACGCAATGTCCTATTACACCAATAAAAAGCGAACATGGTTTTGCACCAGTAATGAAATTGCAAATATTATAATCGAATAGGATCTCAGCTCGGTAGCTCAAAGAGTGTGAGTACTCATGGATGGTACCAACCGAGCGGTTTGGGGGTATCGACCACTCAAGTAACTGTCAGTTTTGGGAAAATTTTATTTATCATTCAAAATCCACTCAATTAATTAGACTTGTTTTGAATGTTTCTAGAATCCCGTGATCGACGTCAAGCTGTTCATATACCTGACATTAATGTGCGTGGTAACGTTCCACCAGGTGATGTGTTGCTGGCTCTCCCAGAAACTCGCGGACGAGGTAGGTACTTACTAACAGTTTTGGAGCCTCCAATTTTAACCAAATTTTTTTAGGTATTATCTTTAAAATACAGCCGGGTTTTTTAGTGCTTAATTTTATAATTTTGGTTAAGGAAGTGATGGGTAGGTACTCTGTTGACTGAGGGATATCACAAAGTTTCGAAAGATTTCGCGTAGCCACTTTCAACATAGGAATTGACAAAAGGTTCACGTTCACTTATAATATTATAATACTTATATATTAAACACTTATAATATTATTATTTTAAAGTAACTATTTCAAACTGGGGATTGAAGGCTCAATAAAATCCTCGCTGGTTTTCCGACGTTCCGTTACATATTAAATACCTAGGAACTAGTTTTTTTCAAGAGTGATGGCTCGACTGACAATGGCAATGAGAACAATAGAACCAGAGTCGGGATTGGAATTCTAGTTTGAAATAGTTTTTTTGAAAACTAATGAAAAAGATAATATGACGAGAAGATGAGAGAAATTTGATGAAGTAATTGAAGTAATGAAGTAACATCATAGGAATAGATTAAGCTGTGTCGGGATAAGCTATAAAAAGTGCGAGTGTTTAAAAAATAAATTTACTTATTTCGCGCATGTTCGTTTGCAGAGTGAAGCTACCAGAGAAGCCTTGTACAGCATCGACTGGTTTGAGTCTACAGATAGTTTTAAAAGGTCCCAGAGGATCATGATTTCCTTTTGCAACAAACCTCTGGTCGTCAGATTCGCTGGGATGGTACCAATGAACATGGAAACGTTTTATTACGTGAGAAAAAATTATTATATTGCATTATGCTGATGATTGATAACCGTGTCATTCAATACGTCTCAGGATGATTTGTCAGAATGGGGGGCATTGGGCATATACTATTATCATTGTTATATTGTAGAATACTGGGTTTCTGACAAAAGAACCTGGGACGTACTGTACGTCAAAATAAATTTGTATAAATGTCATTGACCTAATAATATAATGATGCTCTAGAGTGATAATTCCTTCAAGAACAGGAAACAAGACTTGAACATTTAATGCGCTTTTCACAACTAGCTTCATTTCTCTTTTATTTTGTGACAAACTGGAAGTTTGATGCGGATACCGGGGGAGGTTGGTCTGATGACAAAAACCAAGAGACAACCTTGATGAAATGATTACTTGTTATTTATACGTATATTATAAACTAGGGCTTCGCGAACGCAATTTGTGTTGCGTTCAAGATGAGCGTAGCGGTTTGTGTAGAGCGGATAAAAGGTGCAGGCAGAAATCATGAAAACTCCATTGCCTTCTCGAAAATTCTGATCACTTGAAAATGTAGACGGGTTCTAAGGTTCCATTGCTTCTCTTCGAGCTTCCAGATAGCAAAAAAAATGCAGATTATAAACTCATTGAGTAATGATAAAGTAAACACATAAGATGTAACTTATGACGGAGGGTTCTTATGAGATTGGAGATAAATTTCTAACACACATTTACCTACAATTACTTCCATAAAAGAAACTGGCTAAACTACTGATCACTGTAAAATCTTTGCCTTGGCCAGACTTGGAGTCAACAAAGCTGGTAACCAAGGAAACGAAGGAAATTGGACTCTTATTCAGTCAGGCGGAATCTTATCTTTTGTGGGAGATTGGTTTTTTGTTATTTCTCTTATTGTTCTTAAATACGATGTTAACTTTCAGGTATGAAAGCCAAAGAACCTGTTTTTTGCAGTAGAACGCTAGATTATGAAGGTTCAATAGGCGCTTGCCTTCTAGTGTGTCACACTTTTTATACAATTTTCTGCCCCCGCCCCCCCCCCCCCGAAAAGCGCCACCCCACAAATCGTCGTCCATTGTCTTCTCCTCTAAAATAATGCGATAATATATTAACACACCCCACCATAGGGAATTATGTACGAAACGAACGAAATGCGGGAAACGCACTATCGAGGTTACTAGCCAGTAAAAACGCAGTAATGAGATTTCTCATAATGGAGGCTTACGGCAGATGAAAACTTGACGCCTGGGTAATTATTTTCCAATTGCAACTCGATTTAACTGTTTATTATATAGGGCAGAACCGAAACCAGATCCAAAATCCGAAAGAACAGTTCGTTTTCATGGAACCGGAACTGTAATTATTTGCCAAGGTTCGGAATTGGAACAGGTACCGTTGTTTAGACTGAAAAATCGGTTGTTTTTTGTTGCATTATGGTTAAATAAGAGTTCTAACATTTGGAATAATTATGTGTGTATGCAAGCGTTGTCAAAATATTTTATTAATGTGTTTCAAATTTCGCCACTATTCGCGCATTTATTTACGAAAATTTACCTGCACTTCTTCCAGAAAACAAAACAGACAATGACCAACCCCGAAAAACAGAATGTTCCTAAATCGTTTCATAGTTTTACTGAGGTTTGGTTTTATGAAATGGTACCAATTGTGAGGTTCATCTCCTGGATATGGTGAACCTTTTATTTATGTAAAATTTGGCTTAGATTGGAAGTGAGGCGAAGCTGGAAGAGCTTAGATTGTAGCAGGGATTGGAACCGGAACCCCAACACAAAAATAGTAATAACCGAAACCGATCAACCGAAATATCTAGCTCTCGTTCATAGGCTAGCTCGTCGCTAACTGACTACAATAAAATTTAATTGAGCTTGGAATGTTGGTGAGGTCAAAACAAAAACTATCACCCACCGATAAATACAAGTCAAAATAGAGATGATCTTAATATAATTATGCCTCGAAAAGTGTATTGTCCAATGAAGGAACCTTACAAATAATATTATGTAGCCAATTCAATTGCAAAAATTCCATAAGGAGGTGATTCAAACCATTGATACGAATGATTTTCACTATAATGTGAAGGACCTTTCTTTTTCATTTTCAACGGGTCTCGGAAAATGCCAAAAGAAAGGGAGCAAAACACGATATCTCAAAACTATTGTATATGATCACGAAATTAGCTTAGGCTTAAAACTCATAAGATTTTATTTGAAGTCACATCTCTTGTTTTTATTTTTCCACAGATGGTAAAAATGACGTACACCTATTACATGTCGCTGGTTACTACTATGAACAGGCGCATAAATTGATGAATGGATAGTGTGATTATATTTGTGATGATATGTTATTTACTTTAAAAAAAACTTATGCTTTACCTTTTCTTCTAATCTTACCAAAGTATAATATACCTGGAGCTTATGGAACTGCTAATGTTAAGCTGTCTGTCAAAATACTGATTCACTTCGTGTTTTGTGTCTGTCACCTGTTCCATTTTATTTAATCAACAGAACAAATAAATAAACTATGATATTTTTTATGTGTCTTGAACAAAACCATTCAGCTTTTAAAATAAATAAAATGCAATAAAATGGCTTTCTCTTTTCACATCCATTCAAAAAAGTCATTGTGAGAGGATGACATCGTGAAGAAGATATTATTTCAAAAATACAAATGACGAATCATAAAATGTCTTCCCTGTTGCTGTACGTCATACAGTAGGTATGCATTAATTTGTGATATATTTGCATCATAGTACTTCCATGTTAAGTTATACATTCATATTTGTGAAGCGCAAATCATAGTTTTTTTTTGCCTTGCAAGTCAATGTTGCCTTCATTCAAATTGCTAGCCAGGATCAGAGTTGTGACAGATAATTTTAAAATTTATCTATATAAAGATAACGATAACGATAATGCTTTTTAAAACTATCTCGATGAAAGATGAATATAACCAAAATTTATCTAGATAATCCAAAAAAGACAGAAAATAATATTTAAAAAAAACTTCCTTATTGGCTTTGATCATTGACCAATGGATGGCCAGTAATGAAGACAATCCATCCTGAAAACAGCAAAATTTTCAATTTCAAACAGTGATCTTCTTTCACTCATCCTGCACGCTTCCAAAAAAAGAAACGAGCGTGCAAGAGGACCACCGCATTCTGACCGGGCTGTGCTCGATGGCGTCAGCGACATACACATACGGCCGTGGTAGAGGACAATGTTGCCGGTGAAATTGATTTGACAACCGGTTTTTTTTTGATAAAAGATTGATTGTTATCTAAGATAAATCCTAAATATGACGATTTTTTAAATCTAGATAAAGAAATAAGATCATGGTTTCTCAAATTATCTAGGTAAGATAAAAGATAACGAAATTTATGTAGATGATTTATCTAGATAAAATTATCTAGATAAGTCCCAACTCTGGACTTTCTTATACCACTGAATTCTTCAAATTAAATTGGAATTTATCTCAAATTGAATTGAATTGAATTCATGATTATATTAAATCATATAATCATTAGTGAATTTGATTAATTTAATTAGACGATTTCATGGGTAAAACACTTTACCAAGTTATCTAGAAAAATATTATCTAGATAAGTTACAAATCTGGGCGGGATAGGCAACTATCTCATCGCTCTCTGTATGCCGTGCAGTACCTTACCTCATACCCTTTCCAGCTGTCACCTTCGGTCAGATCAACTATATAAAGAAGAATATTATGTAGCTACTTACTGCTTTTTAAAAGCTGACATATTATCCTATGCTCCATTTCACTGTAAGAAGGATAATAATAATAATAATAATAATAATAATAATAATAATAATAATATCTTTATTTGTGAGACAAAATGGCGAGGTTCACAATAATCAAAAACACAAAACAAATGGTAAAAAATGCAATGTATGATGACCTATGATCTTCCACCTAACCAGCAAATTAAAAGTAAAAGCCTATTAATAAAATTGAAACATATTATTTAACAGCTCATTATGTAGGTAATAGTATAAAATTAAATCTGAGTGTGATAATCTTTTAAAGAAACTTGTGCCTTCTGCAATTCCAAAAGTCTTACTTGTTTTTTGAAATTCTATAAAATTGTGATTTTTTATCAAATTCGGTAGTTTATTCCAAAGTATTGGACCTATAACAAAAAATGAGTTCCCTCGGAGGGTCGATGAATGTATAGGCACAGTAATTAAGTTATTTCTTTCATTTTTAGATGGATGAAGTTTATCATATAAATATTGGGGAGCTTTTGTGACTAGTATTTGATGAATATAACAAAGCATATGTAAATATCTTCTGTTTTTCATGTTGAGCATATTGAGGATAGTGGATTAGCAACTTACATAAGGACCCACTGCTGCTAGATACGAGCTAAGAGTCTCAAAACTTACAAGCCGTGTCTTGAGCATGACAAATGGCTCTATGAACAGTTTGGATCTCTAGCTCGTATGTAGCAGCAGTGGGTCCTCGAGGAAGATGCAAATCCACTTTCTTTCTTAACGTGAAATGGAGCATAGACCATTGCCTCTAAGGGCAGACTTCTAGACGTGAAATAATAAAACGAGACATTTTGTCAGTGGTTGGTTGGCAAAAAATGGACGGTCCCGAACGCCACAAGCCCAAAGTGCCTTCTAGCCGTGACCTTCGCTTTGTCTTTAACGGTCGTCGTTAGATATGTAATGACTCTTACCAACAATAAAGTGGTTGCCGACACTTAGGCTCTACATAAATTATTCAAGGGAAATAAATCAATGATATATTTTACTCCTACTCCCCTATGTTCCAGCTCAGTGCAAATAAGTTAGCTTGGGCGAAAAGTATTCAAACAATTGGGAGTTTACTAGAGCCTTAGAGGAAGTAATCTAGATCATAAGGTCTTCTGTCAGTTTATAATCTTGCAATGGAAGCGATTGTTGTGCGTATAACTAAACAATTAAAAGTTTTGCGTTCTAGGGACGTGAATCCTATAAAGTTTTGCCTGAAAATTCTAGATTTTACAGGTAAGCAGCCACCGATGGCTGAGGTTAAAAGCTGATATGTGGATATGTTAACCTGTAGATAATTTAAATTAGTATACATTTTTATAAATATAAAACACCATGTGAGCGAAGGCTTAAGTCAGTATAATAATGTTACACATTTTAATATGTGCTTTGAAAATGATTTATTATACACTGTGTACATGAAACAATCAGATGTAGTACGCACAAATTATTTATGCAGCGTTTTTTTTACAAACTTAATACGAGTCAAATGTATTAATTTTATGGGCAAGGACTTGGTTTGGCACGACACCATCAGTTAAAAACTACCAAGTATCTGTATACTTTAGCCTGCTATTAATCGTTATTTTTTAAGAAATCGCAACCGGATTCGAATTCGACATTTTTATTAATATATTAATAAGTTTCTGATAACCGATTTCAGAACCGGATCGGCAATTTTTACGAAAATCCGAAATTTTTACCGGAAAATGTATTAGGAATTTCGAAAGCATTAGGTTCTTATCGGCATCCATACATAGATTAAGTAAACTAATCCTTTTTGTGGTGAAAATGATTTGGAATGCTGTTTATACATGTCCAAACAGAAACGAGAATCGAAACCCAAAAGTTCCGTTAAATTAAAATCGTCAAACCAGATTTGTAACCAATATTAAATACTTTATTAGACAGTGAAACAAAACCAGAACTAGGACATATGTTTTGAAAAGTTGCAGAATCAGAAACAGAAAAAGGTCCGCACCTTTTTCATAATTTAGAAACCGGCCACGGAACCGGAACCCTTATCGATAAAAATTAGCAGCCCTGAAAACAAAGCGAACTTCTAGCGAAAACTTTCACCTATTGCAAAAGGTCCCTTATGACCCAAAAACAAAAAAACTTTTATTCTATATTATTTCTATATGCTTTCAAAATCAAACCCAACATCAATTATGTATACAATTCATAAATTTCGCAAATTCAATTCTTTACTCATTCACGGAACTGATTTCTTATTCAGGATACAGTTAAGATATTCTTGCATGTTGATACGTTAACATATATATTTCTCCTAAAAGTTTTCACAATACAATACTATGATTTTTTTATTTGTGACATTTTCATCTAAATTAATGATAACTTTACTGATACACGGGCCGAAATAACAATGTCTAAATAAATAGTTGTGTACCAAATAACATCTTATCCTGACATAGGAGCGAAATAGTCTGGCTTTTAACCAAATATCCTAACCCTTGATACTAACCCTTGATATCCTAACCTAGATTGTAACCCTTGTCGTCCCAGGTTTTTTGCCGCGCCCAATCGAGTTTGGGCGCGGACAGCGACCGTCGCGCTCCTGGAGCTGGATGCTGCCGAGGATGTTATTTCTACAATTGGCATTTATGACACTGGTCGGTTTACGCATTTTATCTTGTGTATTTTCTGCGTGGATAGTATTTATGCTCAAAAGACAAACATGTTCATTTCTAATTGTAAACATTGAAATAAGGTATTACCACAGGTATTACTTTAAACCATGGCATACTTTTATAAATAAATCAATAGTATATGGCTGCTAGTTTGTAGTTTTTCGGCTAGATCTCTGCACTGTTTGGGGGAAAGTGCGAGCTCCAAGTGGCTAGAAAAGTAGGTACGTAATAGTGTTCCTTGGTTGGGAAGCTAAATAAATTGCGCATTCAAAAAAAATGTTTGACGTTTCTTATGGAGCCAATGTTGCCACGATCTAGTGGGGTACTACAACCTAAAAAGCTAGGATTGCGAGTAATATAACAGTGGGCCATTTTTTCAACACATCATAATATAGTTTTCAAAACTATATAGAGTCCTCCTATATATTTTTATTTGCATATGTTACAGTACATTTTACCGCAAAGAAAAATTTGAAAGTAAACCTTTAAGAAAGACGCCCTGCTATCAGAAAATCAGAAAATATGCATAAGGTTTTAAAAACTACAGCTGTTGTTGGCAATTTGTCTTTTTAGCTCGTGGATCTAAGTTTTGAAACTTTTGGCACTGAACTTCTAGCAATGGGGTCTAAAAAGAGGAGCATTATATTTATTCACCTTCACATCGTGGAATACAATATAAAATCGTTTACAGCGTGCTGGTCAAAGTCAAGAACAATATGATGGTGATAAGTTATTGTCAGGCTAGAGCTGGGTCAAGAATTAAATCATTTATATCCAAGCAAATGTATCTTTATAAGCACGGTTATTTATAAAAACTCTGTAAAAGTGAATTGTTTACGTTTCCAACAGATTGTCAGCCCTCTTGCAATGTACATGTTCTGGAGACACAAACTAATCATCCTGATGGGGTCCATGATCTCGATGTTCATAACGGGACTCGGTCTTGTACAAGTGGCGTCACTCTTGTATCGTGCAGAGCCATTCCACCTTATGGTCGACGCCTTGCACGCGATGCAGTCTTTCCAACAAACCCTCAAACTGCCCTCCAGAGATGCTCTCAGATTCAAGCTAATGGCACGCATCATAGTTATACATCTGGTCGTAGTTTCATCTGTAGACTTCGTGCTTGCCGTTATCGCGCTACCGTTTTATTATCCTCTGAGAATTTCTCCATTCGAGTAAGTAATTCAAAATCCGATGGCATCGGCACAATCAGACACATAAGGCATGCACTCTCCTAGCCGAAACATCTTTGTTTAAAAAATGTTTGCAATTCTTTTTTGATGTAAATCGAATTTATTCTATATGTGATTGGTAACCGATTACTCAATTCCAGGTACTATTTCCCATATGATGAGAAAATCACGCCGAATTTTCAGTTGAGTTTCGCATTCGTCGTCATTGTAATACTCTCTACTTTACAACTGACCGTTTTTATCAGTTCCTTATTGATGGCGTGCCTTCTTGAAGCGTTCCATCAGCTACGCCTCCTGAACTACAACATAGCTAACGTCTTGTTGTCGCCTAAAAGAAAATTGCCTTGTGACACAAACTATCTGACGTTGAATATTGACAGCAGTTGCAGATATTTGCAGACAAATATTGGTTCTGTGTATCGACGTTTTCAAGGGAATGGAGTTGAAAATGAACCACCTGAAAAATCGATGTCTAGAGCAAGACGAAGACAGGCCAACCAAAGGCTGGTGACGAGGATGGAAGACATCCAGGAGGCTCGTGGGAGGCTGAGGATGTGCGTTTGTCACCACGAGACGATCATCAGGTGTGTGATATAGTTTGAAAATCAGGTGTGTGATGAGCAAGAATGAAATAACATAAAATGACCATCGATTTGAAAAGAAATAAGCTTAGATAACTATTGTTCTCGTTTGCAATATTAATGCTCAAATACGGGGGTATGCCAAGCAGGCTGATCTTTCTAGTTTTGTGATATACGGAACTCGTGTTTTCGTAAGGACCGACATTTTTACAGGAACACATAATGTTTACACACAATAATATAATAATCGAAATTAAGCTACCTACTATAACATACAATATATAATGCAGTACACACATGCCATTTCTTAGTACAGCTTAATGTAAAATGGGCCGTTACTGTGTCATGGCATTAATAATAATTGTGTACAAGATAATAATAAAATAAGCAGTCAACTTTATTTAACAAAAATGTGATTGTTAGAGTGTTTAACAGCTTAATAAAGTTTTGTACACAGTATGTAAACAACCATTTGTCCATCCAACTATTCCAGATACGTGAGGGCGGTGAACTCTGCGTTCGAGCCTTACCTGGCCATGCAATACATCTGCACCATCCTCCCTGTAACCTTGATCATCGTCTACGTTACCCATGTAAGCCAAGAACCGACCAGCATTTTATGTAGCTAAAATGATTTTATGTTTTTGCCACTTCTTATATATATTATTACTTCTCAAGATAATTTGTAAACGGGAAAACCGAACTAGCAATGCAAACCGATTGCAATATTCTATTACCCTTCTATCTGTGCCATTACTTCAAAAAAATTTACTACGTTTCGAACTTTTCCCTATATTTGCTGCTGTACCTTTTGCTGTTTGTAATAAAATTGCAAATATGATCGAATCCGATCTGAGCATGGTAGCTCGAAGTGTGTGAGCACTAAGTTGGTAATAACCGAGCGGTACGGGGGCTATCAACCCCTCGTGTACCTAACATTTGAAGAATTGGGCACATGTATTTGTTGTTAATAATCAGTCTTGGTTTGATTGATTCTAGAATCCGTCGATCAACATCAAACTGTTCATTTTCCTGGCATTAGTGTGTGTGGTAACGTTCCACCAGGCGATGTTTTGCTGGCTCTCCCAAAAACTCACGGACGAGGTATTCACACATTCGGATGTTTTCAGTAAACGGTATTGCACAATGTTATAAACCCCAATGCCCAAAGCCACGAAGAGCTGTCAAAAGAACTTGAGACTCACTATATATTACATATATTTTGGCCACATTATTATTATATGTCTTATATTTTGATGTTTTGCAGCCTCCGATGCAGAAACCCAATAGGATTGGTGTATTGCTCAGAGCACAGGGTTTGTTCCTGCCAAAATTTGTTTCTGATTGTGAAGTTAGTGTCGGGAATCCTCTTGGGTGAGGGCTATCGCAAAGATTTTGCGTAGTTATAATTTTAAAGATAAGATTTGACAACCAAAGTTTACTTTATTTGTGGTGTGACCAAAAAATAGAAATTCTTCGCCATATATATAGAATTGATTTGCTGTGTCTTGGATAGCCATGAAAAATCCAAGTGCGAGTAATAGTTTTCATGTAAACTTTTGCCTTGAATATAAATTTAATTATTCCACTAACGTTCGATTGCAGAGTGAAGCTACCAGAGAGGCCATATACAGCATCGACTGGTTTGAGGCTACAGATAGTTTTAAAAGGTCCTTGAGGATCATGATTTCCTGTTGCAACAAACCCGTGATCGTCAGAGTCGCTGGGATGGTACCTCTGAACTTGGAGACTTTTTATTACGTGAGAAATAGTTTATTATATTGCATTATTATATTGGATTATGCACTTAGCGATTCACGGGCCCGCCAGCAGATTTGACTCTCAGAAGACGAAAGGGTTTGCAGTACCGAGAAATCGTTGAATCATGGTAATCTTTAGGAGTGAATCTATACATTTTTAGCTATCATTTTAATTATTGTGTAGCCATTTCTAGATGACAGATTTGGAAAAGCAGCTCAATTTCTCTTGTGTATCATCTTGCAATAATCAGTCAAAACCCTTTCCTGGAAATTTTAATGCATAGCGTCCAAGTATATACGATACTTTCAATCACTACAGGGCCTTGTCTATAAACAACTCAAATGGGTGCATAGGTATTGATGATATTTTCTTCATTGTTTGATTTGATTTTCTGTTCTTATAACCCAAAATGAGTTAAGAGGGGCCCCCAAGGATACCAAACTGGACAAGTATGCCTCACACATTGCATTTGCCGTCAATTGTGCAGCAAGGAAACTTAAAACTGAAAGTCTGGCAGAAAACAGTTCACGCGTTTCGGGGTTTAGTTGCATTGGACCATCAGCCCATGCGGGCGCCTAGTTCCCCTCCTTATTTTGCAATATTACACATTGTATTGAAAATAGCTCTACTTACAACTAGCTTCATTTTTCTTTTATATTGTGACGAACTGGAAGTTGAATGCGAATCCGATTGAAGTTTTTCGGATGACAGAAACAAGGAAACAATACTGATAATTCCACTAACCTATGATTTCAAAACGTATATCTATACAGTGATACCACTAGGGCGAACGCAATTTGTGTTGCGTTGAAGATGAGCGTAGCGGTTTGTATAAAGCGCATAAAGAGATTCAAGCAAAAAGCCTATGCAAATCATGGAGCGGCAAGCCGGACCATTGCTTTTTCAAAAATTCTGATCACTTGTAAATGTAAACGATTCTGGCCTTTCTTTATTTCTGTCCGGGCTGTCGGGTAGCGAAAATGTGCTCATTTTGAGGTCATTGATCATTGTGCATGTTAATACATAGATGTAACTCATGCCAAAGGGTTTTTATTCGGTTGGAGATATATTTATGCCGCGGACTTACTTTCAAAAACTTGCATGCACGAAATTGACAAAATTTCTAATATCTGTCAAATCTTGAAGTCAACTTCAAGTAAAAAAATCTGGTGTGATGTTTCGATTTGGTTTCGATGGTTTCTAAAGGCAAATCGATATTGGGAACATTTGAAAAAAATACGCACTTTTAAATAAATTTCCGTACTTTTCCAAACTTGCCCAATTGTCGAATTTTGCTCTTTTTTCTGCTTTGAAAGTGAAGGGTGTGGAGGATTTTCTTGAAATCGCAGGGGGTCTAAGTTGAGAACAAAAGTAGACACCCTGAAAATTTCATCCCACTCGAAGCAGGCGTTTGGCCTGTAGAGCGCGCGCAAACACACATCCAAAAAACAAAAAACAAAAACAAACAAACAAACAAACAAACAGACACACACCAAGGGTTTTTTTTAGCAGTAGTGAAATTGATGATCTCGCTTCGCTCGCTACGCTCATCAAAAAACGATCACGCACTCATCCATATACGCTGGCTCGGTTAAACTGAAGCCATATTATAATAATTTAATTGAGGGTGTAACATCTAAGAGGTCAAAACAAAACCAGCCACCACCGATAAAATAATAATCAAATAGAAAGGATTGTTACAATATAAATGCATCGAAAAGCATGTTTTCTTAAAAAATGGCTATTTAATAGGAAATATGCCATGAGGCGTTGATACGAATGATTTTAAAATTTTGATACGCGTTGAGCCACTTTGATTGGCCAAAGAACAAACGGGTCTCGAAAATTGTGCAAAGAAAAGAGAGAAAAACATGAAATCTCAAAATTAAAGTTTGGGGGTCACGACATGACATTAGGTTTAAAACTTATGGGCTTCTTTTTGAAGTCGCATCTCTGGTTTTCCTTTTTTACAGATGCTTAAGATGACGTACACCTATTACATGTCGCTGGATACTACTATGAACCGGCGCATAAATTGAAAGGCACAAAATGTACCAATTCCGTAATTTTATTTATGATACCCACTGAAAATTCTTACCACGATCTTGCAAGATCGTGACACAAGATCTTGCGAGAACGTGACACAAGATCTTGCGAGAACGTGACTAAAGATCTTGTCTCATGATCTTGTGGAAAATCTTGTAACATTTTGCAAGATCTTGCAAGGTCTTGCAAGATATGTTTAAGAATTTTCAGAAGGGATGCTATAGTACTGTGCAATAAAAAAACATATGCTTTACTTTTTTTTTTTATCCTACACTAATATAATATTCGTGAAGCTTATGCAACTGCTTATGTTACGCTGTTTGAGAAAATACTGATTTACTTCGTCTTTTGTGTCTGTCATTTGTTCTATTTTATTGACTCAACAAAACAAATTGTTAACAGACGACGTTTTTTATGTGCTTGATCAAAACCAATTAGCTTTAAAAATAAATAAAATGCTAAGAAAAGGCTTCGTATTTTCCCACCCATCCAAAGCCGTCACTGAGTGTGGATGATATATTACTATTATTATTATTGAAGTTCAAAAACGATATCTAGGCATTTAAGTTTCAAAGATATGTTACGTACAAAATATTATTTTAACCCGTTGTGTTGTTGCATATGCAACACGGGTCATTGAAGCTCAATTCAATTGAAAAATCTGCAAAATACACCTTTATAATACAAAAAAATCTCCTTTGCAGGATTTGCCATACTTTTAGACATATACAGGATCATTAGAATTTAGGAAGCCTACATTAAAAAATCAATAACTGGTTATTTTGTTCACCTATGTCGAGTCATCACTCTTGAAGAATCAACTTAAATAATATTTTACGAAACGTCAGGAAACTAAGACGTTAATTTAGTATTCAAATCTCAGTTTGAAATACTTGTTTTCACATACATCCATATTAAGTGACATAAAGTTGTAGCAGATGAACAGGTTGACATTATTTTTATATCGCGACTCTTTCGTTTAACTGATTCAAACCTTTATTCTCTTTGTACCGAATTCTGCAGCCAGCTGGCCTCTTGACCCACTCGACAGGAGGCTGCCTACCCCTCCCCCCCTCCCACCCACACATGACTCTTGAAAACTATTAGCTAGAGAAGAAAGGAAAACGCAAACTTAAAAACGATTTTGTTGCGAATGGGGCTGTAGAGAAACCGTAAGCGTTCGATTTCCAATAAATAATTTTTTTGACAGCGCTATAATCAAAATAATCTCACATGGTCTATAAAGTTTCAGAACAAGATCATGCATCTGTAGGCGTCGTTTTCGAAACGTAGGACAAATAATCAAACGAGAAAATTTGTCAGCGTTTGGTTGGCAAGAAAGGACGGCCCCGGACGCTGAGAGCCCAAAGTGCCCTATAGCCGTGACCTTTACCCAGCCTCATAACGGTCGTCGATAGATATTTAATGACAAGAAATTACACTTACTATATAAAGTGTTTGCCGACACTTGGGCTGTAAATAAAATATGTTAGTGAAATAAATCAATTATATATTTCCTTCCTACTACCCGCCGTCCCAAATCGTTGCAAAGATGTTAGCTTGAGTGAAAAGTAATAAAACAATTCCTTTAGTGAGTTTTATTTAGTGAAGGTTTACTAAAGTTTTCTGTCAATTAATAATCTTGAAATGGAAGCGCTTGTTGTGCGTATAACCGCGTTCTACTGACGCTAATCCCATTGAGTGGTGCCTTCATGTTCTAGATCGTTCTGGTAAGCAGCCACGATAGGAGTCCGGAATGCTGGAGTACAAATCTTTTTAAAATTGAAATATAAAATACCAGTTTGCAAAGGCTCGTGTCAATAGTGTCGTTTAGTTGTCCAGTTTGAAAAATGATACAATGTAGAAACTAACTAGACTTTGATTTCGCTGTGACGTCACAAAAACGCATAAATGTAGTGACAACCTGGTTGACAAACAAACGGCTTTGCAGGGCTCAAAGCTTTGCAGGGAAAATTTGTCAGAGGTTGGTTGGCAAAAAAGGACGGCTCCGAACACTACAAGCCCAAAGTGCTTTCTTGCCGTGACCTTTCGCTTTGTCTACAACTGTCGTCGTTAGATATAATCACATCATAGATATGAACATATGACAAGAAATTACACTTCACTACAATAAAGTGGTTGCCGACAGTAAGGCTATAAATAAATTATTCAAGTGAAATAAATCAATGTTATATTTTATTCATCTTCCCCGATGTTCCAGGTCACTGCAAATAAGTTCGCTTGGGTGAAAAGTATTAAACCAATTGAAAGTTTACTAGAGCATTAGGTCTTCTGTCAGTTTATAATCTTGCAATGGAAGCGCTTGTAATTCGTATAACTAAGCAACTCAAGGATTTGAGTTCTCATGACGTGAATCCAATAAAGTTGTGCCTGAATATTCCAGATCGTACCGGTAAGCTGGAAACGACAGTCCCGACTGTTGAGGCTAAAAGCTGATTTGCGGAGATCTACTTCGAAGGAGGAAATAATAATTTGAAAGTTTTTTAATTTAAATATAAAACACCAGTGTGCAAAGGCTCATGTCAATATAATAATATTAAACGATATAATAATATGTGCTTTTAAAATGATTTATTATCCACTGTGATATGTAGTTTAAATACAAATTATTTGAGCAGCATATTTTCAAACATAATAAGAGTCTAATGTTTTAAGTTTAGGGGCGAGGGCTTGCTTTGGCACGACACCATCACTTAAAAACTACCAAGGATCTGTAACTCAGCCTGCTATTAGTCGTTATTTTTTAACAAATCGCGACCGGATTCGGATTCGGCATTGTTAAGTTTCTGATAACAGATTTCAGAACCGGATCGGCGAACTTTCACGAAAATCCGGAATTTTTACCGGAAATGATATTTGGAATTTCGAAAACATTTGGCTTTTATCGGCTTTCATTTATTGATTCAGTAAACTCATCCTTTTTGTTTTAAAAATGATTTGGTATAGGATTTTACACATGTCCAAACCGAAACCAGAATCGGAACCGAATGTATTTTTTAATTAAAATCGTCAAACCAGATTTGTATCCAATATTAAATACTTTTTTAGATTCTGAATCAAAACCAGAACCAGGAAATATGTTTTGAAAAGTTGCAGAATCACAAACAGAAGAATCGCACCTTTTTCATAATTTAAAAACCGGCTACGGAACCGAACCCTTATCGATAAAAATTAGCAGCCCTGAAAACAACGCGAACTTCTAGCAAGAACTTTCACCTATTTCAAAAGGTCTTTAATGTCTCAAAAACAAAAACACTTTTATTTAACATAGTATAGCTGTCTTTATTCTTTCTATATGCTTTCAAAATCAAACCCATCATCAATTATGTACAATTCAGAAATTTCGCAAATTCTATTATTTACACAATCACAGAACTTGTAGATCGCCAAGTGAATGATTTCTTATTCAGGATACAGTTCATGATATTGTGGCGGGGGTAAAGTAAAAACGTTATAGTTCACTCGCTACGCTCGCACTTTGCTCACACTTTACCTCTTGGGCGCTCACGGAGCTCGACTCGCTTGGCTCTTTTGTGAATTGTATTCGTCACCTAGGGATCGTTGGGCCATAAGGACGCTGCTACTTATACCCAAGTACTTATTTATTGACCACACGGACAAAGCACAGATCCCCACCAGTTTACGAGCAACAGGATAAATTTACAACAATACAATATGCCACGCAACGTGCAGCAACTAAGCCTATCTTCTGTCTCTCGACTGTCCAAAGTGTTAGTAATCACGTGTCTCTGTTTATGCTCGCAAACTTATAAGCACAGCTCGTTGAGAAACACAAGCGTCTCACTACGTCAATGATAATCGTTAAAACCTACAACTAAACGCATTCTTTATAAATACTTGCGGATAGCAGCAAACTTAAAAGTCATGTTCTTAGAATTTTGACTAGATTGCCTTGAAGGCGTCTATTTCTTTTAAAAATTTAAAAAGTTTGTCGACTTCGTTAAGGTCGTCACCTAAGACCTTACTTATGGTGCCCACAAGCTTAAAGCGCCTTCGCATTTCCCATTTCGCCATCGAACAGCTCGTTTAGCACAGGAAAGATAAGCTTGCTAGACGTACTTTACGTACCTGATATACATATTGTTTAAATGAATAGTTGTGTACCAAATAACTTATTATCCAGATATATTATTTCAGACTTGTTATTATGACTAAACTAAATGTTTGATATTTTTGTATAACCTTTCCCAAACATCAAATATTTAAAAGCTTCAAGCTTCTGTCACAACAAGACGTTGAATTACATAAATCATGAAGTCTAATCAATATATTGTCTTCAGGGGACAGATCAGTTCGCCAGAAAGTGGCTTTCAGCCCAAAAGTTGCCGAGTTCTCAAGGCCACATCGTTGAAGTTAACAATTCAATATTTCAGTATGTTGTAGACAAAGAACGTAAATAAGGATGAACATGGCCCTTTTTTCGAAATTTGCCCCTGGAATGCTAGAACATACCCCGAAACTCTTCATGTTTTACCCTTTTTAGAGCCCTTGTATACGAATGCGCTAAGAAAAATTTGGAAAAAGGGCCATGTTCACCCTTATTTACGTCTTTTTCAACAACATACTGAAATGTTGAAACGATAACTTTAACGGTGTGGCCGTGATAACTCGGCAACTTTTGGTATGTTTAAAAAATTTTAAAAGATCAATAATTGTCGACTTTGGCCCATGCGACGAAATAAGTCACGATGACTTGGATAATTTTGCACAGATTTCATCTACTTAGTGCCGAGTTTTCAGTCGGTGAAGATACTTACAGTCCATTAGCAAGGAAATTAATTGGATGTTATTGGATGTTTTTAAGCAAATAACAAGTTATCAGACCATCACTGAAAAACCAGGTTTTAGGGATGTACCTACCAAGTTTGAGTCAAATCTTTAAAAAATTGACTATCGGAACTGTGCTTAAACCTTCACCGAATATCTTTACCTTAATTCTAACCATTGTGGCCCAAGGTTTCTTGCCACGCCCATTCGAGCCAGGGCGCGGAGAGCGACCGTCGCGCTCCTGGTGCTGGATGCTGCCGAGGATATTCTTCCTTCAATTGGCATTTATGACGCTGGTCGGTTTTCCATTTTATCTTGTTTATTTTCTGCGTTGATAGTATTTATGCTCAAAAGACAACCATGTTCATTTCTAATTGTAAACATTGATATAAGGTATTACCACAGGTATGACATTAAAACATGGCATACTGTTATAATTTTCCTCATAAAATCTTACATCAGGCCGTAATTAAGAGTCTGGCTGTTTAGTTTGTAGTTTCCCGGCTAGATCGCTGCACTGTTTGGGGGAAAAGTGAGAGCTCCGAGTGGCTCAAGTACAAAAAGCTATGTAGCGCGACACAATGAACGGAAATTCAAAATGTCAAAGGTATGAATAAATATAATAGGACATAGGTATTTATTTCGATGAAAAGGAGGTAGGTAAAAGTGTTCCGTTGTTGCGAAGCGAAATAAATTGCGCATTCAAAAATATATTTTGACGTTCCATAAGAGCCAATGTTGCCAAAATTTAGCGTGGTACTCAAAACTAAAAAGCTCGAATTTTGAGTAATATAACAGTTGGTTATTTTTTAAACATATTATTATCATTAAATAGTTTTTAAAATTATATGGAGTCCTCCTATCTATGTTTATTTGCATATGTTTAAGTCCATTTAACCACAAGGAAAATATGAATGTATACAGAAATATGTCTTTAGAAAGTCGCTCTGCTTTCAGACAATATGCAAAAGGCAAAAGGTCCTAAGTGTTGAAACTTTTTTCACTAAACTTCTAGCAATTGTGGGGTCTAAAAAGAGGAGCATAATATTCTTTCACCTTAACATAGTGGATGACTATATAATATCGTTTACAGCTTGCTGGTCAAAGCAAGATCTATATAATGGTGATAAAATATTGTCAGATAAGAGCTGGTTAAGAATCAAATCATTTATATCCAAGCAAAGTTATCAATATTTGAATGGTTATTTATAAACACTCTACGCATGAAAATTGTTTGTTTATGTTTCCAACAGATTGTCAGCCCTCTCGGAATCTACATGTTCTGGAGACACAAACTAACTGTCCTGATGGGGTCCATTATCTCGATGTTCATCACGGGACTCGGTCTTGTCCAAGTGGCGTCACTCCTGTATCGTGCTGAGCCATTCCACATCATGGTCGACGCCTTGCACGCGATGCAGTCTTGCCAACAAACCCTCAAACTGCCCTCCAGAGATGCTCTAAGATTCAAGCTAATGGCATGGGTGATAGTAATTTGCATTTGGTCGTAGTTTCATCAGTAGACTTCGTACTGGCCGCAATCGCTCTACCTTTTTATTATCATATGATAATTTCTCCATTCGAGTAAGTAATTTAAAGTCCGATGGCATCGGTACATTCAGACACTAAAACATTTTTAATAAAAATTGTTTTCATTCTTTTGAAGCACTAACTTGAATTTATTCACATTGTGATTGACAACCTATTTCTCAATTCCAGGTACTATTTTCCCTACGATTATCAAGTAACACCGCTCTTTCAACAGAGTTTCGTATTCATCGCCACTGTACTACTTTTTACATTCCAATTGACCGTTTGTATGAGTTCCTTTCTGATGGCGTGTCTTCTTGAAGCGTTCCATCAGCTACGCCTACTGAACTACAGCTTAGCTAACGTCTTGTCGCCTAAAAGAAAATTGCTATTTGAAATCAACTCACTAACGTTGAATATTGACAGCAGTTGCAGATCTTTGCAGACAAATGTTGGCTCTGTGAATCGACGTTTTCAAGGGAATGGACTTAATTACAAACCGTCTGAAAAATCGATGTCGAGGGCTGAACGAAGCAGGCAGACCCACAAAAGACTAGTGACGAGGATGAAAGACATCCAGAAGGCTCGTGGGAGGCTGAGGATGTGCGTTTGTCACCACGAGACGATCATCAGGTGTGTGATATAGTTTGATTATCACGTGCGTGATATAGCAAGAATGGAACGATTTTTTGCCTTTATGAGAAATAATAATTGAAAAAAAAAACACACCAAATGGCCAACAAGAGGTGAATATAATATCTCAGATAACTAAAGTGACTCGTTAGCAATATTAATGCTAAAATACGGCGGTAGGTATGCCAAGGAAATTGATTCTTCTTAATTTGTGCAATACGGAACCCGTGTTATCGTAAGGACCGAAATTTCTTCGGGAACACAACATGTTCACATACAATAATAAATAAGGATAGCGAAATTAAGCTACCTTCTACCAGAGAATGTGCAATACATTACGCACTTTCCACTTGCCGTTTCCTAGTTACATTTTTTGCAATTTTCGACAAGTGGAAAAGTATATTATGATTTCAAGATTATAATGCCCTTTCTGTTGAAAATTCTTACCACGATCATGCAAGATCTTATAAGATATTTTCTAGATCTTATAAAATCTTGTGTCAATATCTTGCCATGATCTTGCAAGATCTTGTCACGATCTTAAACGATCTTGAAAAATCTTGTCACAATCTTGATACAATATCTTGAGACAAGATCAGATCTTGAAATATCTTAACTTAAGATCTTGTCTCAAGATCTTGCAGGATCTTGTGAAATTTTGCAAGATCGAAGAAAGCCCTAGCAAGATCGTGGCAAGATCTTGTAAGAACCTGAGACAAGATTTTGCAAAGTATTGTTAAGATCTTGCAAGATCTTGGTAAGAATTATCAGCAGGGCTCTTAGGTCTAACCTTATTTCTTATTACCTCTTATTTATAACGCTGCCTTTTTGATGTTAGTACATCTTTTGTGAAATTAGCTATTACGTACTATGTTATTTATTTATATTTTATTTATATATATATTTTTTGCGCTTCAACCTATTGGTCATTTTGGTCATTTATTTTTATTATTTTAGCGTTACTATGTTACGTCAATATTAATTGTCAAAGATAATGATAAAATTAGCAGTCAACTTTATTTTACAAAACTGTGATTTTTAAAGTGGTCAACAGCGTTTTCAACGTAACTGGCATACTACTGATAAACAGCCATTTGTCAAAACAATTGTTCCAGATACGTGAGGGCCCTGAACTCCGCGTTCGAGCCTTACCTGGCCATGCAATACATCTGCACCATCCTCCCTGTAACTTTGATCATCGTCTACGTTACCCATGTAAGCCAAGAACCGACAAGCATTTTTATGTTGCTTATCTAAACATTTTTCGCCTCTTCTCATATAGAATTACTTCTCAAGATGTTTTGTAAAGGAAAAACCGAATTGGCAATACAATACGATCGCATTATATTACTTCAAAAAAAACGAAATACGTTTTACACATTTAAATAACTTAAGGCCGGTTTTACAAAGTCCAGTTAAGTTATACCGGATAGTTAAAATGAAAATAGAGGTATCTGATTGGCTGTGACTTTGGAGATAACAAACTAAACCGGCAGTTTAAACTTAACTGGACATTCTTAAACCGGCACTTACTCTCATGTCTACTATGTACTATCTTAAGCATAAGTTGGAAAAAAATAATAATGCAAACTGGAATTTAAATGCTAAATAAAATTCTTACTGGTTTCCCAACGTCCCGTAGCATATACTTGTTTCATTTTCAAGAGCGATGGTTCACCCTTGAAAAAGAAATAAGTACATGTTAAAGGGGGACACAACTCGTTTTTCGACTTTCCGGCTTCAGAAAGGCAGTTTCCAGGCGAAAACAATGGTACCCATGATCTTTTGCGCCGCTCAGCGTATACTCGCCCGCAGCGCTTTGAAAAGAATGCATGACGTCGACAGATCCCAGACAGCGACTCGCTACGCGCGCTACAGCAGGCAGCAGCCTCAGTCTGTCACTTGCAATGATGCAAATCGGCTGCTAATTGGACCAAATATGGTATTTTGCTCGGTCTTCGGATGCAGTAACTCTCACAAAACTGTTCCAAAGATATCTTTTTATTCGTTTCCATCCCGCGATAGATCGCCGAATCGGTTTGCTATTTGGCTCGAGAGGTCGCACCGTAAAAACTTTGTGCCCGGGCCGGGAGCCCGCGTGTGTCAAGTGCACTTCAAAGAGAGCGATTTGGACGAGTCTGATCTAATGAGACATCGTCTTTTAGCGAACCAAAAAGTAATTATAAATCTGAAACGCAGTGCAGTGCCTTCGTTGCATTTAGGAAATGATGCCGTTCTGCAGTCGACTCCACCGTCAGTGCGGGAACGTAGATCGAGGATTGAGCTAAGACGGTCAAGGGAGTTGGTGGAGGAGTTGTTGAGGAATTCGGAGTCACCACAACCTGGTCCATCGGGCGTCGGGGTCGGCGTCGATGTAGGCGTCGAAGAGGAGGTGGAAGTGGACGTCGACGTCTCGGCAGTGGAGTGTGGTAGCGATGAGGGCGGTGTTAGTGAAGGAATTCAGTGTGAGCTCGGATCGGAAGTGTTTAGAGCATATTATCGGTTAGATAACTCAAGCGATTTGGAATCTGACAATCAAGAAGCCGACTTAGGCTGGATCACTTCTTCTGCCATGACTACACAGGATACTACGTGTGAACAAATCTAAATCTTTGTTTCTACTGAGCTAGGACATTTTTTCATGAAGTTGACACGGCAAATCTATTTTTGGCTCTCGCGTTATAGTCATTCATCGAACCACTTAGGAACTCGACTCTCCGCGACCACCAAGCTCGCTCGTGATAAGAGCTAGCTGGCGCAGCGGCAGCCGCGCGCTGCCGAGTCAGCCGCATGGCGATCTAATGACGTCGCGCGTAGGCTACGCGCACAAGTAAAGTGTCAAATTTTGGTATATAGGATTTTTTTTTCACAGTTTCACAGATGAGAAACCTTATTTTAGCAACGGATCAGTGAGACTTTTATTTAGCATTCAAATCCCAATTAATTAATTAATTAATTAATTAATTAATTAATTAATTAATTAATTAATTAATTAATTAATTAATTAATTAATTAATTAATTAATTAATTAATTAATTAATTAATTATTTAAGTCTAAAAATTATCATACTGTTTGGAAACAGTCGAACGTACAGACTCTTTGAAACATTAAAACTAACTATTCTAATCACAATGAATTTGAATATTGACATTCTTATAAAATAATAATAATAATAACAATAATAGTACTAAAAATACAAAGAATTATAATAGCAATGATAGCAGTAAAAGCAGTAAATAGTGTGTCACACATCTTTTAAATTCGCTGCTGTTCCTTTTTTGCAGTTTGCAATAAAATTGCAACTATGATCGAATCCGATCTGTGCTCGGTATAGCTCGGAGGGTGTGAGCAGTAAGGGTGGTAACAACCGAGCTGTACGGGGGTTATCAACCCCTCGTGTAACTGACATTTTTAGTAAAGACTAGAGCTCATTTAATTTGTTATTTATAATCAGTCTTGGTTTGATTGATTCTAGAATCCGAAGGTCGACATCAAGCTGTTTATTTTCCTGGCGATAGTCTGTGTGGTAACGTTCCACCAGGCGATGTTTTGCTGGCTCTCCCAGAAACTTACGGACGAGGTATTCACATATTCGAATGTTTTCAGTAAACCGGTATTCTACAGTGTTATAAACCCCAATGCCCAAAGCTCAGAGGCGCTGATAAAAGAACCTGAGACACAGTATATTACTTGTCTTTTGGACACATTATTATATGTCCTATATATTTGCATGTTTTGTAGCCTCCGATGCAGAAACCAATTTGTTGTGGTATATCTTTTAAGAACGTGCTAAGAGCACAGGGTTTGTCCCTGCCTAATTTTGTTTTTAATGGTGAATGAAGTGTCGGAAATCAGCGTTAGTGAGAGTTATCGCAAAGATTTCCCGTATTCACTTTTAACACAAGATTGGACAGTCGAGGTTTACTTTATTTTGTGTCTGACAATAGTTATAAATTCTTCTCGGATAAATTGATGTAATTGATTTGCTGCGTCTAGGCTAGCCATGAAAAATCCAAGTGCAAGTAATAGTGTTCATATTATGTACTTTTGTTTGGAAAATATATTTATGAATTCTACTATCGTTCGTTTGCAGAGTGAAGCTACCAGAGAGGCTATTTACAGCATCGACTGGTTTGAGGCTACAGGGAGTTTTAAAAGGTCCTTGAGGATCATGATTTGCTGTTGCAACAAACCCCTGACTGTCAGAGTCGCTGGGATGATACCTCTGAACTTGGAGACTTTTTATCAAGTGAGAAAGAGCTTATTATATTGCATTATGCACAGTGGCATCACGGTCCCGCCTGCAGATTTGGCAAATAAGCTTCCCTCTCCCCCAAGAACACCGAGGACCACCATGTTTGCTTCCCCGAGAAAATGTTGAATCATGATAATCATTAGGAGTGCATGCATTATTAGCATTCATTTTGAGTAATCTGTAGCCATTTTAAACTGACAGATAAGGAATATAATTAATGATTCGAAAATGCGTATTTTTCATCAAAATGGCTATTCAAATATGCCACGACTCGTTGATAAGAATAATATTCGCTTAAGGAGAAGTGTTTCACTTAAAAGGTAGGCCACTTTAATTGCCTAAGGATCGAAAAATGTGCAAGTAAAAAGAGCAAAACATGAAATCTCAAAATTTTTGAATATAATATAGGGATCGCGGGTTGCAATGTTTTTCCTTTTTTCACAGATGGTAAAAATGACGTACACATATTACATGTCGCTGGAAACAACAATGAACAGGCGCATAAATTAATATGCTCACGTGTCTATTCTGTAATTTTATTTATGATAATATGTAATATATACATACTGTTAAATTAAAAAATATATATATGCTACACTGTTCCTTCTAATCCTAACGTAACAAAATTTTTTAGTGTAGCTGCTGATATACTATGTGTTTCAAATTACTGATTTTCTTTTTGAATTGTGTCGTATTCTATTTTATTTATTTAAAAAAAACAGATTGATAAACGACGACGTGTTTATGTGTCTTGAACAAAACAATTATGCTTTTAAAATAAATAAAATGCTAACAAATGTTGTCGTCTTTTCCCACCCCTCCACCCCCAACTTTGTGAGTGCCAGACTCGCGCGAACACATAATTACAGTAGACAAACTGTAAAGTTTAAAATAACAAAAATGTTCCCCTCCCCCATTTAAATTAATAAACGACGAATCATAGGTCTTTCCTTGTTGCTGTAATTGTCGAACAGAATGTTTTAAATGGTGATCCATGTGCATCATGGTGCTTCCATGTCAAGTTATACATTCGTAATCATTTTGTGAAGCGGCGCACACCATCGTTTTCTTTTTTCCTGGCTGATCAATGAAGCTTTAGCAATCCTTGTGTATGGCGGGTTTCGTGTGTCACCAGGTTCCTATTCATTATTTAATTTTCTTACATGCTGTGACAAAATTATATTTACTTTGTCGTCAACTCCATTAGCTTAAAGAACATGCATTAAAAAAATTCCTAAAAATAGCATAAAAAATTGGTAAGCTTAGGGATAGCAAAAAAGGTGACTCTCCAGTCCGGACTGCTGAGGTGCAAAGCTGATACAACGTAGAGTTTTACTTTGTATAAGAAAATAACATCTAACTTCATTCGAATTTCTTATTATAAAATATCAGTAATCAATAGGCCTTTATCAATATAAAATCATCAAATATACTAACAATAAATTGTTTTGAAAAAGTGATGGGAACAAATAATACCTAACCACTGGCGCAGAAAGAGGGGGGGGGGGGGGGGCAAGGGGGGCAATTCCCCCCCCCCCCCAACTTTTAGGCATAGGGGGGCAACTGGGAGGCAAATTTTATAGTTAAAATCATTCATTTTGTCTGCTGCTCAGAGTTGAGTATGACTATGAGTTGAGACTATGAGACTATGAGTTGAGACTAACACTGTTTATGTTATAGTCTGAGTCATACATGCACCCAGACTGGGAGAGGGAGAGGAAGAATTTTGTATTGCTAGTGCAGAGCTGGAATTCGCCACTGCAAGACGCTCTGCTGTATTCGATTTGCGATATTTACAGGCATCACAGAAACGTGATAGTAATTTTCGTAATGCGTTAATTTGATATCTTTAAATTAAGTATTCTAAATGTATATTTCTTACCCCCATGTTCCCAGGCTGCAATTTTATCTCAAACCCTCAGATTTGCTTTAAAAAATATATCCCCCCCCCCCTACCCCACAGTCCGGGTTTCACCACTGTCTGTCTTGCAGCTTGCCCCCCCCCCCCCCCCCCCCAACTTGAAAAGCGTTCCTACGCGCATGCCTAACACCAACAGATATAAGGTCCTATATACCCTCTATCTGTGATTTTACGCTGTGCACATGCAATAATTAAATTTGAAATGTAAATTGATCAGCTTATTTTCTTAGGTCATAATAGTTCACTCCACTACTATTGGTGGAAAGGTTGGTGCAAATGTTGCATGCTTAGCAATAGCGTCCTTTATCACTCCACCGTTTCTCGATTGTTAATCACAATTCGGCACCGTGTTAGCGTAGTAGAAAACGACAAGGGACCAGCCCAGCGATCTTGTGACATTTACTTCATGCCGTTATTGGTGGGAAAAATCCCTATTGTTTTCCATGTTAATTTTTAAACTTTGTAACCGAGGACGGCAAAGTCAGAGTTATGAAATCGCAGTGCTGACCTGAAACCGGAAAACCTGTAACCTTAAATAAACCGGGATCCGAATTGTTATAAAGTTTTCTATATACATCGAAATCAGAACCGGATTGATATTTTGCTTCGTATATCAGGAATTATAACCAAAAAAGTTTATTGGTTCGAAAAATATCAAGTTTTTCCGGTTTCATTACCAAATTATAATTAACGGTCAAGGGGTCCTCTCATTAGAACGTTGCTGCAACTAAGCATAAGAAATTGAATAATAAGAATTTAATACTTTTATTTTCATTTTTGCAGATTTCTTAGAGGTCGTGGGAAATTGGCATAGATTGATACGGCTGAATAATTCAGCTGTCTTTTTCCATAAATAGTTGAAAATATATTAAGGGAGATACCAATGTCTCTAGGCGAAGACATCCGAACCTGAGTCAAAGAAGAAAACGATGGGATTGGTCAGCTTCTGGTTATCAAAACAGGGTGACACTCAGCAGACCTTCCCCCAGTCGCGAACTTTACATGTTATATAACAGCTGTCGTCGTTAGATATTCAATGACAAGAAATTACACTTACAATAAAGTAGTTCCCGAAACTTGGCTTTGTAAATAAATTATTTAAGTGAAATAAATCAATGTTATGTCTTCCCCGCCCCTCACCATTCCATGTCATAACAAAGATGTGAGCTTGGGTGAAAAGTACGAAAACAAGCTTTAGCAGTGTAAATTTATGACAGCGTGAAGTTTTCTGTCAATTTATAATTTTGCAATGAGAGCGCTTGTTGTGCGTGTAACTAAACATTTAAAAGTTTTGCGTTCTCATGACGTGAATCCCATAAAGTTGTGTCTGAATATTTTAGACCGTACAGGTGAGCTGCCAACGACTGTCACTTCACCACGTCGTGTGACCCTGCTGAAAATTCTTACCAAAATGTTGCAAGATTTTGCAGTATCGTGACAAGATCTTGAAAAGGTCTTGATAAGATCTTATATGATCTTGCCATATAGAGGTAAGAATTTTCCAGGTAAGAAACTTCTAGTGATCTGTCCTGAAACTTGAAACTTGAAACCCGAAATTAACCAGGGTTCAGAATTGTTAGTTTTTTTTATAATAACCGAAATCGCAATCGGATCGATAACTTGTGACGTAAAATAGGAGTTAGTACCACAAACGTAAGTTGGTCCAAGAAATATCAAGTTTCTTCCGGTTCCATAAACGTTCAGTGAACTAACTTTATTTTTTGTTTTGAAGTTTTTCGGTATGATTGTCGTATAATTTTTCCAAATTTTCGAATCGGAATCAGAATCTGAACTCGAAAAACCCGTAATATTCATTGATTTAAATTTGTAATTGACGTAATAAGTACTTTTACATAGCCGAAATCAAGCTAGAATCCTTATTTCAATATTCGAGAACCAGAATCGAAACTATAGGACAAAATTGATTTGAACAGTTTCAGACCCAGAACAGTACAATTTTCATAATTTAGTAATCGGCATCGGACTCGGAACTGTTACCGATCAATATTCTCGTCCTTGAAATTAAAACGTTCTTCACGCAATGTAGTAGAGCTATCAATCTGTTTCCGACATAAACCCCAATCTTACCATTTTATATGTATACATCAAAAAAAAGGTAGTAATTTCAGCAATTGGTATATTTTTCGACGTATTATGTGTACGCTGAACTCACGGAACTCGTAGACCCCCCCCCCCCCCCCCCCGTTTAATATATATATATTTAAATATAATGCAATAATGTGAATTTTTGGCTGTTTACATTGTCGTCTACATTTATGTTAAATGCTATTTCCATTTTACTATCCCAACATTGACCAAGGGTTTTCTTTGATTTTTGATTTTTATGATTTTAATCAAGCCTTGAAAACTGCTTTCCCGAAATTTTCTCTCTAAATATGTCAAGTTTTACACGCATCACTGAACTTCCACTCTAACACTCGTGCCAGGTTTCCTGCCACGCCCAGTCGAGTCTGGGCGTCAACGGGCGCGCTCCTGGGGCTGGATGCTGCGTAGGATGCTCTTCCTTCAATTGGCATTCATGACGCTGGTCAGTTTACCAATACTCTGAAAATAATATTTGTTCTGTTTTGATCATAGACTGTTTCAATGAATGTGCATTTCCATTAATGTAAACGCGAAAAGTACCTACTGCCCAGAAAATATTTTAGTATGATAAATAATTTTTAGTTTGGTTCAATAAATGTACATATAAGGCTGTACTGGAACTACAATTTACTCTCAGGAGCAGATGAATTTGCATATTATGAAAGGACGCTCTGCTTTTAGAAACTGTAGCACAATTTTTCAAAACTTGTCAGATAGGAAAAATGGTAGACTTGAGTAAAAGAAATTAAATAAACACAATGATACTATTTTGATTTTTCAACGCGCGAGCCGAAAGTTTTTAAACCCTTGGCTCTGAATCTCTAGTAATAGTGGGACCCAAGAAAGCAAAGTTCAGTTTCCTTCGATCGTAAAACTTAAAACGCGTGTCCGACCAAAAAAGGTGTCCAAGGTGTGCTTACGAGGGCCAAAATGACCAAAGGTAGTCGCCAAAGTTCTGGTCAAAACCAAGTGATAATTACTGTCGGGGTGTTTGATTAATTATTTAACAAGATTAATTCAAAACTATACCAATGCAGTTCAAGAAAGGAATACTAATGATTATGTACGAATATCTATAAAACCAAAGGTACCAAAGGTATAAGGATTAAAGGTAGTCGCCAAAGTTCTGGTCAAAACCAAGTGATAATTACTGTCGGGGTGTTTGAATAATTATTTAACAAGATTAATTCAAAAACTTTACCAATGCAGTTCAAGCAAAGGAATACTAATGTTTATGTACGAATATCTATAAAAATTCTGAGCAAGTGATTTTTGTTTCTTCCCATTAGATAGCCAGCCCACTCGGAATGTACATGTTTTGGAGACACAAACTAACTGTCCTGATGGGGTCCATGATCTCGATGTTCGTCACGGGACACGGTCTAGTACAAGTGGCGTCACTCCTGTATCGTGCTGAGCCATTCCACATCATGGTCGACGCCTTGCACGCGATGCAGTCTTGCCAACAAACCCTCGAACTGCCCTCCAGAGATGCTCTCAGATTGAAGCTTATGTCACGGGTGGTAGTAATGCATTTGGTCGTAGTTTCATCTGTAGACTTCGTGATTGCCGCAATCGCGCTTCCGATTTATTACCATACTAGAAATGTTCTATTCGAGTAAGTTTTTAAAAAGCCGATGAAATGTATTCAGTACATGTAACATTTCAGTATTGCTCTCGCCTAGCTGAAGACATCTTTGGCTATAAGAAGATGCTATATTCATGCAAAACTTTGAATTCTTTAAACTTGAACCCGAATTTAGTTAGATAGTGCAGTAATCGGCAATCCGTTGATCTATTCCAGGTACTATTTCCCATACGATGCAAAATTGACGCCGTATTTTCAGTTGAGTTACGCATTCGTCGTCATTGCACTACTTTCTACATTTCAACTGACCGTTTTTATCAGTTCCTTTCTGATGGCGTGCCTTCTTGAAGCGTTCCATCAGTTACGCCTCCTGAACTTCAACATAGCCAACGTCTTGTCGCTTAAAGAAAACTTGACAGAAGACGTCAACTTTCTGACTTCGACTTTTGACAGCAAATGGAGATCTTTGCAGTCACGGATTGGTTCTGTGAATCGTTTATTTCGAGGGAATGGAGTTGAAAGTGAAATGTTTGAAAACTCGATGCCAAGAGTTAAACGAAGCAGACAGGCCATCACAATGCTGGTGACGAGGATGGAAGACATCCAGGAGGCTCGTGAGAGGCTGAGGATGTGTGTATGTCACCACGAGACGGTCATCAGGTGCGTGATTCATCGGGGCGTTATTGGCATCACATAAAGAAGGTTATATTGGTTATTTTATACTTGTTTGGACCTGTGATGGCATGCCTAATTTTGGCTCATAAGAGGTGAGTAAACCAGTCATTTCGCTTGATTTCGTATAGCTCAAATGCTGGATTACTCCAAAGAGATATATTCCCATAGATTATTGGAATAAGTAATATCTGACCGCCCTTTTTTAAAAAGAAAAAGCGAATTAAGCGTTTAGCGAATTAAAACCCGTCATTTAGTATGCAATTTGCACTTCATTCTGTACCAGTCGTTGAGATATATTTCTTGAAATCTTTCGATAGCAGAAAATGTGATTTTATGATTATTTTAAAAGTGCGTGCCCCTGAGACGCACTGTGCTTGTGTTCAAAACACTTGATTAAAAAAAACGAAACCCCATTAATTTCATAAACTGACCATCTCCGAAAGATCTCCGAAGATCTCTAAAATAATTCACCATACCTACATTTTAGATACACAAAGGCAAAAAACAAATACTTGTCCTGCACGAGGGATTCGATAGATCCTGTGTCAAATTTGCCAGATTAAGTCACGAATGTTTGTAATTTATTGTCATTATTAATCGTCAGTATTGTCATTTGTTGTTGTGGTCCAATGCATGTCATTAGGATAATAAAAGGTATATATACTGATAACAGCCAACTTTATTCCTAAACACTGACATTCCTTCAGTGGTCAACTGCTTCATCAAAGAAAAATGTTCCCCCCTGCCTGCCAGCCTGGTGACCAGCCTTTGTCCATATAACTGTTACAGATACGTGAGGGCCGTGAACTGTGCGTTCGAGCCTTACCTGGCCATGCAATACATCTTTACCATCCTCCCTGTAATCTTGATCATCGTGTACGCTACACACGTAAGACAATTATCGACAAGCATTTTACGAAGCTGAAATAAAGAATAAATCTGTCCGCCAATTGCTTGCTTTGAAATGGGGCACCCCGAGATGACAGTATAATGACAACGCCATGTTCTATAAACCAAAAAAATCCGAATAAGCTTCCCACATTTTCTGATATTCTCTGCTTACCCTTCTTTCGAAGGTACTTTTGCTTTTGAACGAAGTTAGCTGATGTTGTGAAGGGGTGTCATGGTGATACCAAACCTTCATGTGACTGACATTTTTCAAGATTTTGAGCACATTAATTTGTCATTTATAATCCACTCAATTACTTAGATTTGTTTTGAATGTTTCTAGAATCCGGTGGTCGACGTAAAGCTGTTCATTTACTTGGCATTAGTGAGTGTGGTATCGTTACACCAGGTGATGTTTTGCTGGCTCTCCCAGAAACTCACTGACGAGGTGTGCACTTTACTACAATTTTCGAGCCTCCAATTTGAACAACATTGTTTCCGCCTACCTTTTAAAAAACAGCCATAGAGCACCGGGTTTGTCCCTGCTTATTTTGATCTTTTTTTGTAATGAAGGGCCGGGTATTCTGCTGACTGTGAAATATCAAAAAGGTGCTCAAGATATCGCGTAGTCACTTTTAAGATAGGAATTATGACAATCAATGTTTATTTTATTGTGGTGTGGTAAAAAATACAAAGTTATTTCTAAAAACAAACACAATTCTAAGCTAATGTGTTAATATTAAACAAATTCTATCTGTTTTTCCGTCGTTTCGTAGGTATCATACACTAGAAAGTTGTCATATTATAGAAAAACAGCGTACACAATAGAACAATTTCGTCCATATTCAAAGCATTCAAACGCCATTTTAAAATAACTTAAAAAAAAATAGTGCTTAAAATAGGACAAGATGAAGTTAGTCGAAGAAATTTAGTTAAAAGATTTTCTCCTTGAGTCGCGAATAACTTGATATGCTAGAATTCGTTGTCTGCAGCTATTGAAAATCCAAAGAAAAGTAATAGGTTTGAAGTGAAATGCTGTTTCAAAAATGAATTTACAGCTTCCACTAATTTTCGTTTGCAGAGTGAAGCTACCAAAGAGGCCGTTTACAGCATCGAATGGTTTGAGGCTACAGATAGTTTTAAAAGGTCCTTAAGAATCATGATATCCTGTAGCAACAAACCTTTGGTCGTCAGAATCGCTGGAATGATACCGCTAAACATGGAGACGTTTTATAATGTAAGAAACAGCTCATTACTATGCATTATGCTGATATGAGTCAACTGTGACTGACATCAATGCCAATTGATAAACCCCGCCTAATATTATGATCTTGCTGTGGACTGAAACTTTAAACATAAACAGCTACACATATATCGTTAATTTTTTAAGCGCTAGGTACTCACATATGAAGGGTTTGTTTTTCATTTTTACTGTAACGAAATGGAACTTAGATGCGGATTCCAGTGGATATTTGGCAGATGACATTAAAAGGAGACAATTCTGGTGAAACGCTGACATTTTTTGTAATAACGTTTATCCAGAGAATGATACCAATACTGATCAATACCAATACTAATGCGAGCTAATCGCGAAACTAAATCTACATTTGAATTTAATCGAGCATGTGACCTTGTATGAGGTCGAAACGAAAACTAGCCACCACCGATTATCAATTATCGATAAGAATATACCGATACAAAATTTTTACCTCACAAAAGCATTTTCCTTAGAACAAACCAGCATAAAAAAAATGTAACACCGGCTATTCGATTGGAAATTTGCCGCGAGGCAGAGTTTCAATTCGTTGACAAAAATAATGGGTACACTTTGTGAGGGGCGTTCCATTTTTAGGACAGAGCTACTTTGATTGGAACGGGTCTCGAAAAAAGTGCAAGTAATAGAAAGTAAAACACGAAAATTCAAAACTAGTACATATGGGGTCACGAAATGAACTTGTGGTTAAATTTTAAAAGCTTTTATTTAAAGTCACATCTCTTGATTTCCTTTTTTCACAGATGGTAAAAGTGACATACACCCACTACATGTCGCTGGTTACTACAATGCACAGGCGCATAAATTGATATGTCTCTTAATATGGTATCTATGCTGTAATTTTATTCTTTATAATATCAACGATATTCTGTTAAATTAAAAAATATATATAAGCTCTACTTTTTCTTTCTATCTTTTCATAACATAATATACCTGGAGCTTATTCACTTACTGCTAATGTTACACTGTGTGTCAAAATACTTATTGACTTTGTGTTTTGTGTCTGCCCTTTGTTCTTTTTTATTTACTTAGTGAAACAAATAGTTAAAAAACGATGTTTCTTAATTGTATTGAACAAAACCAGACAGCCTATAAAATAAATGAAATGCAATAAATGGCTTCGTATTTTTCCACCCTTTAAAGCCGTCATTGTCAGTGGAGTACTCTCGATTACATAATTGCAGTACACAAATTGTATAAATACAAAAATATTCGCCCCTCCCCCCTTTGAAGTTATAAAGGACGTATCACTATTCTTTCCTTGTTGCTGTAATTATCGAGCAGTAAGTTTTTGATGGTAAAAAATATGTGCATCATGGTGCTCCCATGTATAGTTATTTCTTTATATTTGTAATGCAGCGGAAGCCATAGTTTCTTTTTGCGTCGCAGAACAATGTAGCTCTAGCAAACCTGGTAGGGTTGGTTTAGTAAGTCACCTCAATTGGAGCATTAAGATTTCTATACGTTTTCAATTTTTCTACATGCTTTTATAAAATTACATTTGTATCCTCATCAATTGCATAAACCTAAAAAGCCTGCCGCTTGTTCTAGGTTACAAATTATAATATACAAGTTGTGTGATTATGAAAAGAATTGCATAAAATATTATCATAATGGAAGCTAAAAAACAAAATCTAGACATTTAAAAGATATGTTAGGCACAAATATGAATTTCATCCGTTGTGTTGTTAACGAGTAGCTTGATGGCTAAGGCATTGTTAAGTCGTTGCATTTTGAAAACTCACAGCGGAGGGAATTTTAAAAATTAAACATCCCTATAAATCATTAGCCATTATCCTTCGTCCAAAAGGACGTGGACAGGGTCTGTTGCACAGGTACCCTAAAGGCAACGTGTGCCTCGGGGCGCAAGCCCGCAAGCCATATTTCATGGTCTTGTAAGCGCAGCGGCGGCGACCGGTGACCTGCAGACTCCCACGTGTGGGACCGCGTACGTGGGAGAACGCACCGTCCAGACACGACTCACGGCAGAATCCCCCCTCCGTTCGCTCCTAGTGCAACCTCACCGCCTCGCGAAAGCCTCGCTACGTCCACCACCCCCGATGCACCAACCATGGGCGGGCCTCCAGCTAGCCTCGAGGGTTGTCACTTATACCGCCGAGAAAATAGCTACTCACTGCTCGCATTTAAACCTTTGTTTCTGTTGCTGTGGGTGCCCAAAAGTCAAATTTTATCGGAATCTGTTTGGACGTTTTAGTTACGAGGTTATCTGCTAGGAGTTCAGCAAAGTGTCCACGTCTTCGCTACCATGGAAACGTTGCGTTGCTTTGTTCCCCTGTCGTCTTTCATCGGTACTTGAGAATTTTACGCTTTTAGATTGTAAACGAAGCAGCAATTTGGTCGTAATCTTGATTTTATCTAGCATCGTAAAAACGGGCTGAGCCATTTCACTTAATTAAAAGTGGAATGATGATTTACTATTGAAATCGTCAAATTAATTTGGTCCTAATCTCAAATTTAATTTCTATTTAATTTATGATCATTTTAATGAATATAATACAACGTTATTCGATTAATTCCATTCGAAGATTTCAATGGTAATTATGGTTCAGCACCATAATTTTACCCAATTATTATAAACGATCAAGGGGTAATTTCTGATTAGAACGTTGGTGCAACTAAGCATCAGAAATTGAATTATCATTTTTGCAGATTTCTAAGAGGTCGTGGGAAATTGGTATAGATTGATGGGACAGAACAATTAAGCTGTCTTTTTCCATAAATTGTTAAAAATATATTAAGGGAGAGACCAATGTCTCTAGGCGAAGACATCCGAACCTTAGTCAAAGAGGAAAACGATAGGATTGGTCAGCTTCTGGTTATCAAAACAAGGCGACACTCCGCAGACCTTCCCCCAGTCGCGACCTTTACATGTTATACAACAGCTGTCGTCGATAGATATTTAATGGCAAGAAATTACACTTACAATAAAGTAGTTCCCGAAACTTGGCTTTGTAAATAAATTATTTAAGTTAAATAAATCAATATTATGACTTCCCCACCCCTCACCGTTCCAAGTCACAACAAAGATGTGAGCTTGGGTGAAAAGTATTAATACAAGCTTTAGCAGTGTAAATTTATGACAGCGTCAAGTTTTCTGTCAATTTATAATTTTGCAATGCGAGCGCTTGTTGTTCGTGTAACTAGACATTTAAAAGTTTTGCGTTCTAAGGACGTGAATCCAATAAAGTTGTGTCTGAATATTCTAGATCGTACAGGTGAGCTGCCAACGACTGTCACTTCACCACCATGTTATCCTGCTGAAAATTCTTACCAAGATTTTGCAATATTTTGTAGGATCGTGACATGATCTTGTAGGATCTTGACGGTGATATTTACAAGATCTAGTCAAGATTTTGAGATCTTGACAAGATCTTTTAGATATTGATAAGATCTTATTTGATTTTGCCATATAGAGGTAAGAATTTTCCAGGCTAGAAATCTTACAGTGATCCGTCCTGAAACTTGAAACTTGAAACCCGAAATTAACCATGGGATCAGAATGGTTAGTTTTGAATAAAAACTGAAATCGCAATCGGATCGATAACTTGTGACATAAATTATGAGTTAGTACCTTAAACGTTAATTGGTCCGAGAAATATCAAGTTTCTTCCGGTTCCTTTTAACGTTCATTGAACTACATTTATTTGTTGTTTAAAAGTTATTTCGGTATGATTGTGATATGATTTTTCCACATTTTCGAATCGGAATCAGAATCTGAACTCCAAAAACCCGTAAAATTAATTGATTAAAATTTGTAATTGACGTAATAAGTACTTTAAATAGCCGAAATCAAGCTAGAATCCTTATTTCAATTTTCGACAACGAGAATCGAAACAATGGGATAAATGATTTGAACAGTTTCAGGTTCAGAACAGAAAAATTTTCATAATTTAGTAATCGGCATCGGACCCGGAACTGTTACCGATCAATATTCTCGTCCTTGAAATTAAAACGTTCTTCACGCAATGTAATACAGCTTTTAATCTGTTTTCAATATCAACCCCAATCTTACCATAATAAATGTACAACAAAAAAGGTAGCAATTTCCCTGTGTATATATTTTTCGACGCTAAACTGATGGAACTCATAAACCTCCCAGTTGAATAACTTTTTCTTTTAAAGAATACAGTTTAAATCTCCTGCTTTTTCCAGAATGCAATTATGAGAATTATAGGCTGTTAATATTACCGTCTACATTTATGATAAATGCTTTTTCCATTTTACTTTCCCAGCATCGACCAAGAGGTTTTTTTCTGCGTTCTATTTCAATGATTTTCATCAAGCCTTAAAAACTTCTGTCCCGAAATTTTCGACTGAAATGAATGGTTCAGTATGACTCTAAATATGTCAAGTTTTATACGTATTACTTATCTTCCACTCTAACCCTTGTGCCAGGTTTCTTGCCACGCCCAGTCGAGACTGGGCGCGGACAGCGACGGGCGCGCTCCTGGAGCTGGATACTGCCGAGGATGTTCTTCCTTCAATTGGTATTCATGACGATGGTCGGTTTACCATTTTTTCAAAAAAAATATATTTGATCTGTTTTGTTCAGACCTTGTTTAAATGAATGTGCATTTCCATTAATGTTAACACGAAAAGTACATACTAAATATTTTAGCACAACAAATAATTTTGTTCAATGAATATACATTTAAGGCTGTACTTGAGTCTGGCTGTACACTTCACCCGCAGGAGAAAATGAATTTGTATGTTTTAGAAGGACGCTCTGCTTTTAGGCACAATAGCAAAATTTTTCAAAACTGCAGTTCGTTATCACTTGTCAGATAGGAAAAATAGTAGACTTTAGTTACAGAAATTAAAGTTAAAGTTAAATAAAGTTAAAGAAAGAGTTTTTTTAACGCGCGAGCCGTAAGTTTTAAACCATTGGCTCTGAATCTTTAGTAATAGTAATAGTAATAGTGGGTCCTAACTCATAAGAAAGCAAAATCCAGTTCAATTCGATCGTAAAACTTACACGAGAAAAATATTTACTGAACAAGTCTGTCAAACTTTTTTATTTGCTGTATTCACATTATTTTCTTGTAAAATTTGACAAACGTTGTACCGCGAAGAAAAATGTATCCCTCAAGTTATTAGTACAAATATTTTGCCACCCCACAAGAACTGTAAGTGTATTATTTTAAGTTGATAAACTTAGAAGTTGAGGAATGAATGATACAAACTGTTATAATAAACAAAAAAATATATATAATAGGGTAAATATCGGAAGGAAAGTCTGTCAAAATATGTTTCTTATCTCGAAGTTCATTATACAAGAAACCATTTTTCACTACAGATAGACAAAATGCTGCCCTCAGATAACAATACTTTCTTCCTGTACAGCATAAATTTCAGTTTGTGGTGACAAAATATAGTACATATTTTTCTCCGTGTAGGTAAATGGGACTCACAATAAAAAAAATGTGACCTAGGTGTGCTCCGTGGGCCAAAATGACCAAAAGTAGTTAGGTTGCCAAAGTTCTGGTCAAAACCATTATAATTATTGTCAGGGTGTTTGAGTAATAAATTAACAAGACTAATTAAAAACTTTATCAATGTCGTTCAAGCAAAAGAATTATAATATTTATTTACGAAAATCTATGAATACTCTGTGCAAGTGATTTCTCTTTTTTCTCATCAGATAGTCAGCCCTCTTGCAATCTACATGTTCTGGAGACACAAACTAATCATCCTGATGGGGTCCATTATCTCGATGTTCGTCACGGGACACGGTCTTGTCCAAGTGGCGTCACTCCTATATCGTGCAGAGCCATTCCACCTCATAGTCGACGCCTTGCACGCGATGCAGTCTTGCCAACAAACCCTCAAACTGCCCTCCAGAGATGCTCTCAGATTCAAGCTAATGGCATGGATGATAGTAATGCATTTGGTCGTAGTTTCATCTGTAGACTTCGTACTGGCCGCAACCGCTCTACCGTTTTATTATCATATGAGACATTATCTATTCGAGTAAGTTATTTAAATGCCAATGGTAAGTAATCAGTACATTCAGACACTTCAGTATTGCTCTCTAATAACTGAAAACATCTTTGGCTATAATTAGTTGCCATATTCATGCAAAATTTGAACCCGGATTTATTCAGATATTGAAGTAATCGGCAATCCGTTGATCTATTGCAGGTACTATTTCCCATACGATTATAAATTGACGCCGAATTTTCAGCTGAGTTTAGCATTCATCACCATTGCACTACTTTCTAAATTTCAACTGACCGTGTTTATCAGTTCCTTTCTGATGGCGTGCCTTCTTGAAGCGTTCCATCAGCTACGCCTCCTGAACTACAACATAGCCAACGTCTTGTCGCTTATAGAAAACTTGAAAGAAGACGTCAACTTTCTGACTTCGACTGTTGACAGCAAATGGAGATCTTTGCAGACACGTATTGGTTCTGTGAATCGTTTATTTCGAGGGAATGGAGTTAAAAGCGAACTGTTTGAAAACTCGCTGACTAGAGTTATACGAAGCAGACAAGCCATCAAAAGGCTAGTGACGAGGATGAAGGACATCCAGGAGGCTCGTGGGAGGCTGAGGATGTGCGTTTGTCATCGCGAGTTGATTATCAGGTGCGTGATTAATTGGGGCGTTATTGGAATCGCATATATAGAAGGTTATATCTGTTATGTTATATTTGTTTTGTTAGGTTCTGTGATGGCTTGCCATAAAATGGCTCACAAGAGGTGAGGTCCATTTGCTTGAAAAACTCCAAAGAGATGGATTCTCCTTGAAAACTGGCATTAGGAGTAACTGACAGCCAAATAAAAAACCAAAATTGCACGCAAAAGCGAATTAAGCGATTTTCGAATTAAAACCCGACATTTAGTATGCAATGTGCACTTCATTTTGTACCAGTTGATAAGTTATATTGCTTGAAATCTTTCGATAGCGGTAATGTGATTTTATGATTATTCTAAAAGTGTGGGCCCCTGATATGAACGGTGAGTGTGTTCAAAACACTTGCTTAAAATAACTTAACCCCATTAATTTCAAGAACTGACCTTCTCCGAAAGATCTACGAAGATCTCTGAAATATTTCACCATACATACATTTAAGATACACAGAGGAAAAACATATCAGCAACTGCAAATACTTGTCTTAAAAACAGGTTTCGATAGATCCTGTGTCAAATTAGCAAGCTGTCAAGCCATGAATGTTTGTTATTAATTGTCATATAATAAATCATCAGTATTGTCATTTGTTGTTGTGTACCTATGCGTTGATTAGTATTATATATGGCATATATACTGATAAATAAGACAGCTAACTTTATTCTTAAAGTGGCAGTCTACCTCGCTACCAGATGCGTGCAGCTGCGAGATAGCGCGAATGCAGAGTCTCATTAGTAACCGCGTTTGTACTAAACCGTGAGAGATTAGCTATTGAAGTAAGCGAGGAAGTTGTAGAATAAGAATCAATCTGTGTCTCTAACGGAGCCGTTTTTCCATTATTGGATCTAAAAGGGCAGCAACGCTTCTAAATATGTTGTATTTTGCTCTTTCTTGCGCTTTCTCGTGGATTGTTAAAGAGATGAGGAGATTCAAATCGAGAAAATGTGACCGTTACCGACACAAATTGATTTTTTTTATCTACAACTTCCTTGCTTACTTCAAAAGATAATCTCTTACTGTTTAGTAAAAAATCGCATACTCATGAGACTCAGCATTCGCGCTATCTCGCAGCTGCTCGCATCTGACAGCGAGGTAGTCTGGCTCCTTAAACACTGACATTACTTAAGTGATTCCCAAAAGTGCTTCCCAAAGTACAATGCTAGACAGCCTTGAACTGTCTTTTGTCCAAACAACTGTTTCAGATACGTAAAGGCCCTGAACTCTGCGTTCGAGCCCTACCTGGCCATGCAATACATCTGCACCATCCTCCCTGTAATCTTGATCATCGTCTACGCAACACAATATGTAAGTCAAGAACCGACCAGCATTTTACCCTTGACTTTATGTAGCTGATATTTAGAATCAATATGTCCGCCAATTGCTTGCTTTGATATAAAGCGACCCGAGATGCCATTTTATTGACAACGCAATGTCCTATTAACTAAAACTAGGAAACGCTGCCAAAGTGTTCGCGTTGAAGATGAGCGTAGCTGTTTGTAGCAGATAAGTAAAATTCAGGACGTCGTTAACAGCCAGACGTGGTGTTTGAATGAAGTTATTATTGTTTCGAAGAGCAATATTCGAAATTGGAAATAAAAATTGGAAAAAACACGCACTTTTCGAAATATTTCCGTATTTTTAAAAAATTTCCCAAATTTGAAAACTGTTATTTTTTCTTTTTTGAAGGGATTTTCTTGAAAAACGCAGCGGATCTAAGTTGAGAACAAAAGTAGATACCCTTAAAATTGCATCGTGATCGAAGCAGGCGTTTGGCCTGTAGGCGCTCTACAGGCCAAACGCCTGTAAAAAACGCACACACACACAAGTGCTTGTTTTATCAGTAGTGAAATTGAGATTTCACTTCGCTCGCTTCGCTCGCTACGCTCATCAAAACTCCAAATTGGCTTCCCACATTTTCTGAGAATCTCTGCTTACCTATCTTTCACAGTTAATTTTGCTTTTTGTAATATAGTTGCAACTGTGACCGAAGTTAGCTGAAGTTGTGAGGAGGTGTCAAGGTGTTACCAAATCTTCATCTGACAGAAATTTTTGAAGTTTTTGGGCAAATTAATTTGTCATTTTTAATCAACTTAATTTTTAAGCCTTGTTTTGAATGTTTCTAGAAACCAGTGGTCGACGTCAAGCTGTTCATTTACTTGTCATTAGTATTTGTGGTAACGTTCCACCAGGTGATGTTTTGCTGGCTCTCCCAGAAGCTAGCGGACGAGGTGGGTATTTTTCTACAATTTTCGAGCCTCCAATTTGAACAAATTTGTTTCGGCCCACCTTTTAAAAACAGCATAGAGCACTGGGTTTCTCCGTGCTTTGTTTTTCCTTTTTTTAGTAATGAAGGGCCGGGTTTCTTGTTGACAAGAGATATCAAAAATGTACGCAAGATATCGCGTAGTCCCTTTTAACATAGAAATAGACAATCGAAGTTATAAAAATATAAAATTTTATTTAAAAAAACGTCGGAAATTCAAAACTGTCAAATTTCAGTTTAAGATAGTTTTTTGAAAACTAATGCTAAAGAAGGGACAAGCAGACGCAAGTCTAAGAAATTAAGTGAGAAGATTTTCATCTTAACTCGCGAAAAATTTAAAGGGCTAAATCCAAAAACGAGGGATATAGGTTAGAAGCGTATGATGATGATTCATTAATTAATTTATATCTATCTCTAATTTTCGATTGCAGAGTGAAGCTACCAGAGAGGCCGTGTACAGCTTGGACTGGTTTGAGGCTACAGGGAGTTTTAAAAAGTCCTTAAGGATCATGATTTCCTGTTGCAACAAACCTCTTGTCGTCAGAATCGCTGGAATGATACCACTGAACATGGAGACGTTTTATTACGTGAGATAGAGTTAATTATATTGCATTATGCAATTTATACACCCGACCTGATATTATATGATCTAGCTCTTAACTGCAACTTTAAACATCAGCAACACATGTATTGAGAATTATTTAAGCTCTGGGTACTCACATAAGGGTTCGTTTTTTCTTTTATATTGTGACTAACTGGAACTTTGATGTGGATTCCGATGGAGTTACAGATGACGGGAACAAGGAGATAATCCTGGTGAAACGCTGACGTATTTTGTCACTACTAAAGAATGATACTAAATATTGCTCGGGCAATCGTTCGCAAGCGAGCTATTTACCAACATGTAACCACATTACAATTTAATTTAGCAAATAACCTTGGGTGAGGTCAAAACAAAAACTAGCCACCGCCGGTAATAATTACAACAATCAATTAGAATGGACCGTTACAACATGTATACCTCACAAACGCATTTTCCACATGGAACAATATAAAATCTGCCTATAAATAATATTACGATTATTATTATTTACGATTGGAAATATGCCGCAAGGCAGGGTGCACACATTTTGGAGACGCGTTTCCTTTAAATGGCAGAGTTAATTTGATTTAAAACGGGGCTCGGAAAATTTGCAAGAAAAAGAAATCAAAACATGAAACTCAAAACTATTGTATGGGATCACGAAATGAATTTGGGTTCAAAACCTATGAGAGTTTATTTCAAGTCACCTCTCTTGTTTTCCTTTTTTCACAGATGGTAAAAATGACGTACACTTATTACATGTCGCTGGTTACTACTATGAACAGGCGCAACAATTGGTGAATGGATGTTCTGTTAACATTTGTGATGACATTTAGTAAGATTTTAAAAGCAAATCTTTCACGTTTTCTTCTTCTCTTTCCATTACATGAAATTCTTTGAGCTTCTGCATCTGATGAAGAAATGCTGTCGGTCAATAAACTGATTCACTTCGTGTTTTGTGTTTTCTCTATGTTCTCTTTTTTATTATTCTTAAAGTGTTTTTTCTATAGATAGATTTCCAACACATTTTCACTGAGTGTGAACACAGCAATACAAATTCTGTATTCAAATAACTGTTCAAAACTCTGTGGATTAATGCCACTAGTTCTATCACAAGTATTGGCTTACCTTTTATGCCACACATTTTCCCACCATTTCCCACATTGAGAGCCTGATTGCTCTGTTCAAATTCCAGTTTTTTTCGTGTTTTGAGTGCGATGTCCGCAACATTTGTGGCTCGTCTATGAACACGAACCAATACCCTCATCTCGAAGAAACGCTGCTTCGTAGAACTTTGTCCGGATCCGCTCGATCTCCTCGGTAACGTTATAGTTGTGTTCAAAAAATAATTAATATTGACAAAATGTGTTTTTGTATAAAATGGCACGAGTTTTGCATTCTTGGCTGAGACTGGCTAATATTGGCTGGATCCAGAGTTGGATTGGCCCACTATGCGACCGGGCAAGTTCCCGAAGGACCGGTAGGGTTTGAGTATGATTTAGGGCCGGTTATACCGACTACAAACAATCACTTTTTTCGAAGTTTTCTTTGGGGCCACGGGCCGCCAGGATGGAAGGAATAAAATCTTATATAATATAAAATCAGTTTAAACATGTGCATCTTAATGTTCAATGCATTTCATGCAATTATTTGATCACCTTTGGTCATCTGCTACCCTCTCTGGTGGGGGTGGGGGGGGGGGGGGGGCTCCAATCCCCAAATACAAGTCTAATCGACTCATTGCCCCTTTATGGTCTCATGGACTATAGTCGGGGTCTTCAAAGAGATTGTAGGGAGAAAACCTGAGGAAATATGCTAACACTACAATGGCGTCAGCGTGTGGGATTCACTGACCTTGATAAATAAAACATTCGTTTTCGCTAATAGTAAGATATTTTATTGTCCTTGCAAATAGATCTTGCACCCTAGTGTTGATTTCCGGAAAAAATTACTCTATTACTATGGTGCCAGCGGTGGGATTTTCCATAACAACAGAAAACATTGTCTCATGTCCATGCATTTCGTGCATTTTTTCCAAATTTTTGTAATCCATCCCTCTCTTGGTGGGGGTGGGGGAGGGGGGAGCGGTTGTTGGGCCGATTCGATTTGAAATTCCCGGGCTGGGTTTTCCCCCTATCCAACCCTGGCTGGATCGCATTGATCGCATGGGATCTTTTGGAACTGGCTGCTATTAACTGGATCTCTCATGGCAAAGGCTCATTTGGAACTGGCTGCTTTTGGCTGGATCTCTCATCGCATGGGCTCTTTCAGGACTGGTTGAAAGTTGCATAATTGCTTTTGGCCAATGGCCGCTAATTTTGGAATGGGCGCTATGGCTGGTGACATAGGTCACATAGGGGAAATGCTTTCAGACCTCGCCATTCCAGCCATTTACAATGGCCATTACAGAGGATATAAAACACACAGTTTCAATATGGCTAGATTTCCTTGGCCTATTTCTTCTTCTGATTCCGATTATCCTAGCCCGTCATTTTATTTTGCATTCCTGCAGTGTTTCAGCCATTTTCGCCCAAAACTGCAAAAGCCAGTCAGTTTTGTCTATTCAAAAATTGCAGTTTCTCGGTTTTTCTCTGGATGGGAGCGTTAACCAGCAAGCGAAGGATGTAAGGGGAGCGAAGCCGGAAAAATGTTTTGACCGGACCGGGATATGGACCCGGGGCCTCTTGATGGCCGGTCAGGTGCTCTACCGCTGAGCTACCCGGTCAAAAATAGTCTCCAGCTTCGCCGGGTGGGTTAAGGTATCCCCCGAAGGGTAAGAGGCCGAGCGACTCGTACACGGACGAGTACAGAATGCAATGCAACTTGGTGCATTGCTCTTAAACCCCGCGGACAGACACGGCTCTCACTGTTCCCAGAAACCCGTTTCGATCCCAGAAAGACAAGGTTGGTGTTGCAGCTTTTCGGTTTTTCTCTAAAATTAGACTGTTAACTTGTTTTCCGCCTCCCTGCCTTGGCGATCACTTCTTGACCCGATCCCTCAGGAAGTTCACGTGCAGTGTGATATCCGTGAAGGTAGCCACCAGTTGCGCACTGCATCGTCGGTTGCCCCCTTCCGGCACGGGGCCGACGCTGACGACGCCGCGCAGGTAGAAGCGTCGGCCCGCCGGCGTCACCCTGGGGAACACCAGGCCGCCGCCAGAGTCGCCGGGACAGACGGCCGTCTCGCGACCTGTCCAGCCCGCACACATCTTGTCGGACGTGATGAATCTGGGGGCGATAGGACACATTGGAATCGTTAGGGAAGATCGGGATGTCTTTTAAAGCCAAGGCCCACCTACAACTAACATAACCGTTAACATAGCGTTTACTTAGCAATAATCGCAAAGTTTGCCACATGGGTTTTCATAAGACTAGCTACATCAAACGTACGAACCATCGTAACGTAGCTTAGACATAATGTAAACATGAAGTTTAACTGGACCAAACTTTTTGTTTAAAGTTATGTCAAAAGGTAGTGGAGAACCCTTAAGATTCATATGGTTGACCTGTTGAAAGGGTTCATCCCATATTTATGAAAGTTTGATTAAATATTGTTGATTTAGTCACGATCTGATTTGCATGCCGTAAGGTATATAAGATGTCAATTGACAGATAACGTGACGTAAGGAATATGTTTTCAATAGCATTCCGTTATGTTTACGGCTATGTTAGTTGTTGATGGTAATTTATTCGCTCGATATAACTACGTAAAATGTGTAACCAAACGGTTTAGCAAGTTGGAAACATTGGTTCTCTGGGATAACCGAAGATTAGCAGAGGCTGCGATGAGGCAGATCTTGGCCTGGTCATACACAATTAAAGCAAATGTTTGCAGCTCTGTTCGGGAGTGAGGTTGTTGATGGTATTGTACAACAGCTTAGCTCTCGTTGCTTATCATCCTCTCGACACCATGTGAAAGGGAAGAATACTATTGTTCAAGTTGTACATTAAGCGGGCGTTAAGCGGAATGTTAAGCCGGTGGCATCGTTAGTGCTATTAGACAGGAGTAGGATAGGTGCCGGTGTGTCCTTCCAAGTAGGTATAACGCAACTTCATCATCATCCTCATTATCACCCTATACTCACCAAAGCCATAAGCCCACTGCCACATTACTAGAATTCAAAACAGCGTGTCATCACAAAGTCAGTAAATGTGCAAATACGATTGAGTAAACAGAGGCTTTTGTTAGTGCCAGGAGAATATTGTTCGAGGCTTCTGAAAGCAGATGCAGACTGCGAATCGGTTCGATGAAGTACCTTCGGAAGGACGTATTGTTGGAGAAGAGTTGCCAGCACTGCTCGTAGGGCACGTAGGCCAGCTGTACCGACTTGAGATTCTTGCTCTGAGCGTTCGACTCGTCCAGACCCCAGCCGAAAGTCTGAGGGGAACATTCTCTTTTAATCTTATTTAAATTACGAAAGCTCGTAATTGGCTATTCATTTTATTATTATGTACACAAATTAATTCAAACAAATTAATTCAAACTAATTCAAAGAGAATTCAACGCATCCAACGTTAATTTGGAGTTACTCGAGGTTGAATGTAAAATGTGGTTGCAGTATAGCATCACGCGGTACCAGAGCCACTGTGAGTATTCGTAGACTCTGGACGATACCCCCCTGGGGACATTCAATTCTCACCCTGTATGCAAATTACTTCTCCCAAATTTAATGGCCATTTAGCTCAGCGGCTAGAGCACCAGCCGCGAAAGTTGGGGACCCGGGTTCAAATCCCGGAATGGACAACACTTTTGGGAGGCTAATCTGAGGGGAACATATTTTAACCAAAATAAATTCAGTCACGTGATAACTTGGGATATTTAGGTCGAAAAATGAACTTGTTTCTTCAATGGCTGGAGTGTCAAGTGGACGGAGATGAATCTGGTTGCCCTGTTATGTGTTGTTTGAAAAGAAAGTTACACATTTTTTACAAATTCGAGATCATCAAACATGAAAAAAATTGATGCTGAATGTATAGGTAACCAGACGACGGTAGGAGTATAATTGATGTACATATCTTGACGTAAGAAGGGGAATGGATTGGGAAATGGATCTTCCTCGAGAACACACTGCTGCTAGACACGATCATAGAGTTTAAAAACTGCCCCTAGAGCCACACATGGCTCGTAAATTTTGATACTCTGGCTCGTGTCTATCAGCAGTGGGTCCTCGAGGAAGATGCAAATCCACGCTCCTTCTTAACGTGAAATGGAGTTTAGAGTCTGGTCCCAGTCTCACCGTTCCGTTGTCGCCCGAAGTGAGGGCCGTGAGGTTGAAGCTGACGCAGGCGAGGTTCACCGGACCGCCGAGTCGCACCGGGCGCGACAGTCGCACCACGGCGATGTCCTGCTGGTAGTGCGTCTCCAGCCCCTTGTAGCTGCCAACACAGAGGGACAGGGGTTAAGCAACACTGCGCCGAGTTGGGCGATGGATGGGTTACCGCCCTGCACGTAGCCAACTCTAACAGGGAGTAATATTAAGGGATACAACTTACAAGTTAAGCAGCACTAAGCCAAATCGGACGATAGATGGGTGAACATGGCCAGCTCTATTCGGGAGAAAGAACGCAGGGGTTTGAAGTTAAGCAGTACTAGGCCAAATCGGGCGCTGAATGGATGACCGCCATGCACATATAGCCAGCTCCATTCAGGACACATAATGAATGGTTCGAAGTTAAGCAATGCTAAACCGAATTGGGTGATGGAAAGGTCACCGCCATGCACTTATCCAGTTATATTTGGGAAAAATAACGAAAATGTTGATAAGCATCACCGCACCGAATCGTGTAATTGAAGAGTGAACCGGCATACACATGCCCAATGCGCATGACCAGCCTACCTTATGGGCAGCGTGATCTTTGCGACTGCGCGGCGCTGCGCGTCCGACTCGGCGGCGTCCCATTGGCGCGCCAGTTTGCCCGCAGCCACGCGGAACTGCGCGGCGGGCAGCGCGCGGTGGGCCCGCTCGTCCCAAAAACAGTGCGCCGCTGGGGGAGGGGAGGGGGGGGGGGAACAAGTAGTTCAATTCAAAGCGAAGATGAACAGCTGTTGTCTCAAACATGACGGAAATTTTCGTTAGACTCATTTTAAATTTGTGTTAGTTTTAAACAAACAAAAACATAGCACAACTCCCACAGTTACCATACTCATAGTTGCGGTACACTGTCTGCATAAAATGTTTTCATTTGGACATCCTACTGCATTTAACGTCAAGGAAGAGAGTGGACTTGCAGCTTCCTCGAGTACCCACTGCTGCTAGACACGAGCTAAAAGTTTCAAAACTGCCCATATAGCCTTTGCCCGACTCAAGAGATGGCTTGTGAGTTTTGAAACTCTTGGCTAGTGTCTAGCAGCAGTGAGTCCTTGAGGAAGATTAGATTCACCCTCCTTATTCATTCCACTCTTCAAGCATCGGAGTTCAGTGATGTAAAGTTGCAACAACACTGGCCCTGAATGTACCTGATATGACAACGTTTTCTGAGACCAGCGTCCCCCCACACCGGTGCTTGAAGACGCCCTCCGAGGCCGCGCCTTCGACCACATAGACGCCGACGTGCCAGGGAGCGCCGCCTTGCCGCACTTCGACGCCTCCAACCACGTAGGGCTGGCCCACAGCCTCAGGGACTCGGCCGCAGTCTGGAAAGACGTGTAGAGATTGAACTATTTCCCTCGAATGACAAGTCCTGAAGATGTCGTCGACCCCGGTTCTTTTTAGGACCGCAAGTCAGTCAAACCACAGCATTACCGAACAACTTACCACCAACAGCTATTTCCCCGTACCATGGCCCAAATGTCCCTGGCTGCCATTGAAGATGCCACCTAGCTGTACACACCCATGCTAGCACCGTGCCCTGTACCTTGGCACACATGTCCCTGGCTGCCATTAAAGAAGCCACCTAGCTGTACACACCCATGCTAGTACTGCGCCCTGTACCTTGGCACACATGCCCCTGGCTGCCATTGAAGATGCCACCTAGCTGTACACGCCCAAGCTAGCACCGTGCCCTGTACTTTGGCAAACATGTCCCTAGCTGCCATTGAAGATGCCACATAGCTGTACTCACCCATGCTAGCACCGTGCCCTGTACCTTGGCACACATGTCCCTGGCTGCCATTGAAGATGCCACCTAGCTGTACACACCCATGCTAGCACTGCGCCCTGTACCTTGGCACACATGTCCCTGGCTGCCATTGAAGATGCCACCTAGCTGTACACACCCATGCTAGCACCGTGCCCTGTACCTTGACACACATGTCCCTGGCTGCCATTAAAGATGCCACCTAGCTGTACACACCCATGCTAGCACTGCGCCCTGTACCTTGACACACATGTCCCTGGCTGCCATTTAAGATGCCACCTAGCTGTACACACCCATGCTAGCACTGCGCCCTGTACCTTGGCACACATGTCCCTGATTTAAATTGAAATTGCCACCTAGCTGTACATCCCATTCTAAGGAGCCTGAATGCGTACCCTTGTCGCACTGAATGAGCGGATGGCTCCAAGCGCGCGTGCCACCAATGCACGTGGTCAAGAAGGTCTTCAGGCCGGACACGTTCTCGTAGCCGGGTGCGCAGGACATGATGGCGACGGTGCCGGGTCGCGCTTCCCGGGCGCAGCTCGCGACGGTCCCGTTGTGGCTGCACTCCATTCGCAGACTGGGGTATGTGGGCAGGCCCATGCACACTGCGTGCACGGGGACATGGCTGGAGTTGTGGCAACAAAGTCATCGCAGGACTCGTGTTACCTTCGATCATTGCTAGCCGCAGTGCTTTTTTTGTAAAAATATAGGTGCCGGAACGCCAATTTTCAAAAAAGAAAATTACCGTGTCTAATAGCAGAGGGCTCATGAGGAAGGTGCAAATCCACTCTCTTTCTCAACTTGAAATGGAGTGCTGGATTTTTCCAGCGATCGGCGCGCGCACATATTCCCGCCAATGTTTAATTTGTTTTAGTGTACCGAAAAGAGGTGCCGGAACGGCGTTCCAGTGCGTTCCGGCACAAAAAAAGCACTGGCTAGCCTGGAAATGCAACTATGTCTGCGCACTCTGTAAGCCGAGCAAAGCTAACGAATAAGCCTTACCAGCTACTAACTTACAAGGCATGCCTTGAGCCAGACGAAAGGCTCTATGGGCATTCAATTTCTTAGGCGCATCACCTCATGTCTACTACGTCTTATCTTTAGCACTAGTTTTGAACACCTTTATTTTAAACTATCGCCCTTGAAGCTATCACCCTTGAAAAGCTTTTATTTAGCGTTGAAATCCTAGTTAGAAATAATTTTTCGGCTCTCATGGCAGCTTTGAAGCTTTTCGCTTCTGTCTAGCAGCAGTGGGTCCTCGAGGATGGTGCAAATTCAGTAATGTCTGCATAATCAAGCAAAATACTTCAAATTTTTTAAATTTAATTAATTAACTAATTATTTTGGAAGCATTTTCTCTTCTTTTCCCTCTCAGAAATGCAGGTAGGGCACGTGCCCTTGTGCCCTTTAGCACGAGCCGCCACTGAAATCCACTCTTCTTCTTAACGTGGAAAGGAGTTGAATAAGTTGATAAAACCGGGCATTAATCATTGAATCAATATGAGTGAGCAGTGTTGGTACCGTGGTTGGCCGAATAGGGGACTTCGTTCTTCTCGCAGAAGTAGCCCAGACTGCTCGAGCAGTTCCAGTCGTTGAGCAGTGCGTTCCTCGTGAAGATGGCGCAGTCCTCGGCACCCTTGTCGTCGTTGGGCTCTCCGAACTCCCACCGGGAATGGCCCACCTCGGAGTACAGCGCGCCTGAAGCAGATTGATTCCAATCCATGCTTGATTGACTTCCAATCAAGCCAATCCAAGCCGATCGAGATAGTATACAGTCGTGTTATAGCATAACCTTACCACCTATTATTATTCATCATTAATTTATTTGTATGTTTTATATTATCTTTATAGCTGACGAACTCATCAGAAATCGCATTTTGCCAAAGGGCACCAATAAACAAACAAACAAACAGCTTAGTGAACTCTGATATATGACATGAGATCCCCAAAATGTGGCAAACTCAAAATAATTTTAGTGTAAGTAAATAATTATAGGATTATAGCTTCTATTAAACGGTATTTTATGTTTAAAATCTTCAAACTATTTTTGTAAGGTGGAATGATCACATTGTCAAACGAATATCTACCAAACAATCGTGAACAGGCAAACTATTAGTGGCAGCTCAAAATAGCTTGCCTGCTCGGTAATGTATAAGGCTTTCAAATTTACTCAAAATTACGAGTTTAATAAATTTCTAAATTTATTAAATAAATATAAATTAATAAATAAATACATTAATTAATATAAATTAATTTCAAAAAATGACAAATTACGAGGATTTAATTTCACACTGCAACCAATGTAAAAAAATCAATATATTTCAAATTATTTAAATTTAGTTTTGTTCTAACAATATCATAGTTAACAGGTTGAGGATTTATTTCCTTGCGCAGAATAACTGTCTTGTCATGACCACTGCCATGATATACATTCTTAATATTGGCTGAGAAACCGATTATTTAAAATTCGTGCAAAAATAGACAGCTTTTTAAGCAACAATCAGCTGGAAAAAATTGTGGATTTTGAAATTTTAACCATCTAGTTATGATGCCCGAAGAATGTAGATTCCAAAAATGTGTCACATTTTGATGGGACAATTGGTACAGAAATAAAACTGGACCGTAGAAGCGTATGCGTGAACGATAAATTTGAAGCTGCAAGCATGATTCAGCAGTATTTTATTTTTATATTATTTTTTATTGCTTCAAAAACATGTTGGAACATAACCAAATTTAAAGAATTGGAAAAATTTATATTTTTTTGTCGGTTGCAGTGTGGCCTTGAATCATTGATGAGCGTAGCGAGCGAAGCGAAATCATCAATTTCACTACTGCTAAAAAAAACACTTGGTGTGTGTTTGTTTGTATGTGTGTTTGCGCGCGCTCTACAGGCCAAACGCTTGCTTCGAGTGGGATGAAATTTTCAGGGTGTCTACTTTTGTTCTCAACTTAGACCCCCTGCGTTTTTCAAGAAAATCCTCCACACCCTTCACTTTCAAAGCAGATAAAAGAGCAAAATTCGATAATTGGGCATGTTTGGAAAAGTACGGAAATTTATTTAAAAGTGCGTATTTTTTTCAAATGTTCCCAATTTCGATTTGCCTTTAGAAACCATCGAAACCAAATCGAAACATCACACCAGATTTTTTCCAATAAAAACCCTTGTGCATGAGTTACATCTATGTATTAACATGCACATTGCTTTATGACCTCAAAATGAGCATATTTCCGCTACCCTACAGCTCGGACAGAAGCAAAGAAAGGCCAGAATCGTTTACAATTTCAAGTGATCAGAATTTTCGAAAAAGCAATGGTCCGGCTTGCTGCTCCATGATTTAGGCTTTTTGCCTCAATCTTTTTATGCGCTACATACAAACCGCTACGCTCATCTGCAACGCAATAGAAATTGCGTTCGCCCTAGTCTTAAGAATAATGTTGGTGCTATGGTTAGTTTGGCGAAATAACGACCGTAACTCTGGAAAACTATTGTAACTATGTCAACGAATGTTTCCTATAGTTACGGACGTTAATTAGACAAACTAACCATAGCACCAAAATTACTATTCTCTCTTAATGATGAAATCCTTACCTAGGAGGTAAGCTATTTTGGTGGGGCTGCTAATAATGTTTATCCCTTCAACGATTGTTAGGTAGGTGTTCGATAACCAATGTGATAATTCCACCCCTCTGAATTTATCTTGGGAACCCATCTACTTAGTTCCTTAAGATATCATTTTTGAGGGTGTAGTACCCGAAAAGTGTCGAAAAAAATCAGAAAATTTGCAGTTTGCAGTCAATTTGTGGAACATTAGTACACTTGGCATATCTAAAAAAAGATACATTTTTGGGGCAGTTGAGTTTTTATTCAGAAAATTTTGAGTTAGATTTTCAAGATTGACTTTAGAATGATTGCATCGAGAGTAACTCATAGCCCAGCAATCAAGTACCGCTGGGTTGGGACCAGGTTGCTATTGCCGGGTGCAGAGTAGTGCCAAATTGCCCAAATAGCTCGCATTGGTACGACGTGCTTTCTAAATAAGCAGGCAGATATTAGAGTGCAGATATTATATCTGCATTATATATGATATTATTATATGCGAAGTCATATATTATAACATTTATGGTATTAGATCATTTTTTCACAAGGCGAAAAAATGTGTTGAAAACAAAACTTAAAAAGGCAAAACAAAGCAAAGTTCGTGACCTTTCGGGGTCAAACCTTTGCTCTCTGAGAGCGAAACAGTAATAACAGTCATCCTCACTTCGTCTCACACATCTCACTTCCCTAGATAACACACCGCCTTGCAAAAGTGAATTTATAGGTTTTGTTCCAAACAGAAAAACTGTCTCGTTGCAAAAACGAGCCGGGATCTTAATACCTGTACGACGTGATAATTGAAGTTCTATGAATCACTTTTCCTCGTTCATTTCCAAGAGAAAAGTGAACACATGCCGTCAAATCGTCCAGAATAATCATATTCGTGCAGACGTCACGAATCACAGTAATCTTTCCTAATGCGTTGTTATTATTTTTGTCTGTCACCAAACTGATTTTTATGTCCTGTTTTCGATGAGCGTGACGAGCAAAACGAGCGGAGCGAAATCTTGACTTACACTTCCCGCAAAAAAGCTTTTTTTATGTTTTTTTTGTTTGCTTGTTGTGTTTGAACGTTTGTGCGCGCTCTACAGCCCAAACGCCTGCTCCGATTTTGATTAAATTTTAAAATTACATACCTTTCTTCTCAACTTGTACCCCCAACGTTTTTGGAAAAGATCGATTCGGTACGTTTTTAATAAATCAAGTTTTCCGAAATTTTTCGATTATGTCAAAATTTTGAATCTCTATATAAATGTCATAGTCGTTAACATAATACAAAAACATAAAAAAACTTCAATGGACTGGCTCAGTTACCCAGCCAACCCACCCTGCACAGTGACCATCCTGCCCTCCACCTCGAGATCGTTGACCCCGACATAAGCCAGCAGCCAATTGGAGGAGGCCAAGATCTCCACCATGACCTCCTCGGCGGCCTTGGAGGTGGGCACTGCCAGATGGGCCTCCTCGTTCTCACACTCGAGGATCGCGTCGGCGTACGGCTTGGGGTCCACGTGCAGACGATACCGGCCCACGCCCGGCACGGTGCGGTACACGTCCACTCCCGGCTTTTTGGCGGCTGGAAGCACAGACAAGCAGGGTCATCGAGGACACATAAGGCCACCGCTGGCCCTTTGACACACTGTGTTGACGCTGTCCCTGTGGCACTGGTCTATTGGCTGTCGGTGAATGACAGGCTGATGATGAAGCTAGCCTGGTGTGGACGGGAGCCGAGGGTGGACCCGGTGTCGGCACTAAGGCCTGCTACCGTCCAACAACACCAAGGGCCGGCCACCGTTTAGCCTTGTCCCTTTGACACACTATGTTGGCGCTGTCCCTGTGGCACTGGTCTATTGGCTGTCGGTGAATGACAGGCTGATGATGAAGCTAGCCTGGCCTGGAAGGCAGCCGAGGGTGGACCCAGTCCAACAGCCCACTGTGGAATCAGGCGAGGTGAATGTCGCTATTTACAACAAATAACCGGTTCGAACACCAAATAATATCTCACACTTTTTATTAGGATTCGAAACACCACTCTGAAAGATTGGTTTTTTGCATACTAGTGGCAAAGCAATGCGACAAGCTCTCTGGTCATATAAATTGAATAACAACTCACCGTCTCCCACAACAACGCACCCGGCTAGCACCAGCAGGAGCCAGAAGACCGGGCCGCTGTCCATCTTCATCTCGTTGTCGCACTTGCACGCAACAATCGCCAACTCTTGCGGTTATCAAGCACAACCTTTCCACTCAGCGGCCGCCGCACCATTACACAAATGCGCTGTTATTGGCTCTGACGTTGTGACTTACACATTGATAAATCTCGGTGTAATTACTGCCTGCCTTATTGCCTCGAGCAGAGTTGTTATTCTGCGGTTGCTGCGATCTGGTCTTACCGGTCGCTGGGCTTTCCGCAAGCTTACTGTACTTCCTACAATAATGTTGCGTGGAGTGGGGGGGGGGGGGGGGCATGTACCAAGGGTATACGGAGTTATTGAGTACCTCACTAGATACGTTTTGTTTTGATACATAGGTAATTTTCATTGACCCCTAAGTTCCTTGTGGCAGAGCGAGATGGCACCTAATTTTGACGCATTATATTATCATTTATAGGTATTTCTATTATTGTTTCAGCATAAAATTATTTTTATCATCATTTCTAGCCAACATTTCGAACCATTTTCTATCAACAATGGTGTTTGTGGGGAGTTGAATAAGAGTTATATAATAGGAGTTATAATACTGATGAGTTCCTTTCATTGTATTAGGCAATTAAAAATGGATTTGTATTGTACATATTATGTTTATATTTAGTGACGAAGTATCACTCAGCAATCGATGTATACTACTGATTCAAAAAATAAAAAAATAAAAAAATAATAAAAAAATAAGTTAGTTAAACTGCCCATAAAAAAGGCTAACAAAAAACTTTTTTTTTGAGTCACCCACCGATTGGTCATATTACAGAGACCCACCCAACTACAACAGCAGTATACCTCTATACATCATAGTCAAGATACCATCAAGTCTTCACTCCTGGTTTGCTTGAGAAGCTGACTGCTATCGCGAGCCAATGCTATTAATATGTCGTGCAATCATAAGTGTCTATGCATGCACTGTGACGTCATCATCGTCAAGGTCACCTTGCCGTCAGCATCCAGCGAAGGAGCCGACACTCGCCGTCTCATCGGACTTCCTTGTTTAGCGTACGACACCGAGTAACTTTGCAAACCGACAATGCGCCTAGTACGTTGGCAACCCGCGATAGAGAAGTGCGATGAGGGCTGCATTACCAAATTATTGCTTCTTTTAATGTTAACAAAGTAACTAAATAGATTTATTATGATTAAACAGTAACAATACATTTTGATGAAATAATTTTATTTTTTTGACTTTTCCTTGGATAAAATGATTTAAACCCGGCAGCGCTATGCCATTACATGGTGCCTAGTAAATGCAATTTTACATTTTACGCAAAGTAAGCTTTTTCTCGGAGTTGTCTAAAGAAATGACCAGGGGTACACGCAAATCGAAAACCCATCGTACTGTAAAATTACGGTGTATTTGTTAAATTACTTTAAGCACACGCCAGACAACACACAATAAAGTCAGTATAGAACTCAAAAACCAAAATGTGAAAACATATCAGTAAAAAAAGTGAATTCAAATTTCAGGATAAAACACGATATAAAGGCAAGATGTTAGATCGGCCAATGAAGTTTGGTCAACATTGACCACCAACCGAACGTAGGTCCTCTGACTCAATGCTCTGGCAGTATGGCCATAGCCTTTTTACTCGGTATACACAAACCGCTACGCTCATCTTCAACGCAACAAAAATTGCGTTCGTGAAGCCCTAGTAACAACAATGAAGACATAACAAGCGCTTTAAAAAATACGAACACAAACTAACTTTTACCATGTCATTTAATAGTTTATTGAAAATTCACCTGTTTCTCTCCGTAGATAAAGTTTAAATATGAAACTATCGGTCAAATATAATAATAGGCATATTATGCAGGATCAGGATGATTACCTATGGGTCCTATGGGTCGATAGCCTTGTTTGATTGTCATACGTGGATTATAAAAGAGTGAATTAATTTTTGTATCTAAATTGTCTCTTGAAATGACATTGGATTTATTAAATTATTTATCCTACAATAAAAAGTAGCACTTTTCTGAAACCAGGGACATTAAATATTTGTCCCCAGCGCTTAAACCCTCATCGAGTTTCAAAGTTGGTACTGCACGTTGACATGGAAATTTGGTATGCCATGATTTTAAAGGAAAACGAATGACGGCTATTTTATATTATAATATATGTTTTATCCTTTTCGTGTGCTTCAAAGTGACAAAATGTTTGACAAACAAACTTTGTGCACTGTTAATCCATAACTATATGTCATAGTAAATACATACATTTTAACGTTGCATCGATCTGGCATTTCCATTGTCACACTTTGTTAGATTTCCGTGAAGTCAGTATATTTTCGAAAAGTTTTCAATGCACCAATTGGCATTCAATTTTGGTTGAATACAAAATGGAACTGGCGTCTGACATTTGAATTTGTTCACAGATGTGACAGGAATCTATAATTTATCATATAAACACAATAATAAATCACAGTGAGTACCTATATCACAGTGCGAAAGGTAACCGTCATCTGAAAAATAACATTCGAATGTTTTGAGGTTTATTATTCCAAGCTTCGGGCGCCTACTGTCTGTGACCAATGGCTGTGGCATCGCCAAGTCTATGTTCCTTCAGGCAAAGCATTGAACGAAAGTAAATAGATACTATCTTTTTACGGCTCATTACGACAATCGTCGTCTTTACTGCCATCACCACTTTAAAATGGCATTTAGTATTAATTAAACCACACGAGCAAAAATTCACATTTATGCTGCGCTGTGATTGGTGGTCTGACTAAATCAGTGACGTCACAGCCAATCAAAATAAACTAACGATCGAGGATCACGTGAGTGTAGAATAAACCATGTAATTAGGAGTTATAATTTCGGTGAAAATAAAAGAAACCCGTAGATAACTTTTGAAATAAATAAACCATTTTCTGTTAAGTGTTGGCTTGCCAAACAAGCGACCATATTATTTTATGCCATGATATTGTTCCAACTTCGAGGCATAAATAGTTCTGAAAGCAATGTACATTGCAGCGCACATAGTTTTCCGGGTGATTTTTACAAAGCTAGTGAAATTCGTGGCTCGGCTGCAAGCAGAATTCGATTACTTCTTCTCCAAAGAACGGTGCCACGTAGAAATCTGCATGCGCCTGGTTGATATTCTTGGTAAGAGATTATTAATTTGACAGAACCGTTGCCATCCCAAACTTTGAAATAAATCAATGTATAGTTCAATAAAGTTGGATGCCTGTGGTTAATTGTATTATTTTTCTCTATTTTATTACAATATATTATGCCTTGCCCATGCTTGATTGAGAACCGTAAGCCTGGTTCAGCCTTGAGCTCAACCTTAGGGCTGGTTTACAAGTACTTTAACCAAGAGTTAAAGTACGAGTTAAGTAATTTGTCATGGCAACCGCCAATAGAATGCCGTGGAATTAATTAGTTTCTGAGGGCTAGACGCTTTACCCAGAATTGAAAAATATTGTAAAACCGACCAAAGTGAGGCTATTAGTTGCTCCAGCCCCCGATTTAACAACATTTTCAACTCTGGAAAGTCTACCAAAAAAATAAAAATAAAAATAAATCTTAATTCCTACTTTAACTCTGAATTGAGACACTTGTAAAAAGGGCCTTAATTTCAACCTCTTCTTCTATCAGGTTGTTTTCCATCCACCAACTCTAAAGACAAAGGACAACAGCTTCTCTACAGACAATGGATACCTCGCATTGTCCTGCTAATATCGTCGCCGGTAACGTTCATCCTGACTCCATTAAGCATCTACAATTTCTGGGGACGAAAATTCACCGTACTTATGGATCCTCTAATAGCCATGTTCGTCTACGGATTCGGCGTTGTGATAATCTTAAACTTAATTTACGAAGAAGACAGTCTGAAAACCATGCTAGCTTCGTGGAAAAATATGAAGACATTTGAACAACGACGTTTTCAGTTCGGCGAACGCGACGTTGTAAAGGAAATGAAACCTAAAGCGAAACTGGTCAAGCTACAGCTGGCTATGTTTTCGGCGACGGTTGTTGTGCTATCTCTTATTGCAGTTCCATACTTTTTCGTGTCAAATGAGTTCCTGTTTACGTAAGTTTTTCCATTGAGGATGCCAATCTCTATGATTATCAATTACAATGATTTAACTCCATACATTTTGAATGATGCCCACATTTTGCAAAACAGGGATAGGTATGAAATTTCAGTTTGTTGGTTATTTTTAAACGAGTTTTTAATGATATAATCACTGTTATATGCTATTAAAGATCAACTCAGCCTGCCAACGTACCCTTTCGAACAAGCACACAGTTTATTTGGGAATCAATTTTCGAATACCTATGTCGATCAATTTTCTTTTACAATGTCTGACTCTGATCGTTTTTTTTAGCACTAGTTTTCAAAAAACTATGTTCGAAACGTTGGAAATGCATGCGTTAGCATAAAACACAGTTAGAAATATTTTTTGAAGACTTTTGGTAAGTGTGTGTTTGTGATACCAATTGTATGGAACTTTAACCAGGCACTGGCTACCGTACAACCGCACTGCGCCCATAAACTACGAGGTGACTTATTCGGTGATGGTGCCTCCCTTGGTTTACACCCTTCAGCTGGTAGTTGTAGTTAGCTCCCTCATGATGGCCTTACTTCTGGAAGCAGTCGTCCACTTGAGACTACTCAACTACAACTTGAGCAAGATCTTCAAATACGGCATAGACAAAGACCAAAGCAACGGGCTTGCGGGCTCTAGACAAAAAGCACCAAAAAGAGTAATACAAATGAATGAATTCTTCAATGATACCGGCGTAAGAAATACAATGGTCCAAAGATGGTACACGAAAATGCCGCTAGGGGTATTATCCTCCAGGAAAGAATTACGCAGAATGAAAGTCAATAGAGAAGCAGCTGATGGATTGAGGTTATGTATTTGTCATCATCAGGCTATACACAGGTAGGAAATATTTAACAAACATAATAATTTTATTTGGCTATGGAATTTTTTGGGGCCCGAGGCCTCCGAGCACTGGTATGCCTCACCCCCTCTAGTTACGCCCCTGGTTGCTTGAACTTAGCTGGATTGCAACATTTGCATTTGTGGTTAAAAATAAATAAATCGTAGGTACTGTCGTGTGTATCGTATTAGGCACTGGTGATTTTATGACGGGTTCAAAATCGAAATTCCGTTTCACAATGTGCAGGAACTTGTTTGCGATTGATCGTCCAAAACAAGGAAATAAAAGTTTTCTTTGTTATAAATACAAAAGTTATGGTCCTTTTAAGATCGAGAAGAATTGTAAGTCTAAACATGGATTATATACGAACAAAATATAATGCTGCATGACAGGCTAGAGCAAACTCTTTTATCCAATATATTGAAAACGGGATGTAAAAATATATTATGATATTATTGTACCGCAGATATATTATAAAGATAAGTTCAAATGTCTGGACAACTGTTTGCTATGCCCCGTCACAGAGGGTGTGACTTTGAATTCGAATGCAGGAGCAAGAGAATGCTGTATTTGGTCGCCACCCTAGTGTGGCGTTTATAGCTAGAATTTCGCAAAATTGATCAAAAGTTGATATAAAACACTTTCGAAAGCCTGTTTGTTTTAGTTACACGAAAAAGGTCAGCACAGCTCTTGACGGCTACCTCATCCAGCAGTGCAACTCGACGATCTTTCCAGTTATACTTATAATCATACATCTCACACACGTAAGAAAATTACATTGCCAGTTAGCGGTTAAGACTTAAGCACAGTTCCGATTGTAAATTTTTTGAATAATTTTCTCAAACTTGGTACACCCCTGAGAAGATGAAGCCGGGGTAAAATTATCCAAGTTATCGTGTCTTGTTTCTTTCGGGGTGACCAAAGTCGAAAATTGATCATTTCTTTTTTTTTAAACAGCTTAAAAGTTGCCGACATCTCAAGGCCACACTATTGAAGTATTCATTCCAATATTTCAGTATGTTGTAGAAAAAAGCCGTAAATAAGGGCGAACATGGCCCTTTTTCCCCAATTCTTCTTTGCACTTTCGTATATGCAATGGCTCTAAAAAGGAAAAAATTTAAGAGTTTAGGGGTATGTTCTTGCAATCATGGGAAAAAATTTCAAAAAAGGGCCATGTTTACTCTTTTTTACGCTTTTTGTCTACCACATACTGAAATATTGAAATGATAAATTCAACGATGCGGCCTTGAGAACTCGGCAACTTTTGGTCTGAAAGCCACTTTCTGGCGAACTGATCTGTCGCCTTAAGGTAACAACCATCCAAATTTTAAAGATCGTCTGAGATTCGACAAGGGTCTTGAATATCTACAACTTTTTTTACAGACAAACTTTCTGTGACAGCCCAAAACAAATAATCAAGTGTCCTAGGCAACTTATATAGCTTTTGAACAGAATATTAATAATTGTTGTACCAGAAAGTGCTTAAAACTGCAAAAAATGAATTATAAAAAGTTTTGAATGTTTTTCTAAATTTTCAGCAGGACTTATCATAACACAAAATTGATTATATCATTATTTTGAAAGCTTTATTCATTTCCTATTGCTAGCTATCTTGTTTAGGGTTGTTACACTGAAAAATTGTCTGTAAAAAATATTTTGTCGTTATCCATTAGTAGGCCAAGGGGTTTCCCCAAATTAAATTATCGTTGAAATGAACCCGTTGGACGGGTCGCTCGGCCTTTCGTCTCCTTCGGAGATCCCCTTATCCCACCCGGCAAAGCGGGAGAATGTGTGCCCGGATAGCTCAGATGGTAGAGCACCTGACCGGCAATCAGGTGGTCCCCTTATCCCACCCGGCAAAGCGGGAGAATGTGTGCCCGGATAGCTCAGATGGTAGAGCACCTGACCGGCAATCAGGAGGTCCCCTTATCCCACCCGGCAAAGTGGGAGAATGTGTGCCCGGAAAGCTCAGATGGTAGAGCACCTGACCGGCAATCAGGTGGTCCCCTTATCCCACCCAGCAAAGCGGGAGAATGTGTGCCCTGATAGCTCAGATGGTAGTACACCTGACCGGCAATCAGGTGGTCTTGACTCAGAGGGTTCGAAATCGTATCCCAAATCGCGGTTGCACATATTTTTCCTTTGCTACCCTTCCATCCATTGCATCCTGTTATCTGCATAAACCAGTAACAAAGTTCCTTTTATTCTTAATGCTGTTTTCTTGCAAAGTTACGGCGAACGAAGTTAGACGCCCTCAGAATCTCATCTGGCCACATATCACAAACTTTTTTATAATTGTGACTTCGCATTGAACCTAAGAGTGCGCACTTGTTCCCAAATTTAGGGGGCAGTGGTCGACGTGAAGAGCGTGACTTACGGAGCCCTGATAGTGACAGTCACCTTCCACCAGGCGGTGTTCTGCTGGCTGGCCGACCAGATTACAGAAGAGGTGAGCGAACATTTTGGTCGAAAATCGCAAACTTTCAGTTCAAATGAGTAGACAAATTAAATTATCTAAATTAACTAGAGATAAACTAACTGAAATGGCGTAGTAAACCAATGCATTGCAAATACTAGGAAACGCTGGAAAATGTGGTCGCGTTTAAGATGAGCGTGTGGGCGCAGCGGTACTAAGTTGAGAAAAAAGGTAGACACCCTGAAAATGTCATCGAAGCTGGTGTCAACAAAGCTGGTGTGATGTTTCGATGTGGTTTCGATGGTTTCGGAGAGCAATATTCGAAAATTTGAAAATTTTGAATAATTACGCACTTTTAAATAAATTTCCGTACTTCTCCTAACTTTCCCAATTTTAGAATTTTGCTCTTTTTTCTGCTTTGAAGGGGAGGGGCATGGAGGATTTTCTTGAAAAAAGCAGGGGGTCTAAGTTGAGAACAAAAGTAGACACACTTAAAATTCGCAATCGAAGCAGGCGTTTGGCCTGTAGAGCGCGCGCAAACACACATACAAAAAAACAAACAAACACACACACAAGTTTTATTATTATGTACACAAATTAGCCTCCCAAAAGTGTTGTCCATTCCGGGATTTGAACCCGGGTCCCCAACTTTCGCGGCTGGTGCTCTAACCGCTGAGCTAAATGGCCATTAAATTTGGTTAGAGCACCAGCCGCGAAAGTTGGGGACCCGGGTTCAAATCCCGGAATGGACAACACTTTTGGGAGGCTAATTTGTGTACATAATAATAAAATGAATAGCCAATTACGAGCTTTCGTAATTTAAATAAGATTAAAAGAGAACACACACAAGTGCTTTTTTTACCAGTAGTGAAATTGAAGATTTCTCTTTGCTCGCTACGCTCATCAAAATGGTTAACATTTTTTAATTCGAAGTTCGAATTTAGACACAGTCCGTGTATGATGTCACTGCTTTTTTAATAACTGATCGGAGCTGTGCGGACTGATGTTTTTTTTCGATGCAATAAGCGAGTGCAAACGATGAAGAGACCGAAAAAAAACTATATCTTTCCAGAGTCAGGCGATTCGAGACACAGTCTACATGTGCGACTGGTTCGAGGCTACAGGAAGTCTCAAGAGGTCCTTGAGGATCATGATGTCGCGAAGCAACCAGCCTCTGGTCGTCAAGGTCGCTGGCTTCGTTCCACTGAACATGGAGACTTTCTTTAAGGTTAGAATTACTTTGTTTCTGCGTTCTTTTGATTCCCTGACGGAATTCTGGATGCTTTCGCTTCCCGCAAGAAAATTGGACTTTCAAAGTCACCTATGAGAATTCCCGTAGAGTCCTTGTTTTGCCTTCTCATATTAAAAAAACCTGAAAATCGCTCATTTTTAAGTTTAAATCTTTTACTACACACAAAAGAACTGATTATGTCTTCAAACACAAAGTATCGACATTTCAAAGAGGTTGGCACTCGTCCTGTCACATTCCGTGACAGGGTGCTTGTTTCGCTCCCCGCAAAGGAGTGGACACTCGTCGTCGCCTCTGTGCTGGACATTCCGTGGCAGGGTGCTTGTTTCGCTCCCCGCAAAGGAGTGGACACTCGTCGTCGCCTCTGTGCTGGACATTCCGTGACAGGGTGCTTGTTTCGCTCCCCGCAAAGGAGTGGACACTCGTCGTCGCCTCTGTGCTGGACATTCCGTGGCAGGGTGCTTGTTTCGCTCCCCGCAAAGGAGTGGACACTCGCCGTCGCCTCTGTGCTGGACATTCCGTGACAGGGTGCTTTTTTCGCTCCCCGCAAAGGAGCGGACACTCGCCGTCGCCTCTGTGCTGGACATTCCGTGACAGGGTGCTTGTTTCGCTCCCCGCAAAGGAGCGGACACTCGTCGTCGCCTCTGTGCTGGACATTCCGTGGCAGGGTGCTTGTTTCGCTCCCCGCAAAGGAGTGGACACTCGTCGTCGCCTCTGTGCTGGACATTCCGTGACAGGGTGCTTGTTTCGCTCCCCGCAAAGGAGTGGACACTCGCCGTCGCCTCTGTGCTGGACATTCCGTGACAGGGTGCTTGTTTCGCTCCCCGCAAAGGAGCGGACACTCGCTGTCGCCTCTGTGCTAGACATTCCGTGACAGGGTGCTTGTTTCGCTCCCCGCAAAGGAGCGGACTCTCGCCGTCGCCTGTTTAAAGCACGTCTTATAGTATCGACTTCCCAGCGAGAAGTTTTAATATTATAATCTTTATGTTGCCCCTGCACCAAGTTAATTCATGCCTGTTCGTAGCGAGAAGTGAAACAAGTATAGACGGGTCTTGTTTCGAATAATAAGGCAACAACAGAACTGTACAAGGTCGATGTACTTTTTCCAGATGCTGAAGATGATCTACACTTATTACATGTCGATCGTTACAACAATGAAGCCATAAAATTACAACGTTGCTTTCAATCAGGCATTGGTGGATAAATATTTGGCTGGCAGTGAAATTTTCTGTGTTTACTTGAAAGTTTGGAAAAGTGAATGGCCCTAAATTGTGCATTGGATTATATTCAGAGTGAAATAGTTTATATTATTATTGAATGATAGTAGTCTATATTATAATGACGAAGAAATATTTTATGTGTCACAGTTGAAGATATAATATATTCACTATATCAGCCGGCATGTTTTCTGCATCTTGGATACACAGAATAAAATAAAATAAATCTATGTCTTGTGTTTTAAAATTGAAGTTACCGTATCTGTGTACTTAAAATTATTAACCCTACTCACCACGTAAATTTGGGATCAGGCGTCACCAAGAATTATCGTCATCAATGCTTTTCTTGCCAGAATAACTTGAAACGATGTAAATTGTTGGTCCTTTGTTGCGGGAAAGATTCCAGAGTCAATAAATATTTCCGAAACAAATTCAACACATCTTGCTTTAAAATTTAAACATAAACAATCCAAGGAGCGCTGACTACTACAAAAAACAAACGACGCACGATCCGCGATATCGTGAATCACAACAAGCAAAGAAAATTCGACATTATCATCGTTATCGGCGAAATCAATCTCGAAGAAATGCGATTCAAGATCGTGCACGACTGCAATTTGGACGAGTACCTCATCAAGTCGGGAGGCAGCTTCTTCTCGCGTCTTCGCACGCGACTGCACGCCACCATCCTCGCATCGGAGACCAACACAAGACTGGTGCTCTTGAAGCGTAGCGTGGCCGCAATAAAAGCAGAACAACGTCGCCAATTGACGAATACGGACTACCGATATGTCATCCATCCCTTCAGCGAGTTACGGTTCGTATATTCTATAGAGCACCTGCAACAGCTGCCTTCTTAAAACTCACTGGTGGACAACCTTCATATTAAATCGCTTTTAAAAACAAATGTAAGTATATGCTGTCCACCAGTGAGATAGCATGTATTGCAGGTGCTATATTATGCCCCGTTTAAGATGGTAATCGGGTTTCATTATATCCATTGATAACTTTTGCGTATCCCTATGTCATCGTGTAAACGCTAAAGAGAGATGACAAATGCCTTTTCAATCAATCATGATAGATGTGATAAATGACGGTTGATGAGATACCAGCGTTCTGTTTATCGACCAGTCAGTCCAAAATTATCTTTTTAGAAATATAAATATTCGAAAAAAATATGTTGCTCTATTTTTTCCTTATTATTTAGGAGAGGACTATAATGCAAACATTTCCCCATAACTTTCCATATTATGTTACTTGTTTCTTCGTGGTATTATAGCAAACACTATCATAAATGAAGGCAAAACTAACATAGGACTAATAAGATGACCTGCCTACGAACGAGGAGTCACTTCCGATCCACACTGTTAAATTCATACATGGATTTTTTGTACAGATATAGAGCTCCTGCAATACATGTAATCTCACTGGTGGACGGCGTACTTGCAGTTGATTTTAAATGGGAATTAACACTGAGGTTGTCCACCAGTGAGTTTAAAGAAGGCTGCTGTTGCAGGTACTCTATACAATTCTGCAGTGGCTTGCAGAGGCCCAAATCGTCCCCGCAAGGTTTGGTCTGTGACCAGATATCCAATAATTTAAAAAAAATGCATGCCACTTTTTTTTTTGAGAGTAGTATAGGTAAATACATTTTGGGATTACGTAACTTTTACGTTGTGCCGTTTTTGGTTCTGATGGACAAAATCCCTATTGTTGTCCATGTTACTTTGTTAACTTTGAAACCGAGAACGGCGAAATCAGAGATTCAGAGAATCAGAGAAATCAGTGAAAAATCGCAGTGCGGACTTTTCTACCTCTTTTCGCTGTCTTCTTTTAACAAATGCACCACGTTTCTTCTCACTAGGGTGTTCTGGCAAACAGTGATGCTCTGGGTGTACGCCCTCTCATTCTTCTTCATCCCCTTCTCGTACGTGTTCAAAAAAAACGGGAAGAACATAAGCACTCTGAGCGAGATGCGCTACTATGAGCTCTGTCTCCTCTTTGTCCTCTCCATCTTCTGCATGCTCGACATTGTAATGAACTTCCTGACCGGAATCTTTGTCGAACATACGAGGGAGATCATTCTAGACCGACGGTTAATTGTCAGGTAAGTGGAATGTGCCGAGCTGACATCGTCAGCTAAGGCTAAGGAAAGTGCTCCCCTTGAGCGAAACAATGTAACGAAACATATATTATGGTTACAAACGTGCTCATCTTAGAATTATTGATACTCAAATTAAAATTTATAGTATCTATCTGGCTCTCTTTTCCAAACTAATGAGCTGTAAACACACTGTTTTTTCCATCATAGACAAACTTTTGGAGTTAAAGTTGAAGCACGTACTGTTTCTAGTGGAAATACACGAGGGCCGAATTTATTATCATCTCTTTGAAATGACGGAGTGATTCAGAGCCATGGTTAGATGGTGGTAAGGTGTTCGGTAATGCTCTGATGAGATTGACTTGCGGTCCTAAAAAGAACCTAGGTCCTTTTTAGGACCGCAAGTCAGTCTCATCAGAGCATTACCGAACACCTTACCACCATCATCTCTTTGTATCTCTCATGGCCTATTTCACCAACGTCGGTTAAATAGTACCCCCTAAACGGTCGTTTAAGGTCGATTTTGACTGGCGTATTCGTTTCCTCTACAAACCTCAGTTCTCCAATAATTCAAATGAAGAATTTGGAGTTCTCTCGAGGAAAAATGCAAATACATCATTTAGTTCCGTGGTGATAACATAAAATAATATTTGGTGACCTGAAAACACTTACATGTTTTGGCTGGATCTACTTTCTTGCACCACTTGACATGGTTTAAAAGCTAATTCCCCAACTTTGGGGGCTCAAATAATGGACTGGTTTAGCCAGGTAATAAAATAATGACATTTGCAAAATAAAATATCTTTAACTTGTCAAAACAATGCCATCTAGAATCACTGCTACATTTACATCAAAATTTAAGTATTTATTTTTTACCTGTCTCCAAATTCTCATTTGAACTTTTAAAAAAGTCGGTAAAACAGTGAATGTCAAAGCACCTGCTAAATTGGCCCTAAACGCCCGTTTAAGCGCACTTTGGTGAAGTAGGCCCTCAGTCTCAATATAAGTCCTCTAAAAACCGTCGATTAAAAAAATGTATTATTATTGAAACAATTCGGTAGGTTTCAGGCACATATACTTTCATTCTGGTTATATTATAAAGTGTTTAAAAATAAATTTTATAAAGCAAAATATCAAGAAATAGAGTGGAACTTCAAGAAAAAGTATCCAAGCAGCGATTCTTTCTGTTACCACATAACATACAAAAATTTTCTCTTTTGAGTAAGACAAATGTTTCTAAATATAATTCTACCTCTACTGCAGCAACCGAAACAATCAGCTCGGATGCTTAATGAAAGCTTGTCAATTTGCTAATATATTTTTCCACCCCAATTCACACAATTCAAACGCCATTGCAAGACACAAGCTGTAGACATTCGTTGGCGTAGATATTCGTAGAAATTCGTAACGCTAAGACCCGGTATTTCAGTGGCATGTTAAATATATCTAATGGTCTATTAACATGTTATTTGCTTAACAACGTCCAATCAGAGCCCTTAATTTTCTTGCCAATGGATGGTTAGTAACTTAACGGACCACTAAAAAAACCGACACTAATTAATCATCAAATAGTTTCCAAGGTGGATTTGTCCTTCCTCGTAGGAAATACCTGCTCGGCTACTTCGCGTTCGATCTGATCCACTCGCTGCCTCTCCAGTTCGTGTTCTACCACACGCTCGGCGAGTACATGTACGATCCGGTCACAGACACTCACGAAAACCTGCACATGCGCATCGCATTCCTCTTCTCGGTGTTGAGGGTCTTTCGGATCGTGACCTTCCTCAAACTCTTCACGCAGTTCTTCGAGGTACGTTCGTTAGCCGCGTATGGCTGAAAAGATAGCTTCAGTTACAAGTGCCTCAACCACAGATACCCAGATACCCAGGTTACCCAGATATTCTACCAAACCTAGGAATGGCTATGGGCAAACATTTGATGCTAGCAGTTTGGCCGGAAATGGATAGGGTGCGTACCTGTTTTAAATGCCATATCTCATCTCCTGGCAAGCTGTGCACAGATTAAAGATTTTCACTTTTTATAACCCAAAGCCTTAGTGCCGGCACAGGGTACACGCTCAGTTCCCTTCCAGGCCAGGCTAGCTTCATCATCAGCCTGTCATTTACCGACAGCCAATAGACCGGTGCCACAGGGACAGTGCCAACGCAGTGTGTCAAAGGGACAAGGCTAAGCGGTGGCCGGCCCTTGGTGCTGTTGGACGGTAGCAGGCCTTAGTGCCGGCACCGTGTCCACCCTCGGCTCCCTTCCAGGCCAGGCTAGCTTCATCATCAGCCTGTCATTCACCGACAGCCAATAGACCAGTGCCACAGGGACAGCGCCAACACAGTGTGTCAAAGGGACAAGGCTAAGCGGTGGCCGGCCCTTGGTGCTGTTGGGCGGTAGCAGGCCTTAGTGCCGACACCTCAATAACAAATCAAACCACAGGATTGTTCACCACGTGACCCTGAATGATATCTTGCCACGCGGTAACTTTTCGAGGACAGTTACCCAAGACTAGCAAGGAAGTGGGATAACGTGCCAATGTGGTTCCAATGTGCGCGTGGTGCGCTTGCGCAGATGATCGGTGTGCGAGCGGTGTACGCACGGTTAATGCGAGCGGTGGTGGTGATGCTGTTGGCCGTGCACTGGTCGGCGTGCTGGATGTACCACCTGCCGTTCCTCGTCAACGGAAATGAAGTCGTGAGTCGCACACACCATTTTATCCTGCTTAATGGACATCGTTGGGGAAGGATCTTTTAAAAAGATCAAGATATTGCAATCGAGATCTTTTTTTAGTGATCTTAGAACTGGTTTTGTGGAGGTTTCCAGAGCCGTAAAACTAACGTAAAACAGGAGACTTTAAAACGAAGAACTAACAAAGGTCAACAGCATATAGATTTTATCGGGCCCCGAATTTATAATATTTTACCTGTCCCTCTAAGAACCATGCACATTTCTAAAACATCTACATTTAAACTGCATCTCAATATATGGATATTTGGTAACGGAAGAGACTTCTATAGCAATAAATCTTTTTTAACCTTATCTGGATAAGTTTATGTTGTTGTTGGTTTGTTATGTTACCTATTCAATTTGTCCAGTTGGAGTATCATCTGATTTGCAGTAGCCATCTACTCATATATTATATATTTTCTTTTGTATCTTTCTCTCAAACACAGGCAATTTTGCCTATGTGAGCTTCCATTTTTGTAACCTGTTACTCTGTTTTCTCTCTTTCTCTCTCATGTATGTACACTTGGAATAAAAGAAAAAAAAAAAAAAAAAAAAAAAAATGTGTATGGTAACTAATAAGTGCTTCTCAGTCACTGCTCTGTTTGATGAGTTTTTTGGCCCTAAAAACTCATCAAACAGAGCAGTGACTGAGAAGCACTTATTACCAATTTTAGAACTGATCGCGATCGTTTTTTATAAAATGGTATTTTAAATTGATCGAGATCTTCTTTCCATGATCTTTTTAAAAACATCGTTTTAAAAGATCAAGGTCGTTTCCCAATGCAATGCCTAAACCGATGTGTTTCAGAAGCACGTGTATTAAATTCTGTGTGTTTTTTATGTGGGAGTTCAGCCAACAACATTACGTCCAAATTTTACCGTTTATTCCCGGACAAGTCGAAACTGAGGCAATGAATCTTCGATTAGTGGTCCATTGACGGACAAAAATGGACCATTTTCCCTTTTTTTTTTTTAAATTTATCTTTTTATAGTAAATTTTAAATAATTTTATCTTTAAAAAAAACTTTCTTGAATTTGAATATATAAATAAAGGATCGAAAAATTATATATTTTTAAATTATATTTTTTGACGACGATCATTTTTTAAAATATCGATTTCAAAACGATCTTCCCCAACTTTGCTCACAGGACCCGCATTCACAAAACAGGGGTTGGGTAAAAACAAAGATACGTTTTTTTAACCAAAATTACCACCCCTGAAAGCTGCGATTTCTTGCCTGTGATTGGCTGTTCATACCCCAAAGGGGTTTAGTGTTCTCTTTTAATCTTATTTAAATTACGAAAGCTCGTAATTGGCTATTCATTTTATTATTATGTACAGAAATTATCCTCCCAAAAATGTTGTCCATTCCGGGATCTGAACCCGGGTCCCCAGCTTTAGCGGCTGGTGCTCTAACCAGCTGAGCCATTTAGCTCAGCACCAGCCGAGAAAGTTGGGGACCCGGGTTCAAATCCCGGAATGGACAACATTTTTGGGAGGCTAATTTGTGTACATGTAAATTTAAAAAAAGGGTTTAGTGTTGACTTTCATTTGTGACAGTGCAATAACGTAACACGGATCCCCCCGTTCTCGGTTACGAAGTTAAAAATTTATATGGACAACAATAGGCATTTTATCCATCAGAATTCCGATAATGGCATATCGTAAAAGTTACAAAATCGCAAGGCAGATGAATTTTGGCTACGCGAACTTTCGGGGAAGTAGTTACGCAATTAAAAGTGGAAACATAAGAATTTCATCACCGAAAAGCTAAGGTAAGTCGAGTCTATAAGCAACACTAGAGTAACATTCCGTATAAGTAACCTTCTGTTTATTAGCAAAATACGAGTCTGGATTGATTTAGTTACAGAGCGATACTAATCGAACTATTAATAAAATGAAGTGGGCAGTGATAACGAGTTTTAACGCACAGGGTAGCTACAGGTAAATACATCTTATACCTATAGTTCTGATCCTTTTTTTTGTGTTGCATTCCTCCCTTGAAACCGAGAATGTCAAAATCAGAGATAAGTTATCAGTAACCAACGCGTCCTCTGTGCTTCAGATGGAGAAGCCTATGCACCAGGTCTTTGGCTTCTCCTGGGTGAACTCGTTCAACCTGCGCCGAGCGTCTACGCTGCGCCGCTACTCGACGGCGGTGTTCTATGTTTCCCACGTGTTTACCGCTGTCGGCATGTGTCAGCCGAAAGACCATTTCATGATCGAGGACCTCATCACGCTCGCCCTGTTATCGTTGGCGACCATTATTATCAACGCGTATCTGTTCAGTAAGTAGCTTTCGTTGTGTGGCACGACCCTGCTGAAAATTCTTACCATGATCTTGCAAGATCTTATAAGATTGTCACGATCTTGCCACGATTTTGGAAAATATTACAAGATTTTCCACAAGATCTTGAGTCAAGATCTTGCAAGATCTTGAGACAAGATCTTGAGACAACAACTTGCAAGATCTTGACTCAATATTGTGACAAATCTAGACACGATCTTGCAAGATCTTGTTACGATCTTGCCACGATTTTGGAAAATATTACAAGATTTTCCACATGACCTTGAGTCAAGATCTTGCAAGATCTTGAGACAAGAACTTGCAAGATCTTGTCTCAATATTGTGACAAATCTAGACAAGATCTTGCAAGATCTTATAAGATTTTATAAGATCTTGACACAAGATCTTGTGTCACGATCTTGCAATATCTTGTGTCAATATCTTGCATGATCTTATAAGATCTTGAGAAGATCTTGAGAAGATCCTGCAAGATCTTGCAAGATCTTAGGTAAGATTTTTCAGCAGGGAAGCCTGAAATGAAATAAATATGCAATTTTGGAAACAACCTATGGGAGATCTGGTTTATTTGCCAGTCAGTATCTGCAGCCACAAAAAAAACTTCTATTAGAGGATAATAAATGGCTAAAGCCCGTTTTACACGGTAAAAGATTTCCATCAAATCTATCATGATATCTTTTATGTACCTAAATTTCACCATGTAAATGCAAAAATGTGATGAAAAAAGCATATCACGGTCTATCATGATAGATGTGATAAAAGATTTGATGACATATTTTCAATTAGGCGCGGTTCTATTTCTGTGATAGATGTGATGAAAATTAACCAATCAGCGTTCAGCATCTGAAAGATACTGATTTTATAGATGGTGTACTGTGCCAAGATTGTAAAGCTTATGCCCTCGTCTCCAGCATTTCCTCTTCCTTTTCTTTGGTTCACAAACCTTCAAAACCATCTCTACTACATCTAAATTGGATTAAGTATCAGCAAAAGCCTGAATGTTAGCCAAAACTGCCAAATCCCTCTCAATTTTTAATATGTACTCACTTATTGACAGTTTTAATTTTGCTCCTTCATTAAAAATTTTCTTAATCCACAGCCTTTTGAATTTCATACAGAATGACATATTGATGGCAGTGCTTCTGTCACAACCATGTGTTTTTCATCACATTTTTCTAGGACCGTGTAAATACCATCATACATTTTCGTAAAAGATTTTATAAAAGATATCATGATAGATTTTATAAAAGATACTATGACAGATTTTATGAAAATCTTTTACCGTGTAAAACGGGCTAAGACCGCTGTGAAAACGGCTGGTGACAGCAATCCAGCCGTAAGTGTGCAAGTATTGGCGGATCGTTAGAAATTTCTGAAATTGTAGATGGAAACATTATTATGAAAATTTTGTCATTATTTTGCCAGCGTTTTTTTGTTACAATTTGAAATGGGATTAAGAAATAAAGACTGAACATGGTCCTGAAATAGGCATTTAGAAACGAGATAGATAAATCGTTATTTTTCAACAAAACAGGAAAATAATGGAAAAGACTAGAAGATGGGGTTATAGGGAAGGCGACAAATTTAGTGTGACAAAATTAAGATTAAGATTAGAAATTTACAATTAATATCCCTCTTTATATGTATAAACGGTAAAAAGGTTGTAGGTACATACAAAAATAATATAAAAGCTCAATAAAATAGGGCCGTTTTTTGACAGCATCAAACACTGGAGCAATTATTGTATCATACATTTAATATCCCTCTTTATATATGTAAACGGTTAAAAAGTTATTGTATCATACAATTAACGATAAGGATCAGTTCAGATTGTTTATTTTTTGAAGAGTTGACTCAAACTTTGTGCATCACTAAGTAGCTACAATATCACTCGAAAATAATCAACTAGTTGGGTCTTATACTTTTATCGCATGAATGTTTACAATCCCTTCGTAATCTCATAAGCGTCAGATAGCTTTGCATTCCGGGAACAAAATTAATTGCAAAAGCGATATCTTTCAGCAAAAAGAGTATTGATTGATACATTTCTAATTTAAACTAACATCATTACATTTGTTATGCCGAATGGATCGTGGAGCAACTTGAATCGAACTTCCAAAGTCATTTTTGCGTTTCCTAAACGGCAATTTGTTCATGCGCCTGCCATAACGTGTTTTTAAATCCTTTATGAGAAATAATCTAGGCGAATGCAAGATAGAAATGCTTAATTACAGTTAGCTAATCCCTTCCTTTCATTACTCCAGCGATCGCGATAACGAGAGGCACGGAGTGTCAACAACGTCTCATATTTTGTCGAGAAGCAGTCGTAGGGTGTACAAATTTAAAAATTGAACATGGAAAATTTTGAAACAAACCCATTTTTTCCACCGTTTGAGGGTCACATCGTTGAAGTAATCATTTCAATATTTCAGTATGTGGTAGACAAAAGACCTCAAATTGGGTAACCATGGCCCTTTTCTCGAATTATCTATTGCACTTTAGTATTCATGGCGCTAAAGAAGGTCAAAAATGAATAGTTTCGGGGTGGTTCTAGCGTTCCGGGGGAAAATTTTCGAAAAAAGGACCATGGTTACCCAATTTCACATCTTTTGTTTTCAACCTATTGAAATATTTAAATGATAGCTTCAACGATGTGACCCTCAAACGGTGAAAAAAAAGGGTCTGAAAGCCACTTTCTGGCGAAGTGATCAGGCCACTTCATATCCCTCTTTATGTGTTTAAACGGTAAAAATGTATTGTATCATACAATTAATATCCCTCTTTATATGTATAAACGGTAAAAAATTATTGTATCACACAATAAATATCCCTCTTTATATGCATAGACGGAAAAAAGGTTGTAGGTACATAAAAAATGATATAAAAGCACAACAAAATAATGTAGTTTTTTTACAGCATAAAACACTGTGTCAATTAATGTATCATACCGATTCTATCGGCACGTAAAATGTCGTTCGCAGTGACGTTCTTCCACGTGGCTACGAGCAGCTCCCAGTCGGCGGTCAAGTACATGGACGTCAAGAACCAGCTGGAGAAGTTCATGCAGCTCAAGCAGCTGCCCGAAGAGCTGCAGGACAAGTTCACGGCCTACTACGACTACCGGTACAACGGGAGGTACTTTGACGAGCACCACATTGTCTCGTCTCTACCAGGTGTGCGGGAATGCGACATTCAATAACACGCAGGGATCCGAATCGAAATCAATAACCGTTCCGATTCCGGTTCTGGTTCTGATTTTTTTTAAATTTCGGTTCTGGATCCGGTTCAGGTTCTTAATTATATTAAATTACGGTTCTGGTTCCATGATGTTTTGAATAACGGTTCTGGTTCTGTTTCCGGTTTTTGAAACAATTAATTTAGGTTCCAATTTCGGTTCAGGTTCCATGGATAAAAATTTAGGTTCCTATATCGGTTCCAACAAAAATAACGGTTCTTATAACGGTTCCAATGAAAAAGTTACGTTTTGAAGTTTTCCTTCCATTTTTCAAATGACGGCACCCACAACGGTTCCTCTGAATATAATTATTTCCATCGCTGCCTTGCTATTTCTTACGCAACTTTGTTTGAAACTTTATTAGTAAATTTTACGGATAAAAATGTCACGCCGACACTGTAGGTCCGTCACGTCAATCCAAAATCACAAATGCTGGCGCATTACTAATCGTGGTCTTCTTCGAAACGCCAAAAGATGCGGAATGTTATCAAAATTACTTACCTCTTCTCACTCAATCCCTGCACTGAATTCTCTCAGTGCATCGCTCTACGAAGTTGCAACTTACTCTAGGCTACAGATGACTGATGTGTAAAATTTGTCTCATTGAATGAAATAACTTGGGATTTTTGTTCTGCTGTTACGAGTTTGAGGAACCTTTATGAATTTGAGAGGAACCGATATTTTTTCGATCCCAATAGCGATACCAGTTCCGATTCCGGTTCATTAAAAACTTAATTGCGGTTCTGATTCCGGTTCAGGTCCTCAAATTTTTTGAATAACGATTCTGATTCCGGTTCTGGTTCCATGAAAATAGGGGTTTTTTCGGGTTCCGGTATCGGTTCTGGTTCCGGTTCGGATCCCTGATAACAGGTTTAACATTTTTTGTTGGATATAAGGTTACACAGACATTCCTATGTCTGTACAGCACACTACATATGACTACAGCAAAAATGTGGTTCTAGTAGTTTAGCCGGAAATCGCTGGGGTGCGTTGGCAACCTGTTTTAACCAGGCCCAATGTTCCTCTTAGGTGGTTGCAGCTACTTTGGTTACAGGTGAAAAACCAAAAAACAGTGGCTCCCCCTTGACTGCCGGCGAAACTATTATTGCGGGCGGAGGGCTTTCGCTTAGCTGCTTTAGTATGGGAGTTGAAAATCTAGGTAACCTTTTTTCTAGGTAATCTTTGGTGGTTCCTACCCATGAAGTCTGGAAGATGACATTTGGAAAATTAATCGGTATACGGAACTGGAGAACATGAGGCACCTACCAACCTAATTCAAAAATTTGAACAACTGATTTGAAAAAAATATAAATAAATATCCATGCTAGAACTTTTAAAAATTTTCACTATAAACCTTCGCAGCTCACGTCACTGTGAAATCACAGAGTGAACGCGATGCCAGAAACAAATCTGCAATAACTTCAGAATAGGAAACACGTAAAGAGTTTTCATTCCTAGCTGAAAGTAGCTAGAAAAGTATGGATGGCCAGTAAACCACTTGCTAAATGCTGCGATTTTAAGCTATTTGGGTAGAAATTGTGTAACTATACATCGATCAGTAACTAAGAGAAACCTCTCGTTAGCTAAAAGTTTCTTGTTTATTTCAAAGGGGCGTGCTACCGATAAATATCGATAACTTTACACAATCGCCACCCAGTATGCAAAAGCAATGTAAGAATTAAGCATTGCGTCTACTGAGCACGGAATGGAATACTGCACCCCGTACAACTAATTATTTTATTAATTTGCCTCGATGCGCACAGGCCCCACGCTCAACAGCCTGAACATGTACGCATGTCGCCACCTCGTCGAAAACGTCGCCCTCTTCTACTACCTACCGCGACGAGTGCTGCACTCGCTCGTCAACAGTCTGCAACTCGAGGTGTATCTACCCAATGACGTCATCATCCGTTCCGGCACGCCCGGCGACTGCATGTACTTCTTGTCGAGCGGCACTGTCGCGGTCATCATGTCCACCGGCAAGGAGGTAGGCGCTGCGAGCGTGAACAAATCTGCAATTAGTTTTACTGATTTTACTCCGTTGACACATTTTACACATGCCGAAAGCAAGAATTAAAAACACAAAAAAGACGTTTTGAAAGCACCTAGTCAAATCAAGTACCTATGAAATCACGAAATCTATTACACCTAAACACGCATGTTTCCATCCACCATAAGCCTCCTTTGTGATTAGTCTCGTTAGTACGTTTTTAACTGGAAAAAACCTCGATAGTACGTTTTTTGAACAATACGTAATTATTTTTTATCAAAAGCCGAATATTTCATGCAGTTCAGAGAGCCCTTTATTTTTTCAAACACATTATCAGCCATTTTTCACTGCCATTCAGCACTCATTAAGCTATTTAGCCATGTAGTCATTAGCATGTAGCCAGTCAGACATACAGACCCCCATACCTTCATACCGCCTACAATTGAACATTTTTTAAGGCGGAGGTATTTTAACAAGATATATATTTCAAACGCTACCACGGTGGGGGAGGGGGGGGGGGGTTGAGCGAATGAATTTCTTACTATGGTGGTCCTCAACGACCAACAGAAGCCCTTCAAGGCCTGGATTTACGAATCGGGGTCAGAAAATGGGACTTATTCAAAACTACTTAGGCCATCATCTTCATATCAAGAATCATTGAAATTTGCTATTCACTGGTTTTACCATGCCTTTTGGGCATTTATCATTACTCTGGCGCCGCACACGAAAATTTGGCGGTTTCTAGGGCCCCAGTACCCAAATATTTTGAATGTAACTTCGGTGCTTGATGTGCTTGCTGTACGCATTTTTATCGCATGGACCGGATGTTACCCTCAGATTTACCCATTTACGGCACTCGCTCCAGCTGCACCAGCTGTAGTTACACCAATTGCGAATGGATGAGACTGTTCCAGAGTCAATAATTAAGTAAGCAAAGAATAACAGGCTCATTTTGAACTATAGCTACGTCTTAGAGGACAGTATAAGTACAGGGGGTGCAAATTATGTCCCGTTTCTGTCACGATTTTTGTCACGATTTTTGTCTGGATTTTTGTCACGTTTTTTAGTTCCAAGTATTTCCACCAGAGTGCGCTGCCAGTTTAGTTCCAAATATTGTCACCAGAGGACTCTAAAGTTAGGTTAGAGGCCGGCCGGTCGTTAGGCTAGTGGGGGCTAAGGTTAGGTCTGATAAGATAAGGTTAGGCTAGGTTTGTTCCTTATGCTTCCACCAGAGTGCGATTGGGCCAGGGTGTTTGTGGGATGCAAACTATGCAAAATATTTAGTTACACACAATAATCACCAAAGAACACTACTCGGTGATACTAATGTGAACTACTGTAAAGTGCTAGGCAACAATATTCACGCAAGTAGTTGCAATTTGCAGCATCGCAGAGATGTGCTCCCCATCGGTTTTTGGCGTCGTAGGTACCAGCTACCTTACCAGCTGCACCAGCGGTAGTTACACCATTGCGAAAGGATGGCTCTATTACAGAACCAATCATTTTGTACACTAGAGTAAATTTGAGTTTGCCACTTTTTGGGGATCTCATACCATTGAGTATACCATACCATAGAATCAAATGATTATGTTTTTTGTCATTACCATTTAAAACTTTATCTATTATCACAATAATAACCATTTTACTCTTTACAAATCGTAAAAGAGTCAAATGATACTTTACTTCGAAGTCCACCAGGCTGTGGTGATCTTAAGGCCATATTTCGCTAGAGTTGCCCTCTAAATGGTTTTGATCCATTGGTGGTGATAGTAAATTTGCGGAAAGAAGGCCTAGGATCATCAGGCTGCAACCCTAGTGGAATAAGGCCTTTAGGCTAAATGCCCGCGCACAATTGGAGTAAGAATAAGAGTAGCAATAAGAATAACGAACAAAAAAGTTAAAACATAGGGAAACGTATGCAAGTGCACACAATTGACGCAAGCCGAAAAGTGTTGGGAGTAACGATAAGAATAGTGAATAAGGAGATGGAATATTCCAACTTTCTTATTGCTATTCTTACTTCAACCAATCAGAGATAAGTATTTTTTGAAAAAAACACGGTGCAACAATCAAACTGTTGCTGTCACGACAACGGTTTGAAGTTTTCCTGTCACTGACAGCTGTCAGTGAACATTTTCCACGTTTTTTAGCAGCTTGTACCATGTGCTTACTCTTATTGTTATTGCACTATTCTTATTCTTACTCCAATTGTGCGCGGGCCTTTACACGACTGTAAGCAAATAATGACAGGCTCCTCCCGTCTTCGCAGGTGTGTCACCTGACCGACGGCGCCCACTTCGGCGAGCTGTGTCTGCTGCGAGCCGATCACGTGCGCGGGGCGAACGTGGTCGCGCTGGAGTCGTGCGAGGTCTACCGTCTGGGCAGACCCGACTTCGAGCAGGTCGTCGCCGCGTTCCCGACGCTGCGCGCGCAGCTCGCGGGACTCGCGCAGGAGCGCGCCGCGTACGCGTTCAAGGTGCGACGATCCTGATACTCCTGATGTCCTGATAACTCCTGATGGTCCGCCCCTCTGACGTCACGGCGCTTCGGTCTGACTTGCTTGACGGGTAGACTGTGGGAAACGGAATACGAATGGCACAGGAGTAAAGCGGGTTTTAGCCGAGTTTGGAGGCCTGTCAACAAGCTCCTGTTGGTCATATTATGTTGAAATTTTAACTACACAAGAATAACTATTATTTATATTACGTGTTAGAATTTCATAAAGATTTGATGGATATCTTCGTTGTTGCAAAGGTTTGTAATGAGGGCGATTTCAATGCAAAGTCTATAAGACCTCACAATCTTTCCTACACCCTGGCATCGGCCTTCAAGCGAATACTCACGGCTCCAAGGATCGCTCCTCCTACCTGGACTTGTCTATTGCGCACGATTGCATAGGATTTTAAGTATGTTCAATGAGCTCCGAAGTCGAGCCGTTTCCTTCACCTCGTAAGGTATACACTTTCCAGGCCACACCTTTCGTCGGAACCTATATTTTCGGAATCTTCACACTTCGGACAACCAATTGAACCATTTTCATTTCGAAAGATTCACTCGTTAATTACTTACAAGAGTTTTAAAAAAACCATGTTTAGCCGGTATATTGAAAGATGTACTTAAGGGTTAATTCCAGCTAAGAATTTATCTCTTACCGTATACACTTTCCAGGCCACACCCGTAATCCGATCGCAACGAAACAAAAATCTACGGAATCCTCACACTTTTGACAACTAATTGAATATTTCAGAAACTCGAAATATCTCTTGGGAATCCATAAAAAGTAGAATTCAATTAACCACAGCAACCATCAATGAATTACCTTAAAGCACCCAAGAAGCACAAAAATCGTTATCACGAACGTTAAGTGGATGTCGTAAATCGTAAAGCTAACGGGGGATTACTTGCATTCAACTTTCGGGTAGAAACTAATCGAAATTTTGGTGAATGTGAACGTTGAACGCAAGTTATCCCCCGATAGCTTTTCGACGTCCACCGAACTTTCGAAATAACGTTCGCTGAACGTTTTTGTGCTACTTTGGCAGGTCACAATATTTACTGTAGCTTCTATTTCTTGTCTACAACACGAAAGTAAAGGAACATTGCCGGGGATATATTGTGCGTTTATTTTTCTGTTAATGATTAGGTACCTTCATTTTTTTAAATTTAATTTCCCAACCATTTGACTGAAAAATCAAATTTTACCGGCAAATTGACCATATATTCAATGTTACCGGTAATTTTGCAACATTCTTGCATTGCATGGAATTTTCCCTTTTCATATATTAGGATTACGACAATAATGTGAATAATGTGGTGATATTATATCAAATAATGGACGATGTAAAACCCAGATTGTTATCTCCTTGAAGGTGAACGAAGCCTACAAGGAGAAGCTGGTTGCGCAGCAGGAGGCGAACGAGATCCCGGGTCCCGCAGGACCCGTGCCGATCAGTCGACGGCATTCGTCTCTCACGAGAAAGTCTTTCAGCAGCTACCAGCAGATCGAGTGGTATGAATCGCGTCTCTCACATTACTTTGTACTACTCCTCCTCCTCCTCCTCCTGCCCATTAGTTGGTAAACGCAAGGACGTTTCTCACCCCCATCACTGCCATTTTATGATTTTAGCCCAGTGGTTTGTGTAGATTTTTGGTAATTTGGACCCATAAATAGATAGCCTTTATTACTATTAAATTTTTAAGACTAGTGTTTGATTTGCCCTTCATCTAAGATATTGTTTTACCTATTCTTGAGGAACTACGTATAGCACATGTTACGAATCGTCACGAAAACAGTATGACCTGAATAAGCATTGAAACCCCCATTTAATTTTTTTGATTTTTTTTCTTGAAAGCGTGTTTTTTTTTGTTTGTTAACAAAAAAGATTTAGCAAGCTCTATTATTTCTTCTTTCAAGTGTAGCTAGGACAATTTAAAAGGTAGAATTTACAGGTAGCGTATACGCTTCGATTTTAAATAATCGTTCTTTGAACGAAAACGAAATCAGTGTAGAACTAGTTTAGTGTTTCTCTGGATCTACCAGGTTAAATGATTAAACCAGCAAGCGATGGGGGGAAGTGAAACAATGTTGGAAAAATGTACAACACAACAGGGAATCACTTTCAATCTTCTAACTTTCTGTTCTCCTAACTTTCCGTTCCAGGGAGACTCCTGAGGTGAAAAAACCAACGAAGAAAAAACGCCGAAACAAGGATTCGAATAGCGAATCGTTGGGATCGAAAATCGAAGACGACTTCTGGTTCCTCGACAATATCTCCAAGAGTTCGGAACAGTCACGGGATGTGTCTAAACGAGACCAAAACTAGCTGAAAACTTGACATCAACTCAAAAGGGTTGTTGTAATTGACAAGTATATAATGTAAATATACAGCATATTAGCAGCATAATTCTTAAAATGATATGAATTAAATATTCATTCATTACGAAGGGAATAAATTTATATGCGGATTTGGCGTCCTGACGTAGAGAAAAAAACTAAATAAGATGGTTGATTATTATTGCTTCAATTTTTTATTTTATTATACGGTTTCATTAAGATGGATGTTTTTTATACTATCAAATAATCTTAATCTAAATCAAGCCGGCTATAGTAGGTCTCAGGTTCTTTTGCAGCAGGAATCCCGTACTCTAATGTAAACGTCAGAGGCACTATTTAGGTCAAAGTATATGCCCAATTCGCTTGGGCACAGACAAAAGAAAGACAGGGTGCAAGGAACCACATCCGGTCAAATTTTACTTCCAAACTACTACTTATTTTGGTATAGCAGGTTTGAAAACAATAATAAGCTGTGATAACAGCGGTTAAAATGGTCACGATAGCTAAATTTATCCAGGAAAAAGCAAATAAGTTACCAAAAAATTGTAGTTTTAAGCAGTGCCAACTAACAGTAAAACTTACACTGGAAAAATCCATTGCAATTTTGCCAAAAAAATGCAATAATTTTAATTCCATATTTCATTCAAAACCCCTGCCACTCCTCCCTCCCCCCTCCATACTCACACATATTTAATGAATAGCTATCATTTCGATCATGTGTTGAATCTTCACTGCTCGGTTGACGAAAAAACAGTGTGTATTAGAGAATCACTGTTCGAGAAAAAATGAAAATATTTGTTGACTTTGGAGTGCAGAGATCAAACGGTGGCATTAACAAATAAATTTGCACCAAATATTAAAAGAAAATCGGATCTGTGTCTCCTTTTCAGTTCAGTCCCAAAGCAAATACAATTTTTGCAGGGATGTCTTGTGGCATGGTGACAGGCGCTAGTGCTATATTTCAACATCTTTGGTAAAAATAAAACATACAGTTCACCCAAGAAAGCAAATGCCCAAATATTTGCCATTTTATAGATCTAATATTTGCGAAGCTCTGAGCACAATCTGAACCAATCGGGATAGAAAACGTGGCAATTTGATAAAGCTGAGCTAAGATACGATTGATATTATGTTATAGTTAAGTCAATAAAAAATCGGAATGAATAGCATTAAATAAACATTGGGTTTACCGTTATAAATCGTCGCTGCATTCATTCATTCACGTTTCTAGGGATTACAAGATAATCTCAAGATAAAGTCTTCTTGTGCAAAGATAAGGGTCTCGAGCTCGCACAGGGAAGAAGATAAGGGCAAGAGTATTAAAACCCATACGTGTGACAGTAGCAGCTAATTGTTGGTCGGTGTGAGCAGCTAAACCTAGACACTCCAGATATCTGATATACAGATATCTGCAGATTGCGAGTTACAATTCGGATAACTGTCCGCCAGGTAATTAGCACTCTCTTTCTAAAAGTAAAATATGATCACTGTGGTATATCTTTGTTTCCACAGTCTGTGATCAACGCAAATTCATTCACTTTGCCAGAGCTGTTGCGTATTGGGTAGGGTGGAGCATGGCACGTGGGCACTTTCTAAGGGTTGTCACCACCTCCTACCTCTCGTTATCTTGTAAAGATTATGTAACGCTCAGCACTAAAATAGTTACTTGCGGGATGTTTCTTACTGGCTGTAAGGAGGGGTGTTTTTTACCCTAACAAACGACAATCAATAAATAAGTCATTACTGTACTGCATAATCGTTCATAAAGTTAAATAGTGCGTTATAGAGAATAGCAAATAAGTGAAATTAAGAAAAATCACAGTGATTGAGAAATGTTTAGGCAATTTCAATTTTTTTTTAAAATAGTATTTGATCCTAGATAAAAATCCTAGATAGTTAAGTGTTACCATTGACCCGGTTCTTCTCTACTAATAGTGTCACGGAAAAATATATTCGATTCAATGAAGGTACACAAAATACTATCTGATATTTAAGTTTACAACCAAAAAAAATGATTCATTGGTGTTTTTGGCTTTGGATAGTCACTTGTAAAAAAAAATTGTTAATCGCATATGTTGTGATTTGATCATGGTTCATTTTGGCAGTAATATTAAGTCTTATTTCACGTGTTATGCAAGTAAATGTTCTCTTTTTTGACATTAAAGAAGGTACGTACTTTCAAAATATACGAAAACCTTAGGGAAAATCTAACGGAATTTGCGGGTCTTCTCTTTGTGGGGAAAACGCATATATAGATGATAAACCCATTTCAAATACTTAAATTGGGGAAATGACAATGTATTTTGAAAATATTTACGCCCGCTATTTTCCAAACTGCTATTTTTTATATAGATGATCCGTCCCCGATCTCTTTTCATTGTATATTACATTACGTCGTTTAACCTTTCTAATCTCGTTATCCCCCCCCCCCCCGCCCCAAAAAACGTAGCTATTATATGAGTCACATCTTATCTTGAGAGCATAAAGTGATAGTGTTGTTTCCGGCATAGGTGTTCGTAATGGAGAACATGTGATCAAACTAAGATGCAATAACCAGGAGCGGAAAGCGGATGCTGAATATGCTGCAGATATGTGTGAGCCGAAAGAAGATTACAACCCGATGGCCCAAAAATACTCATCGAGCGAGATCCAAGAAGTATCAATGCAGGTAAAAGTTGCATTATAGTAAATGTGAACGTATGTGAAGTATGAGGTATAAGCTGCAAGGATAGTCGACGGGTGAATATATTTATACCAATTTTTTTTTTACATGCAGTTAATTGTTATTGAGTCTCAAGCAAAATGGCGAAATATATATGCCACGCTGCGTGGCCAGGCGTCGGTGCAGAGGTTCACGCGGGAACTTCCTACACCAACTATTATTAGTGTAAAAATCTGGGAAAAAAACCATAGACCGAGAAAGAATCACTGGATGTCGGATGGTAGTTTTTAATACAGGTTGACAAACTTTTTCCATATGAGTTACGTAAAAATGACGTAAAAGAGGCATTTCAGACTCTTTTGTAAGTATATATAACCTAACACACCATCCGACATCCAACAACCCTTCAACTACAAACGTATTTTTTTCCAAACCTCTGTGTTAGTATTTGTGGCCAGGAGAAGTTCCCGCGTGAACCTCCGCGTCCGACGAAAACACTACCGGTTAGTTTATTTACACGTGGCTACTGTCTACGACGTTTAGCCCTCACTTTTCATCCGCTATAAACCACTACGTTTATCTCGAACGCAACACAACATTCTTTGCGAAGCGAAGGTACGCATGAACCTTCACAAAGATTTGAACACTGTGAAATAAATAATTTCTTTCCTTTTTGGGCCTGCAAAATATTTCGCATTTTTACTCACATATTGTACGTCCTTGTACGGTTCACTATACGGAATGTAGATAACAGCGTAAAGGACCTATTATCTCATAACCAGATTTTGAACGATAAAGTCTTTACATACAATATAAAATGGCAATTGGCAGTTCTGTTTATGTAACTGATTTAGCTGTTGAAGTGTGCTAGCCATTGATTCGCACGCCAACGCGAGATATCATTATCTCGAGCACACGTAGACTGACTGGAGTTCCTAGGAATTGATCAAGGATAATAACGTATCAAACTCCCATATCAGTCCTATCAAACTCTACCATGCATTTCGCGTTCTCATCACAGCCCCTAGAGGCATTGGTAGGTACCTACTAAAGTGTTCTAGACCCTTTGGGGAAGGACATATGACCTCGGTTGCCCTATCGCCAAAAAGAGTTGCTGCTTTTAAACCATAGGGTCTTGCTGATAAGACAATTCACACTGCGTATGTGAGGATCTAAGCCAGGAATTATAAATCACAACTTAAAAAAATGTATACCCAGGACTTTGTAATATAAAGTATAACAAACGTTAATCGAGTTAAACAACAAGTTATTGAAACTTTGAAAATATATTCTACAACACATGCAAGAAATTAAAAAAATAATAAAACTGTACCTTTACCGTACGGTTTCTGAGTTATTAAATGAAATAAAATGCTATTTTTCCCATAAGCTAGCATGGCGGCTCCTCAAATTCACATTGGTTTTTAGGCTAAAGTTAGCTCATCGTTTCGAAAATAAACAACACAAATCTAAATAATCAGTCGTTGGCTAGCTTGATCTTTAAGAATTCTAATAATTTCATAATAATATCAAGTCACCGTTTATTTGCTGAGATATTGTACAATTAAAACTTCAATGTGCGAAAGAGAAGAAGTTTTGATGCACTTCTAACCGGACGTCTGACAACACTGCGTCATGTCAACATTCAGCTGGGGCTGGCTGGGCTGGCCTAAGGTTGCTGATCGCGGGTATTCCTAACGTATTTCGCTATGAAATATGAATCAATTTATTTTTGAGATCTGACTGCAGCAGTCGATTCTCAAAAGTGTTTTTGATAGAAAAACAGAGAACAGACGAAAATACTTCCCTGTTGCCCCTATTACTCTTGTTTGTTATAACGGTGGCAATGGTAAAATATTTCTATATTTTTACTATATTTTTGTCTTTCCAGCTATACCTAATTGTCCCAGATTATGTTCAGTATTCAATATAAAAAGCTCAAATAATACCATTCCAGAGGCTGTTGATCTTAAACCAGATTTGAATATTTATTTCAAATACTGTTTTCAAGTTGGCAGTGGCTGTCAAAACAAATGTTTATTTAATTTGTACAATAAAAATCTTATAAAAATATTTTTACATACTTAAAAGTCAAGCAATGTGTGTAGGAAATAGATTAAGCTACTAAAGATGCCACGCGTTATTTTATATTTCATTTTGTTCATTCGTACTGGGAAATATTTTCCATAACATTTCACATACATGAATGACTCCAGAGTATAATCGTTTGTTGTACTTTAAATATCGAAGCAGATTAAAGTGATAAGAAAGATCATTGATAATTTATTAGATTTTGTATTGCTTTATTGAATTTTATTTGACAGAAAGAGAAACGGAGCCCGTGCCAAACCGATTAAAAAGACGTAATCCATATCCGACCCCAACTAGTCCTACCGGGGCAGTGATCGAAGATTATTTGGTTATACACTATTTGGCCTGGATTTACGAAATAAGAAGGAAGTTAACTATTTTGGGACAAAATATATTTTCAACCCAAGGGAATCAATTTTCAGTTTATTTGTGAGGTAATCAATAACACATTTATCCCCGGGGTTACGAAGTGAAAACCTCGCTTTCGTTACCTGGCCAAAATTTCATGTAAAATACGAGGGGTTTCTACAGAAATATCAAACAACGTATCTTTTAGACGAAGACCCGTGAAGGAGTCTGCATCTCCCCCTCATGACGGCAATGATTCATATGTGAAGTCGGGTGCAGCCAGTGAAGACGTGTTTTCAGTCATCGCTAGCAGACCGTTTGGACTAATTTCGACCGAAATTTCGAATCTCCGTTCACATATCATTCCTGGAAGCACCACCGAACCCGCGGTCTTTTGACTGAGTGCTGGGCAGAAATAGTATATAAAGATACCGTATATGGTTCACAGACTCCCAAGATTGTAGCCTACGCACACAAAAGAATCGCACACGCACACGGACGCGCTCACGCACAAGCGCCGCGGGATTTTATTCTGGGCTAGTTGCGTGAAAGTTTATGGTCACTTCGCTCGCTCATCCAAATACTTGTTTTCCAGTTAAAAAATCAAGAAACGCTGAATCCCAAGCCAGCTGGAACGTCATCCCTTGAAGATGCACCCTTAGAAAATCACCCGAATACCAAGCCAGCTGGAACGCCATCCCTTGAAGATGCACCCTCAACGAATCAATCGAAGCCCAAGCCAGCTGGAACGTCATCCCTTGAAGATGCACCCTCAATTGATCAACCGAAGCCCAAGCCTGCTGGAACGTCATCCCTTGAAGATGCACCCTCAGCGAATCAACCGAAGCCCAAGTCTGCTGGAACGCCATCCCTCGTACGAAAACACAGGCTCGCTGAAATACCATTCCCTATTAAAGCACCCTTAGCGAATCAAAACAAACCAAGGCCATCGCTCATTAGAGCAAAATCATCTACGCAGCAAAGGCTCAATGCCGATGCATCTTCATCATCCTTTCATCAACCCTCGACGACTCTACTGAAGCCAAAACTTGTTAGAGGAACCTCCCTCTTCAGTGCACCCAAAGTTCAATCAAAAACCAAGTCCACTGCAATTCTATCTCCAAAACGGGCACTATCGAAATCTCAAGATCTGCTTACGACGCATACTAGAGAGGGATACCTCAAAGATAGACTCTCAGCGAATGAACTGAAGCCCAAGCCTGCTGGAACGTCATCCCTTGAAAATGCACTCTCAACGGATCACCCGAAGCCCAAGCCTGATGGAACGCTATCCCTTGAAGATGCACCCTCAGCGAATCGACCGAAGCCCAAGCCTGCTGGAACGCCATCCCTTGAAAATGCACTCTCAACGGATCACCCGAAGCCCAAGCCTGCTGGAACGCCATCCCTTGAAGATGCACCCTCAACGAATCAACCGAAGCCCAAGCCTGCTGGAACGTCATCCATTAAAGATGCACCCCCAACGAATCACCCGAAGCCCAAGCCTGCTGGAACGTCATCCCTTGAAGATGCACCCTCAGCGAATCACCCGAAGCCCAAGCCTGATGGAACGTCATCCCTTGAAGATGCACCCTCAACGAATCACCCGAAGCCCAAGCCTGCTGGAACGTCATTCCCTGAAGATGCACCCTCAACGAATCAACCGAAGCCCAAGCCTGCTGGAACGTCATCCCCTGCAGATGCACCCCCAACTGATCACCCGAAGCCCAAGCCTGCTGGAACGTCATCCCCTGAAGATGCACCCCCAACTGATCACCCGAAGCCCAAGCCTGCTGGAACGACATCCCTTGAAGATGCACCCTCAACGAATCACCCGAAGCCCAAGCCTGCTGGAACGACATCCCTTGAAGATGCACCCTCAACGGATCAACCGAAGCCCAAGCCTGATGGAACGTCATCCCCTGAAGATGCACCCCCAACTGATCACCCGAAGCCCAAGCCTGCTGGAACGACATCCCTTGAAGATGCACCCTCAACGAATCACCCGAAGTCCAAGCCTGCTGGAACGACATCCCTTGAAGATGCACCCTCAACGGATCAACCGAAGCCCAAGCCTGCTGGAACGTCATCCCCTGAAGATGCACCCCCAACTGATCACCCGAAGCCCAAGCCTGCTGGAACGACATCCCTTGAAGATGCACCCTCAACGGATCACCCGAAGCCCAAGCCTGCTGGAACGACATCCCTTGAAGATGCACCCTCAGCGAATCAATCGAAGGTCATTTGGTACGTAATCTCATCTTAACATAAGTATTATGTGTCATTATAGCCCCTTTGTCAGTGTGTGGCGCTTTTCGAATTTAATGATGATTTAAATATTCTTGTATTTTCATTTCCCTTCGACTTTTTTAGCGACTTCATCTTCGTGAGTGTGGTGTGCTGTGTGCAGCACGCTTGATTTTCTTGTTTCACCTGCAATTGAATTACTTTGGTAACGGATCAACACCACCTTGAAGCTAGGCTTGGCGAAATGACGATTGCATTGAGTATTTTAGTAATTTGATTTGAGACCCCCAGCATCCTAACGCATCTATCTGGAGAAAAATCATGTGTTATCAGATTGTTTTACGATATTATTTTATTATTTATTATTATTAAAAAAAAATTCATTGTACATTTCATTGTGTACAGGCCCTTGCGTAATACCTTCTATTGTCTTACAAGCTTTGAAAATAGTCTGCCGGCTTGCCGGCTTGACTTTGTCACCGTAGCAGCATATTAATGGGATTTATATGATTCCAGCTACAAGAAGAAAAAGGGCGCAGCTGACGGCGCGGGCGAAAGCTACGAATGGAAAACGCTGACGCTCATCTCATTGCGCTGTCTCGTCACTGGTCACGAGTTCCAGCTGGCATCCAACATGGAGGAGGCCGGCCTGTTCGACGACATCGTCCTGAAACGCAGAAAATATTCTAGCGATCCCTGGCAAGTCGCATGCATACAACTTAAGCATAAACAGAACAAAAAGGTCATCCAGAAGCCAGAACTGAATGGTCTCAATAAGGACTTTAGTCTAGTCAAGTATTGTGCATCTTACGCTTCTTTAAAACTATTGCCTGATAGCCTGATAATATACACCAATGCCTCCATTAGTGGCAATCTTGTTGACGAAGTGAAGTCTGACCAATTACTGGCGACCGGAGGGAAAGTGGTTTCTTTCAAGACAGACGGGGTAGTCTATCGGGAACTGTGCGAATGGGTGGACTTTAAGGAGACTCTCACTGAGTTGCTTAGCCAGGTAGATGGTCAGAGTGACAAGGATTTGGGAATCACCGTCAAAGAAGGTTTAGAAAGACGTGTAGAGTACCAAAACAAAGCCGTTGCGTCATGGAGAAAAGAACTGATCAATGATCTTACGTTAAGTAAACTGGAAGAAAAGTTGAAAATGTTGGAAGCGGTCTGCGACAAAGACACATACTCTTCGTTCCTAGCTAAACTTAAAGTGTATACGAATCAGGCCAATGAGTCAGAACTCAACGTCATGATCGAAGGGGAATTTGACAAAATCTGGATAAGCAGCGATAGTCTGGAAACATCAGCCATGTTTAGTCAATTAAAAGATAGCGTATTTTTATGGTGGCAGAAGGAAAATTATTACCTAACACAAGACTCCCCGTTGTGGCTTAATGTTACTAACCTGCAGGCAAAAGAAATATCCAAAAGCACGATTGGTGTTGTGACTAACTGTTGTGTGGAGTTTTTGGAAAAATCACTGCAAGAACTTTCCGACAAAATAACAGAAGTCGCTAGTTATGGTGGGATTTTGAATCTTTGTGTTGACTCGAGGACCGCGGCGAGCTCGCTTAAAGTGCATCGCGCACTGGCCAAGCTCGGTAATTGGGACTTAAATGCCTTGCACGTAAACATAAAGACATTTCTTGAGCGAGAGAAAGACTTGACGTCGGTCTGGGCCACCCGTTGGTGTCGAGTGCTGGTGTTGGAATGTGACACCGAGCTTGACCATAAGGACTCCGAACGGTTAAGCAAGACGATTTTAGAACAGTTTGTGAAGAACACCGAGAAAAAGGTGATCGTTTTGATAGCACCGGAAAATCACAAACTGAATGTTCGGCTTTATCGAGAAAATAACTATATGCGTTTTAAAGACAATGTTGGTTGGAGTGACCTGACAGAACAATCAAAACAAAACATTCTCTCTACTGAAATGTTAATTAACGGTGTTTTCCCACCAGTTGCATTATCGAAATTGCTCTGTGAAGACACAGGGTTCATCAACAAAACCGGTCTCGACGTGTTATCTCAAATAATTTGCGGAGACTTTTGTTGTGGTAAGCAGCTTTACGACGAGGACAACAGCTTTTTCATCACCCGTCGGCTAATTGAGTGCGAAGACGAAGTGCCGATCGTCGTCAACTCAGTGGATGACGTGGTTGACAAGGTAGTGTTGGTCGTGGCCGAGCCAGGTATGGGAAAGTCCACTTTGATAACGCACCTCGCCAAATCAGCCAAGGCAGAAGACCCCACGACGTGGATCGTACACATCAAACTCAACGACTGCGCCAAATATCTCAATCAAATGGATGTCAAACTTTTCGACGAGTGGGCAGCCACTCAATTTTTGGAACAGTGTGCACTTAGTCCTGGGAACTGTTTGGAGAAATTACTATTTGGATCTCTGGAAAAAAATCTGATCGTTTTGATCGATGGCGTTGACGAAGTGTGCCCAAATTATGAGCTGCAGGTTTTTACGCTTTTAGATTCTTTGAAGGAAATGAATTTCTGTCGACTCTGGGTTACTTCTCGCCCAGTCTTTAAAACGAAGTTGGAAAGAACTTTGCAAGTGAAATCACTTCACCTAGTCGCCTTTTCAGCGAAGGATCAAAATGAGTTTTTCAATAAGGTTTGGATTGGGAAATATCCTTCGGCTACCCCTAAGAAATGCAAAGAAGTGACTGAAAGTCTGCTTACTTGGCTTACCGATTCACTAGGCAAAGACAACGCCATCCTGGGAGTTCCTCTCATGACTGTCATAATCGCTGAAACGTTTGCAGATATATTGTTCTCGGTCGATGCTACTCACGGAAATTTTAAAAATAACGGAAGACTTGACGTATTGTTCTTGTTCAAAATGTTTGTGCAAAAGAAGTTTGACCTATATTGCGTTGAGAAAAAGAAGTCTCAGTCCAGAGAGCTAGCAGCTAATATAAACGACGAAAATACTTTGCTGCAACGTGTTAACCACAACCATTGTCTAGCAGCGCTGCGAGTTGTCTTCAGCCGGGAACAGATTTCTGCCTTGGAGTTCGATGGCAATCGAACGTATGACAAAGATTTGGCCACTTACCTGCAGGAAGTGTCCGACGGTAGGGAGAAAATGGGGATGATCGACAACATCAGTGGCGGAATCCCAAACTTTGTTCATCGCTCATTCGCAGAATATTTTGCTGCGACTTGGTTGTCACTGAACTTCAAGAAAAACAGAACTTTCATCGAACAAATCATCTTCAATCCTTCGTTTCGGCTTTTAAGCGAAATATTCCACCGTTTATTGGCAGAAAAGCATCCCCCACATGTCGCGGTACTAAACAGAGATATGGAAACAGTTGAGAAATTTTTCAGTGCTGAATCCAACCATTCCGTTGCTGAAGGGACAGATGCCGGAGGTCGGACACTCTTGCATCTTGCAGTGCTTCTCAGTAGCACTGACCGACACCCGGACAGCATTCGCATCATGAATTTCTTGGTACAGAAACTAAAAGCGAGACTCAAAGTGGAAGACAATGTTCTCAAGTGGGCTTTATTGCGATACGCGGAGTGGTCATGGGCATGGTCCGCCCTTCACGTCATACTTCAAAACACAGAACACGTTAATACATTAGATAATATGCAGGGAGGCTGGCCGCAACCTACCTCTTGCTTAATGCTCGACGCTGCCAAGTTTGCTAGTAAAGATGTGGTTCACTACCTTGCCATAGTCCGCAAGGGGTCATTTGATTGTCGAGGACCCTGGCCACAAGGTGAAACAATGACCCACAAAGCAGCCGAAGGGGGAAACATTGAAATTCTGAAGTATCTTTCCATTAACAAGAAACAACTCGTGGGCGTCAAGGACAATGAGGGGAACACAGCCCTGCGTTACGCCTCTCCTCAAGTCGTGAGTTTCCTACTAGAGAGCGGTCTAGATCTCGAGGCCACCAACAAAAATGGTCTGACCGCTTTACAGGCCGCCGCGCAGAATGGCGCTTACGACGTGATGGCCACTCTCATCAAGGTAAAAGCTTCGTACGAACCTTGTGGCAAGATTCTTCCCGCTAAAACAAACGCGTGTCTACTGTGTGCAGCGTTTTCAGGAAACCTCAAATCCGCGAAAGATTTGGTAGAAAAGAAGAAAGCTTCCGCACGCCACCGAGACAAGAACGGCCACACAGCAGCTTGGCTTGCGATGAGCCAAAATCACATTGACGTCATGAACTGGTTGCTGCTTTTTGAAACTCACGCCGAAGACACGCCGCTTCACGGGGCGCGTATTTCCGAACGCTAACTGAGCCCAGGGACGGATCCCTGAACTCAGTGAGGGAACGGAGGCACAGTTCGCGCTCCGAACCCTAACCGAATTCAGGGATTCCTCGATGCGCGGCAAAGACAAACGCTGCACTCGGCGAACTGTTTGAGCTGCTGCAGATCAAGTCATGGCCCATCCCATACTCTGAATTTTTGCACAATGTAATTAAATTAGACGACTGGAAACACTTTCGGTTACATACTAAAATAAAAAATAAAATAAACCCTGGGACATTGATAATGTTATCCAGTTTATTGCAAATGTATCTATCTAGACCTTTCATTGCAAAAGAACGCACAGTTTATATTTTACCATGTAAAATTGTTATTGTTGTTATTATTGTTATCTCTGTGAGAACTGAAATATAAAATATGTGAAATATTAATTATATTATATTATAATAATATTAATATGAAATATGAAATATTGATAAGAAATTATGTTAACAGCATTATAACAAAGTAAAGCAAGCAAAGCAAGTACAAGTAAACGAAGGAAAAAACGTGGCCTAATGGCCTTTTCCATGAGACTTTGCGTTGGGCTGGTTAGCGGCAACATTGACATTGAGACACCTCTTCTTTTTTCCCTTCGAAGCGCTCTTGCCTGATGGTCGTCCAGATTGGATGCGTTTGGCGCCGCTGGTCATTCCTGGACGGTGCGTTCGCCGCGAGATGGCAGTAGGCTGCACCCTAATTCGCTTGCCTGTACTACGATGAGCGCTAAGGCTTGCAAAAAATTCCAGAGCCTGAGCTGGAGTGGTGATTTTCCCCAATTTGCTGACCATTGAGTTGACCAATTTTGAGGCGTACGCACTCGGATTAGAAGCCGCCAAGCTCGCTACTCTTTCAAAGCCGGCGACAAGCTCATCTGTATGCACTGGCTCGACAACAGTGATGTCTGGCTCTGTATAATCCATCTGTTCTTGCGCATTGTTTTGATTGATTTCGCTTGCTTCTCTGGATTCATTTTCATTTCCATCCATACTTTGAAAAAAAGTCGCGTCCACAGTGCCCAGCGCAACCTTGGCTAACGTCACCTTGTCCTCGAAGGTTAACATAGGGTTGCTCCTCAAATTTAACATAGTTTCACTTTGAAGGTGCACTGCACACAAATGTTTGCAAAAACTTCCTCCCTGACCAGCGATGCAGCTACATATTTCTAATTCTGTGTCTACGGTGTATAGCATATATAAGTCTTCAGATGAACATACGATAAAGATATTTTCACCGTTGTTTTCGACGACTAGGTTCTTCGCTTTTTGGCAAAAACGTTGGTAGTGCAATTCAGGTTTTGTCATGCGAGAACTCGCATACTTCACTAATCTTCTTGTGTGATACTTCTCAAGAACGTTGGCTACGAAATCAACTAACGCGACAGCATTGAAAGCCTTACACCGCTCGAGGACGACGTCTTTAAAAATTCTAATCGAAGATTCAACTAGATTATTTGTGTTGTGTCCCCTGGTGATGATAGTGGCGCGATGGGACAAGCACCACTCGTCGTTGCGCGCCCACAAATCTTGAAAGTGATTCACAAACTGGGGGTACAACTCTGCAACCTCGTTATTTTCGCATAAATCGAGCATTAATTCTTCACATGATGTCTTGTCTGTGGCAAACATCACCCCGCGGAAAAGCATCATCAGCGCTTTTCGATGGCGCAACGCAATAGCGTGCTTGGAGTCCCAAAGCCAGCGCCACATCGCTTGGCACACGTGGAAAATGCACAACAGGAGGGTGGCGGAGGGGAAGACGGCGTGCAAGGCACTCCTCTCTGCAGCGCTGTCGTCGGTCATGACAACGCCTGGTTCGCCCTTTCCTCCGAATCCGCTGGGCCCTATCACTTCCTTTAACATGTTGAACGCATGCGTGTAGTTTTCTGCAGTTTGCAACTGGTGAATCACACAGCCGAGAGGAATCCCTCCTACCTTGGTAACTCCAAAGACAAATGTCACGCAGTGACCTTGCTGGTCACAAGACCCGCTGCTGTCGACAAACACAATTTCTCCCGAGGAGTGCAGAGAGTGGGCCCTTTTCATAATCGGGGTGACAATTGCAATTGCGAAGGGATTTTCGGATACAATAACATCGATGCCGTTTTCTTTATAGGTGTTTTGTTTCGAGTCGATAATTTCTTTCGCGGATAGACATGTCCTCTCTCCAAAGTTGTCTGCCCTATAAATAAATAAAAGTTTGTAGGTACTTTGAAGCTCCTAAATTTATGGATCGCTAATCGCGATATTTTTTTTGTAGTTTTATTTTATCTAAAGCGAGTGTATTCCTGGTGAGAAGAATGTGTTCTATATACTTCTGGGAATGCAAGTGGCATTTATTATTAAATAATAGTTGTTTGAAATCTAGTGCTTTACATATTATGGACAATACACAAGTGTAAGACATAGAATAAAGGTATAGCATGTTCGCGCGCATAAATAATAATATCTTGATCAATAACACCGAATGGATCTGAATGGCTTTTAAAACGACTTGTGCGATGTTCAAAGACTGATATTATTTTACAATATTTTGCAGGACCAATAAAAAATAATGACAGGAATATTAACGTGCCTCGTAAATAAAGCACGGATTTAATATTTTATTTTCTCAATGGATTCGAAGAATACGCTGTAAGTTGTAAGTTTCCCAGACTAAACATTTCGACAGGCGCCGTCATCGGTCTAAGCGCATGCACTTCAATAACCAGCTGTAAACAAAGTCTTCAAATGAATGAAAAGTCTTACCTCCATGTGTCATATAGATGGTAAATCTGCCGTTCTGTGGGATTTGATTGGGCGTCGGCCAAAAGTTTGACCAAGTTGGTGGAGTCATCAGCTGATGCGAGTAGTTCAACCTCGTGCAATTGCTTGGCTGCGGCTGGTGACATTCCTTGGCTGAAGTATTGAGTGAATGTCGTTCTCATCGCGTCCGTCGTCCTCAGGAAGCTGTAGGCTTCGGCCACGTGAACCCTATGGCTGTGATTGCTCTTTACCTGAAAGTGTGACAACGATAATAGGTTTATAATTAATTGCAATGACGAAAATTAGCAAAGCATCTCCCATTAGAGCGATGGAATTTCATCCTAAAGTGATTGAAGTATATAGGTAGTCAAAGAAAATATCGAATATCGAATACACGATGACATATTAATATGAATCGCTTTTCACATTGGACTATGTTCCATAAATTAAAATAATACACCCACCTTGATGACAGCGTTGAGATTTTTTCTCATGAACGGGTCATTTCTCGAACTCTTTTTCACAAGAATGTCAATTGATGCACAACATTCTTTGTTTCTTGCTCTGGGTTTAGAGCTGTCAATTGCCAACCATTTGTTTTTCTTCGAGTGCTGGCATATGTATGTCTTCCGATAATCCCATCTCTCTAGATTGGGGAATGTCTTTGACACAATCCAAGATGTTTTTGTCGCGAGAGAAAAGGCAAGTACCCACTTATCACACTGCTGGCTATAAGTCAATGTAGAATCATTTAGTGGCACTCGAGCAACAACATTAAAACTTGAGTCTGCGGTAACCGAAATATTCTGACAAATTGTATCGGAACTAACTTCTTTAAATATTGCCTCTACTTTATCGGTATCCATTACAGTAAATTATTTCTACTCTGATTAATTTACGCACACGCTTCGCCATAGGCTGACATGACACTCCAGAGCGCGACACGACCCGAGGCGAATTATGCCGAGACTTTGCGAGAGAATCCCTGAATTCAGTGAGGGTTCGGAGCGCGAACTACAACTCCGTTCCCTCACTGAGTTCGGGGATCCGTCCCTGGGCTCAGTTAGCGTTCGGAAATACGCTCACGGGGCATGTCGCAAGCAAGAGCTAGAGATTATTTCCAGCTTGCTACTCAGAGATCGAAATATCGAGGTCAGAGGTTGGCGTGGTCAAACGCCATTAAGTGCAGCAGCAGAGGAAGGGCACTTATCTGTGATCAAGTTGCTTTTGGGGAATGGGGCGAGCGCGGAATGCCGCGACGAGGACGGCTGTTCACCGCTACACGCAGCATCATCGCGAGGAAACGTGAAAATCGCAGAGCTACTCATTCGGCGCGGAGCTGGTAATATCAATGCAACAAGCAACAGAGGATCGACACCGTTGCAAGCTGCAACATCGGGCAACCACTTAGCTGCGGTCAAGTTGCTATTGGAGAATGGGGCCGACGTTGATTGCCGCGACGAGGACGGGTCGACTCCACTACACACAGCCTCATTGGAGGGTTATTTGGATATTGCAGACCTGCTGATACTTAAAAACGTGGATGTTAATTCAAAAACAAATCAGGGTCGCACGCCGCTAATGAATGCGACTTTGCGGAATCACTGCGATGTGGTGGAGCTGCTTTTGAAAAAGAAAGCCAATATCGAGCTTTGCGACAAATATGGATGGTCCCCATTGCACACAGCCTCCTCAAGCGGGTTCGAGGAAGTAGTTACTCTGCTTCTTCAACACGACGCTGAACTAAAAGTTGAAAATAACATGGGACAGACACCGCTAGATGTTGCAACAGAGAAGGAACAGTTTATGGTTGTGAAATTGCTCTTGGAGAAATACGACAGCATGTCCGGCCACGTCTCAAATCGTTGGACTCATCTACATATAGCGTCATTGCAAGGAAAAAAGCAAACCGTTGCCATGTTGCTACGAAAAGGGGCTGATGTCAACGCAACAGCCACTACAGGCTGGACACCGCTAAGCGTTGCAACATTGCACAACCACAGGGAAGTGGTGAAGCTGCTCTTGGAGAAAGGAGCCAGTCGTAAGTGGGTTGACGAGGATGGTTGTACACTCCTGCACACAGCCTCATCACTTGGGTTTGAGAAAATCGCAGCTCTGCTACTAAGTCAAGGCGCTAATGCTAACGCCAAAGACAACAAAAATCGGTCAGTGCTGGATGCTGCAGTTGAAGGTGGCCACTTGACTTTGGTGAAGATGCTCTTGGAGAAAGGGGCTAGAGTGCGGTGCCGTGACGAAGATGGCACTACTCCGTTACACACGGCCGCAGCGTGGGGCAACGCGGATCTGATAGCCCTTTTGTTACGTCACGCCGCCGACGTGACGGCGCAAAACAACAGGGGGCAAACGGCGCTGGACGTTGCAACAGTTTATAACCAGTTTGAGGTTGTCAGTTTGCTCCAGGAGGGGGAATCTAGCGCCAAATGCCATTGCTCAGATGGCTGGACCGCTCCGCACAAAGACTCTCCGGAGGGACACTCGCGAGCTTTAACCCGAATCTTACGTCACAGTGTTGATAAAAATGCAGAAAATAAGCAGCATTATACACCAAAGATAACACATTTTTGGAAAATAAATTGCCATGCGGTGAAGCAGTTATTGGCGAAGGGTGCCAGGGTGGACTGGCGGGACAAGAAAGGCTGGACTGCGCTGCACTGGGCCTCGTTGAACGGTTATTGGCAAGTCGTAGACTTACTGCTGCGTCATGGAGCTGACATAAATGCGGTAAGCTACCAGAGTGCAACACCGCTGCTCGTGGCGACATCTGGTAACAAGCCTAAAGTGGTAAAACTACTCTTGGCCACGGGGGCCAATCCAAATTGTCGCGACGGGGATGGCAGGACTCCACTTCACGATGCATCACTGCGTGGAAACAAGCAAGTCTTAGTCCTGCTGCTACGTCACGGTGCCGATGTTTACGCTAGAGACAACAAAGGCGGTACACCGATACTCACTGCCTCGGAAGGAGGACAAGCGCAACTCGTCGCTCTGTTGATACGTCATGGCGCTGACGTTCGCGTCACAGACTACTGGGGTCGGACGCCGCTGAATGCTGCAACTGGTGCTGGCGTGGTGCAGGTGCTGGATGCGGCTGGGGCCAGAAACACGCGTCTTAAGGTTGCAAGAGTGGCAGCCATATTGAATTTTTAACCTCTATTTTTTTGTCTGCCGGTCTTTGAGAAGACGTGTAGTGAACCTTTTTTGTTGCTAACTATGTCAAAATATTTGCTAATTTTGATATCTTCGCACCTTAGAACTATCAACAAAAGTTTAAAAAATGGCGACAAAATCGAGTTTTTAGTTTTTTTATCCTTATTAAAACCAATTGGCTATAATTTCACATATCGCATTCCGGCAAAATCAACTTGACTACAGTGACAAAAAATCTTATTGCTCTGCATTCAATAGTATTAAAATTCTACTCAATTTTTTTTTTATTCCACCTGTATGATTTTATTTGAGTAAAATGCATCTAATAACAAAAATATATAAAAATGTCGACAGCATTAGCAGAAAGCCAACAAAATTATCAACAAAAAATAATTTATCAATAAAAATCAATAAAAATCTGTTGTGGTCCTGTGACCCGTAGTCCGTCTCGCTTGTACAGCACGTATAGTACTCCGAAAATAAATCTAACGGCAGACAATCGCGGAGCAGATCGTCCCCCTTCATGACGCAAAGTACCTTCACTTTAAACGGAAAAGTTTGACAAGGGAAGTGAATAAGGGGGTCAAGGGAAGTAACGAATATTCTAAGGAAGCTATATCAAATCAGGGGGTAGGGTTAGGTAGACGGGCGTGGACGTGGGTATACTTGGGTAGAAGTTAACAGAAAAGAAAGCAATTCGTTCCCTCAATAGTGATGGTATTAAAATCGACTACAAAATGAATTTAGAGGCTACTTTAAAAATGAGGAAAAATAAAAACACTCTTAAGGAACGAAGGCTAGTCCAACTAAAGAACAAACTTCTTGCACTGAGGGTATATAAATATATCTGTATGAATGTAACTATTTCGTGGAAAACGAGAAGAAGTGAAATACTCCAAACGTGTATTAAATTTCTTATACTAATGTCTAGCTACCATGGCCTATCTTAAGCACTAGGTTTAAAAAAAAATATTTTAAACTGGGATTTGAATAGTGATAATTGCACACTTTCAAAAGAAGAACGTTTGTTGTACTTGTAGGTATACCTTTTATATGGTAACAACTTTTACCATTGAGGGTAATAATATACAGAGTTGTGTATAAATCCATTAGAGTCGTCGACGAAGTCAGCTGACACGGAGGTCTAGCGCGATTCTGATGATATTTTTAGACCCTTCATTACATTTAAAATGATCAGTGTCCCTAAAAGTAGAATGTTTCCGGCGGCCAGACAATGTCTCAGAATAAGTGTCAGGCAATGACATTGGAGTCAACACAGGGAAGATTTTCCTGCTAATCCATTACGACAAAGTTGGCGTGAGCAAGATCGTATAATGGAACAATCTTAATTAAAATTGCTCTTAGGATTTTAATGTTAATAGAAATTATGTGAATTTCCCTTTAGGGGGTGCTACTTAAGTCATCATTTCAATTAAAATAATTGTATTTTTTAATCTGTTAAATTTTTTTCCACGTAATATACTTGTTAATTAGGATTTGTCTTAAAATAATACTTACATTTTAAGAAATACATTTAAGTGAATAATGTATAATAGAGAATAGTAAAACTAGATACCAATTTATTGTATTTTTGTTTGCTAAGCTTGTTTGCTGCATCTGCCAAGCTCGTGAAAGCAAATATTAACAAAGAGATAAGGAATTCTAAATCGATTGATTGGTATAGAACCATTCCGTGCGAAAAAAAAGTAAACGAAAATGTAGTAAACCAAATGTGTGTAAAGAATATAGTTATCATAAAAATACCTACCCTAAACACATATTTACGTTCTGATTTGAATAACAATGAGGGGTATGATGTTGTAGAACCTAATTATTACATTTAATATTATGTTGAATAAACTTCCATGTTGTATCCAACCAGAACTCCTGTTTCCTAACAATAAAATTGATTGAAAATATGTGGTTAGTATTGGAGATCTTTTTCTCTGTTTATTATCTCTGTTTCGTACTCTTTTTGTCTCATTCAAAACAGAACTCGACATATGTGTTGCTTAACTTACATACCTAAGATCTTTCTAGACATAGTTTGATTTCCCTTTTGTACGATTGAAAAAAGTAAACAAACGGTGCAAATACTTTGTTTTTGTACGTTGTAACTTAATTTTTAGGAGAGAAAGGAGAAGATAATAAAAGATAACAACAGAATAAACATATAATTCGTATTTGTTGATTTCTTGAATCTCAGTCGAACCATATACCAGTTACTTTTCCTTACGAATCCACTGTAAAAATAAAAACCATTGTTATTTATTAAACAATCGCTTCTGCGGTAACCTTCCACATATTTGATTTCTACAAACGTGTTTGGAGGAACGGCTAAGCACGGCACGGAACAACAGTATAACGAGAAACATTGATGCTAGCACGTTGGGTAAGACTACTATTGAAGTAACATGAATAATTGCTTGTAAATGAAAGTGAAAAATTAATAACTGATGTATCGCCATCCACATTGAGTGTGCTCATTTTAGGATATGGCTCGAATAAGTTATAAAAGAGAGTTGTATTTTGCGGGCCCTCACTAAGTATTCAGAATTACAGTCAATTTGAATATTGGCATAACTAATAAGCTCTCTTTTAATCTTATTTAAATTACGAAAGCTCGTAATTGGCTATTCATTTTATTATTATGTACACAAATTAGCCTCCCAAAAGTGTTGTCCATTCCGGGATTTGAACCCGAGTCCCCAACTTTCGCGGCTGGTGCTCTAACCGCTGAGCTAAATGGCCATTAAATTTTGGGAGAAGTAATTTGCATACAGGGTGAGAATTGAATGTCCCCAGGGGGGTATGGTCCAGAGTCTACGAATACTCATAGTGGCTCTGGTACCAGAGCCACTTCATTGCACCTTTCTGGTACCAGAGCCACTATGAGTATTCGTAGACTCTGGACCATACCCCCCTGGGGACATTCAATTCTCACCCTGTATGCAAATTACTTCTCCCAAAATTTAATGGCCATTTAGCTCAGCGGTTAGAGCACCAGCCGCGAAAGTTGGGGACCCGGGTTCAAATCCCGGAATGGACAACACTTTTGGGAGGCTAATTTGTGTACATAATAATAAAATAAAAAACTAATAAGCTCTTTCTTAGCTCGACTCACCTAAAGACTTGATCCACACCAAGTAGTTCGATACTAGGGTGAACCCGGTGTAGTGCTCGGCGTAGCAGGAACCAATGAAGTGCGCAGGCTTGAAGCTCACACTGACCACCCCCCGAAGGTAGTACCTGTTGGCAAAGGTATGCGCTCGAGTTATCGAAAGACAAGTATCAAAAACGCGATTATTTGCTACATGTATTTCCAGGACCCGGGAACTATCATAAGGAACAATTAAGCTCCATTTTTGCAGTGGCATATTAAATATCTAACAGACTGTTAACTCGTTATTTGCTTAGCCACGTCCAATCAGAGCCTGTTAATTTCATACTAATGGATTGTTACTATCTTAATGGGCCAATGAAAAACCGGCGCTGGGAGGGTATTGTTACTGGTTTACAGTACTGCTACTGTTGCTGTACTGTTTGTAACTGTACTGTACTGGTACTCATACCAGTATTCATTGGATGGATGGATGGATGGTGGAGCTGAAAAAAATGTGCAGTAACAATGTTTATCAGCTTTTATATAGCTGGGTTTACAGCTAGCAATGTCAGTGACACGATGTCTTCAACATTGGCTCTGCCACCAATCAGAGACTCCATTGCAGAGTCGCCAACATGACGTCATGCACATCCAGAGTCTCTGATTAGTCGAGAGCCAATGTTCATGACATCGTGTCACTGACATTTCCAGCTATAAACTTAGCCTAAAAGGGTGGTGGCTGACCTTTAATCTGTGTTTAAATCAAATTATGAAATTACCAAGTGGCAGTGCCCTCCCAGGGATGACTCTACATTGCGGAGGCTGGCACTCGGTGATAATCTGGTGAGGCGAATCAGTTGAAGGGGGCTCAGGGCAACGCAGTGCATTGCATTACATTATTTTCGGGTTTTGTTTGGTTTTATTAGGCCCTGCGATTAAATGTATTCGCATTAAAAAACTAATAAAAATCCCACCACTTGCTCCAGTTTGTAACGACCGCTGCCACCATTGTAGTGACATTTAAAAAGAATTGTTATTTTGTTGTTTGCTTCCTTATGCTGAAACTATGCCCCTTTAAGTTGTGCGATGATAAACTCAAATTTATTCTAGTGTACATAGTTTTTTATGATAGTCCTTAGTATCAATTTAAACTGCTCCAGTTAACAGGCTGTGCAACGGTAAGCTCAAATCAATCCTAGTTCAATTCATGCATGCTCTCTACTTTACCCTGAGAAAGAAGCTAAACTAAAAGGCCAGTTTTACAAAAGAGCTTGAACCCAGCGAGCTAGGAGTAAAGTTATATGTCATGGTAACCGTCAATATACCATGGGATCGATCTGTTTCTTCGAGATAGAAGCACAACCCAGTTAAAAAAATCGTAAAACCGGCCATTATCGGAATTCCCCTCGCATATGGTCTTCAGTGGCGTTCACCTGTTGTCTCCAGCGGCGAACACGAGTCCGCCGCCACTGTCCCCTGGACAGACGCTGCGGCTCTGGTTGGCGACGCCCGCACAGAACTTGTCGTCTGTGTACAGCTTCTCAGCGTCGTCGGTGAGAGAGTCGAAGCAGGTGGCGAAGTCCACGTAGGGCAGACTCGCTCTCTGCAGGACGTCGCTGAACCTGCTCGTCTCGGTCGCCCCCCAGCCAGCCACCTGCACAAGAGGGTCCCTCTCAATTTTCGTCATCTCTGCCAGTGCTTGTCGAACTTTTTGAATACATAAGATACATAACTCCCCAAGATAACGAATTATCGCGGCTCCATTGTACGGATTTCACGATTTTTACAATGCAATCTTTATATACTTATCTTCACATTTTTGCAAAATGCCAGGTGCAAGTGATAAATATTATTTCTGTACTGAAAAATTATGGTGCATGAAATCTTGTGAAAATTCCGCTACGCCCCAGTGAACCGTGTCGCACAGTTCTAGAACCATTGATCTCAGCTGAAAGACCTGCAACTTAGATGACGTAGATTTTTTTAATTTTAATTATTTCAATTGTTAACTTCTTCTTAACATGTTACTTAAAGTTGAAGCATGCGAAACACAGTCACAAGAGCTATTTCTTCTTTTGCCTCTAGATAGTTGCACTTATATTTTTATCTATCGCGCTTCTTCCTCATTTAAACACATATTTTTTATGTTTGCCCAGATGTGATTTCATAATTTTCTTGATCTTGTATTGGTACTTTATTAATTAACTGTATCTTTAGATATATCCTATTATCTCTTTGTCCCCAATATTTTTGTCCTTTATCTCAAGTAACAGAAATTTAAAGCAGTCGCGGCTATATTATAGTCATAGCGGCTCGAGCGGATATATCTTCAGGTTGCCTTGGCTTCAAGGTATAAATGGGAGCTCACATGAGATTAAAAGACACAATGCGTGAACACCACTAAAAAAACACACACATACACATTCTCGAAAATACTTTATGTTTCTTCCGATGATCGTGGACCTTCCATTAAAACGAGGCCCGGTAACTGTTATCGCCATTGGGGCCCCTATAAGCGACACTGCTTACAGTCCCCCAGTTTTATTTAAGTGACCAGATTACCTCGGTTCCAGCTGCGAGCTAGCGCGAATGCAAAGTTTTAGGAGTAAGCGCTTTTTCACTAAACCGTAAGAGATAAACTATTGAAGTAAGCGAGGAAATTGTAGATAAAGAATCAATCTGTGCCGGTAATGGACCCTTTTTTCCATTTTTGGGTCTAAAATGGCCGAAACCGATTTTAAAAATGCTGTATTTTGCTCTTTTTTGCGCTTTTTTCGCTTTATCGTGTATCAATGAAGTGATGAAGGAGAATTAAATTGAGAAAAAAACTCCGTTACCGACAGAGAAAGATTCTTTATCTACAAATTCCTTGCTTACTTCAATAGTTTATCTCTTATGGTTTAGTAAAAAAGCGCATACTCGTGAGACTCTGCATTCGCGATATCTTGCAGCTGCGAGCAGCTGGCAGCGGGGTAGTCTGGAAGATCTTGATGTGGGGGAGGGGCGGGTGGGGGGTGGGGGGTTCCACACCCGGCGCCAAGTCTCACCGTGCCGCTAACGCCAGGAGTCAGCTGTTTGGCCTCGAGTCGCTTGGTCCAGTCCATGCAGATCAGCTGGACGGTCGAGGTCAGGTCGAAGCCGCTGGTCAACCGAACGACGGCGATGTCGTATTGGAAGTTGGAACTACGGCCGCGGAATCTCGCGGGGACGCTGATCTGGGCAACCTCGCGGACCTGGGACAGAGCGGACAAGATTCAATACCGAAATGAAAATAAAACAATATCGCACTGTGACAATACTATCCCCTTTAGGATATTCCGTTTAGGATATTCCTTTGTCCCTTTTAGGGTATTCAAAGCATTTTTTATTGTATACTACTATGGTTAAGCGAGAGTGTATAAATAAGTCAATACGTAAACTCAGATTGGGTTGTACCGACTAATAGTTAAGGTTTGACTATTAGTTAAATTGAATTATTACTTAGCTATAGATGGCTTTTCATGAGTTGCTAACTAATAGTTGAATTTTAACTAACAGTTAAGCTTAACAATCAGTTGGTACAACCCAATCTTATGAAATTTGTGTGCATATCTTGAAAGTAGCTTATAGTTGAGATGTTCAGAATGATTTTTAAAGTGTAAAACAGCTCCAAATTATCTTGAACAATCCTAGAACAAACCAATATCTAGAACGAGTCCTTTCGGGGCCTAAAATCTCTGTCAAAAAGAGCAAACACCGTAAAATCACAACCATGAAAAGGTAAATGGATTAGAAAGATCCGATGCCTATATTTTAAACAACATCCCGAGATGATTCCCGACCGGATGATCTCGGAAATATCAATCAAAATACCCGTTAGATAACTCTTTATCCCTGCACAACAGTAAATGTGTAATATCACCCCGCCCCTGACCTGCATCTTGGCCTCTCGCTGGCTGAAGTTGCGCAGATGCTTGCCTGCTGCGACCTTGTACAGCGAGTGCGGCTTAATCGTGCGCAGCGACTCGCTCCAGAAGCAGTGCGCAGCTGCAGGGCAGCGGGACGTCAAACAGGCGGGAGTCGAAACTAAACTGTCATGTTAGCCTTACTTTACCACAACCTGAAGGACTTCGAAGTAAAGTATCATTTGACTCTTTGCCATTTGTAAAGAGTAAAATTGTAAATAATGGTAATGATTAATACAATTTTTAACGGTTTTAATAAAAACTTAATCATTTGATTCTATGGTATGGTACTCAATAGAGGCTTACGAAAACCTACTCCGGCCGCTCTCCAGCGTTCGGAAACCTGCTCGGAGTGACCCGATCGACGCTATTTTGCTTCCGAAAACCCAGTCTGGAGCGATCAGAGCGCTCAACTCGCGAACCATCTGTCAGCCTGGTGCGCGAGTTCTGTTTGTACGAACGGGCGGGTAATTTTAGACCGTTTAACCTACATTAACGTTTTAATGTGCATACACTGACAGGTATGCACAGTATGTAAAATACTTCCCAAGACGACCGCCAATACATAGCCAACGGCTAGTACTTTATGCATTACCGGTTATGCATTGCCAATAAAGTTCAGCTAGTTCGTTGTCGGCCATTTTCGAATTTCCGCGGTCGACTGTAAAGTTTGCATTCGAAAACGTCCGCATCTCGGAGAGCTCTGACCACGTGACAGATCGCTCGGTCGAGTAGGTTTCCGTAAGCCTCTTATGATATGAGACCCCCAAAAAGTGGCAAACTCAAATTTATTCCTGTGTAGTACCCGTTACAACGCATGCTTGAAGCCGACGTTTCGCTATTGAAAGCTACAGTCCATGTTTTCATAATATGAAACTACTATAGGGCTGGTTTCACCAATATTTGAGCTTGGCTTTAAGAGGACCCAAGTTTTAGTAGTGCGTTTCACCAAAGTATATGCGGCGCTCAAATTTACTATAATCGGTCGAATTTTAAGCCGAGAAATATCTCGGCTCAAGCTATTAATATAACAAATTTCTGCTATGCTTATTCTTTAAGTTTCATTTGCTAAAGTCTTACATATTAATGTAGACACTAGAAAATGTACTCTTACAGGAATGCCATGGTTAATTATTTCATGTACTTGTACATAAACCATGATACAACAAGTTTGTAATGACTATAAATTAATCAATCAAAGCCTGCCTACAATATGACTATAGCTATGACTATAGCTGACCATTATGTTTAAGTTGTTCTCTAGAAAAATACAATCGAACTTTGATGTGCATCAATGTTCGAATAACTCAAATATCTGAAACGTCTGACAAGCTTGGCTGCGAAACTTAGTAAGCCAGCAAGCTTTGCTGCTAAGCTTGGTAAGCTAGCAAGCTTTGATGCTAAGCTTAGTAAGCCAGCAAGCTTTGCTGCTAAGCTTTGTAAGCCAGCAAGCTTTGCTGCTAAGCTTAGTAAGCCAGCAAGCTTTGCTGCTAAGCTTAGTAAGCTAGCAAGCTTTGCTGCTAAGCTTAGTAAGCCAGCAAGCTTTGCTGCTAAGCTTAGTAAGCTAGCAAGCTTTGCTGCTAAGCTTAGTAAGCCAGCAAGCTTTGCTGCTAAGCGTAGTAAGCCAGCAAGCTTTGCTGCTAAGCTAAGTAAGCCAGCAAGCTTTGCTGCTAAGCTTAGTAAGCCAGCAAGCTTTGCTGCTAAGCTTAGTAAGCCAGCAAGCTTTGCTGCTAAGCTAAGTAAGCCAGCAAGCTTTGCTGCTAAGCTTAGTAAGCCAGCAAGCTTTGCTGCTAAGCTTAGTAAGCTAGCCAGCTTTGCTGCTAAGCTTAGTAAGCCAGCAAGCTTTCCTGCTAAGCTTAGTAAGCCAGCAAGCTTTGCTGCTAAGCTTAGTAAGCTAGCAAGCTTTTCTGCTAAGCTTAGTAAGCCAGCAAGCTTTGCTGCTAAGCGTAGTAAGCCAGCAAGCTTTGCTGCTAAGCTAAGTAAGCCAGCAAGCTTTGCTGCTAAGCTTAGTAAGCCAGCAAGCTTTGCTGCTAAGCTTAGTAAGCCAGCAAGCTTTGCTGCTAAGCTAAGTAAGCCAGCAAGCTTTGCTGCTAAGCTTAGTAAGCCAGCAAGCTTTGCTGCTAAGCTTAGTAAGCTAGCCAGCTTTGCTGCTAAGCTAAGTAAGCCAGCAAGCTTTCCTGCTAAGCTTAGTAAGCCAGCAAGCTTTGCTGCTAAGCTTAGTAAGCCAGCAAGCTTTGCTGCTAAGCTTAGTAAGCCAGCAAGCTTTGCTGCTAAGCGTATTAAGCCAGCAAGCTTTGCTGCTAAGCTAAGTAAGCCAGCAAGCTTTGCTGCTAAGCTTAGTAAGCCAGCAAGCTTTGCTGCTAAGCTTTGTAAGCCAGCAAGCTTTGCTGCGAAACTTAGTAAGCTAACAAGCTTTGCTGCTAAGCTAAGTAAGCCAGCAAGCTTTGCTGCTAAGCTTAGTAAGCCAGTAAGCTTTGCTGCTGAGCATAGTAAGCCATCAAGCTTTGCTGCTAAGCTTAGTAAGCTAGCAAGCTTTGCTGCTAAGCTTAGTAAGCCAGTAAGCTTTGCTGCTAAGCTTAGTAAGCTAGCAAGCTTTGCTGCTAAGCTAAGTAAGCTAGCAAGCTTTGCTGCTAAGCTTAGTAAGCCAGCAAGCTTTGCTGCTAGGCTTAGTAAGCCAGCAAGCTTTGATGCTAAGCCTAGTAAGCCAGCAAGCTTTGCTGCTAAGCTTAGTAAGCCAGCAAGCTTTGCTGCTAAGCTTAGTAAGCCATCAAGCTTTGCTGCTAAGCTTAGTAAGCCAGCAAGCTTTTCTGCTAAGCTTAGTAAGCCAGTAAGCTTTGCTGCGAAGCTAAGTAAGCCAGCAAGCTTTGCTGCTGAGCATAGTAAGCCATCAAGCTTTGCTGCTAAGCTTAGTAAGCCAGTAAGCTTTGCTGCTAAGCTTAGTAAGCTAACAAGCTTTGCTAACAAGCTTTGCTGCTAAGCTTAGTAAGCTAGCAAGCTTTGATGCTAAGCTTAGTAAGCCAGCAAGCTTTGCTGCTGAGCTTAGTAAGCTAGCAAGCTTTGCTGCTAAGCTTAGTAAGCCAGCAAGCTTTGCTGCTGAGCATAGTAAGCCATCAAGCTTTGCTGCTAAGCTTAGTAAGCCAGCAAGCTTTGCTGCTGAGCATAGTAAGCTAGCAAGCTTTGCTGCTAAGCTTAGTAAGCCAGCAAGCTTTGCTGCTGAGCATAGTAAGCCATCAAGCTTTGCTGCTAAGCTTAGTAAGCCAGCAAGCTTTGCTGCTGAGCATAGTAAGCCATCAAGCTTTGCTGCTAAGCGTAGTAAGCCAGCAAGCTTTGATGCTAAGCTTAGTAAGCTAACAAGCTTTGCTGCTAAGCTTAGTAAGCCAGCAAGCTTTGCTGCTAAGCTTAGTAAGCCAGCAAGCTTTGCTGCTGAGCATATTAAGCCATCAAGCTTTGCTGCTAAGCTTAGTAAGCTAGCAAACTTTGCTGCTAAGCTTAGTAAGCTAGCAAGCTTTGCTGCTAAGCTTAGTAAGCTAGCAAGCTTTGCTGCCAAGCTTAGTAAGCCAGCAAGCTTTGCTGCTGAGCATAGTAAGCCATCAAGCTTTGCTGCTAAGCTTAGTAAGCTAGCAAGCTTTGCTGCCAAGCTTAGTAAGCCAGCAAGCTTTGCTGCTGAGCATAGTAAGCCAGCAAGCTTTGCTGCTTAGCTTAGTAAGCTAGCAAGCTTTGCTGCTAAGCTTAGTAAGCTAGCAAGCTTTGCTGCTAAGATTAGTAAGCCAGCAAGCTTTGCTGCTAGGCTTAGTAAGCCAGTAAGCGTTGATGCTAAGCTTAGTAAGCCAGCAAGCTTTGCTGCTAAGCTTAGTAAGCCAGCAAGCTTTGCTGCTAGGCTTAGTAAGCCAGTAAGCTTTGATGCTAAGCTTAGTAAGCTAGCAAGCTTTGCTGCTAAGATTAGTAAGCCAGCAAGCTTTGCTGCTAGGCTTAGTAAGCCAGTAAGCTTTGATGCTAAGCTTAGTAAGCCAGCAAGCTTTGCTGCTAAGCTTAGTAAGCCAGCAAGCTTTGCTCTTGAGCGTAGTAAGCTAGCAAGCTTTGCTGCTAAGCTTAGTAAGCTAGCAAGCTTTGATGCTAAGCTTAGTAAGCTAGCAAGCTTTGCTGCTGAGCCTAGTAAGCCAGCAAGCTTTGCTGCTAAGCGTAGTAAGCCAGCAAGCTTTGCTGCTGAGCTTAGTAAGCCAGCAAGCTTTGCTGCTAAGCGTAGTAAGCCAGCAAGCTTTGCTGCTGAGCTTAGTAAGCCAGCAAGCTTTGCTGCTAAGCGTAGTAAGCTAGCAAGCTTTCCTGTTAAGTTTTTGCACGCAACAAAAGGAAAACTCATATGAAAAGAAACCACATTATGCATATGAAGTTATCTCATAACTTTTCCCAGCACGATTCAATGCAAGTATAATGCCTCAAAGTATCGGACGTGCTGAGACCGACTATACTGACCCGATATGGCGATCGTCCTCGAAATGAGCGTCCCTCCGCAGTCCTGCGTGAACTCGTCGGCGCCCAGAGACCTGTAGACGCCCACGTGCCAGGGAAACTCCCCGACGGCGGCGTCCAGTCCCCCCGCGATCAGGGTGCTCTTCGACGCGCCCCGCACCCCGCAATCTGAGTGCGAGATTGGTTGCGGGTCTGTTACATGGGTGTGGCCGTAATATTTGGATTGTGGTTCATGTTGGACAAATCGCTGCGTTATCGCTTTCGTCGCTCTTTTGTGCTTACCTACCTGATGATTGGCAATGAAGGGGTTTCCCCGGAAATTGGCAACATAGGGCTGAGAAAGGGACAGAGTTGGTGCAAATTCTTGACACATGTCTGTTCATATCTGTTTAAACAATGGCATTGTCCGAATTTGACAAGTAATTCGCGAATGGACTATAAACTCTAACAAACTCTGGGTTGATCCTTAATCCCGCCACAAGCATCATCCATTTCTTCATCATGACATAATGCTAAGCTGCGGTTTAGAATGGCAGGTAGTGCATACCAAATACCATTTATGAAATCTACCATTTTCAAAAAAAAAAAACATTTCCAGCCAACCCGAAAGCCAAAACGTTCAAAACGACATATTGTTTTTTGTTTTATTATAAGCATTTCGAAAAAGAAGTTGTTCTTTGTACTTTAAATGTTCTGCTCAATAATTTTTTCAAACTCGTTTTCAAGTAATTGGTCTCTCAGGTTACTTTTGCTCTGAAAAAGGTTACTTTTGCTTTACTATCTGGCGAACTCCTCTGTACCCTTAGCTGGTTTTACAGCCTTGCAATGTTAGTGACACGATGCCATGAACATTGGCTCTCGACCAATCAGAGACTCCATGGCAGAGTCGCGATCATGAATAATTGACTGACGGCCACTTATTGATGGTAGAGCCTATTTTGAGGACATGGTGTCACTGAAATCACCAAAGCTGTCAACCAGGCGGCAGGTGGTATAAGCAAAAAGCAACGTGACAGAAAAGGGTCCACATCTTTAAAACAGGAAATCAAGTCAACTAAATATACAAGAGACCCCAGGCCCCAGCCACAAAGCCCCAGACTCTGAGGCCCCAGGCTCTGAGGCCCCAGGCTCCGAGGCTCCAAACTCCAAGGCCCCACCCGCAAGCGCAGATACTCCAGATACCCTCAAAGGGGGGGGGGGGGGGTCTCGTCCGCAATTGAGGACATGCTGACCGCTAACTCCGCCCCTGCTGCAAACCCAACTTGAGTCTCACCAGGCTCGCAGGGTCCAGGTATAGGTCGCCAGCCCGTCGCTGTGCATCTCGAGGCGACCGGATTGGGGTGGCCCGATCTGGGGTTGAACCCCGGACGACATTGGAGTCGTGCCGTCGTGCCCCGCGGCACGGGCGCTTCTGCGCAGTCCACGCCGACCCGGCCCAGCGAGCATTGAGCGCTCATGGAGTGCGGGGCTAGAGGCAGGCAGCCGTCTTTGGATACTGAAGCCGCTGGGGACACTGAGAATCAGATGGACTTTGTCAAAAGATGTATTTTATTAGCAAAATAATAGAATTTCTAAACTAACAGAGCAATTCATTAAGTATGTGGTGAAGTAGATAAATCGTCTTTACAACAAACAACCACTAAACGCTTTAGATTTTGGTAACACCGGCACTCTGGGGTAACCAAAGTTAAGCAACACTGCGCCAAGTCGGGTATTAGTCAGGTGACCACCACCCTTGTCACAAGTTATGTTCGCAAGAGAGACTGATTCTTTAAGTATAGTGTCGCAGGATAGGTTGATGGATGTCTAAGTAGAGTCGCGCTATGGTAAAAGCAAAACGTCACAAATGGTAACAGACATTTTGTCCCCAAACACCAAATTTTAGAAGCAGAAAATCGAAATTGTGTAACCAGATTAATACTTGGCCCATGCTATCAGATAGGTTTACATATTGATAGTTTCCATATCTCGTATGGTTCGAACTACAGTCAGAGATGTACAGTTCCAGATTTAATCACTATATGTGGGCAAACATTTGCTATTCGAGAATCAGAACCGAGTTTATTTTCCCACATCTGGAACTGTAGTCGCCCATGAAATCACAAAGGGTGCCGAATAAAAATTAATTCGGGTAAGAGTATCCCGTACATCATACATCTCACTCCGAAACGTATTTTTAAACATGGCCGTAACCTTCCTTTTTTCAGTATTTTTTTAAAGGATAGCCGATATTTTTATCTCAATTTTATTGAAGAACTATATTGCTGGAAGGATTACAAAGCAACCTTGATTCATGCAACTTAACTTTTGATGCAACTGATCACCACAAACCAATCAAACGACAGGCAAGTCATGGAAGCAGACATCTCACCAGCCAGATCGCTCCTTCCCCGCACCACTTGACTCATCACCGGCAGCATCTCCGTCTCCCAATCAGGATGAAACACGTGGCACGCGACCGTGATCTGCTCGCCCCTCTGCGCGCGCACCCTGAGCGTCTGCGTGCTGGACCGAGCCTCCCAAGGCCAAGTCCAGAGATCGTCGTCGACGTCAGCGTCGTCTCGCACCACGCGGTCGTTTAGGGTCCAGCGGAGTCTGGCTGGGGGACGGCCGCTGGGCGCCGAGCATCGGGCGTCGAACGAGCCGTCGGGGTAGGGGACCACGACGAGGCTGCCTGCGCCGGGCGTCTCTGCAAGCGCAAATTTGGTTGTGTGGCATTTAATATTAAGGCGCCTGACTACCTCGCTCCCAGCTGCTCACAGCTGTACAGAATACAGAGTCTCACAAGTAAGCGCTTTTTTACTAAACCGTGAGAAATAAACTACTGAAGTAAGGGAGCAAGTTGTAGATAAAGAATCAATCTGTGTCGGTAACGGATCCTTTTTCTAGATTTTAATCACCTTCCTCTCTTTATCGATTCACGAAAAAGCGCAAAAAAGACAAAATACAACATTTTTAGAAGCGGTTTCGGCCCTTTTAGATCCAAAAAGGCGTTCGAAAAAGGCGTTCAATAGACAAATCTACGAAGTCATCATCCTCACCCCTCACGACGACGATCTGCGGAGGGAACGCCCACCACTCCCTGTCGCCCACCTCGCGGTACATCACATAGATGAGGCCGCTCGCCTTCGAGCCGACCCTCGACATCGTCACCGAGCACTGGCGCCCGTCGAGCGCGCCGCGGTAGTCGCGGGAAACAACCCTGGGACTGCCCCTGTTGCCCTGACTGTCCTTGTTCAGGCGGAACTCGCTGAGGCCTGGCAGGAACACGCGGCACTCTTGTAACCTTCCAGGTGCTCTGAACACGAACGGGCGGCTGTCTTTTCTGTGTTCCACCGTTTGGTTCAGGAATGGTGTAGAGTTTTCTTGCATTTTGGTGCTCGCTGCAAGAGTATAGAGATACGTTAGAAAAAGAAATTACACCGCAAAAAATACGGCTTTCTCACTTTGTAGTTGGGTTAGATTAGATACAATTTCATTAACGTGTTTGAAGAGTTTAATAACCATGTGAATTACGTATAGTTGGCTACTAAATGTGTACAATAATGTTTCAAACCCGACTCACGCTGTGTCCTTCCACCTTAAATTTCGGCCGATCTTCAAAATGTAAAAATGTCCAGCAGAATCAAGTGAACAAGTTAGTTTCATATGATTTTTAAAAGCGTCTAGCGGTGGAGGTACAAAACACAAACATTACACAGCATTCAAAACGCAGTCAAAACGCATTCAAAATACAGTCAAAATGCAGTCAAAATGAAGTCAAAATATTGCCCCATGGGATAAATAACTTTCCGCTGCAGCGTGTGATGTGTCATCAGCCACCACCATGCCGGACCACGTGGTCCGGTACAGTGTTAGTCCCCGGACTAGGGGTAGGAGCAGGTAGCTCGGCAACCCCAGCTCCGGGGGTCGGCAGTCCTCTACGGGAGCTCGAGTCTAGAGTCTCGCACGCGAGCTCCACTCACCATACTACACTAACCGATATAATAAACCAGTATTCTCTGTTAAAATCGACAAAGCCTGTGCATTATACGGACCTTTATACCCCTGCTCACTCCTCTCCGACCTCCTAATTATTCTTCACGAAAGAGTCATCTCAAGCGCAGTGTCATTTTGTGTGAGTTTTTCCCATCCATATTCAAGACGGGGGTCCGCACCGAGACGAAACGGCATGCAGAAGTGAAAACTCAATTTCACGTTGAGAAGGAGAGTGGATTTGCATCTTCCATAAGGACCCACTTCTGTTCGACACGATCTAGATATCCAAAACTGATTATTTGGCCTTATGTCATGCTCAAGATATGGCTTGTGAGTTTTGAAACTCTAAGATGGTGTCTAGCAGCAGTAGGTCCTCGAGGAAAATACAAATCCAGTCTCCTTCTCAGCGTGAAATGGAGTTTAGTGCTTGCTTCAGCGTAAAGTATATTAACTCGCGGGACATCGCTGTAATCCAGCAACTCACCACCAGAGCGCACCATGAGCGCCATGAAGTCGTACTTCCACTCAGAGTCCACGACATGCACGCGGCACCCCACGAAGTAGCGGCCCTCCCTCAGCTCTGACAGAGTCACCCCACAGTCGCCTCGGTTCAAACCCGTGCCAGCGTACGATACCTGGGATAGACGTCGACGTTGAGTGTGACTGGCAATAAGGCCTGCTACCGTCCAACAGCACCAAGGACCGGCCACCGCTTAGCCTTGTCCCTTTGACACACTGTGTTGGCGCTGTCCCTGTGGCACTGGTATATTAGCTGCCGGTGAATGACAGGCTGATGATGAAGCTAGCCTGGCCTGGAAGGGAGCCGAGGGTGGACCCGGTGCCGGCACTAAGACCTGCTACCGTCCAACAGCACCAAGGACCGGCCACCGCTTAGCCTTGTCCCTTTGACACACTGTGTTGGCGCTGTCCCTGTGGCACTGGTATATTAGCTGCCGGTGAATGACAGGCTGATGATGAAGCTAGCCTGGCCTGGAAGGGAGCCGAGGGTGGACCCGGTGCCGGCACTAAGACCTGCTACCGTCCAACAGCACCAAGGGCCGGCCACCGCTTAGCCTTGTCCCTGTGACACACTGTCTTGGCGCTGTCCCTGTGGCACTGGTCTATTGGCTGTCGGTGAATGACAGGCTGATGATGAAGCTAGCCTGGCCTGGAAGGGAGCCGAGGGTGGACCCGGTGCCGACCACCGATTAGCTTTGTCTCTTTTAAAAACTCGTTTATGTCCGATGTATATCATAAGGAAAAGTGTCTGAATCCAGATTAAAAACGAAAGTTAATATTTGTTTGTTATTTGTTTGTTATTTGTTAACCTTTGACTTGCTTTTATATTTGCTATGGCTGAAAGCACTTTCGGAAATAATAATAATATTATATTTTAGTACTCGCAGATCTGCATGAAAATGTTTCAATCATGTTGCGGCAGTTTAGTTAATCCTTTGAGGTTTGGCACAGCATGCTTCGTGGGTCTGACACTACGAGAGTTAATTCTGATCCATCCAATATGGGCTGGTAATACAATTGGTAATACAAGTGGTAATATAAGTTGTAAAACTTGGTAATACTTTATTTTCATTGCCCGGAGTTAAAGTAGGAGTTATTTGTCATGGCAACCGCCGATAGGATTCCCTGCAATTCATCAGTTTCTTAGACGCCAGAATTGAAAAATAAATTGTCATGTATGACAATTAATACAGTCCATATACAGGCTAACAGACTGTATACAGTCCATTAGGCATCTTATTTACACCTTGAAGTTGACTTCGTGGTCTTTGTTCCTGCTCATCTGCTTCTGAGAGGCGATCCCCCTGCTGAAGTCCAGGATGTCTGCCCGAGGAGAGTCGTCATAGTCGTGGTCCAGCCAGACATGGAACTGGCACTTGTCGAGCGTCGTCGATTCGTGGTTGCAGGTCACCCTCAGCTCCGTGTCTGGACTTGTGTGTGCCAATTTGGGCGAGATCGGCAACACTGCTAAGGTACGGATTATGAAGTGATTTGTGAAGTGGTTGTTTACATATTATAATCATTAGTTTGGGATAGTACGTGGGGCCTTACCTAGCTCGGCCACTCGTAGTCCCGGGAATACTAGCAATCTAACCTGGCTAATTAATACCACCGTATCACCAAGCAGTAACCCCGACCTAGCGTGGCAGTATTACGGCCGGGTTATATAGCCGGGTCACATCGACTCTGACTTTAGTAACAAGCAGTGAGATTGGTTGATTTGACCTCACTGCACAATGATGATCGTTTAAAAAGCAGTATGCCTTCTACATAATGCTATCATCGTAGCACCACCGTAATAATGGTTGCTAGCGGTGCTACGAAATCAACAAACTGCCCATTGTTGAAATGGCCGCTCTAGGTCCAGGTTATATAACACCGCCAGCCCGGCTATTACCTAGCGTGGCAGTATTACGGCCGGGTTATATAGCCGGGTCACATCGACTCTGACTTTAGTAACAAGCAGTGAGATTGGTTGATTTGACATCACTGCACAATGATGATCGTTTAAAAAGCAGTATGCCTTCTACATAATGCTACACCTTAATATAGCACCACCTTAATACTGGTTGCTAGCGGTGCTACGAAAACAACAAACTGCCCATTGTTGAAATGGCCGCTCTAGGTCCAGGTTATATAACACCGCCAGCCCGGCTAATTAGCCGCATGGTAGCCGCTCCAAATGGCCGCGCTAGGTAAGGCCTAGCGCCCCGGGACATAGGTAAGGTACTGCAACTTTGCACAGCCTTTGCTAAAGTTAGCAGAGGTTTGCTGCCAGCTCCATCAAAAAGTTTCGGACGAAAAGGGCTGATACCTGTTTCGCAATCAATACTAGCGTTTTTACTAAAGATAGCTCGCACTGATTATGTAACGTTAAATGCGAAGAATTATTAATCCCGCCAAAAATAGATCTGTTTATGACTTTGAAATTTAAAAATCGGAGCAGAAAAGGTATCGTTAATAACTAGGAATATTATTTAGACGACTGATCACTCAGTTTATTATTGATCGTTCATTAGATTTGAAAAGGTATGCCAAGATATTATGTTTAATGACCAGGCAGCAAAGACCGCACCGAACCGATTACTGATTAGAAAACAAGTTATCCAGACCGACATCGGCCAACTCAACACAATGGGAGAGTAAGGGGTATGCAAAACGAGGGTTCTCGCGGAAATATACAAACGCTCTGTGGACTTCCGAACCTGAGACGTAATATAGGTCATATTCCCGAGAGTTGCAGCCCAAGTGGAATATGACCTTTAGATATACGTTAGGTTACCTACTAGAGAATAAGTGCACTTGTTTTCAGAGGGATAATTGATTTGTTTTCTCCAGGAACAAATTAACGTGGAAATTTTCCTGCGCCGTTAAATTCCCTACTTTATTTCAAAGTATATATAACACAAAAACATATGTTTGAAATTCCATAAATACATTCAGTGGATCTCTACTAACGGGTTTTGATTGTTATTTCAGATCAATTCATGAAGTTCGAAGGATAGTCATCAGTCGAGTTTATCATGCCTCAAATGTACTGCATTCAGGATGAAATGCCTTTAATTCAACAATACTTTAAAGTCAGCAATGAAATTGCGATTGAAAGAGGCTTTTACTACCTGCGACTGCTGACAGCAAGATGATGACGCTTTGAAGCATTTTGTCGCTGGACCTGAAATAACATCGGACATATTATTTTTTGAAGCTCAGTTTGTATTATATGTAACTGACATAAGTATTGATTTATTGGAAAACATTTCTCTCACAGCTGGAATGTATACATTTCGAGCGTAGGGACCTATTAAAATTACATATTATGATTTTAAGTTTATTCCACACATATTTTAAAAATTTCTAGTATCGTTCCGAAAAAATGCTATATAGAGTATTAATGATTAACCCTGTTACTTTTCTTCCGTACCAGCACAAATATTTATAATAATATAATGTTTACTTAAAACAACAAATCAATCAAAATGGAAATTGAAATAGATATAAGTACAAATAACATTAAGACAATTAAAGTACCTCAACATTTTCTACCGTCACCAACACATCTATGCAGTATTCATTCTTGAGGCGTGATTCAAGACTGCACGAAATCTGCTGGCCAAGACTTGGCTTCGCAAGGTCACCGGGTCACAGATTACCTTATCTCCCCATGACTATTAAATTTCTTTATTCAGTTCTGCACGGTTTTCAGCATGGTATAAATTACGGTTTTTTCCAATATATATATTTAATATCAGTGTAATCAAAATCAGGCGCACCTGCGTATATATGCCAATATGCATCGGATATACTTCTTAATTATTTGTTTTGAGGTCGGGGGGCTTGGTGTGTTCGGCGGTTGGGTTAGGGGGGGGGGTAGTATTATGGCCATGGTCTATTGGCTGTAATAAACAAAGGAAATACTGATTACAGATACTGATTATAAAGAGGTATGCTTATTTGCTTTATTTGCTTTATGCTTTTTTTGCATGTGGATTTATTTAATAGTGCGTGTACCTATGTATACAAACAATGTTTCGTATCTCGCGGACACTCATCATTTGCATTGGACAATAGTCGTTTGGAATTGAGTTCCAAATAAAAGTATGTTGAATTGTGAGTTATTCATAGATGGAATTCAAGTTTGAAATACCACAAATATATCCTCACTATCAGCCGGCTGCTAACGAACTTTCCAATTGTATTTCTGGTTGTGTGGCGATGCCGTTATGAGCGGAGCTTAACAATTTTATTCACCTGACAATTCGGTCTCATCAATAGGATGACAAAGTTGTTAAGATTTTAAACTTGGAGCAGTGATTCAGCATGAACTTTCAGATCGAAATTCCCAAATCTGTCACATTATATGTGGTTTATTTGGCAAGAGTAATTTTTTCATATGTGAGCACAGAACGTGTAAATAATAAATTTAAACTATGGAAGCCAGATTGGCCCTTTATTTTGGTATAAAGGATGCAGCTAGCAGCTAACAATTCTTTAAAAATGCATGTTATGGATTACGCTAAAGGGTGTTAATAGGTGGCCGGTGCTCGGTCAAATTAATTTTAATCTCATTTCAAGATGAAATGGAGTAGAGGTAGTTACGAAGCACCAATGTTTCATCATTGAACTTTCAAATACCAATATCTCCCTCTATTTTCAGCATGGAACGCGGCGGTTGCTAGAGGCGATATAGCGGGTCTTGGGTGGACCGGAGGACCTCGAAGATCATTTCTGCAAATGAGGAGGGGAAGACCTTGGTGGTGGGGGTGGGGGTAATGTGGTTGCTGACTGCCTTGCAAATGTCGAGCGTCGAGCTAGCCAGCTCTTGTCAATTGTCATCAATTCCACACTTACCGCTTGCTCTCGCAGTCATTTGGTGTTCGGTTGTCCATCAGTGTGGTTCTCTACAATCTTCTGCCGGTGAGTCTTGCTTCAGTCTTACAAAGCTGTCAATAAGTGGTGTTACTGATGTCTCTTGATTTATCAAGCTGAGGCTTTTATCTATTGTTATGTGCACTGTGCAAATTGCCACATATGGTATAGTTTTGTTTCTAAATTCGACAGCTTTTAGCTGGATTATGTGGGAATAAATTGGGATGTTGGTCTAATATGGTTGTATGTATTACAATCTTCATACAAGCTGTTGTTTTATTTCAACTTAGTGTTTGCAATTATTGTAATATTATTTGGTTTGTATATATTTCTGTTTTATTTTGTAGTGTTTCCCTCCCCACAAAATCAAGAAACAATAACTTAAAATTTAAATGCATTTTTTCACTAAATTCACTCCGTCGTAACTTCACTCAGTCAAAACTGTCAAAAACATTCATAGCGAATGTTTAGCTCAAAAGAAAAGAGATTCAGTATCAATTCACAATTCCATTACATCACTATGCACTAAACTTAAATATGTATAAGTTTCTACTAGTTAGAAATGTGTACCTAAGAAAGGTTGTAACCTACTCTGCTACTACTACTCTGCGGTCTTAGTGCTGTGTGATGTGTGCTATTAGTGTTATGCAGGAAACATGGAGAGACAACCTGAATGTGACGAGATTTTTATAAATCGATCTTAGTGGTTAACATTATAATACAAGAAAGACGGTGAGAAATCCCAATGGTACCACGTATACAGTGATTATAATTATAATAATACACCTAATTCTAAGTATCAAGTATGAGCACTTACTGAACCTTCTAATATTAAGCTATACTTAAAATCATAACCAGCCAATTCCATTCAGCAACTGCCAACATATGAGTTCCATGCAGGAAGATTGCTGCACACTTTTATAATAAATATAGGAACCTTCTTATCCCAGGATTTATGTGAATTAAATACCTGCCTATAGTTTTAGAAAAAAATTGAAAACTTTTTAGTAACAGGAAAGCCGGTCACCAGAAGTTCCCGGATGTGAGCCAGACATGGCGCTTTCCCTCCCATCATAGTCGATTACCTGGATCGAGCCTGGGACTAATCCTGGACTTCCTTTCCAGCATATCGAAGCCCACTGCGCTGTGGCAGTCCCTGTGGCTGTGGGAATGCAGATAACGGAAACGCAGTCTGCCGCAGCTCCACGGATTCTGTCGGATACAAGAGTCATGGTGCGTTTCATTTCATCGCTCCAGATTTGACAACCGAGATGCAAGCTCCACATCGTTTTGAAAATCTTGCGGCTGTCATTTCAAGGTATGAAATTCTAATATCAACTCCTACAAGAAAACGACACTATTCTTTTTCTAAGGCGATGTCTGCTTGTCCTTTCTTTCACACTAGTAAAAAAATCAAACTGGTCTTTAATAAAATCCCAATGATTTTCCGACTTTTCATAGCATTTCCTTACTCAAGGGTGACAGCTCCGACTGACGTTGACAACGCCAATAATTGGTTACTTTTTTCCAGTATTTAACTCCATTCGAGCCCAAGCCCTTGAGGAAATAACTTGTAGGTATTTTGTCAGAATCTTCGGGAAATCATTGAGACTTTATTTAGCTTTCACACCCCAATTTCAAACAGTTTTTTTAGATAGTAAAAACACTGATTATGCACACGCATATGCAAAATTGGCCTTAGTGAAAACTTAATCATAATCATAATCATAATCATAATCATAATCATAATCATATTCATAATCATAATCATAGTCGTAATCAGTGCTTTTTTGTGCCGGAACGCTCCGGAACGCCGTTCCGGCACCTCTTTTCGGTACTCTAAAAGAAATATTAAATATCGGCGGGAATATCTGCAATCGCTGGAGAAATGTATACTCCATTTCACGTTGAGAAGAAGAGTGTATTTGCTCCTTCCCAGTGAGCCCTCGGCTTCTAGACATTAGCTGAGTTTCAAAACTTACAAGCCCTGACTTGAGCCAGGCAAAAGGCTCTATGATGGGTAGTTTTGAAACTCTTTGCTTGTGTCTAGCAGCAGAGAGTCCACGAGTAAGATGCGAAGACACTCTGCTTCTTACCGTGAAATAAGGTTTAGTGCTTTCGTGTTATTTTTCGTGTGCCCGCGTGCTTACCGAGTTTGTGGACATAATGACGAAAATGACTTATTTTTTTAAACAATAATTACAAGGATTAGATGGAAGGTTGGGGGGGTCGGGGGTAAAGGGTAATTTTCTATAATTAAAATTGGCGTTCCGGCACATTCATTTTTACAAAACAAAACCATGTCATATTCATAATCATAATCATAGTCATAATCATAATGCATCCTAAAGCTAGGCATCCTAATCATCGGAAAGGGATGCAAATAACTTTGTCTTGAAACTCACAGGCAGTCAGTGGCCATCCTGAGTCAAAATCCCTGGCCAAAAGCCTGCCTAAAATTAGGGGTTAGCTTTTCATTTAATTGAATATCTTGACTGGAGTCAAGCTGAATTTGGCCAGTTTGTTTCAAAACTAGTGTATTGCATTCCGGATCAATCTGAAGCAAATGGCATGCTGTTTTTTTTCGAAATAACTTTAGCAATTGACTAGACTCTGGCCGAGACCGAAATCGATTGGAATGGGCTTCGAAGTTCGAAAACATGAGCAATTTTTATTTACCAGCCAAATAGTGTTCATAATTTTGTGGTCTCATTAGGTTTGAGGCCTGTTCACTTCCTTCTTATAGATCATAATTTGTATTTACCACTAGAAACTATTTAGTTGAAATTTATTTTAGAATGGAAAGCACTATGGCTAATGGCTATAAACAGTAGACTAGCTGTACCTTGAATGGGTACGGGGAAACATGTTATTCATTCTATTATTGTCACCATTGTCCACAAATCGGTTGGAAACACCAGCTTTCTCTTCCTATTAGTACAAACAAAACAATGAGAAAGGAGCGTTTTATATTCCACAATGAAATTTTGAAGTATTACTATTAACTATTTGCATTACAACCAGTTGCAAACAACTAAAGGCAAAAATAAAATATAAATACATTTGTTTTTGTATTTACTTCACACGAAAAAATCTCTCCGCCGAAATGTTGGCAGGTAATTGTTGTCATATCTAAGAACTGCCATTACATTATTTTTCTACACAAGGTTAATACATACTTATGTACGTATTTAAGTATATGCAAGTATGGATTGGACCGCAGTTCATGTCAAGCCTATAACGATGACAATGATTGATATCTGTCATTTACATTTTCCTTTCTCAGTAACTTCAATCACTTCATTAACTTCAGTACTTCCTCAGTATGTTCACAGTAACGATTCCGAAGCCAGCAGGGTCCGGGGCAAGCACCCAATTTCGCCCCCCCCCCCCCCCCCATTCTAACTTACATCTTATACTAGTATCGCTTTTCCAAAGTTCTCGTTGTTTCCAGCCCCACGATGACTTCAAGTGGACTTCCAGCTCATCTCCATCCTCAACGTCGCTCCTGTCCGAGCGTCGAGTCGTCCAGCCTCTCACTGCTGGACCAGGATGCGCTGCGAGCACCGAGAGCGATGATCTTCGCTTTGTCGCAGGACCCAGAGTAACGGTAGGCTGCCGTCTGGCAGAAATCGATTCTTTTTCTGGACGACAGTGAGAACAAATGTTTGGGGTTTTTACCTTTCAGCCTTAGATTGCGCTTTTTACAGAGAATTGATTTAGTGATAGGTGTAACAGGTTCTGTCCTGTTAAATGATTCGTCTTTTTTGATAACACTTATATTGTAATTATACACGTGACTTTTTTGTATTTATTTACTATAATACATTCAATTGTACCCTGGTACATGCCCTTGCGTAATACAATAATTATTGTTTTACTAGCATTGAAATTTGTCTGTTTTCGTACACTAAAATTTGAAACTCAGGTTATCATTGCACTTACCTTCCGTCTTTACAAATTCATAGATAAGCAATGCAGTAATGCCTAAGCGATGATTGGAAAAGCAAAGCATAATGAAACGATGTTTGAGGTATTTTTAATGTTATATGGTTGTTTTTTCCAACTCTACGTACCTTCAATATTATTTGCATTCGTTAATTGATATTATAAATTATTTGGACAAACTCATTCCCAGAATGAGACCATTTGAAACTGATGTCTTGCAATTTGTATCTTCTTTAATTAAGAGGAAGATCAATGGAGGTTCTGCCATCTAGCGATACTGGATCCTTACCAAGACATTAGTAATTAGTAAGTAATTACCATTTAAACACAGCTAGTCTACTGGAATGTCTCTATCTCAGTTGATTCTCTTGCAAACTTAACATAAAATAATTAGTAGAATGACAAATTTTAAACAACAATTATTAATTCTCTAAAAGTTTAAAACATGCTATCATTGTAAGGGGCTCACGTTTCTTAGCAATATTCAACTATTTCTGCATCACTTACAATCATTTTTAGTAGGCAGGATTCTACAACTAGCTCCAAAACTGTCACACATTTAAAAGTAAGATTTTGTAAAATTTAATCACCACTGCTCTAGACTTACTTTACTTATTACTTTTACAAACACGTTGCATATTTTGAAAAAAACTATTTCAAACTGGGATTTGAATGCTAAATCAAGTCTCACTGGTTTCCCGACGTTTCGTAACATAATTATGCTAGTTACTTTCTCAAGGGTGATAGCTTGACTGACTTTAAAAACATGAACAAAATAACCAATAGGTGTCTTTTAATCTAAGCTACATATTAAAAACCATCCAAAATCCCAATCCATATACACCCTAACTCGTCCAAAAGAGCCAATATTAAACCAAAGCATCGTAAGAGTAAATTGAAGTACCTACCTAAAACATATACATACATTGTACATAGCAAATCATATAATCAATCGTCTGGGCCACAATTTGGCTGATTAATCCTAGGTAAAAGGTTTTAAAACCAATTGCAGACAGAATTTAAAACTTGGTGAACCTTAAAATTGTATATTTTCAGGATGTCTCAAAAATTCTTAAGCATGGACCAGTCAAACTAGATCTTAGTATTTTAGGCAAATTTGTAAGGAGTGGATACTTGGATATTAAGATTTAATTAATATTAACAATTTTAATATTGATATAAACCAGACTCACCAAAAATCTTGTATACGCCGGTGAGATGCTCCTCCACGGTAATGTAGTGCACCGGCGTCATTTTCACGAGTAGGTTATAGTTGGAGGCGCTGGTGGATCACAAATGAAAACGGCGAAGAGCGAATCATATTTATATAATTTAGAGAGTCCTCCATTTCCAGAGATTCAGCGCCGACCAGGAAGGGAAATTCGTAGATCTTCTGTCCAATTCTGAAATTCAGATCTACTTGCCCTCTGATTTGCAGCTTGTCTCCGGTGACAGAGTAGATTGGTATTCTTCCCCGTTTAATAAAATTTGCACTAATTATAAAAATATCTGAACCGGAATCCGCGAGTTAAAACAGCTCCCAATCTGTTTTTAAAGATTAATTGATGACCTAAGCCTTGATGAAGGGTTTACTCAATGGTCGGGTAACGATGGCTGTCCTATTGGAATGAATTTTTGCAAAATTAGCTCCACCATTACAGGGTCTTTTGATGGGCTCTACGGAAAATCCGGCTGGCGCGTCTGCGTTCCAGCTGTGGCTGCGTTGCTCGCTGGCGCAGCGCTTAATTGACGATTTGGCCGCGGGCTGTTGTCTTCTCTGGCCTCACGGTCATATAGTTTCTAAGTGCGTGCGTCCGTATTGCGGTCGGCGTTGATCGTAGGGGCGCTGGTTGTCAGTGCGGCGATCGCTATAACGTTGTGGTGGACCATAAATTTCTTGTCGCCGGTCCCTCAGGCGAGAGTTGCATTCCCGCTGGTAGTGTCCTCTTCTACCGCAGTACGTGCACTTGGCTGGATCGTTGTTTGTACCGCTTCGGCACGACGAAGAGTAGTGCCCATGCTTTCCGCACTTGAAGCAGGTGACTGGCGTTTCTACTGTCCACTGTGGAAGGAAGGGCCTGCTTGCTGCATCTGTTGCTGGAGCTGTCGATATTGCTGTCGTGGCGTCAAAAAATGCTGAAGTGGCGGCTGTGGAACTGGCTAAAATTGCTCTGCCGACTGTTGATATGGCTGGGGTAGCGAATGATGCTGTTGCTGTTCGTTCTGAGTAGCAGTGCCTGACGGTGCTTTCCCCACGTTCACAAGTCCCGTGGCGATTCCGGACATCAGGGAATAGAGGCGCTCAAATTTCGAGATTTCAGTTCCTGGATCTCCGTTATTTGCTTCTCCCGTTCGATGAGTGTTGTCGTCCAGAGGGGCGATTGTGTAACTTTGTGGTTTCAAACCCATTCGTTTTTAATATCACTGCATGTGGTTTGAAATCGAGTGGTTTCGAGCCAAATCGAACGAAATAAAGATACACAATTGCACCCCAGGACCCTCACTTGGCGATACTCCGTCCTCGAGCTCTCGAAGTCGGTTGCCGGTTCGAGCGCTTGCTCAATGGTGGCGGGTCTGTGCATTTTTACCGAGTTCTGGCTCTCTTTTCGCAGTCCTTTGATATATTTTTCCACCAATTTTGATTCGACTAGCTGTTTCTTTATGCGCCTTTCTTCAGGGTTGAGACATGCGTCAATGGCACGCATGCTAACCATCTTGACGAGGCCATAATATACCAAAGCTAATTCTACAGGGTTCTGGTGACAATGCATGAAGTTGTCATAATGATCGTACTGTGTAATTTCGCCGAGCTCCCAACGATAGATTGCCGCATTGAGAGTAGAAAATAGCGTAGGGCGTATGGGTGGGTAAGGACAGCCATCAGATGTATAAAAGATATCGAACAGTATTTGTGTTTATTAACCCTCAAGTTGAAGTGTGCAAAGATTGTACATTGTAGTATGATAAGTTGTAATACAGACTTACTCGGTTTAGACGGTGTAGTCGTGATAACTAATTACACATTGTAAGTCTAATCGATGATAAAAGTAAACTGCTTCAGTTGACGAATCACCGTCTAGAAGTAGTGCGTTCAGCATCGTTGTTCGGTCGGGTCAGAGATATAAGATGAGATCTTATCGAGAGTGAAAGGTATACTCAGGCCTTATATTATAATATGTAGGATGGTCAATGTTTATTAACCCTTGAGTGAACAGAGAAAATGAAGATACATATTGAATACAAGTAGAAGTATTGTGGAATTACTCAGTATGAAGAGAAAAGTGATGTTTCTAGTAATCACACATTATTAGTCTAATCGGCGTTATAGTTATACTTCTTCAGTGAAGCGTCGGTGCGTCGGTCCGCAGCGTGATGAGTCGTATCGTATCGTAGGAGTAAAGAGCAGAGGTCGAAAGAGTGAGATTGAAAGGTACTTAGCCCTTATATATGGCATTGACAATGTCAGTGCGCGTCACAGTACATCCCTGTGCAATAACATCTCTGACGTATGTGTCGTTTGGAAAGTTTATAGATGGGTTGTGAATGTCAGGATATATGGTTACCTGTATTAATATTGGTATTCATTGAGGCAATTGGATATATGAATCCGAAGGGTTCATGACGGCATGTGGTAGCTAAATATCGAGAAGGAACTTCCCATCAACTACTTGGACGGCGGTTGAGAACGTGATGGATATTTTCTTTCGAACTGTTGGTGTTTTAGTTGACTTGAGACTAATTATTCAGATAAGGTCTCTCTGTCGGTTTGCTGCTGTTGATGCGATCATCATTATTTTAAACAACGCATTAATTACCCAAAAATTTTGATCCCTGTCTCCTCTTCCCTCCCAAGTAGTAAATATACCTTATGTCTACCTGAAGCAAACAAAAAGGAAATGTTTTGCTTGAAGATATATTATAAATGAAAATTTTGAAGAACCAGAAAATCTAAGAAGTACACTTATTGAAGAATTGTGGAAAAACTTTTGAAGATCTGAAGATAAATGCGAAGAAATACATATGAATAAATTGAAGCCTCATGTCCTCTTCTAGTAAATCTCACTGATCCTCATTTGAGAGTATGACCTTTAAATAATCATATCTAATCAATCTAAAATAACATCCAATCATAATACATAAAGCTATAGATAGCTATGATGGTTAACAATAGTTCATATGAATACCTATAATATGAGCAGAAAAAGATATCGAAATTACTACAATCATTACAGTATCTATTCCTTATGATATTAGGGAACCTTTCACTGATCAAACGGGATAGGACCGATGCGAGTCGAGGCTTCCCAATGGAGATGCGTTTTGAATTCAAGATCGTCTAAGACGATAGATCAGAACATGACATTGATTGGTCATTATATATGTATATGTCCACTAGAATGTTGTAGATATCATAATCGGCTTACATATAACATAGAACTCATAGAACTCATAACAACTCATGACATAACTCAATAACTCATACTCAATACTCAATACTCATACTCAATCAACTCATAACATATAACTCACATATAACTCGACAACTATTACAAAGAAGGAGAGTTTGCCTGGTCCCACGTTCGAGAGGAGGTTCCGTGGGCTCCTATTCGTGGTTACTGTCACATTGGGGTAGCACTTGCCACCACATACAGTTGGACAGGTTGTTTGCACCTGAGTAGCGTAGGAACCAACTTGGTTTAAGACATGCTGGGTTTACGAGTCAAGAGACAAGAGTCGGTGCAATAATGATTGATTTAGATGAACAGTAATATTTAATAAAAAAGTTCAACTCACATATTCGAGTTGGAGATGGGCAATGCTCTACTGGCATCGACCACTTGAGAACAGCTGTTCCATTTGGCTTTTACCATCTCCTTACATTTAAACTGTCAATTGTCAATTTATTGTTATTGTATTGTGTGTAATTTATTATATACATGGTTCAGTGAAAGTATGGATGCCTGTTGTTTGACATTGATGGTACGGATATAGATCGATGTGTTATGATGGTTATACAATGGGTACATTACACCTCCACCCTTAAAATTAAATAATGAGTCCTATGACTCCTTATTTATGCAACATTGTTTATGGTCATACATTTATGTCATACAAGTATAAAGTATAATAGGTAATTAGGGAAAATTTTATTTTGGTTCCCCTTCTTTTTTATAAGATATGGTTACATAGGTGAATACAGTGTTTAACATATATATATATATACATTGTTTGCATAAACTTTTCTAAATATTTATTTGTGGTCTGTGAATTTCTTCTAACAACTGGCTGTCTTGGATTGTTTCCTCTGGGTTGGCATGTTTTTTATTGCGATTACATTTTTCCATGATTTTCTTCTTAATTACATTTCCGAATTTATATAATGCAAATATCAATAACATGATAAATAGTGAGTAAGTTAAATAGCTATAAGTAGTCAAATTCTGTTTAGTTGTTTTGTACTCAATTAGATTGTCAGAGATTTTAATTATATCTTGCAATTTATGACTTGCTAAATTTACTTCGTTATAGTCTAGATTCGAAATTTGTAACTGTGAGATGTTCACTGAAAGTATGTCAATTGTTTTGGTATTATTAAGAATATCATTGGCTGGGGAAATTATTACTTCATAACTGCTTTCAAAATTTGCACTAGAAAGAATCGTTGTTGACTTCGTGGATGCTTTACAGGTTGGTTGCAAGACTAAAATTCCTGTTCTTGCAATGGTTACATATGATGAGGAGTTGGCACAATGAATTGCTAAATGAGTTGTTATAGGTACAATGTAGATCCAATTATTAGTTTCTTGGAGTCTATGCCAAATTTCATGTTTAAGAAATGAAATTCTTTCATCACATATTTCTGGAATTACATTAGGCGTTGTCAAAAGTTCAGTTTCACAAATAGGTCTGGAATGAATATTAAACAGTGGTACATTCAATTTACAGATATAATCCTGGCTGGACAACATTTTGCAATTTTCAATATCATGTAGTGTAGTGTATGTCATTTTGTTTTGTGATAGAGTTAAGTAATTTGTTGTTGGTAATATGAAAATATAGTTTTTCGTGTTATGTTGTTGAATTGGTAGTGGTATGACATTATAAAGGTCAAAATAAGGTTGCATTATAATAGGATTTTTTATTATGAATATCAATTTTAGATTTTTGTATATTGTTTTCAATTCTATCAATGATATTAATTCTTGTGCGTTTATATATTTGAGAGGTATTGGGTATGTGTGTTCAGCTGGTAGATGGTTTAGAGTTCTCCTGAGTTCATTTATAAATTGTGTTGGTGTGATAATAGAAGGATGCAACTGATTGTTTTTTGCAAATAAAATAGCATTAATAAGTGTTGAATACTCTTTGTCCAATTCTGAGATCATAAGGGCTAGTAGTTCAAAATGTTCATCCAATTCTTGCTTGGTCTCTAGCTCATAGATACTTTTTGTCGTATTCTTGGTAAATCTTTCAATTTCCTTTAAATTGTCATTGAAAATTTTTGTATTTTGAATTAAATTAGTAACTGTGTTATTGTAGTTAGATAAAGTTGTCTTTTACAACATGAAATAATTGGGTGTATATTTTCTGGTTTATCAATAGGTCAAAGTAACAATATCCTATTGTTTTAATCGGTGTTTGATCATTGTCTATTCCCTTTAGAGTGATCTTTTTATCTTCAAAGCATTCTGTGTCCCCTTTGATTTTGCTCAGTTTTATTAAACTTACATCAGCTCCCGTATCTAGAAGATACGTAGCACTTTGGTTAGTTTGATTCGAATTCAGTGTGACATATGTCGTGATTGCTTTATCTCTGATTACTGAGATTCGGCCTGAATCAAATTTGTAGTCCTGGATGTGGCCGCCATCTGAGGACTTAGATAGTTTTTTGAATATCCTTGCTTGGAAGTTCCTGGTTTGTTATAATCGCTTTGCTGATTATTATGCCCTTTATTATGCTGGAATTTGTGTTGGAAGTTAGCATTTGAGTTTGTTTGTCTCATTTGACTATTAAATTGACGTTTTCTGCAAACATCGATTAAATGACCTGGTTTCTTGCAATAAGCACATGTGTCTTGAAACGCTGGTCTGGACATATTATTTTGGTTATAATTTGGTCTTGGTTTGTTGTAATTGAATTGACGTACGTAAGACTCTTGCCGAAATGGCTTTTGCTTGCTGTAACACTGGAGATTTGTATGTCCAGGTTTTTTGCAAGTTGTACAGTACTTCATTGACATCTCATTTGCATATTGAAATTTTTGTTTTTCAGCTTTTGACTTTTGCTGTTGCTCTTCTACGAGAGCTACCGAAATTGCTTCCTCGAGCGAATTTGGTTTTTGTGATTTTACTATCAAAGATAATTCATTATTTAATCCGTTAATAAAAACTGTCATTGCCTGATCTCTCAGGAGTTCAATGCATGCTTTTTTAGCGTCAGCAGTTAAATCAGATTTGAGAGATGCAGTCAATTTTATGAAACAGTTTTCTAGTCGATTTGAAAAAGACATAACGTTTTCATGCTGGTTTTGCTTACAAGAACTCAGTTCTTGTTGCCATTGACCTGCAGTTCGTTTTTCTGAATATGCTTCTACCAAATACTCCCGAAGAGTGGGCCAATTGTTAAACGTACGGCTGCGAATTAATGCTCTGGCGGTATCAACAATTTTCGTTTCTATTATTGTAAATAGGACCGTTTTCAATTCATCCTTGACCAATGCATATGCTTTGTCACAGTTATCAGTGAACTCAAACAGTTTTGATTTATTACCATCGAATTTTCCTATCATCTTTTCTGCTAGCTCTATTGAAATAGTTGCCATTATTTTTTCAGAATTAGGACTTTGGTTTGTATTTTATAAATCAAGATTTGTTTTCCTTTAGTGTGTTGTGTATACGTGCGTGTTCAAATTGCAAAAAATTGCTCATGCGTAAGATTATAAGTGCAAATTGACTTACAGTGAAAAGGTTGCCAGAAAAGATATGCGCATGATGCTCTGGTAGACTCTGCGTAAACTGGAAGATGCTGGTAGAACTGGAAGATGCTGGTAGAACTGGTAGATGCTAGTAGAACTGGAAGATGCTGGTAGAACTGGAAGATGCTGGTAGAACTGGTAGATGCTGGTAGAACTGGAAGATGCTGGTAGAACTGGAAGATCTGGGAGACGAACTTGTAGATTTCAAGATGATTGTCTTTGCAATTGACTCGTGGAAAATTGCAGATTTTGACAGGCGACTTGGAATAGATTTTGAATGTTCTCGAATTTGTATAATTGACGGACGTAGTTTTTTTTTCTTTTTGATTTTTGACTTTGATAATTTCTCAAGTGCAGCGAATTTGGACTTGTAGAATGTAGGTCTTCGAGCTTGTAGATTGTTGCGATTTCTGCGTACTTGACTTTGAGAACTTGTAGATTGTTGCGATTTCTGCGTACTTGACTTTGAGAACTTGACTTTGGAACTTGTAGATTTTGAACTTGTAGATTCGAATTTCTGCGCACTTGATTTTAAGAACTTGTATATTTGCACTGAGATATAGATTTCGGTTACTGCGTCGCGAGGATCGTCACTTCTGACACCATTTTTGTAGTGGAAGCTCAAGACATGACAAGTCGAATATGAATGTTCTTTATTTCGGAAAGTAATTTATTATATACATGGTTCAGTGAAAGTATGGACGCCTGTTGTTTGACATTGATGGTACGGATATAGATCGATGTGTTATGATGGTTATACAATGGGTACATTACAGTCTTAGTGGGTTGCCGACTGGCAGGTCGTCTCATTGACGAGCGGTATATTTGGCGCTCGTGTCGCGGTGTCGATCGTGGTTTCCCTTTTCGTCGAAGTAGCCAGAGTGTTTTAGGCTATGAGTCTTCGACGGGGCGACCGGCATTCGCTGCTATGAGACGGCCCGTGACGTCACGTCACTCCCGATTCCGGCCCGTGCTGTCCGGCGGCGGAGGCGTCTGCATGTCGATCTCAGTTTGTTTTAGCGGTCATCTCTGGAAACATGAGTAGGCATTAGTGGTGAATTTACAATGAATTTAACTTTATCAGGAATGTTCGACCAGCTATAATCTATGCTATCTATGTCTTTTTGTTTGAATTTTCCTCCTCTCTCCTCTCTTTTTCCATTTTCCTTTCAATCTGTGTTCTCAATTGAGTTTTATCCCTTTTTTTTCTGAACCTGGATAAAAGTTAATCTGTCGTTTTCCTTGACCCAATGTGTTTTCACATGTTTAACTCTACTATTCCGCATAGGAATTCGATTTGTAATCTATTTCATAACTGATACCCCCTTTTGCAATTGCTGGAGTTTTAATATCAGGAATCTAATTGCTACCCTGCATATCGCGATGCTTTTCCCTTGTGTTTTTTTTTTTGTGTTTTTGTCTTTAACCTTTTTTTGTAATCTAACTATCTACATGTATAAGATTTGGGATCCGGGTCCCCTTGACCTGGTATGATACAACTTATCGCTGGAGAAAGTGCTGTCGTGTGGATCTGGCTCGCCAGCGGGTTCGTCTCTGCCTCCTGCGTTGACCCTCGTGTCGTCCGAGATGGTTGACGTGTTGTCCGGGAAGGCCGCCGTGGTGACCGGGAAGGCCGTCGTGTTGGTTGTATCCGTCGCGTCGCTGCGCCGGGTACCTCTGGGTGCTTCCCTGCCGTCCCCCTCCCGCGGGTGCTGGCCGGTGGGGTGGCTGCTGTCTCGGGCGATCGTCTTCCCACTGTGTCTCAAATGTCAGCACGTAGTAACGGAGATTTGCGTCTAGCAGTGTGCTTAAACGTCTGTGCTCCACTATGTAGCCGAACAGTTCTAAATCGAAGCACTTCCTCTTCAATGTGGCTATCCCGTCCCACACTGCCCAACGTTCTTCTTGAATCTGACATCCCAAACACGGATTGCCAATCATTGTTACACTTTTCGCTTAATGTTTATCTTGTCGATTATACGTACTGCACTTGGCACTTGTCAGCGGACCACTGTTCAATTGTCCTTTCTAATTTCTTCCTTTGATGGGGTGTCTACACGCCCTCGGCCTTTAACTGTTCATCGCCGTGCTTCGCTCCTTGCCCACACTTGGTTTACCGTTGGCGAATTCACACTTCCTGCTCGTTGTCGATATTTCTGTCGCGCGGAATGTCTTGTCTACGTATGTTACCAGCTAGATGCGTGACTTGCGCCGTGTTGCCTGCTGTGATGTCCGTCGTGATGTTGCGCTCTGTACGTTTGCTCGTAGTAACGGAGATGAGCGTTTGTCAAAGTTTCTAACCGTCGGTGTTTGACTTGTCACCGGAATTCACCAGCGCGGGCGGTCCTCTTGTTCTGTCTGGTGATCCGGCGCCTTGACATACAGGATTCTCGGTCCTTCGGTGATCCTGCCGGGATGGTGCGATGCCTGGGAGAGGATCATCCGGCGTTGATCTGCCGGGGGAAGAACCGTTCGGTGCTCCTCTGGTGCCGTTGGTACAGCTGTGAACCGCACCATCGGGATATCCCCGCTCCTGTCTTGCGTGTTGGCTGTTGATCTCCGGCAGCACCGCTGATAGATTGCTTTCCTCTTCCAGAAGATAATGAATAGTGTGATGACGATGGCTATGGCGTAGGAAGGATGGAAATAGGGAGACTGAGGGAAATCTCTCCATGTCGGTCTTTGCAGTTCTTTTATCCTGGTTTGCCATTGAGTCAAGGGCAATGTGGATGGTGTATTTTTACTGGTCTTAATTGAGTCCAACAACTTGGTTATCTGCTCATGGTTCCCTAGTATGGGCTTTTGGGTCTCTGCCTCCCCAACGCTAGAATTGAAAAGAGCTACCATGTCCGAAAGCTTCGGTATTTTGATGTTGGGTGTCGTTATAGCTGACAAAGTGGTGCTCGAATGTGAATCTAGCATGAAGTGTTTATTGACAGCTTGGCAAGTCGCGGGTACCCTAAGCGTTCCTATCCCCTGCAACCTGTGAACTGCCCGTTCAGCTGTAAGTTCGTTTTGGTCGTTCGGACATGTGATCGTCACTTGTTCGTCATCTACGCTGTATACCCAGTTTTCTCCCGTGCTAGGTCTGAAGAACTCGGGACCGAAATCCAGCATCACTTCGACTGCGCAAAGCTTTTTTGCTAGCTCGCTATCCCCGAGATATAATGCATAGGCGCACGATTGGCTTGTCGACTTCCGAATCTGTTTCGTCGGTGGGCATAGTTGGATGGCTCCATCTGTGCATTGTGCCAGGTCGGGATAGTTGAATTCTAGATATAATTGATTATCGGGTGTGACTGAAATGTAATCGTATTGCGTTTTATACAAGAGCGCGACGGTCTGATTTGGCAGTTTCGTCGGCAGTGGAATTACCCGATACGTCAAGAAATATTTATTGTAAGATTTGATGGGAAGAGAGACGTACAGTCTGATTTTATCGTCTATAATCGCTGCGTGGACATTACTCAAACTGTTATAGTATTGGTACATGTCTGTTATAATTAGGTTCGTCAGCAGTGTGTGACCTGCCGGAAGCAACCCCTGGATTTTAGTCACTAGCTGCAGCATCGAACCTGGAGTTATGAGAACTGGTGACAGTTTTTTATTAGCTGTTTGCGTAAGCGCTGTTTCGAGTTGATTCACCGATTGCTGGATGCCCACTATCGTACCCAAAAATCCTCTGAATAGCGTAGTCATTTTAACCATATCTAGCATAAATATTGTCTCGTTATGACGCCCCTCTAGTAGGTGTTTTTCCAAATCGTATATCTGTGTACTCAGAATCCGCACGGATTCCGTCAGTATCGCTACGGACTTCTCGTTTCTGTGCCCGGTGTAATAAGAATCATTTATATAAGTGAGTTGACTTTCTACAAGGTGAACTATCGCTTGATTTGAATTGTTAAGTGAGCTAATTCTGTTGTCTATGTTCGAGAAAATATCCCGGTCACCTGTACCGAAAAGGTAATTCAAAGCGTAACCTCCTACGTCCAACAGGGACCGTTTCTCCCTGGCTCTGTGCTCCCCGGAACCTAGTGTATAAACCAGCTGATCCAGTTGCGCCAGGACCTGCTGTGCCTTCGCTAACTACGACTCGCACTCGTTTATAACTATTTCCTGGGCGCGATCTGCTAGGTCCGATGCATCTTGGGGCAAGACTTTGGTGAATCGGAAATTACTAAATGTTTTAATATAGTTTACGTTTGCTATGAAGGCGTTCACTGTTTCCTTGTAGGTATTGATGTGCAGGTCTATGTTTATCGTCCAAGAATTGCCCGTATATAAGATGGGTTTCTCCTGTAAGAATGCAATCCCTTGGTTTATTTTGGATTCTTGTGCCTTTACCGTTGATATCGCAAGGCCTATCAGCAGCGTGTACAGCAGCGAGACGCACGAAAATCCCTGGAACCGAAGGTATTTCCAAACTTAGAGTTGCGAGACATTGATAATTTCATTTCGATTTGTCGCTAAATTTCGATTTTCCCTGGCCACTACTTATACCACCCCCCAATGCAGCTTTTGCTCATTACCGCTCTGAACATCGTTTGTGTCGTGCTCTTATCCATTTGTTCCACCACGATGGCTGTTACTAAGTACACGTATGAAACTGTTGCCGGGGCCACGGGCCGTCTCCGATTCACCGGTAAGTTCGTATTTCAATATTTCTTGCCCTTCTAAGTGACTGAAGCTAAATTTCAATTCGTTAATTCGGGTTGCATCAATGCGGTGCTTAGATAGTGTATGGTTAACTCCGATAGAGTCTCAAATGTAATGCCTAAGTTCCTTAGCCTAGGGCTGATGTTTGAGGCTCCCCTTAATTAACGAACGCCGTGAGATTACATGTCCTCCGGAGAGTGACTTTCAATTAGTTTATTATAAGTTATGTGGTTTACCCGAAAAGTGTAAAATTCTTAAACGAAAATTTTGGTTAATTTGGCATTTTTAGTATCGCGACTCTGTTGATTATCAACCGATCTAGTGCGATTACCGTGTTGTCTGAAGCCGATACGCATAGTTCGGGAACCGTTGCTAAATCGAGGTGGCCGGAAATTGCCTTAACTTTGTTTGCTACTACGTTAAAATCAATGTTGTAAGATCTTTATATTTAATTTAACCTGGTCCGTATCTAAATGCCCCATGTAAAATCTAAGTCCATTTGTCCGGTCTGCTTGCTACTCGTCATTTAAAATTTCACCCTGTCTCTAAGTTCCTATCTTTGCTCATTGGTGCTAACTTGCGGGGCTGCGCTTCGCTACCCTTCCTGCGTCTGCGAGATGTCATTTTACCTAAGACTTATTCTGTTTGTCTGTGTTTACAGCCGAATACGTAGAGATCGAGCGCGTCAGAGAAGGGGAGGTCTGGTCGCTGGACCCGACGGTGCCGGACTCGTTTGTCCGGCTCACCGAATGGGTCCGGGTGTGCCCGCGGGCCCCTCTTCCCCCGTGAGTACTTGCGAATTCTTTGTCCTCTATTGGATCTTGAGTGATGTTTATTCGCGGGTCTCCTTTCGTTGCCTCCGTGCTGCCGCGAGATCTTAAATTTCGGGTGAAGTGTCTTGCACTTAATTTGGTGGCTCACTTGTCAGCTACTGGGAATTCGCCACTATGGCTCAGAATCTTGGCTATTCGTACAGTCCTACTAAATCCCGGTGTTCATCTGTCAAAACAATATGTGTCAATTCCTATTCTATCGAATCCTGTGGCTGTCAATTACTTTCGCCTGTCAATTAAAATCCTGTCGGTAAACGCATCGCTTATTGCGTAGTGTTTGTGATTTAAAAGCTGTTGTTTGATGGACGTAAAGTTTTGGTCTGCGATCTTCACGTCTGCGTAGGATTTTTCCTTCCCCTGCGATTGTCCAAACTCTAACTCCTCCTATCTTTATCTGTGTTACAGTATGGATCTCCCCATGGACTCGTTCGGCTGCACCGACCGCGACGCGGTTCTGGAATACTATCATAGTTTATAACCGAAAGTTGATCAACTGTATCCGTCGTTGACCAAATACAGAATCCTGTTCAATAACTAGATCTGCATTACAATTTTCTTTTCCGCAACCCTACTAATCCTTTGCCCTTTCCTTCCTGGGCGAAAGTAATGGAGAATGCATAATCCTCTTCGCTAGATTACGCAGATCGTACCTATGACCTGGAGTCCTAGTCAATTCTTTGCCATTTTGAATCTCTTCGGCCTTAGCAGCTCCCTTTGCTTTAGAATGCTTCTGCTTTTTCGGCTTGGCCTCCCTCTGAGTGCCGCTCGTACCTGGCTGATCATTTATTGGACTTGGAATGAATCTGACTGGAATTTGCTGCTGCATTTGTACGAAATTTGAATTTGCTGAGTTTAGTTCTGCTGCTGGCGCTGACATGTTACGGCTCTGATTGGTGACTGCTGTCATCTCAAGTAAATCTGTTGGTCCAAAAATCATCTGATGAGTGTATCTGTACTCCGGATCATTCATGTGCAGTCGATCCTTGATGGAGTCCGAATCTACCTGGCCCGTGTGATCCCTTCCTACCTCGCCGTGACTAGCTTCACGCGGAGGATTCCCTGGCTCCGCGTCGATGTTCATGCGACTATTCGGGGAAAGATCATTATCTAGCCATTCGGGGTTTGTTGTTTGCAATGAACGTAACCGATTAACATGTACATGCTGCTCACGTCCTGATTTGATGTCTCTAATTTTGAAATTAACTGGACCGGTCTGTTCGAAAACGCGGTATGGACCCGAAAAATAAATGTTGTGCTTTGATGAAATCTGTTTCTTTAGTACCGGTGTGTATAACAACACTAAGTCGTTTACTTTGATTGACACGGGTGTACTTTTCATGTTATAATATTCCTGTGTCTTCACGGCGGCGGCTCTAATATTCGCGTGAGCTACCCTCCGAATGTCCGCTAGTTTCTCTTGCAGTTCTAGTACGTACTCGTGTGTATTTATAGGCTCCCCGGTTTCATGGAATTCGATGTCTGCCTCGAAAGGTACGCATAGGTCTTTGCCATAGACGATGAAGTTTGGCGACATGCCTGTGGTACGACTAACTGCAATTCGCATTGTGAATTGAGTCATAATTATCAACTCGTCTCATTGCGCGCCATCCTGTACATACTTTTTTAATATCGAAGTGATTGTCACGTGATTTCTTTCAATTGGATTTCCCGCGGCGTGGTATGCCGTAGTTTGTAGCTTCTTTACCCCTAGGGACGTAGATAGATTGCGAAACAACCCTGATAAAAATTGAGCACCCCTGTCTGATAGGATGACCTTGGGGCTGCCATATTGGAATATCCAGTGATCTAGCAGTGCTTGTGCTACTGTTTTTGCACTAATGTCTTTAAGAGGGACGCATGTTATAAATTTTGAGAATACGCAAATAATCGTCAACAGGTATCTATTCCCTGCATTTGTCTTCCTCATCGGCCCAACTAGGTCAATTGATAAAACACTGAAGGTCTCCGATGGAGCGTTTTCCCATATTGTTAAAGGAGCCCGGTCCTGAGTCGTAATCCTCCGGCTCCTTTGACATATGAAACAGTTCTTTATGTAGTTAGAGCACTCTACGTACATATTAATCCAGTAGAATCTTTTCGAAATCATCGTATAAGTCCTATGCAGACCAGCATGTGCTGCTGCGTAAGGTAGGTCATGGTAGCTCGACAGAATTTTCTGCGTCATTGCCCGCGGACAGACCATTCTATTTTCGGCGTGTTTCTTCGAGTTAAGTTTGAACAATATACCTCGAGCGTCAAGTGTATATTCCGGGTCGGCTAAATCGTCGTGTAATAATCTGTCAATGATAGGCTTCAAATCTTTGTCCTGTCTCTGTGAATCTTTAATCTGCTGATCGTCCCACACAGGTTCGAACTCAGCCCCTTGGCTTGCGAACGTTTCTACCTGTGCGCTTGCTGCCTGTGCTTGGTTCGAGCGAGGTTCGAACTCGGCACTTCCACTTGTAACTGTTTGAATCTGCGCGCTTGGAGCTGGCGTCCTACTGAGACAATCTACATCAGCCAAATTAATTCCTTTGCAATGCTCCGTTGTAAAAATGTATTCACTCAAAGCTAGTGTCCATCTGAATTGACGACTTGTGGGGTTCTTAACGCACTTCAGCCATTGCAAAGCACAAGTGCTGTCTGAAATTAATGTAAACTCCCGTCCTGCAAGATAGCAGTGATGGTATTTCATTGCGTAAACAATTCCAAGTAATTCGCGTTCTGAGGCGTGATATCTGGTTTCGCGGGGCTGCAACTGTCGCGACGCGTAGCTGACAGGCAATAGCTGATCTCCGACTCGCTGAGCCAAAATACTTCCAGTCGCGACCAGTGAAGTGTCTACCTTGAGATAAAATCTCTGATCTAATCGTGGCAAAATTAACACGGGATCTGAAGTCAATTGTGTCTTGAGCGTGTTGAATGCGGTTTCTTGCTCTGGCCCCCATACAAATGGTTCGCCTTTGCGTAATAGTTTATTAAGCGGAAAAACGGTGTCGCTAAAAGAGTCTATGAACTTTTTGTAATAGACCGTCAATCCCATCCATGATTTGAGTGTCTTAACCGTCGTCGGACGTGGAAAGTTTTTTATCGCATCTGTATTCCTAGGGTGCGTCATAAGTTTCCCATTTCCCAAGATGTGCCCCAAATATTCAACTTCCGGTTTAAGAAAACTGCATTTCCCGGGGTTCAGTTTCAAGTTGGCTGCTTCCAGCCTTTCTAGAACTGCTCTTAGTTTTACCATGTGCTCTGGCAGTGTTTTCGAAAATATGAGTAAATCATCGAGGTACGCTTGCGCAGTCAGATGAGGTAATCCTGTCAGTACTGCTTGAATTACTCTCGACCACGTGGCTACACTGTTGGACAACCCGAACACCAGTTGGTTGAACTCGAACAACCCTTGGCGGGTGGCGAACCCAGTGTAATGCTTGTCGTCCTCATGTAAATCAACCTGATGGTACGCGGCTTTTACGTCTAAAACGCTGAAAATCGTACTGGTGCCGATAGAATCGAATATGTCCTGTATATGCGGAAGTGGAAAACTATCTAACGGTACTAATTTATTAATTAAGCGGAAATCAATAACCATGCGTACCTGGGGTGGAGCACCCTCTGCTGCACGCTTTGTAACGAGCATCAAGGGACTAGACCAACTGCTAGTCGATTCGCGTATAACGCCTTGTTCCAATAACTTGTCAATCTCCTCTTTCACTAGCCCTGCCTGGCTGTGCGGTAAGCGGTACATCCTTTGCCGCACCGGTGTCGTCCCTGGCGGCACCGCTATTCTATGCTTAATATGCGGATAGTGACCCAATTTGTCGTTTGGCAAATAGAATACATGAGCGTAGTCCTCTATCAGCGGCCAAAACCCGGCTCGCTGATCTGTTGAGAGATGGTCCAACGGGAATAACTCTTCTTATTTGTCTAAACGGTCCTTGCCTGTCAACGGGGTTGACGCTGAATCGTTACGCTTTTGATTTTGACTATCAATGATTGCACATATCGCGGCGTGTGACGTTTCGGTTCGAATGCCGTCATCGGGTAAATCGACTTGCTCTACGTAGCCCACGATCGTCTTTGCCTTCAAAGTATCAGGCTCCGTCGTGATGTTGGCTAGGCGAATCTGAACTTTGAGATCATCGCGCTCATTTGTTAGAATTCGCGCTCCGCAAATGCCCTGTAAGGGGATGTCTGCAGACTCTAGTATCATATGCCGTGAAGTATTAGTCTCATTACTATCGAATAGTGTACGACGCTGTTTACCGATGCACATTACTTCTGAGCGGGCGGGGACACAAATAGTTTCCTCGAGTCGAACGGGCATATTCGCCAGCAGCGGCGTTGGCTGCTTGAGCCTGCTGTCTTCGCGAGCCTCGTCTATTCCGGGGTTGGTGGCTTTCACTTTTACCTTTGTCGGTGCGATCGGCACTGGCCTAGTGCGCGTATCGCTCGATCTGGTTGTTGCTCGGGTTGTTACCTCCGGCTTGGCTTGTGGCTCGGGCGAGGCGTTTGCGCGGCTGTCCGACCGTGCATCTGCGCTCGTTTCCTTACCTGGGGCGTTTGACTCGCTTGAGTCGACGCGTGCTTTCCTGGCACCTCCACCGTGGACGTCGACTGCTGGTGCGTTCAGCTGTGGCTGGCATGCTTTACTCTCCTGGGTGATCAATCCATGATTGTAATCCGTGCTTTTACCTGCGCTGCGTCTGCTGATCCTTGACGATTTTACCAGCGTCCATCTGTCGTCCTCCAGTGGCGTCGACGGTTCGGCTGTGTCCTGCCCTAGCCTGCCGCTAACGACCTCCACTCTAGGTCTAGCTTTACTTCTCCCATAGGGAATCTTATTCCCCCCCTCAAGCAGGTGATGGCTACCCGTGTCCAGAGACATTTGGAAAAATTCCATCAGGTCGTATCCCAGAATTCCCCCTGCGCCCATGTCCAAATCGTCTGATGCTATCGTGCATGGAAATGTATAAATTTTGTCTCCTAATTGCATAGTAATCCGCTGGCGACCCAGGATCGGCAGTTGGCTACCTGTTACTCCGTATACTGGCTCCTGTTGAGTTCTCTGGAATCTGATGTTCCCCTCTGCCAGGACTCCAGCATGGACAATTGTTAGGTCTGCCCCCGTGTCTGCTAGAAATTTATATGGGACCCTAACATTTGGTCTATCCGGATTCAAAATAAATGCATCGACGACAGGTTTATGCGCCGTGCCGCGATGCTGGTGCGCATGGTTTGATTGGATTCTTTTCCCTACTGCTGCTCGGGACGTGACTGGACGACGCCCGAGCCGTTCGAGAAAAACTGCTGTGTATTTTCCTCCCTCTGGAAATCTCGCTGAGGTCTATCCTCTCTTTGAGAATCTCGACGAGGCCTTCCCTCGCGAGGTGCAAATGAAACTCAGGGTTCCCTGGGGCTGTATTGTGGTGCCCTTGCGTTACCTGGTGACTGGCTGCGTGCTGCATTGGTCGCCCTCTGTTTCGTGCGACATTCCGATGTCATGTGACCCACCCGCCGGCAATAATCACAGTACAATTTCGTGGCTACCGGACAGTTTGTCGCGTAATGGCCCGATTCTCTGCATCGATAGCATGTCACTCTAGAATTGTTGTTACTTCTAGAACTTACCTGCTGGTTCTGCTGCGGGTATCTCTGCATAGGTGGATCCGGTTGCTGCACTTGCCGGTACATGCCGGCTTGTCGCTGCACCGTCCTGTATGGCTGGCTACTTGTGTCGCGAGTGATGTCATCAGAGCGCGAAGCTTCTGCATTTCGTCCGTCTCCTCTCCTTTCTCTACTGCACATACCTTAGGTGTCTGACGCGCTGTGTCCGCGGCTCTGCTGGTCGCGTTGTCTACAACTGGCTCGTGCGAGTGACTTGGGCACCTTGTGTATTGACTGGTATATTGACTGGAAATTTGGGGAATATATCCATCTACGCTTTCAGTATCACTGAATACGTCCGCGGTATGATTATTCAACAAAGCAACGCGATTCGAATTGTTTTTCACGCTTTCTTCGTACATGATCGCGAGTTGAAGCGCCTCGTCTAGTTTTTTGGGTTTGAGCATCGCCACTTGGCTGCTACCGCTCGTCCTATTTAGTCCTTTCACGAAAATTGAAACTATGGAATCGTCCACAAGGGTTTGACGGATTAACCTGTCATTTGCCTGCATGGAATCTGGAGCGGCCGCGACGGCTTTGGCTCTTAGCCTCGAAACGAATGTGCGCGCGTCTTCCCTTGGCTTTTGCCGACATTGAAAAAAATTTGCCAGTGGATCTACTAGAGGTGATTCCGCTCTGAACCACTCCTCGAATTTCTCCTTTAGTATCTGATACGTTATTGTTTTCAAATCCCGGCAACCGTTTAGATAAATTAACGCAGGTCCGATGATTCGCGATTTAAATACCGCTGTTTTCTGCTTCTCGTTCCATCCTCCAAATTCACTTGCTAGTTCCAAACTTTGAATAAAATCTGTAATTGATACTAAGTCTTCTTGTCCACTGAAATATCTGACCATTTGTATGTAATTTCCCACTGCATTGTTAACTGTCCTATTAGTATTTGTATTGTTCGTGTCGCCTGTGTTTCCATTCCCCCCCCCCCCCCCCCATTTCTCCATTTCTCCGTCCCCTATGGGTCCGTTTCCTGGCATGATTGTGATCTAATTGAAAAAACTTCCCGAAAGCGAAAAAATTTGATCCCACCGCTGCCACCAGTTTGTGGGGAAGCCCGGCTGGACTTCGACCAACTGATATACAAGGAGATAGCGCTACCACCACTGACCTATATTTAATGAGCTGGACAGAAGCTGCTTGATTGTTGATATTGCTGTTTACACTTGACTATGGAGGACTGATTGGGCCGCTAAGGTTTATGGCCGAAGCTGATCTTTAGGGAAATGTAATTATTAAACTTACCATGGTTAAAGGAACTGCCGGCCGATTCAGGGGGAGACGGAGGTTTTACAGGTCTAAGGTTTGGTCAGGTTCGCTGTGTTAATTGCAGAAGTCAGTTTGCCCGTTGAGAACACGTATGTTTTGGGTTTATTCACTAGTAATCTTGTTGACGGTTTTACACTTGTTTGCACTTGTAAATATACTTTGAGTACTTGGCGAGACAATGGTCAGACGAAGATCGATTCGCACGAGACGGCTTGCTGCTTGTTTGACTGTTTCGGTAAGAGTTCCCCCGAGCTTTTGCGCCCCGTCCTTATAAGTCTGTCTTGACCATCGCCTTTCCAATATGCCGCTATCGGCCTAATTCCTGGTGAAATCTCTCGTACCCTTGCTATAGCCATGCGAAGGGCTCTATTCTTATCAATAGTTGCTTTCCAATATCGTCAGTCAGTATGTCAATAACAGTATAACCACAGTAGTTGTATCTTGATATAACTAGTGCCGGACATAGATATTGGTATGTCATGCCGGACTTTACCTCTACCGTGCTAACAATATGGGTCAAATAGCCCTTGGTATAAACAGGTGATGATATGTCAGGATGATGATGATCCTGGTAATATAGGGAGGGAAGCTTCTTCCCGACATCTAGCACGGTGTCTACGATAAAGGAAATTGACTTTCAAATACCTAAAATCTCGCATATTGTTCGACTCAAACAAAAATAAAGCCACAGACTTGACAGAAAACTTTGGTACACGGGATCAAATTGATCAAATTTTGAAAACGTTGAGGGAAAATAAATCTCCGCCTAATTCAGTACCATTAGGTGAGTGGCAAAAACAATTAGCAACTTTAAATGCACCGAGTTGGATTGAACAAAGACAAGATGCAATCATTCACGCCTCATATTCACTCATATTGATACTTTTGGTTATTGGGATAGTAATAAAAAGAAAAACGATTTACAAACAATTGACCGCAATGATTAGTAAACAGAAAAAAACAGGACCCACTACCGAAACCCATGAGGAAAAGGGAGAAAACACGGAAATGGGACCTATGCTTATAGAACTAAAGGAACAAGAGGAGGAAAGATCCTTTTACGTAACATAGGACAAAAGAAATGTGCAGGAAAAAAAAATCTATAGATATAGTTATATATAAACACATATAAATTTATTGTAGAATTACAGTCTTTTCATAGATAATATCAAGTACACCTAGCTGCACTTGTTCATCAACCCAAACCAAATGTTCGGAGCAGTGCGTACATGTGCAATCAACTAGGATGGTGGAGGCAGACGCGGTGGATGCCAGGGAGGAGGCTACCGAATGTCCACAGGCGGACGAGGCTGCCGACTGTCCACAGGCGGAGGAGGCTGCTGACTGTCCACAGGCGGAGGAGGCTGCTGACTGTCCACAGGCAGAGGAGGTCCGCTCATAGCTAGAAATGATCGACGGCGAAGCCTGGGTCCAATCGGATAGACTGGATACAGACTCCAGCCCAGCGGGCAAAGCCTGGGACACAGGCGAAGACATGGAATTGGTATTCCCTAAAGCCTTTATGGTCTAGAATGAAGAAAGAAAAAAAAAACAATTTGTTTGTATATTGATATATTATATAGACTTCATAACGTAATGATATAAATGAAGGTGATGGTAAAGCACAAAAAAAAAAATATATATATATATATATATATATATATATATATATATATATATATATATATATATATATATATATATATATATATATATTGTTTTAAGTTTTCACAGCAATTAGTTTTTAAAAAAGACTTTTGGATAAACTGTGGTGTTTTATTTTTCATTTTCCCAACGTTTCGACCAAATTGTTTGGTCTTTCTCAAGGGTCAATCAATGAACTACAATAACCTCAGTTCTACAATAAGTACATTTGTTCTACAATAATGACATTTAATTTATTAATTTATTAATTTAATTTATAATAATTTATTAATTAATTACAATAAATACATTTGTTCTACAATAATGAAACGTTGGGAAAATGAAAAATAAAACACCACAGTTAATCCAAAAGTCTTTTAAAAAATTATATATATATATATATATATATATATATATATATATATATATATATATATATATATATATATATATATATATATATATATATATATATATATAATAAAAAAATTATCAGTAAATTATATAATTAGATGATAAAATATGACTTACCAATGGTGACTACCCTTCCGGTCGCACCAGGAAAAAATTGCACGCGAATGTTTCAAGTGTTGGTTAAACAGTGAAGACACATCACCAATCACTGAGATTAAATAGTAGTTCGATTTGGTAAAAGTCACATCAGAAATATTAAAATAGACTAGTATTCGGAGAATATAAACAAATTGCAGCAATACCAAGAGAGAATGGTGATGGAATAATAAACTAACTCTAAATTTTGGGGAAATAACAATAACAATATAACGAGATCAGAGCATTTTGCAATAACGGTGCACTAAATGAACAAACCTAAATCACAAATAGCATGGATTTAAAATGCATGTAAACTAACTACTATAAATAAAGGAACAAGGACGACCTCACGATGGACTGGAGAGGGATGTCAACGACTTAACCCTCTGCCTGGACGTCGGGAACGAATCGACACCAATTGGACCATCATCTCTCGAAACTATTGAGATTTTATTACGCAAATGCAAGAAGAAACAAAATTGTAGTAAATTTTAATCAATCACAGTCCTTGTGGACTGGTAAAGGAACATTTAGAATGAGGATTTAGATCTCACACTTAAGAGGAAACGAAACGCTTGTGTTTTCGTCGTACGCGGAGGTTCACGCGGGAACTTCTCCTGGCCACATATACTAACACAGAGTTTTGAAAAAAAATACATTTGTAGTTGAAGGGTTGTTGGATGTCGGATGGTGTGTTAGGTTATTATACTCTCAAAAATGACAGAGGTGTGCATTTTCAAAAAGTGCCTAAAATACCATTTTTACAGCTTTTTTACGTGGCTCGTATGGAAAAAGTTTACCATCACTTGTATTAAAAACTACCATCCGACATCAATTGATTCTTTCACGGTCTATGGTTTTTTTTCCAGATTTGTACATTAATAATTGTTGGTGTGGGAAGTTCCCGCGCGAACCTCTGCACCGACCCCTGGCCACGCTACGTGGCTTGAGAATCCAATCGTTTTCAACGCTCTTAACATGATTACTCTTAAAACCGAAATTACGAAATGGAAAAAATAAGATATTAATTTTTGAAATAATTACGTTAAAGCATCCAGTCAAGAGGCCGTATACATCTAAAGGCGTCGGTGACTCCAGGAGACTGTTTGCGGCTGCATATTGGATGTGTGGGAAAGCCCAGCTGGACTTCGACCTACTGATATACTGAGGGTAGCCGCTTGCCACCACCGACCTATATTTAGAGAGCTAGTCGGAAGCTACTGAGTGTGATTGCAAATGACCCTTGACTAAGGAGGTCTGAGTGGGCCGTTTGGTTTATGGCCAAACTGATCTTTAGGGGTTATGTAATTATCGAACTCACCATGGTGTCAATTGCTGCCGGTCGATTCAAGGAGAGGTAGAGGTTTTAAGGGACTCGGGTGTAGCCAGGATCGCTGGTGCCAATTTCAGTAGACGGTTTGCCAGTTGAGAACACGAATGTGATTGGTTTATTCACTTGTAACTTGTTGACTGTTTTACACTTGTTTACACTAGAAAAGATACTTCAAAGATAACTTGGCGAGACAATGGTCAACGCAGATAGATATTGACGAGGCGGCTGCTCGGTTTGAATGTTCTTGCTTCAATGCCTGGATGGTACTGTTCCCTTGTCTTAGCGCCCTCGTCTTTATATATCTGTTTTCACCCCTTGCCTTTCCAATGGGCTGCTTATCGGCCTTGCTACTAGCGAAAGGGCTTTCCCTTGCTATAACAAGTGAAAGGAGACTATTCTTATCATAGTTCACTTTCCACTGGTCAATATGTTAACAGTATTTCGACAATGAATGTAGCTTTATAACTAGTGCCGGACATAGGTATTGGTAACTTAAGCCGGACCTTTACCTATGTCGTGCTAATAATATAGGTCAAATAGCCCTTATACTAGCGGGTGATGATATGTCAGGATGCTTACTATCCTGGTTATATAGGGAGGGAAGCTACTTCCCGACACATATAAAAGAAGGCGCACAGTTACCTTCTAATTTGAAGCGCCCGGAGAGGTCCCACGGTTCCCCATACGGTAGATATTTTGCCCGGACGACATGATAGAAAAGGTTGGAGGTTTTGGTGTTGATACTGTTGGCCCTATCGTGTTTATAGTGTCTCTGGGATTGCAATAATGTGTAACTGTGCCGATTGCGATCTAGAGGTGTAACGTTTTGCCTGCATGAATCAGGAACAGTGTTGATGTTTGGTTGCTTGCTAGTGAAATTATTTACTTTATTTTTGTACATATTGTATTCGGTATCTCTCTGTTGACTGTATTCATCGTCTGGGTCAGATTCCCAATAAATTGCGGCTAATCGGTCTGATGTTATTGCTATAGAAGTTGTTCTGGCCACTCTGTTTTGAACAGTTTTAATCTGTTGACATATTGTATGTGCTGCTCCTTTACTGTTATTTGCCTGACCTTGAAATTGACTAGAACTGTCCGTGATTTTACTCTGTATGTTCCTGAATACAGTAAAGCATGCTTACTCTTTATATTCCCTTCTGTATGACAGGGATGTAAAAAGTTACACAAATGAGTTTTCTTTGAATGTTACTGGTTTACTTTTTCTATTGTAATATTCCTGACTTTGAAATGATGCTGCTCTGATGTGCTTTTCAGCTGTTCTGCGGATATTCTCTTGCTTTTCTCGCAATTCAATTGTATACTCTCTGATATCCTGTGGTTCTGTTGTTTTCTGGAATCTAACGTCTGCTTCGAAAGTGATGGTTAATTAATACCGAGAACACTACCATTTGAGGCGAGAATCCTGTTGCTTTGAAATTGCGTTCCTCATGTTAAATTGTATTGCTTTGATGTGTGTCTCCCAGTCAACCCCATTGGTTTCTAACTGTAAAAGTGTTTTGAAATCCCTGCTATTGCCTTGTGATTTCTATCCCACTGGGTTTCCAGCAGTGTGATAATGGAGTCGTATACAGTTTTCTATAGTTCACGCTAACGCTTATACAAATTTCTTGTATAACAACCCCCATTGTCCGACAATATGGCGTCCGGGGCGCCATACTGAAGTATCACGTGATCAATTCGTGCGTTTGCGACAGTCTTTGCTGATTGGTTTGGGAAGAGGATCCTTGGGAATACCAAGAATCCTATCCATAGATCTTAACTATCCCGGGTAATTGTTAAAGCGATAAAACAGGGGGTCCTTGCAGTGAGACTGTGTCGCAACCGTGACTGGTTAGATCACGGTCGTCGCTTAGGCAACGTTGTTTGCTGTCACCATAGTGTGTATGTCACACTAAAACATTAAGTCAACTGACCAGAGGGGTCTCTATCTAGAGTTTTAGCGTCCTAGCCCTTATATAACGGACTGCCATATTGCCTTTCTATGTTATCATATGGAAGCCCTTTAGGGAAAGGCCGTACTGTATGGTGAAATTGTATCTGTTGTTATCACCTCGATTACTTCATTGAAAACTCGGCTATATATTTGTAATGTGTTATGTCGCTATAGCCGGGTACAGATGTTGACCCTTTGTACCGGTAATAGAATAATGTGGGTCAAATAGCCCTTATATATACTAGTGGGTGGAAGTCATGTAGGGGATCTCCGGAGGGAAGATGCAAACTTCCCGACATGGCTCCCTTCTCCCCATTATTTTCAAACCCGATTGAAAAGAGGGTCAAAAATTTGAAACAATAATTTGAAAAGAAAAATATTAAGATTATGCAGATGAATTATTCTCTTTTTTTTATTTTATCATTATGTACACAAATTAGCCTCCCAAAAGTGTTGTCCATTCCGGGATTTGAACCCGGGTCTCCAACTTTTGCGGCTGGTGCTCTAACCGCTTAGCTAAATGGCCATTATATTTGGGAGAAGTAATTTGCATACAGGGTGAGAATTGAATGTCCCCAGGGGGGTATGGTCCAGAGTCTATGAACACTCATAGTGGCTCTGGTACCGCGTGATGCCATACTGCAACCACATTTTACATTCAACCTCGAGTAACTCCAAATTAACGTTGGATGCGTTGAATTCTCTTTTAATCTTATTTAAATTACGAATGCTCGTAATTGGCTATTCATTTTATTATTATGTACACAAATTAGCCTCCCAAAAGTGTTGTCCAAATTAAATGGCCATTTAGCTCAGCGGTTAGAGCACCAGCCGCGAAAGTTGGGGACCCGGGTTCAAATCCCGGAATGGACAACACTTGGGGGAATCTAATTTGTGTACATAATAATAAAATGAATAGCCAATTACGAGCTTTCGTAATTTAAATAAGATTAAAAGAGAGTTATTCTCTTTTTTATTCCTAAGTAAATGTCAAATTAGATACGCTTGTTGCCGCGGATCTATGGCTCGATAAACTAGTTATATAAGCATTGCCTATATCTTAGTTCTTAATCTGTTGCATAGTCCATAAGTCGTCTGTTTCTGGGGTGCAACTCAAAATTGTTGTTTATTAAAATTAATTCTTGGCTATCCAGAATTGATCCAACTGAACTAACTGGCGTCTGACACGACTGTCACATGCGCGCTCGATCACGCTAGAGCACTCGGAATGGTCTTTGCGGGGTGCCTTTTTGGTAGGTCGTCTCGGTGGCGAGCGGTTTTGTGTCGCTCGCCTCGCGGCGTCGATCGTAGATTCCCGTGACGAGGCAGCTAAAGAGTTTAGGCCGTGAACCCAGCTAGGTTTCTATTCTCGGGTCCGTATGCATATGTCGTTGGACTTACCAGTTAGGACGGTCGCCTTGTCTTGCCTGCGGAGCCGATGCTGTGACGTATAGGATCTTCTGTGCGACGATGAAGCGATGGCCATCGGGTATGTACCATAAATTTCCTGTCGTTCGTCCCTCAGCCGAGTGTTGCATTCCCTCTGGTACAGTGTCAGCTCCACAGTAAGTGCTCTTTGCTGGTTCGTTGTTCGAACCGCGTCTGCACGAGGGAAAGTAGTGCCGATGTTTTCCGCACTTGAAGCAGATTACAGGCTTTTCCGTTCCTTGCCGCGTCAGCCACTGATGCTGAAAATCCGACAATCACATGTGTAGGAGGCTGACGACTTTCCACCGGCGGCTGAAGCGTGTGACGTTTCCCGCCATTTACGACTGCTCACAACCAGAGGCAATGGACGTCGAATACTGGATACAGACTCCAGTCCATCGGGCAAACCCACGGACATAGGCGAAGACATGGAATTGGTATTTGAAGAACCGGACAAAACCACATATCCAACACATAACCACATGTGTCACATATCCATCTACGTTAGAGTATAAGCTTGGGTCTCCAGGAAAATCTTTTGGCCTAAAAGTAAGAAATAAAAAATATATGTGGACATACATAAATATAATTCAGAACTTTACAATAAAAACGAAGGTGATGGTAATTAAACATGAAACAAGTAAGCGATGGTGGAAACTTTAACCGGTCGCGCGGGGAAATTGGATACTATTTGTAGAACGGTCAATAAATCAGTGAAGAAAATCAAGGACTATCGGTTACATAATATATATTTTTTCCTGGCATGAGAATGTCACTATAACAATTCAATTCGCTGTTTCCCTAGTCAAATCTTTATGAGTGCTGGTAATCTCATTTAGTAATGTTGAAGTTATATCTAGAATTTCCGGGATCGGCGATCCCGTCGCCGATGTTGTTCTGGTCCCTCTTGCCGTGTTGGATTCTCGGGACTGTTGTGTTTGCGGAGTTGTTCTGCTAGCTCGAGAACAGGAAAATCCATTTCCCAAGACACTCCACTCCATAAGTTCAATGAGATTCATTAGTTTTCGTAACGTATGTAGGGCTTTTGTCCAATGTTGAGTAAATTGATATAAGATTTTTTTCATCCTTGCGATGAGAATCCACCGTTGGAAACGGTTTGAAGATTTAAAAAAAAGGGCCATAGCAATGAATTATCGAATGTTTCGTCACTGTGAACTGATCCTCTGACAAAATGAAACTATCACTGTCATCACATGTCGCTGTCCATGAAAATGCATGTTCCTGTGTCTTTCCTTTCGATTATGACCTTGGCAGCTATGAACTTCACCTGTGAGAGTTAAAATTGTCAGTTTTTATTCTAAAGTTTCTTGTTCTGTCTATTTCCTGCACAACACCAAATGTTACCGTATACATCTCTTCCTGTTTACCACTCCGGTAGCTAGTAACGTATTTCGACGTTCTCGTCTCCATCGTTGACGTTAAGGACTTTGGGTATGTGTTCCCGCCTGGAACGCCCTGGGTTTGAGGGCCGTAAATAAATAATAATTTGCCATGGGCGATCGGTCGTAATGATTCTTTGATGCCATCGCGATCCGTCCAGCGTTGGGTCTGGTTCGGCGGCCGTAAAAGCGGCTCCAGATTTCTCATCGTTTGTAGATGACAATGATGATGACTGATAGGGTGATGAAGGACGTGTACAAGCAGTAGGAGAATTAACCAGTCGCTGCTACCATCCGAATATTAAAGGGGATTCGAAATAACCTGAACAGAACTGCAAACTGGGTAGACGTATAGCTACGAACGCGAAGCTACGAGCGCTATGAGTTATAGCCCTAGCTCAATCGGGAATAGTTGGAAATGAGACTCACCATTTTATACAGGGGTAATTCAGCACTGCCGTTGATGGGTTTAAGTCCAATCGGGTATATGTGAGAGGAGAAGAGGATGAGTTGCAGAGTCGATCACAATATCCGTGACAATATCAGTGATATCCAAGATATCTGTACGACAATAACATAATAAGGTCACTCTTCAATAAAAGGATGTACCTAATGGTACATAATATGAGGATATATAGATTCATCAACATGTTGTTGGTTTCTAAAGGTATTAACTCTATATTAGTTGTACTGATAAGGTATAGTCTGTACAGCGTAAGGAAGGCAACTCGACGATTCATTTTCGAGACTTTCAGCTTGTAGACTTTGAATTTGTAGTCTTTGAATTTGTAGACTTCGAGCTTTTAGTCTTTGAACTTGTAGAATTTGAGTTACTGCGTCGCGAGGATCGTAACTTCTGACACCATTTTATGTAGTGGACGCTCGAGACATGACAAGTAGAATGTGAATACAAAGAAAACAATACATTATATTATATACAATGGTTCAGGGAAAGGATAGTTGTTGTTCGACATTGATGATATGGATATAACTATGTTATGATGGTGATGTAGAGTGTAGAATGTAGATACAGGAATCAACCCGCCGCCAAGCAGCCCGCCAGATGAAGTGACCACTGGATGTAGGGCCTTCACCCCACAATTCCTCCTTCATTAGGAACTCTATTTCGACATACGTATCTGAAAAATATTAAAAAATTAAATGAAATTAGCCAATTACCCATATAGAAACGCACAATTAGGGAAGAGAATTTTAAATTTTGTTGGGAAAAAAATGTTATAATAATAATAATTCAGGAAATAGGACAGTTAGGCAACATCATACAATGCAAGTCGAGCATAGGTACCGGAGATACGAAAATGTATAGCCCAAGGTTATACTTATAAGAAATTAAATTCTAGAAAATCACCAAATAAATGCTAGTAAATAGGATAATAGTAATTATCATAACCACGTACCCAGCCCGTAGGGAGCTCGATGTCAATCAAGTATTGGCTCCTTGCGAAGATTTGGGAGTCGAAAGATGGTTTGTTCTTGTTTCTTTCTCCTTTTTTACAGTACGTTTGTAGTAAACAACAATGGATCAGGGTATTGTTTTAAACCGAAACCACTTTTCCAATCTATTTTCAGACGACGAAACATTTAACTTTCATCCTGACTGCCCTGCATATATTTTATTAAATATATTTAAAATACCCATAAAAAATAATGTCGAGTGGAAAGTTTAAGGTACTGATTGGGAATATTAGGAAGTGGTTACCTGGATTAATATCATATAGGGTTCGTTGAGACAGCAATTATATATGAACCCGAAGGGTTCATATATGACACCCCCCGTACTTCGGAAAAAATTTCGAGGTACCTAGTCTAATTTTAATGAATAGAGTGACTGTCACAACCGTGACTGGTTAGATCACGGTCGGCCCTGAGGTAACGTTGTTTTCTGCCACCATAGTGTGTCTGTCACACTAAGACATTGTGTCAACTGACCAGAGGGGTCTGAGGCACTTAGATATTATCATGCATGTGAATCAAATTCCAGAAAGAATATGTCACTAGTATTTAACAGTACCAGAATGGTCTGACAATAGAGTCATGCATTATATTTAGACAAGAAGTCAAGTTAAGATTTATAATGTTTATTGTGTGTTAAAGTGATCATTTACAAGTAAGTAATAATAGTATAAGTGTAACTTACATGGTCGGTGTCCAGAGTGCTTATCCAATAGTACTAACAGAACACAAAAGGTTGAATTATGTTTTAGTGGTGAATCCGTGGTTATTTTATACCGATATCTGAAGGATTTTGGTATAGTGAAAGTTGCCCATCATAGGTTCATAAATAGAATACTTCCAGGTAATGTATAAGTGAAAGGGTGAAGTGCTCGGGATATGTCAAGCCTATGGAGGAGCCATATAGTACAACCATATAGACTACCTTCCAGGGGCCAAGAGCTAGCATAGCTCGTGACACTATGTTCCTTACAAACATAACACTTCGGTAAAGTAACCTTTCAATAAGATCTTGTACGCAAAATTGCCTCTGTTGAGGTAGGCAGATTTGATTTTGTAAATACGTAGACATAGAGTTTGAAGGATAATTAAGAATGCGATTTAGTTATTTACGTTCTGGCTTAAACTTCCCCGTCAACAATTCCTCAATGATTACTTCAACGGGAGCGGCCATTTCGTTTCACAATCACAAATGAAGCCTGCCAACCCGGCAATGTTCATATTTATATGCTAAACACTAGTTCCGTTAAAATAGAGAGTCCATTGGGATTTCCCAACAAACGGCGCCCAGCTTGACTTGCTAGGGTTGATTTACTAATAGTATAATTTATGGAACCCTATTTCAGACATCATTCATTCACACTATTTAAAAAAAAAATAGATCGATTGCAAATCAATCTTGTATTCAGAAAAAAATAATAATAATACTAAGGTGGTGGATAATGGTCGAGATTAAATTCACTATACTCACATCATACCTGGACGTCGCGTATAAGGGATCGCCATAGTAAATAACCAATAGAACAATACCAATAGGAATCCGGGACAAATGATCCCACAAATAACCCAACCCAACTTCAGTAGATGCATTCTAATTCTTTGATAATAGACTTTATAATAGACTTTAAATAGACTTTATAATAGATTTGAATACTTTTGATAATAAGAACAATATAGCTAACTCACTATCCACATAGATTCTCGTCCAGACCTTCCATACTTACTCAAGAGGGTCAGGTGGGGGGGGGGGGGGGGGGGGGGCGGGGATTACCTGCCGCCAAGCGGCCCGTCAGACAAAGTGGTCGGATGCGGTGGGGCCTTCGCCCCACACCTCCTCCTTGAGTAAGAACTCCACCTCTATATACGTCTCTGGAAAGTAATTAAAATTGGAATAAGATCAGAAAATCACCCTTATAGGAACGCACACATAGGGAAGAGTGTCAAATTTTATTTTGCTGAAGAAAAAAATATAGTAATAGTAATTCAGGAAATAAGCCGACTGCCAGCATTGCTACCAGCGATATAAAAATGTATAGCTTAAGGGTTCTACACAAAAGTAATTTAATTTTAGGAAATCGAGCAAATAAATAGGATGAAAGTGTGGGGAAGCCCGACTGGACTTCGACCTACTGATATACTGAGGGTAGCCGCTTCCCACCACCGACCTATATTTAGAGAGCTAGTCGGGAGCTACTGAGTGTGATTGCAAATGATCCTTGACTAAGGAGGTCTGAGTGGGCCGTTTGGTTTATGGCCAAACTGATCTTTAGGGGTTATGTAATTAACGAACTCACCATGGTGTCAATTGCTGCCGGTCGATTCAAGGAGAGGTAGAGGTTTAAGGGACTCGGGTGTAGCCAGGATCGCTTGTGCCAATTTCCGTAGACGGTCTGCCAGTTGAGCACACGAATGTGATTGGTTTATTCACTTGTATCTTGTTGACTGTTTTAAACTTGATTAAACTGGAAAAGATACTTCAAAGATAACTTGGCGAGACAATGGTCAACGCAGATAGATACTGACGAGGCGGCTGCTCAGTTTGAATGGTCTTGCTCGAATGCTCGGATGGTACTCCCCAGTCTTAGCGCCCTCGTCTTTATATATCTGTTTCACCCCTTGCCTTTCCAATGGGCCGCTTATCGGCCTTTCTACTAGCGAAAGGGCTTTCCTTTGCTATAACAAGTGAAAGGAGACTATTCTTATCATAGTTCACTTTCCACTGGTCATTATGTCAATAGTATTTCGACAATGAATGTAGCTTTATAACTAGTGTCGGACATAGGTATTGGTAACTTAAGCCGGAGTTTTACCTATGCCATGCTAATAATATGGGTCAAATAGCCCTTGGTATAGACAGGTGATGATATGTCAGGGTGCTGACTATCCTGGTTATATAGGGAGGGAAGCTACTTCCCGACACATACTTATGTCAACGTCCAGTGAATGTTTGTTTTTTAACGTACGCACGACTAATTTCCATAGAACGTTAATCACACATTTGCTACCGCACGTTTTTAACGTCGGAAACACAACGGCCATGTCACGTTGCGTTTTTAACGTATTATTACTTATGAAACTGAACGTTCGTTGAAAATACTAATGCGAACGTTCGCCTGACTTACCTTTAGGGAACATCAACGAAACGTATACATTTGAACCTTTTATAACGTTGCAAAATCAACATTTCTCGTACGTTGGCTACACGTCGACAAGTCTCAAAGTTAAAAATTTTTTTTTAATATACGTCAGTGAAACGTTCGCGGCGAATGTATGTCTAAAGTTATAAAACAACGTTAACCGAACGCTCGCTGAATGGTTTGAACGTTGCAGGACATTCAACACGTTTAACACGTTCGCAGGACGTTGTGCGAACGTGTTGAAAGTTTTAGTGCTACCTGGGTTGAGTTCTCTGGAATTTGATGTTCCCCTCCACTAGGACTCCAGGCTCCAGCATGGATAATTGTCAGATCCGTCCACGTGTCTGCCAGAAATTAATACGGGACCCTAACATCTGGTCTATCCGGGTTCAAAATAAATACGTCTACAACAGGTTTATGTCTCATGTCGTGACGTTCTGATGCGTGATTTGATTTAATTCGCCTTCCTATTTCTGCTCGGGACGTGGCTGGTCGACGCTCGAGCCATTCTGGAAATCCGGCTGTGACCTATCCTCTCTCTGAAAATTATGTTGCGTTCTATCCTCCCTTGAGAACGAGACCCTGGATGGCCTTGGGCTACCCTGCGGTGCACGCGTGTTATCTGTGGGCTGGCCGCGTGAAGCATTCGGCTCCCGTGCTTTGGTTCGGCATTCCGACGTCATGTGCCCTACTCGTCGACAATAGTCGCAGTATAGCCTAGTGGCTATAGGACAGTTTGTCGCGTAGCGACCCAATTCGCGGCATCGCTAGCATGTCACCCTGGAATTGTCATTATTTCTAAATCTTACCTGCTGGTTCTGCGGCTGGTATTTATGCATGGGTGGTTCCGACTGCTGTATTTGTCTGGACGTCTGAGCTTGCTGCTGCACCGTCTTTCCGAGGCTGGACAATTGTGTAGCAAGTGGCGACAGCATAGCGCGAATTTGCGGCAATTCGTCCGTCTCCTTCCCTTTTTCTACGGCACATACCTTGTTTGTTTGCTGTGAAGCGCCCGCGGCTCTGCTGGTCGCGTTGTCTTTTGCTGGCTCGTGCGAGTGATTAGGGCACCTTACGCATTGATCGGTATTTTGGGAACTGTGACCTTCTATTCTCTCGGTATCACTGTCATTTTCTTCGGTTTGAATGTGCAGCATCGCTATTCGGTTTGAGTTGTTTCCCACACTCTCTTCGTACATAATTGTGAGTTGTAACGCTTCGTGCAGTGTTTTAGGATTGAGCATTGCCACTTGGCTACTACAGCTTGTCCTGTGTAATCCTTTCACAAAAATGGAAACTATGGAATCGTCCACAAGAGTTTGGGGAATTAGCTTGTCGTTCGCTTGCATGGAATCTGGAGCGGCCGCGACGGCTTTGGCTCTCAGTCTCGATTCGAACGAGCGCGCATCTTCCCTTGGCATTTTGTCGACATTGAAAAAATATTGCAAGTGGGTCTACCAGAGGTGATTCTTCTTTGAACCAATCCTCGAATTTCTCTTTTAACATCGTGTAAGTTATTGTTTTTAAATCGCGGCAACCGTTTAGGAATATTAATGCGGGTCCTTTGATTCGAGATTTAAATACCGCTAGTTTCTGTCTCTCATTCCACCCTCCAAATTCACTTGCTAATTCTAAGCTTTGAATGAAATCTGTAATTGAAACCGAGTCCTCTTGACCGCTGAAATACCTAACCATCTGAATGTAATTGCCTACGGAGTTATTTACATTTCTATTTGCGTTCGCGTGGTTCGCGCTTCCTGTATTTCCCGTCTCATGTGTTCCTTCTGCGCCTCCCGCACTCCCTGTTCCGTTTACCAATGGAGTGTCTCCTTCTGGCATGATTGACTCGATTTGAATAATTCGAAAAAAAATTCCACTTCCAAAATGTATCCCTAAAATTTAAAACATCCCACCGCTTGGCACCAGTTTTGTCGGGAGGATGTCGGACCTCGACAGAAGTCCCTTTGGTATCGCGCCACCACCACCGATCTATATTTATTGAGCGGATCAGGAGCTGCTAATTGTTTGAAGGTAACGATTGTAATCCGGAGGGTTAATGGGCCGCTAGGTTTATGGCGCTAGCTTTTATATGTTTTGGAGAGACTCACCATGGTGCTGCTTATCAGCCGAACAGGAGGAAGAGGGTAGAGGGTGCACAGGTGAAGTCAGGATCCGTCGGTTTCAAGCAGAAGTCGAATTGCCGTTGAGAACACAATACTTTGGTTTATTCACTTTGCACTAAGTTGTTTGTTACACTTGATAATACTTTGTAAGATTTTACTTGATAATTTTGGCGAAACGATAGGAACGTCTGACTGGGTTTGCACTCGGCGTATGTTGCCATGAACCCTTCGGATTCATATCTAATTGCCTCAATGAAAAACAATATTAATACAGGTACCCAATTCCTGATATCTACTAAACTATAAACTTTCCATTCGACACATACGTCAGAGGTGTTATTGCAAAGGGATGTACTGTGACGCACTTGACATTGACCATACCACATATATAAGGACTGAGTACCTTTTACTCGCTCGCTTGTATTACGGATCGCTCTCTACGCACTACGACGCACGACGCATCACGCACGACTTCGCGACGACGACTCGTCAATGAATAGTTTACTTATATCCTCGATTAGACTTGCAAAGTGTATTAGCTATCCTCAACTCCACCGTCTAATCTGAGTAAGTCTGTATTACAACTTATTATTACAATGTACCATATTTGCACCCATCGTACTGAGGGATAATAAACACAATCACTGTTCCATATATCTCTTATACATCTGATGACTCGTTCCTTACCCATCCATCGCCCTACGCTATTCTAATTAGCCCTTAAGGCTCATTATCGGCTCTCTTGGCCCTAATCAAGAGTGGTGGCAGCTTAGATATTAGGTTTAGATTGCCATTGGACATCTATGGCTGGAGCACCTATTCGCCAAGCCTAGCCAGAGGTCGCCCAATGTGACATTGGGAGGCAGCGGTGGGATTTGATCGTTTAGTTTGGTGGGATTGACATTCAATTAATTGAATTGGCGAATTTTTTTTTTCTATGAACATATTAAGCTCACATCAGTAAAGAGTAAATTTAGATTCAAACTTCAGAAAATTCAAGTCCTGTAGGATCCTACCCACCCAAGTCATCACAAAGATGTTGAGAGATGTCACAGTATTGTGCTATGTTTCACCCAAGTCGGAAATGTGTGTCAACTAAAATAAATTCCAACTGTTAAAAGTTAATTCCACTTGTAAGTAAACGAGCTGCAATTTCAGTTCTGATAAATTCAATGACCGATAAAGCGATTTAAATTTTGTAAATCATTTGGACTTCATTTTAATCGACAAAAATTATTATATATTTTACCTTCGACATAGAGTGCTTGGGAAACTGTTATGAGTGCTTGGGAAACTAGAAATATAATTTTCAATCTGAATGCATAAAATTGCATATTTTCGACACATGAGGTCAGATTTTAGGCTGTGGTTGGCACAAACCATTATCAAATGCTGTTGATCCGATCCCATGAAAAGTGAAAGGAAAATCGTCACGTATCGGCCATAACATGTTGTTGTCCACTCTTGCCTCGGTTTCGCGAACCCCTTCTGTCAAAACAAGCAATAGTAAGTAGAGAGAGAAAGCTGCATTCTTCATTCAATGTCATGGTACATCCTTGTGTCACAATAATTCAGTCCAAAATAACTATTAATAATCTAAATTTCAACAACACTACCTGAAACTTCGTCTGCTTATATACCTTGATCCAATATTGCCATTGATTAGTTTTGCTGACTCAGTAATTAAAATCAGTGTATGAAACATCAAGACAAACTTCACTCTAAGAAAGAAGCAATGATGTTGCGAAACGGAACTGTCAACGGTGGAGAACCAGCACCAGCTCAACCGGCACCAGGACAACCAGCACCGGGACAGCCAGGAATAAATCTAAGACCAGCCATGGACGCAGACGCCATCGAAAGAAAGGCGGTCTCGCAGAGCAACCTGTCGTTCATGAACAGCGTGCCTTCATTTTCGGGAGAACCAGGAACCACAACCGCCGAGACTTTCTTCGAGATGCTAGACACATTCGCTTCCCTCGGGAATTGGACTAGGAAGCAACTAGCAACGATAACAAAATCGAAGCTGACCGGACCAGCAGCGGTGTACGTCAAAGGCGACGAGACCCTTCGTAACGCCGACTGGGAAACTCTGAAGGCAACGATCCAACGTTGGGCACTGGGCGAAATCACACCAGACGATTATTATGACGAATTTATGCATTGTCACCAAAAACCTGGAGAATCAGCACTGGTGTACTACGGCAGAGTCAAGATGATGGGCATGCGCGCCATCGACGCTTGTCTCAACCCTGAAGAAAAGCGCATAAAGAAACAACTAGTCGACTCAAAAATGGTGGACAAATATTTGAAGGGACTGCGCAAGGAAAGCCAGAACGTGGTAAAAATGCACAGACCTGCCACAATTGAGCGAGCACTCGAGCTCGCCACCGACTTCGAGAGCTCCAGGACGGAGTATCGCCACGTGAGGGTCCTGGACGACAGCACTCACCGAACAGGAGAAGCAAATACAGAGAATCAAGAAACAGAAAACTCGAAATTTGAGCGCCTCTATTCCCTGATGTCCGGGATCGCCACTGGACTAGTGAACGTGGTGAAATCATCGCCGGGCACCGCGACTCAACCCGAGCAGCGCCAGCATCAACAGCAGCACCATTCGCAGCCCCAGCCATATCAGCAGCCGCAAGTACAATATATGACACCAGAACAGCAATATCTGCAGCTTCAGCAACAGATGCGGCAACTGCAGCCCTTCCTACCACAGCAGCAGCGACCAACGCGGCAGGGAACGGATACGTCAGTCATCTGCTTCAAGTGCGGGAAGCATGGGCACTACTCCCCTTCGTGCCGCAGCGTTCCAAACGATCCAGCAAAGTGCACGTACTGTGGACGAAGAGGACACTACCAGCGGGAATGCAACACTCGCCTGAGGGACCAGCGACAAGAAAATTATGTACCATCACAACGTTACACCAACCAACGTTACAGCGATCGTCGCACTGACAACCAGCGCTCCTACGATCAACGCCGACCGCAAGACGGACGCGCGCAGAGGAACTTCGACCGTGACGTCAGAGACAACAGCGATCGTCCGAACCCTCGCTTCGACGGACAAGACAACAACAGCCCGCGGCCAAATCGTCAGAACGCAGCGCCATCAAGCAACGCAGCAACAGCGGGAACGCAGACGCAGCAGAATTTTCCGTAAGGCCCATCAAACCACCCTGTAATGATGGAGCTAATTTTTCAAGAATTAATTCCAATAGGACAGCCATCGGCACCCGACCATTGAGTAAACCCTTCATCAAGGCTTACGTCATCAATGAATCTACAAAAACAGAATCGGAGCTGTTTTTACTCGCGGATTCGGGATCCGATATTTGTATTATTAGCGAAAAATGTATTAAACAGGGAAGAATACCAATGAGCGCAAACAGACGCCGTATCTACTCTGTCACTGGAGACGAACTGCAAATCAGGGGGCAAGTAGACCTAAAAATCAGAATTGGACAGAAGATCTACGAATTTCCCTTCCTGGTCGGCGCCGAATCTCTGGAAATGGATTCAAGTGGTATCCTGGGCTTTAATTTTATCGAAGCTTTTGGACTCGTGCTCGATTGTAAGAAGCATGTTATCATCGATGGAAATAACGAAGTTAAGTACGGAGATAAAGATAACCTGTCTTGTCATGTGGACCTCACGGGGGTTGGGAATTCCGAGTTGGCTACGCCTAATGTAAATACCATGAAACACATCGAGCTCAAACAAAACAAGCCACCACTTGACTCACAGAAAAGAAAAGAAACGAACTGCCTCAGGCAGTACAGCGGATCACTCTTTGACAGAAAAGATAGCCTGGCGCATTGCGTATCAGCAGATTTAGCGATGTCACGCGGGATGGCAGAAGAATTCACACGGAAATTTAATCATCGCGAAGAATTAAGGAAACAACACCTTAAAGTAGGAGATGTTGGCGTTATAACCGACGGCGGCCGACACATCTATTATTTAGTAACGAAACAAATTGCATCGGGCAAACCGGAATTGGGAGACTTGAAAACTACATTGGAAAAATTGAAAACAGCGCTGATCGCAAATAGAGAGGATACAATAAGCATGCCACAAATTGGATGCGGATTAGATCGCCTAAAATGGCAAAACGTTAAAAGTTGCATACGAAAAGTTTTCAACAACAGTGGCATTACAGAAACGATATGCAAGCTCAACGACGAACCGGATAGAGTGAATAAAGTCACATGTCAATCAAAGAAAAAGGAATGCAAAACGGTAGAGTGCCAAACCGACGCTTCGTCATCCGAGACAGGGTCGCTTGTCAAGGAACCACGACCAACGCCGGGAAGTACTGGACCAGCAGTGGCCACTGCATCGCAAACCTACACTTCCGAGAATGACGCTACGACTCAAAGCACTCATCGCGAATCGAACGAACTCGGCACCTCCACAATTAATGAACAACTGTTGAAGAACATTTACAACTTATGAGATTCAGCACAGCAACTCGGCACAGACATTGACAACTGTACAGTAGCGTCCTAGTCCAGGCCGCCCCCGCCGCGCATTCTCCTTCTTCCTCTTCTTCTTCTCCTCCCTCTTCCCCCTCGTTAGACGTTCTAAACATACACAACCACTTATTAGTAAATATCATTCCCCGATAGCAAATATTCATTACACAGGAACTTGGCGCATGCCAGAAGCTAATGATATAGGTAACCCAAGGCATAGAGAACTATAGACCAGTCAAATTTTCAAATTACAAATAGAACCAATTAGATATTTAATTCGGTATTAGTGTACTTAACGGGGCGATCAAAATTCTATACAACAACTTCTAATCAATTTGCTCAGAGTAAGTTTTACCTTTCGGAGCAGGTTTCCAAAAGCGATCGGGTTAAACGTAAGTTCTAATAAGCACCGGATACGTAATTAAATCAAAATATTGCACTTACCCTGGCTCCGGACATTCGTCGTTGCCCTCGACGTCGAACTCCGTATCCAACTCGCCATCCCGTCCCTCGTTTGTCCACTCATCGTTCCGCTCGTAGCCACAGTCCTTCCCATCTTCGTCCTCCTCCTCCTCTGCATCAGATGTCCTAAATCAAATAATTCTTAGCCTTCAGCAATTGCTAACATCAAACATCTATTACAGTAGGTCTCATACTGGGAGTCCTAACAAAACAATTCATCTAAACGAAACGATCAAAATTTTATACTTTTACTAGCAATTGACTGGGGGAACGGCTAATTTTCGGAACAGAGTACCCGAGAGGCTATGTTGAATTTAGATAAGTACCGAGTACTTAAAGGGAATAAATAAAAGTATCTTCTTGATCAGCACTCACCAGTTGGCGCTAGGCGGTTCAATCTGGCGCCAGGAGGCGCTCCACTGTTCGGTATCAGGGGCACCATCACCTCCTCCCGAAGCAACACTTCGGCGAACATATTTCCATCTGCAGAAACATAGGAATACACAATTAGTGTCATCTCTATCCAAATACAATTGAGCGTATTTACAGCAGAGGTTCGGTACACTTAAAAATTGTTATATTGAAACTATAGATTTAATTGCACGTCCTTCTAAGCCAATTTTCCTCCTTTCTAAAATTCTTTGCTAATTGTGGATATTTGCTTGCTACAGTTAACAATCGGGGTGCGTCACCATCTCGAGCAAATTAACTTCTTACTTTACTAACTCTTGTCTTTTAGCCATGTGAATGGATATAGAACACGGCCCTTATGGAAGTGCCTAGGTCACTTGGCAACATCTGACAAAATATAGCATTTTAGGCTAGAGCATATCTTATTAGGCTAGGAAAGGTATACTTTTGAATAACACAAGATCAACTAGAAATAATAAAATAGGTAAACTAGGTACTTACTCTCCATCTTAAATACTCCGGTCAGCAAATCGAGAATTCGGAACTGGACGGCCATTTCGGAAGAATCTGATCACAAATGAAGTCGCCTCAGTTCGATTCATATTATATGCTAAATGCTAGTCCCGTTAAATTAGAGAGTCCATGGGGATTTCCCACTATAAGGGCGCTTCAGCCACACTTTCTAGGGCAAATCACTATTATTAATATAGATTCATTATCATATTTAGACGACATTCACTCACACCCATCTCATAACACAAGATCGACTAGGAAATAAATCTTGTCATCAAAAATAAATAAATAAATACCTATACCTACACAGGAAAAAAAAAAACAAGGTGGTGGATACTAATTATATGTAAATATTATCAATTTCATGGAATTTTCACCTCATGCATCGTAATCATATGGATTTGAGAACTATACTAATATTAAATCAAAAAGGCATGGAAATAAATGTGCATGTGCATGTACACTAATCAACTAATCACTAACCAACCAATGGCTTCCCTTCTAGCCTATTGTGTTATTTTTTTTTATTATTGCAAAACCCTCCCTAAACTAATATCAAGAACGAGATCGGAGATCTCCACACGAGGACTTGCCCACTCTGGCAATTCTCGAAGAAACGACAAACCAAGCGAAACACTGGACCAAGCATCAGATGGAGATGCATACCATCGGAAAACCACACACGACAGCGCTAACATCATCCCGCGATCAGCAATCCCTGAACACGGACTACAACGGACGCCGTACGCAGCCGCGCCCACAATCGAGTCCTCAGGACAACAGCGCAGTCACCTATCTATTAGCTAAGTCTTTAATATAACATTGGGGGAAAAAAATGTATTTTCTTATTATATGATCCTAAAAATGTAAAATGCAAAATGCCTTCAAATGTTCAAACTTGCAAACGTTGATCTTGTTCGACGATTATCATAGGCTAAATTTTTAAGGTATACTTTTGCAAATCAAAAATATATATATGGTTAGGGGAAAAGGAAACAAAATATACTTTTAAAAATCTTCATTTCAAATCAGCAGATAACTGCTAGACTTATGGTTTTGGAATATGTCAACGATATATTATATTTTAATGTAATTTTGAACTTTTATTTAAGTTCAAGTAGAGACGAAAATTGGCAGGGGATATGATGTAATTCACAACAAGTAACTAAACCACATGTATTTCGCGCAGATCTGAACGAGCATTAATTGGAAAAACATTCCGACGTCTTACGACTTCATTGCGGCGGCAAGCGAAGTGCAAGGTCTCTAACGGCTTCACACGGATTGACGTTCTACAGCGAGACATCGCTTTACAAATGTTGACGCCATCGCGCCTTGATCAGGAGACTCATCCTGAAGGACCGACTACAGAACATTCAAGTCACCGTTCGCCAAGATGTCCGCGCCGCACGCCGACCGATCAATGTTGTACTAAGATCGCCTGGAATTGTTTCATCCTCAATAACGCTTGTCATAATCTTGCACGCTTTTATCAAATAGTTAAAATCACATGTTCAATTCTTAAATAGCAGAAGTACTTCGAACCACTCATACCAGTGGCGGACTACTTATTGCTCTGCCAATAAAAATAGATTCTTTGGAAATCCCAAGCCCTCTGGTCACACCATAACACCTATACCCATGTTGACACAATCAACCTACAAACTTCTAATTATAAATTTGTTCAAACTTTGATTCTACTGTGTATACCAATGAACGGTATGACACCATGTTGTATTCAGTTATATTATTTTGTTATCTTTGTTTATTGTTATTAAAACAAATTATGAGTTGTGTTTATTGACCCAGGTAGCTAGAATCAAGGTAACGTCAAAGTCAAATGCAATCATTCCATACATCCCCTAGTTCAAACTTTTAGAAAATCAATTCTAGGAATTCATTGAGTCAATAGGTTTATTAAAAATTCGACCCTTACGCCGGATTTTTCCAAAAAGGTAGGGGTGTCTCATGAACCCTTCGGATTCATATCTAATTGCCTCAATGAATAACAATATTAATACAGGTACCCAATTCCTGATATCTACTAAACTATAAACTTTCCATTCGACACATACGTCAGAGGTGTTATTGCAAAGGGATGTACTGTGACGCACTTGACATTGACCATGCCACATATATAAGGACTGAGTACCTTTTACTCGCTCGCTTGTATTACGGATCGCTCTCTACGCACTACGACGCACGACGCATCACGCACGACTTCGCGACGACGACTCGTCAATGAATAGTTTACTTATATCCTCGATTAGACTTGCAAAGTGTATTAGTTATCCTCAACTCCACCGTCTAATCTGAGTAAGTCTGTATTACAACTTATTATTAAAATGTACCATATTTGCACCCATCGTCCTGAGGGATAATAAACACAATCACTGTTCCATATATCTCTTATACATCTGATGATTTGTTCCTTACCCATCCAACGCCCTACGCTATTCTAATTAGCCCTTAAGGCTCATTATCGGCTCTCTTGGCAATAAAGAGTGGTGGCAGCTTAGATATTAGGTTTAGATTGCCATTGGACATCTATGGCTGGAGCACCTATTCGCCAAGCCTAGCCAGAGGTCGCCCAATGTGACATCAAGGAAGCCATAGCACTGCTTCACTCTGTCACAATTAGGTTGACACTGTTTTTCTGACAAAATGTAACTGACTCGTCCCACGCATTGTCCACTCGTATATATGCTGCTCGTCAATGTCCTTTCGATTTCTGGCCTCGGCAGTGAAGTGCCGACTTGCGAAAGTTATTATTGTCATTTTACCTCAGTATTGTTCGTATCATCTGCCCTGTTCTTCCTGTTTACCATCTAAACGGTCCGTGACGTCCCTCGACGACCTCATCGCCGTCGTTTGCGTAAAGAACTGTAGGTCCTCCTTGTACAGCGTATTGCGTCCGCCGGCTCCTGGATCATCCCAGATTGGTGTGCCGGTGCCGTGGGTGCCCGGTTGTATCGGTTCACCCGTGCCAGTGCGTCCCCTCCAGCGTATAGGTCCTGGCTCGATGTCCGCAACAACGCCTCCAGATTTCTTGGCGTTTGTAGATGACGATGGTAATGATCGCCAGGACGACAAAGGATGTGTACAAGGAATAGGAAATGGGATTATTGGCATAATCTACCCACGTCATACGCTGAATATCCTGAATCCTTCGGTGCCATTCCTCGAGAGGCAAAGATTTAGGTTGAACCGGGCTATCCTTCAATGAATCTAGCAGTTTCGAGATCTGTTCATGGTTCCCTAACACCGAACACGTGCTGAGATCTATCCTTGCCCCTAGTGGTGTTGAAAATTGTAATCATATCCTGTCCTTTCGGTTCGACTACGCTCCCTGTTGTGATAGTGTCAAGTCTAAAGCTCATGTGTGTATCCACTATCCAGTGTGAATCCTTGGTTTGTCGCCCTGCAATTTGCGGGAACCCTAACTGTTCCTATCCCCACCAACTCGTGCGTTGCGTATCTCGTTTCGTGTCCATAGATCTCTGAGGGACACAAAATATTAATCTTTTCCCTATCTACACCAAAAGCCCACACATCCCCGGTTTCTGATCGGTAGAATTTCGGCCGAAAATCCATGATTACTTCTACGGGGCATAACTCCTTCACTTTATCGTTATCTCCATTGAATAGGGCAAAAGCACAAGATTGGACTGTTGATTTGGTCAGTTGCGTCAGAGGGGGCCCTATAATGAGATTCTTCGTAACGGTGCATGAGTCTAGATAGCTCCTGTCGAACTCAAAATAGCTCTGACCATCCGGTGTGATTGTTATGTATTCTTTATTCAATCTGTAACCCAAAGCGATGCTTTGGTTAGCAATTTTCGTAGGTAGGACCTTGATTTGGAATGTCGACATATATTGATTCCTATTTTTTATGGGGATGTTAATGTATAGTCGTATCTTGTGGTTCAAGATTGCTCCGTATACCTTGGCAATCTGATAGTACTGATATATATCCGAAAGAATTAGTTGCGTAATTAGTGATTGGTCCGCTGTCAAATGTTTTTGGATAGTAGTCAAGAGTTCCAACAGTTTTCCATGCGACAGGAAAAATGCCGCCAGTTTTTCTCCGACGTAGTCTGGAGTGCAGACTGAAGGAGGATTACCGACTGCTGGATATCAATTATCCTTGATAATAGATCTCTAATAAGTGTCGACAAATTAAGCGAGTCGAGATAAAATTGTGTGGTATTATGCGTAGATTCCTGGAAATGTTGTTCCAAGTCAAAAATGTTTGCCGTGAGAATTTTCACTGTTTCGGATAAAATTGTAATTGTCCTTTCGTTCTTATGACCAACCAGGTTGCTGTCATTTATATAGGTCAGCTGATCGTTCAGTAGGTGAACAATTGCTTGGTTCGAGTTATTCAGTAGTTCTATTTTTTTAGTCCATTAATCGTTTTCGTGTCACCTACGCCGAAAAGGTAATTTAGCGCAATGCCACCTAGGTCAATTAGGGATCGTTCCTGCCTCCCTTTGACCGGTACAAGGGCATAAGTTATCTGCTCGAGTTGCTCCAGCACGTTTAACCCCTTTTTTTGAAGAATCCTACACTCTTTGTCCAAAATCTCTTTCCAGGCCTCTGATAGCTCCGCTGTGTCTTCTGCTTGCACTTTATAGAATCTAGAGTTAGCGTATGCATTGATATGTGTTACCGAGTCCAAGAAACTTGCAATGGACTCGCGGTAGCTATTTATGTCTACATCCACCACAATCTGCCAGCTCGTCCCTGTCAGGAATAAGGGTTTATCTTTTATAAAAGCAATTCCCTGATTCACAATCGGCTCCTGTGGGTGAACTAACTGGAATAGTGTGAGTGCGATCATGAAGGTTGAAAAATGATACGTCGCCTGAAAAATAGAGTGGGGAAATAAAAGTTGTTTAGTTTAACAATAATGTGTTTTGTTATTGTCTCGCAACCATATATAAAGCAACTGAAATTAGAAAAAGACTATCATTCGATTCACTGTACTGCAACATGACCACCGTGACCGAATACACAGAGGAGGAGGTACCTCTCCCTACGGGGAGGGTCCGAGTGTTTAAGTAAGTAAAACAACTCCAATTTCTAATTACAATTGACCATCAACTGAAAGGATGTTTGTAAGGGACTTAAATCTGATGGCAGAAGATAAAATTTAATAGTGCCAGTCTTATGTTTATCCTAATAGTCCATAATTTAAGAATTCTCCTGATTCTCCACACTCATAGTAAAGCAGCTACGCGACTGCCCTCCACCCGCAATAAAAGTTTCACTGGAAGTCAAGGGATGGGAACCAAGGTAACTGTAACCACCTGAGTAACATTGGGTCCCTTGATGATAATTGACTATCTGCCATGGCCTGGTAGATGGTTTAAAAACACGTTATATATATATATATATATATATATATATATATATATATATATATATATATATATATATATATATATATATATATATATATATATATATATATATATATATATATATATATATATATATATATATATATATATATATATATATATATATATATATATATATATATATATATATATATATATATATATATATATATATATATATATATATATATATATATATATATATATATATATATATATATATATATATATATATATATATATATATATATATATATATATATATATATATATATATATATATATATATATATATATATATATATATATATATAACTAGATCTTAATGCTTAAAGCAAATTTATAAGTAGTATAGATACATGGATTTAAATCTATAATAATTATTATAATAAATATAATAATGATAAACCAGACTCACCCACGATCTTTAATTTCCCGGTGAGGCGCTGCTTCACAATAACAAAACGCATGAATTACATTTTTACGAGTTGGTTAAAACGACCCAGTATACGACTCATATTCATGTGCTAAACGCTTGTTCCGTAAAATTAGATAGTAGCGGGATTTTCCACCAAGGGGGCGATTTAAGCCATACACTTTTTAGGGTATATAAATCAACACCTTTCGTATAATGGTATAGAAATTCATTTCAGATATCAGTCACCCATCCCATTTCATAAAGCGAGACTGACTGGGAATCGCTCGAAAAAAAATGTATCTATGCAAAAAAAGGTGGTGGATTGTATTAAAATGTTAAATTTATTGAATTTAAGACTATCACTTCATGCAACCACATCAAATAGTTTAGCGATCGATATCCGATCAACAAATCTTTAGAATGTTAATGATAATAATACTTTATATTCATTACCGATACTAATATTAAATCAAGGATGCATGGAAATAAACTGCATTTGAACTAATCAACTAATCAATTTACCACTAATCAACTAACAAACAAAAAAGGATCGAAAGACATCACGACCTCGTCGTGAATTGGACTACCGGAGGACGGACTCCAAGAACGAGGAAATGGCACATATTTCCTGACCCAACCCCCCTAACTTGGAGAGCTGCACTCGGAGCGCCGAGTTTCTAAAACTGCAACAGCATCCAGGAGGAGATGGGAGATCAGCGCACGAGTGCTTGCCCACCCTGGCAATACTCAAAGTAAACGGAAGACCACGCATCGTCAACTGGACCAAAGCATCATGGAGATGCTTACCATCGGAAAACATTACACGACAGCGCTATTCGGGATCAGCAAGACGCATCCCGTAACCAACTATCTCAGGACACGGACATCGCGGACACAGAATCCAGCCTGCATTCAGAATCAAGTCCACGGGACACCAGCGCAGTCGCCTATTTATTAGCTAAGTCCTTATTATAAGAATGTATTGTTAGATAATCATAACATTTCAAACTGCATGATTGCCTTTAAACGTTCAAATGTGGACGCTAATATTTTTCAAAGAATGAACACATAAGTATCAAAGGCCAAAATTAGGCATAGGTATTCTCTTGCAAATAAAAAAAATTTGTGGTTATGGGAATTGGAAAGGAGGCACCAGTGGTATTCGGGATCACAGCGCAACCATTTGTGTAAAACTGCACTATGAAAAAAAGAATAACAAGAAAAATAACAAGACAAAAAATACAGAATGGTTTCTGGTTAAATTTAGGGGTGGAAAAAAATCACCCCCAAAATTTCAACCCTTAATAACCCCGGTTGTGATATTGTTATCTTTTTCATATTTTTTCTCAAGCATCTCCAGTTAATTGTCTACTTAGAAACCAAATTTGAATCGTGGGCTGAGATGGATTCCGAAGTTATGATTCGTCGTCGTCGTCGTCGTCGTCGTGTAAATAGTGTTCTTGTTGAATTCAACCGTGCGAATAGCGTTTTGGCGGCTTTGTCGCACGGTGGTACCGTGAATGGTGTTTTAACTTTTACGAAGTGACTATTCGCACGGCAAAAAAACACGGCTCGCGTGTGGACAAACCGCTGAAACACTATTTGCACGGTTGGAACCGTGCAAGCAAGCTGTCACAACACTATACACAAGGTTAGGTTCACAGCTGACAGTGCGCGCAAATTGCACAGGGCTATAAACACGGTGGCATAATCTCAAAGTCACCACACAAAATATGGCATGCACAAAAATTCGAAGTTTTTGGGGGGCGTAGCTGACAACTTCCTGAGAGTGCTCAAGGGCTCCACTACACTTCCGTGTAGTGGAGGCGTTGAAAATGTAACCACGAAGGACGAAGTCGAAGGTAAAAACACAATACGACGTCGTACACAACAAGGAGATGCACCTAGGACGATGGCGGAGTCATCCATACTACGAGTTGAATGCAAATTGGCAACCCCTACGATTAGTACTTAGGAGGTGGTGACCAGGGACGACGGAGACGGCGACGGAATCATCCCCTACATCAAGTCAAAATGCAAATCGGCGACCTCTAATACTTGGAGGCAGGGTGAACTGGCACGACGGCGACAACGAAGGCCTCATCCCATACCCCGTGCACGTGTGAGCTATGCGTATGCGAGCTCAGAGCAAAGTATATGTGAGCGGTCCATGAGGAAAGCCGCCGCCGACGGCGGATCGTGCGCTAAACGCCCAACGCACAACGCACAACGCGTCGTCGTCGTCGTCGTCGTCGTCGTCGTCGTCGTCGTCGTCGCGTGAGCAATTTAAAATAAAAAAGGATTGAATCTCATTTTAGAAGTCAATACAAATTGGGAATCATCATCACTTAACCCCCCCCCCCCCCTTTCCAACCGGGGACGGTGCCCCCAGAGGTCTCCTCGCCACCGGGACCCTCGGGTTGCCAGACCGTCACTGATCCCTGGTCGCCACGGTCGCAACTTCCTAGTCGTTGTGGTCGCCGATATACATTAGCACCCGAATAGGGGATGAAGCCGTTGTCAGTCATCCTACTTTATTGCCCCCTTGTTGTGAATGGACGCCGTTGAACGCCTCTACATCTCGGAATTGCACTTGACAGTTTGGTCGAGATTTTTTGTGTTTACAGCATCGTTATTGCTGCGGTATCTTGATATCTAGCTGTACGATTAGCTTCTTGACGTTTTGCCCACATGGCTCTACCGTGAAAACATGGCTGCGAATAGTGTTGCACTGCCTTGTTTGCACGGCGCTGCCGTGTGAATAGTGTACTAGCGACTTGCCAGCACGGTCAACCGTGAATTCAACCGTGCCAATAGCGTTTTGACGGCTTAGTCGCACGTCGGTACCGTGCGAATAGTGTTTTAACGCCTTATTGGCACGGTTCTACCGTGCGAGTAGCGTTTCAGTGCCTTAGTCGAACGGTAACCGTGTGAATAGTGTTTCAGCTGCTTCTTCGCACGGGAGCCGTGCGAATAACGCCAGCCTCCATTCTAACCTCTATCATTTCTAAATTCAATGCCTCTCTTTTAAATGTCATCACTATTCTCATACATTCACAGGCTTTATGGGGGAGAACTGGAAATCATGGCAAGCCAACCTCGTGCCACTTAAAACTGGATGGAAATCACAAATGACAATAGTGCCGTAAAAGGTGAGTAGAAACGCTCCTACCCTTGTCTCGCTCTCTTGCTTAGATACAACCTATTTGATTGCCTTTCATTTCATTTATTCTTTAGGCATGAAGATGGGCGCGCTACTTCATGACTATTGGCCTTTTCAAGGCAATTTCAGCCATCGTGATGATGGACCCGAAGATTGATGCCAGGATGCTGTGTAACCGTGGCAGCTAATCGTCTCTCAGCTTCGATCAGGTATAATAGCATCCCTTTTTCACCTCAACACTGGGTAATTTTTTACCATTCCGTCGTAACGTCAATATGGGTCATCGTTAAGTTTTTTTGATGTTTTTGGATTCCTCTCCCGATTTTAAATCTGTTTAACTATGGGCAGCTTAATTTTGTTAAGATTTCCCTATGCTATTTCACTTTGACGGCCACGCACCTCGACATGCCCGTTCATAGACTCATAGTCGATGGCATCCCTCACTCTTCGACTCGAGCCAGCTGTCACAATAGCAAAATCAACATTGCAGCCTCAATGTTGTTCACATTTAGACACATTTGAAACGTACGTTACCACCACAATTTGAGACAAAATCAACCAGCGCATAGTCAAATCTCTTCAAAATCACAAGAGAAATCCAAAAACATCCACAAAACTTACCTACAAACCATTTTGACGATGCGGCGGTATAGTTAAAATTTACCCTACACTGCATACGGCCAGAATTGTCTGACTGTTACTGAAGTTATATAATAATTTTCACAAAATTTTATCACATACTGAAACTTTTTGCGCTCTCATCACAAAATTATCGCTTGGCAGGCAGAGGCGGCCGGCTCGCTGAAGCTGAAAGACACCAGTTACGCCGAACAAATTGGCATCGTCGACTCGACGCTGTCGTGCTTGGTCTCGTGGCTGGAAGGTCACTCACCGGCGAAGACGGTCTTCACCAACCACTGCCTGCACTAGTAGGCATTCGGCATCGCGGTCTTCAAGATTGTCGATCTTATCAATTCAGGTAGCGCATGTAAAACAGCAATGCCGCAACAAAATTTGCTCACTTAGTACTTTCCCAATCCCTGAATTTTGGCAGAGCGCTTTTAGAACTCTGCCTTGGTGGGCTCTCAGGGCTCTGTGCAGCCTACACAGCCTTGGTGGGCTCTCAGGCCTCTGTGCAGCCCACTCAGCCTTGGTGGGCTATCTGCAGGGATCTGTGATTAAGATGCTGACGGTCTTTTATGTATACGTAGGTAGGTCAGGGCCCGGATTCACAAAGAATCTCAATTTTAATACTATATATTAGAGATAATACTGTATTACTATTACCATTCTAATACGGCACAACTTTATTACCGTAATAGCACTATCTATTCCACATTCATTAACAAATTGGTTGTTGGTTGAAATTGGTCAAAATTGGTCGAAATTGGTGCAAAGGGTCAAAGAGGCAATTGGTTTGAATGTTAGACATTTTTTTCATAATTCACGTAAATATTAAAAAATGATAGTAAAAATCTAAACGTGTTGACATGGCCTACTGTTATATTACACCTGGTCGTCCCAATCGCGGGCCTGGCTGTTTAGTTTGTAGTTTCCCCGCCAGACCGCTGCAATGTTGGGGGTTCCGAGGTTCCGAATCCAAAAAGCAATTCCGCAACTCAAAAACATGTTCTGGAAATAAAAAATGATTACTCACAGTCAAGGTATGAATAAATATAACTGGACATTGGTATTTATTTCGATGAAAAGTATGTAGTCACAGAAAATAGTGTACCTTGGTTGCGAAGCAAAATAAATTGCACATAAATACATTGAACAAAAAATGTTGACATTTCTTATGAGACAATGTCGCCATTTTGCTTTTTCGTCTTGGGGCCCGAACTGACCCGAACTGTTCCCCTTTCAGTGCAGCGATCTAGCAAGAAAACTACAAACTAAAAATCTCGACTTCCAGTTGGGACGGCATGGTGTTATTTATTTATTTATTTACTATTTTAGTCTAAAAATTCTCATACTGTTTGGAAATAGTTGAACGTACAGACTCTTGAAAAAATTATAACTTAGTATTCTTATCACAAGGAAATTTGAAAATTGACATTCTTATAAAATAATAATAATAAGTACGTTTGGTTGTCCAGTACGTTCAATGCAGTTATTATCTAAATATCGGTTTCGTTGTGACATCATCATAGGCAATCATGCAGTAAACGAAATCTAGCCTGGACAAACAAACGCAAGAAATCTAGAAACCTAGATTTCGTGGACAACCAAACAGAGCTAACAATAACAATAATAGTAATAGTAATAACAGTAGGCAATGTTGGTGGTCATAACTTCACTAATACCAGTCAGGACTGGTGTTAGATTTAATACCGAATAGCGCTCTTATTATTGCTTAGTATTCTAAGTGAATTGGGACTGGTGGCCATTCTTTCATTACCTTGATACCAGGGAAGTGATGGTTTGATGCCGTTATACCCAAACACATCCACATTTTGCTGGCACCAGCTTCATTCTCGGCTGCCTTGTAACTGAACTACACCATGCTAACTTTTGACTCACTCGTAGGCGGAGGGCAATCAGAGTGGAGTTCGGCAGTCACGTCGCAAGCTGTTTCGCCAAGACAACGCAGCTGACGAAAGCCGCTGACCCTCTCGCCATAATGGGGAGCTCGGCAAGTGAAACTCCCGGATGAGGTATTCATTATAATCGTTGAGATTTATGAAAACGTCAACATATCTTGTATTACTATTTGAAGCTCACATTTAAATTATTTTGTAATGACTTCAGCAGTCATGTAAACAAACTGCTCTAGTCCAGTTCACTCACAGACACCAAACAGTGAAGATGTGCTTCACTGTTTTAACTTGTAATTTGTCTGATTCATTTTTTTCAAATTAAACACCAATTCACAGTATGCACTTTGGATTGATTGATCCACGTGATCCGAAGACCAGAGAACCAGAGAAGCGATGGTTCGATGTTGTTATGCCCTAATACAACACATTTTGTCGGCACCGGCTTCATTCTCGGCTGCCTTTAAACTTTCTTGGCACCCTGCTAACTCTCGGCTCCCTCTTAGGCGGAGGGCAATCGGAGTGGAGTTCTGCAGTCACGTGAGCGGTTTCACCAAGTCTACGCAGCCGACGAGAGCCGCTGATGCTCTCTTCAACATAGGACGCTCGGTAAGCAAAACTATCAGATTGACGTATTCTTTGTTATTCATTGTTAACCATTAACGATTAATTAAAAATTGCTAAGCCCCACGTGCTAAATGGCTGTTTGTTCTGCCCGCAGGTCCATCCAATGAACAACATCGCGCCAGAATGAGCTCTGCCGCCAAGACGAAAGAATAAACGACGGAATCGCCTCCGCGCTACGTTTCGACGAGCGGCAAAACGTTCTCCGTGTTTAAGTTATTCGATGTCGAAGCCGTGGTTGAAACTGCACTGTGTCGGCAAAACGAGACTGAGGTTTGGTGATCAGGGCTTCGATTCCAATCGATTTGTAGCCTGATTCTAACCTGCTATCGGAACCTGGTGGCAGTTTCGCCACAACGTCTGCGTGGTCTTTTGTGGATCTTGGTACCGAATCCTGCATCATGAATGGGCTTCGATCGGTGCTCTTGTCGCTAGTGGATTGGCAACTCTCTGTGCTTCAGGTTAGCGAGATATGTCGGCATTTTTGCACATCTCATGCAGAAATTCCATAGGCAAGAAACTAATTAACGTTATCAAAAGAAGTATTGTTATAATTATTATGTATACGAATAATTAAAATAATATTATAATGTAAATAAACAGTGTAGAGAACTTTACGTCAGATAAGTAGACCCAAGAGTGAACTGGTTTGTGTTGTGAAGCAAATGAAAGTGAGCCTGTGTCTCCTGCTTGTTTGCTGGTAACATTCCACGAGGTAAGCTGCAGTTTGTTAATTGATTCTGATTTTATTCGAGAGTTTCCAATCCACTGGTGGCTATCAACGGTTGGATGGATTTGTTTGGTCGCAAATGGAGTACATTCCCGGAACAATTTCCTGGTTTTCCTTCGTTTCTTCGGCCGACGGAAAACCGCGGAGCATTACGTTGCCACATGGTAAGCCGTGATATCGATGCTGTGATTTGTCTTGACCCGATTGGTGTATGAACGATCCCTTGGAATGATCCAAGATCTTGCCCATTTTATGACATCTGCGCTCCTGTTTAAATGTAAAATGTTTTGTCATTAGAACTAAATAATCTTAAAACTAAAATATCGGAGAGTAAAACTATTATTGTGGATGACCAGGGCCGAGATTTACGAAGTGGGGTTTTTAAAAAGGGGGCTAAATTCTTGAATACATATTTTAACACGTCGGATTCCTTGCATTTACCACCGAAACTACCCCCGGGGTAATTGTAAACCCCACTTCATATATCTAGGCCTCATCCCTGTGAGATAGACTGTCCCGCAGTGCAGCTACGTAGCATGGGTTGCCTATATGCTGTGCGTTGCCAAGGGTTGCTTAGGGGTGCTTATTACTCTTCGTTTTGACTTGACAAAGAAACTGGGGTGTTTTTTGTACTTCTCGTGAACTACTAACCATATAAAAAACTTTTTTTTTTGGAAAATGACGTAGTAAAGAATTTTGATTTGACCTTCTTAAAAACAGACCACACTTTTTTCTAAGGGGTAGTTGACAACCCTCATTCCAATGAGCAAAGTAGATTTTACGCAACACAAATACTTTACCCGCTAGATCGATTTTGGACTTAAAATCGTGAATAACTTTCACAGTTTTGCTTTGAGAAGAAAACTAACGTCTTAAGTGGACTCCCTATGAAATTGTACCCCTATTTTTATCCCTTGTTGGCCAAAAATAGTAGTTCGAAATTCCAACTTTTATTACTTTAAATCGTGAATATCTCCAAAAGTTTTGGCTTTAGAAGGAAACGGATGGATGCATTGGACTCCCCGTGGAATTCTACCCCTAAAAACACCCCTCGTGGGGTGAAACTAAACAGTCAAGAATTTTGGCCTTGAAATATCGAAAAAAACCGTGATGTATACATCACGGTTTTTCTCGATTTTTGAAGATTCACCCATACTTTGGCCTAAGGGGTAGTTGACCACCCTGAACACGATGGGCTACTCAGATTTGACGCAATTCTATTACTTTGGCCGCTAAATCGATTTCTAACTCTAAATCGTGTATGACTCGCACAATTCTGCACTGAGCTGGAAATAACTGTGTGCATTGGACTCTCCATAAAATTCCACCCCTAAAAACACCCCTTGCGCGTCGAAAAGAGTTGCCCGATATTCATTCATGAATTCAAAGTTCATGAATTATGTATTTCATGATTCACCATACCTGACCATACCTGACCACCCACCATAGGCTACTCAGATTTGACACAAATTTTAAGAGTTCAGCTGCTAAACCTTCGATCATTGCTAGAACGGCTAGCAATGATCGAAGGCTAAACTGATTTTTATTTTTTAGATGCAAATAACTCTGAAAGTCATTACTTCGGAAATCCTTCCCATATGAACGCCCTTTGTTTGGCGAAAAGTTACACTGAAATTTAAGAGCAAAATTTTAGAGCAGTCAGCATCAGATAGCCCCTATAGCTCTTATAGCTTATGGTCTAATAGCTTAGAGTCTTAGAGCTCCTCGTGTTATGGGGATGGCTCTTCGTGTTCAGGAAATAGCCATTAGTGTTGAGGGAACCGAGACTCCAGCAGTTGAGTGCAACGGACACCTTCGCCGCCTCCAGCGTGGCACGACGTGACCGAAGAACACCTCGAGGTCGGCACCTCCACCGACCCGGCACCTCCACCCGAAGCGAAGTGAAACCAGAATTCCAAGTCTCTTCGCTTTTAGCGCACTCTATCAGCCATGAGATGAACTTACTCTGCTAGTAGCGTATACTCGATTTGCCGCGCGATAAGCCTGCCTAGCCAAGTGACGAACTTCCTCGATTTTATAATACATAGGGAAGATTTTTTTTTATAATACTCATCTGCTCGGATGGCTCTGAGGAAAGTGTGCATCTCGGAAGCGAATTGGTAGCGCGACCGAGGTGCCTGGGGTTCGATTCCCGGCACAGGCGAAGATTTTTGACAGACTCATGAGAGTCCAGTCCCTCAGCGCTTGCTGTCTCGTTCACCCTAATTCCACTGAGGCCCTACGGTGGCCGGTGGGTGGTGACGGACGCAGCCTGACTTCACCGTGCCCCTTCGGGGGCTTCGGTGCCATGAGGACGACCCAGACACGAGAGCCATTCGAGGAGATGTTTTTGTCATATTTAATAAGACTTTACAATGACAAAAATGTAAATTGTGCCCGGATTTGATCCCGGGACCTCTGCATTACGAGGCCAGCTCGCTACGCACTTGCTACGTAGCGATGCATGAAAGCTGCTGGGTAAATGTTCTACTTGAGTCGCTAGTGACTAGGTCAATGTGAAGGTTCGACCTGTGCATTTCGTAGTAGACATACCTAAGTGCGCTGTGGCTCTGAGCAGGAACTTGGAGCTTTGGGACGAGGGGTTCCTGGTTCGATCCCCGTTGTGGACGTTCCATTTTGCATTTGCAGAAGTGCGTGGAAACACTCCATCTTATTGAGAAGTAGATGGGAATACTAATCGAGTTTCAAAGACGCTAAATAACAATGTAAAATCAGAGTTTTGTTTTAATTAACTGTAAAAAAAGTTTATTTTATTTTACTGTAACACAACGCAAGCCATACAAATACATCAATGACTCACCCACTCACAGCCAGACTTTGCCCACAGCAGCTCCAAACATGTCTCCTTTAAACGCAGCTGCTACATCCCTCACAAAGCACAATAATTCTCCTTAAGCTAAACCTGTACATAAATTGTAAATGACTTCAACAACATCAACACAATATGCTAAATCATCACCATTGTTATATTGCTTACATTACACTATATTAGAATTAGGTACTGCTTTTTAACTATACATTAGCAGCTTTCTTAAACTAATTGACGTTGTTCACTTCATGCATGCTAAAAACACAAACAAGAAATAAACAATACAATTCAGCATAGAAAGGTGGTGCAAGGTTTGTATCTGCGGTTGTGTAGCACATTTATTCAACTTTGATTCCCTTCCAAAATAGGATAATGAAAGTAAGTATTCACTATTACATTTAAAAATCTGGCTTGATCACAAAAGATATTTAACATCCAATGTATATTGAAAAAAAAACACACAATGTCGTATTCAAATTAGCTTGAAGAGAAGCCAGGATATTTGAAAGTTACGAAAAGTTTAGAGTTCAACAAACATGATCAAATATAAGCTTGCAACTTGTAAGTTTTGAATATTACATTTCATGCTGAAGACCAGGGGTGCGATTGTGTAACTTTATTTCGTTCGATTTGGCTCGAAATCACTCGATTTCAAATCACTGCCCGTGTTAAACCATAGGCAGTGATATTGAAAACGAATGGTTTTGAAACCACAAAGTTACACAATCGCCCCTCAGTAGTTAATGTGAGGGAAAGACACCAAATGAAAATAAAAAATAAATTACTGCAAATGAAATAGTGATATAAAATGGATTATTCCTTGGAGTGAGTACTGTAAATGGTAACAGTGGAACTTATATTACGAGCTTTCATTTAACGACGCTTTGAGGCTACTCTTGACGCTGCTGAGCATCGGGAGTCTTGGTCAATGGGATCGCAGCGTGAAGGTCGGGCAGCCAATGGGATCGCAGCGTGAAGGTCTGGCAGCCAATGGGATTGCAGCATGAAGGTTGGGCAGCCAATGGGATTGCAGCGTGAAGGTTGGGCAGCCAATGGGATTGCAGCGTGAAGGTCGGGCAGCCAATGGGATTGCAGAGTGAAGGTCAGGCAGCCAATAAGATCGTTGACCTACAAACGAAGACACGGTTAGATATCCGGTCACAGCAGGGGCGGCTGGTCCATAGGGGCAGACAGACACCCTGGAGTGAAAAGAGAGACAGGAGGGGAGGAAAAGGATATACCTACAATATTTTTTTGAGACAATAGAAAATTTATTTCCCACTTTTGGTACAGGACTGTTAGCCAAAGGTGTCAACATTAGCAGGCCGTCACATTGTTCCGCTAAAGGGTTGATTGGTCTGAGCATCGAATGATTGACAGCTCTAGGTAAGGCCCCACAAACTCGTTGAAAGCACACGGATTCAAGATTACTCACAGTCAACGCTGATGGCACGATACATCTTCCAGACGTTTTGACGGCACGAGACATCAAGAGCTTCTCAGCGGCAAGTCCTCGATCGCAGCCCGGTCCAGGTAGGCTCCTGGGGAATGGGAACGTTCAGTGACAACTCTTGAATTTCATCCCTGAACTACACCAGGTCACACCATTCTTTATCTTACTTACTCGCAAATTGGAACTTGGATCTCGCAGTTATAAAAGAAATTCCAAACGTAAGAATGTCCAAGGAATTGAAAAGTAAATGAACATTGCAAACTTTACTTAGCAGACGGAATGCGATGGCATTCGTACCTATTCCAAAGCCTACGTTGGTCTCTACAGGCAGCGAATACGCCCCAGAAGTTGGAAATTTTTGCACACATCAGGTAGAGATAAATCCTGTTTTTAAAATGGTGATGACTTTCTTTACAAATGGTAAGCTCTCTAGATGGTATGTACCTACTTAGTAGGTATAGGTACAATTACTCACAGTCAACAAAGGTTGGATAATTTGTCTTCAAATGGCCCAAAGCGCAGTTGAAAGCATCACAGCGGCAAGTGTCTTCCAACACAGGACCCAGGTGGGCTGCTGGTTGGACAGAATAAGAGTAAAAACTCTAGCATTTTACTCATGAAATCACCATGCTATGCTAGGCATCCTATGAGTTGCAAATTCACAAAGTGAAAAGTTTAGACTTAGGCCCAGTGTAATGATACTAAGCAAAGATGTAAAAAGATAGGAAAGTTACTGAAAATTGTAGAAGTAACTAGGTAATCTATCTAGCCTGAGAAATGAATGAAGGTAGAGACAGTATAGTAACTCAATAACGTAGCCATATCGAGAAAGGAAGCTAGTTTTCCTTTAAATAGATAAGACGGTGGCATTTATCTATGCCAATAATTAACAGAATGGACGTACAACCTTTGTGTTTGTCTCACTTTATAAGAGGGGCTCGTTGTGTTTTGATTCTATTTGATGACTTTGAGGTTCGGAAACATTGATGAACATTGATGTTTGTGTTTCTTGCTAAATTACGGCAATTTCAGAGCAGGGGCGAACACACACATCCCCGGTGGGCAGTAGTTTATCCCTCAGAAAATGCAGATAGACCAGACAGGGCGGCCCTGCCAAGCTAAATGCAGCTATTTACGTGGCTTTGGAGAAAAATTCTTACAGTTTTGAGATATGGGTCATATTTTCTTGTTTCAGTGGTCTTATTTACATCTAGGAAGGTAGGTATCCAGGTTATGAAGGACGGCATAATTTGAATTTTCCTGGATACTAAGAGAATTCCTAGTGCTCTCTGGTTACACACAAACCTGATCAAATATGCAGTCAAAGGCAATGGCACGGTCGACGGCTCGATATTTCATCGAGTTCTATTGCAACGGATGCCCCGAAATGTAGTTCGATGCTTCTCAACAGGCAGATCTCCATCACAGGGGTCCAGGTTGGCTGCTGGGAGAGGACAACAGTGAAAACTCTTGTATTTTGCCAATTCGATGGAGCCAAATGGCCAGACATGCACTCTTATTCTAATTCCCTTCATCATCAACAACGCTGATAGCAGCACTTTGATGAATACGCTCTAAATTGGACATTATTGAGAATTTACATGCATATTTTCAGGTTTTTGAGACTTACGCTCAAGGCGATACGAAACTCAAAAGCTAGTAGAAACAGCAACTGAGGAGTGAGGTTAATGGACTAGTAGGAAGGTAGCACGGACTCAGGTGAAGTAATAAAGAAGCACTAAATCAACATACCAAAGACCAAAAAGAGCATACAAAAGTACACATTGCCTGTGCCCGACAGCCTGAGTAATAAAACCATCAACTACACGCTAATTTTGAAAATAAAAATACGCCGTATACCATGCGTATACCCTGGAGCATCTTTTCATCATTTTTGAAAAGCAAATGTTTTTCGAGTAACAAATCTTAAGTTATAGTACTAACCCCCCCCCCCCCCCCCAACCAACCCATCAAAGTCACTGAGAAATGTTTATTTTGTATTTCTCACTGGCGAAGTCTCATTAAAATCCCGTAGAGTCCTTTTGTACAACTTCCATTACTTCTTGTGTTCAAGGATGAAAGCTGACATTAGTTCAATTTATTTTTCAAACGTTGTTACTACCGAGGTTGTGACGAAGTGAAAACGCACTAACGAGATTTCTCACATCGATGCTTATGGGGGATGGAAAATTGGTGTCTGGGGGATATATTTTGAGATTGCGCTGCTTGATTTTACAACGAATTTAAGAGCGGAACCGGAGTCAAAGCCGACACTCGAAAGAACCGGTAATTTTCATGGAACCGGAACCGTAATTAATAATTTTCAAGAGCCAGAATATGAACCGTAACCGTTTTTGGATTTTAAAATAACTGTTCTTGTCGGTTCCGTAAATATTTTGTAAAATTACACGTCAAACCAAATCTAAATGCGTATATCCTGCAACTTTTTCTCAAATATCAGAATGGTTTATACTAATTTTCCACTTGGTCAACACTGTTGGTAATCGCTACTTATAACAACTTGTTATTTGAAATGTGAACTTACAAAGATTGGAAAAAGATCTGAGGTGGACTGAACAAGATTACTTCTTTATAGGTTATCCATATACTACTTGATGTAACTATAATTTTCATTTCCCATACATATTTGTGTTTTGTAAGAATTACCCACCTTTACACTCATTGTAAACAACACTGATTCCCTTTCATGAAAGCTTTGGTTTTGTGACACCCTACATTTAATGGGTAATGCGAAATGCTAACGCATTATCTTTGAAACTGCTATTAAAATAGGACAAAACTGCGCCCAGAAACGTTTTAGTAATTAAATATTTTAGTCGATAAAGCTAGTTTTGTGAGCGTTTGTTAAAAAAATTTTATTGCAATTTTCCGTTAATAAAATTATCGATAAAATCGATATCAATATCGTTGTTGTTTCTTATACATTGTTTTGTACTAACACTGATTCATAAAACTGTTTCATGTTTAATCAATAACCGAAATAACATTTACAATGACCAGTGGCGTAACTTCAAATCGGAGACCCCCAAGCAAAAAAAATAGGGATCCCTCCCTCCCTTCCCCCTCCCCCCACCATTGTGGGCGTCTTCAGATTTCCAGAATACACAAATCGCGTGGGAAAAACAACGTACCAGATTTGTGTCACTTTGTCTTCCCATCTAGCTTTGAAAAACCCATTCCCTAAAAACGTAATCGCCTTATTTTCGGAATAACTTGGGCCTCTGCGGGCCCCAAACATTAACGCATTTTTTGTCGGGGGCCTCTGAGCCCGAGGCTCCAGAGCACTGGAATGCCTGCTCCCCTCTAGTTACGCCCTGAGCCCGAGGCCCCCGAGCACCGGTGTGCGTGCTCCCCTCTAGTTACGCCTCTGGCTATGACTGCTGTTATTGTTTGACTATTTGCTAAAATGTCACTAAATGTGACTTATAAATGGCCCTCAAATTGACCACAAACTCAAATTCAAACGCTAACTTCAGACTAGACCTTCGACCTTAGTGACAACCATTGGCAGCCATCACTGGCGTAGGAACAGGGGGGGGGGGCAAAGGGGGCAATGCCCCCCCCCCCCCAACTTTTAGGCATAGGGGGGCAACTGGGGGGGGAAATTTTATAGTTGAAATCATTCATTTTGTCTGCTGCTCAGAGTTGAGTATAGGTACCTAGTGTTTCTGCTTAGCTGATGTTGAACGAAATCTTTTGACTCGTAAAAACAAATCACTTCCAGGAATATGACTATAGCAGTAGCAGAAATGCAGACTAACACTGTTTATGTTATAGTCTGAGTCATACATGCACCCAGACTGGGAGAGGGAGAGGAAGAATTTTGTTTTGCTAGTGTAGAGCTGGAATTCGCCACGGCAAGACGCTCTGCTGTATTCGATGTGCGATATTTACAGGCATCACAGAAAACGTGATAGTAATTTTCGTAATGCGTTAATTTGATATCTTTAAATTAAGTATTCTAAATGTATATTTCTTACCCCCCCCCCCCCCCCCCCACCCCCGGCCCACAGACCGGGTTTCACCACTGTCTGTTTTGCAGCTTGCCCCCCCCCCCCCCCAACTTGAAAAGCGTTCCTACGCGCCTGGCCTCAAGTATCAACCCAGCGTTAAAGTAAAAGTCAGTAATTTGTCATGGCAATCGCCAGTCTAGGACGCTGTGGACATCTGTATGTAGCATAGACGCTAAACCCTGCAGAGTTGAAAAATATTGCAAAATCAGGGCTAAAGGTAAATTTCAGGAGCAGAAAACATTAATAACAACCAAACTTTTGGTATTGATTGGGGATCCGAATCAATCTCAGAATTTCCAAATAATGGGGATACCGATTTCCGGTTATGACCAAGGTGTTCAAATATCTGGATTTCGGGTCGGAATCAAACTTTCATATACAACAGCATTAATTGGTGGGGAAACTTTGGCGTGAGAATATCTGAAAAATATGTTTTCACAGACAAACTATCAGTGACAGCCTAAAACAAAATAGCTAGTGCACAAGACAATTTATAAGGCTTTAAATAATGTAAAAATCAATTTTGTGTTATGATTAGGGTTGCTGAAAATTTAAAAAAAACATTCAAATCATTGTTTCAATCACTTTTTGGCAGTAATTCTGAATGTTCAGCAAGCCTTATCATAACACAAAATTGATTCTTACATTATTAGAAAGCTTTATCAATTGCCTAGTGCACTAGCTATTTTGTTTTTGGCTGTCACTGATAGTGTGTCCGTAAAAAATATTTTGTTGTCAATTTTCTTATGCCATGGGGTTTCCCCGCCTTAACGTTGTTTTTTTCGCGATGCGAGTTGTGGTTAGTTTGTAGCAATACAAATGGCCCCAAGCATGGGCTCTTGACGTCAACAGCTGCTGGCCTTCCTGCTTCTATACATCCTTCTTGTCAGTGTAGGAACACTGATCAGTGTTAGGATACAATCAGTGTAGGATACACACTGTAGGAAATGAGCCTATACACAGCAGAGACATAGATTTATACCCGCTCACTCGCTCTCACTCGCTTTCACTCGCTCTCATTCTCACGCTGCGGACCGGTGACTCAGCGTCTACTTAATCAGTTTACTTTTATCGTCGATTAGACTTATATGGTCGCACTACAATTGGTGGCAAAGAGCGGGTTTTTTAAGAAATATTTGATCTAGCCACGTGGTAAAAACATATGAACTTCAATTGATGACAGTTTGTTGGAAATATGTGTAAAATGTTTATTAAAAGAAAGAAAAAACGCTGCCACTTGAACAAATGTACTATAAGCAGTTAAAAAAAAGACTTTCTTACGTCCTATTGGAATCTTCCCCCTTTTAAATACTTCGCAATCTCTGTTTTCTTTATGACCATTCTGGCTAGTCATCAGATTGCAGATGTCACATCTACATGGAACACCAACAAGGAATGCATATCGTTGGGTTGGGACGAAAGGGAACACTTTAATGCCCCACGGCTCATAGCTGCCCACATTTTCCTCGGCGGACAGACCGATACCCTATTCAATACTCCAGGCAAAATGGGCGACTTTAGTTCACGAGTCAATCACTGAATTGCCCACATGAATGCGCTTTTCTTATGGCAATTATTTGCCCACATTTTATAATGGTAATACTTTGTAACTGTAGTTGGCCTTTTGACAGATATACTCTAAAGTTTTTTCCTTTACCGTTCACTTAAAAATCTTTGCAACATTTTTTTTGTAATAATTGCGTAAACCACTCTTCAGGGACTTCAGGCCACATGTGCATGCAATTTTTGAATTTTTGGCTGAATCTTGCACGCCATCGATTAGCCTGATCCATTCATGAAAAATGTTTCACCAGGTTCAATATTACCGTCGAAAAGAGATGGTAATATCCATGTTTCGACATACATTCTCCCCAAGTATCTAGGACATTGTTAGTTTATCCACACTGCCAATTACCCGCACCATTCAACCCTTGGTGGGGGGGGGGGGGGGGGGGGATCAGGAGCCATCTGTCAGACTTTTAAATTGTTACCTACTTTACCGCGAAGTGTGTTGTAAAGAAGACACAAAAACATTAAACATTAATACTCCATCGATTTCCGACAAGCATTGAATTTTAAAGCAGGCTTTTTCTTGTCAGTAGCCAAAGACAATTCTACTCAAAAGATATTAACGGCTCTGGCTGTCCTATAGACAATCCTATAGACAATGAGCCTGAAAATTTTCATTTTTGAGTAAGAAAATGGCGGCAAACTTGCGCAGTTGCGTCCAACACCACCAAGCTATTATCAGGTAATTTGATTCATGATCTGAATTTTTGTAGCACAAGTCTGATTGTTTATTATAGAGCCTAAGTAGAAGTGAAACACAATATATTAGAAACAGCGTAAATATGATTAGGCTACACCTTAATTATTTAAAGGATGTATACGAAAAACGTAGTTTTTACGGGGTTCATTTTTTAACATCGAATTTAAAATCGAAATTAAATGCCATTTCTAAAATAGTCGTGAACGCATCATTTGTGCCTTTATATAAGTTTAGGTGCAGGCTTTTACTGTCTACGCATGACGACTATAGGCATTTAATCTGATAATAATTAATCTTTTACCAGTTTTATTTATTAAGTAACTTTACCGACAGTTTTAATTCACAACCTTTGGTTTTGATTTGGCCTTTGGTTTTTGAAAAGGTTTTGATTCTTAAGTTTCTCAGCCCTTTCTTTAATAGTCTTGAAAGCATCCTTGAAGCATTTGATATTTGTTTAGGCGTGCGTCTTTTTCGCTGTACACTTTGACATCTGGGCTTTTTATAAGATAATCCAAAGTCGTATACCAATGTTGATTTATTTAGTATCCACACCGACAGTTATAATGAACGACACTTCGCAAAAAATCATTATTCGAATCCTAGATTGAAAAGCTCTTTAAATTATCCGAAATATCTGAACGAATAAAAATATTAATGTAGTTGTTACATAGAAGATTTTTTTCCAGTTTTGTGTCTGTGGTTGAAAGGTGCTTCAACCCCATCGTATCGATGATCCTTTTCGGAATCTTGATTCCGTTAGGTCTCGCCATTGTGACCATGCCTTACGTAAGATTGAATTAGTCTTAAAATTCCAAAATAATCCTTCTCTTAATTCTACCGATTAGTACATAAAGGGCTCAGAGGAAAAGGCACTTTAAAAAAACTTTAAAAAAAGGAAAAGAATACATTTGTTAGCCAATAAAAGAATCTATTTAAAAACCTATGATGACACTTCTGAAGCATTCTGAAAGTGGTTTTTAGTTGTGTGTAAAAATATTACAAGAATTCCTTTCTTTAAAATTTGAACTGCGTTTCGTGTGATAACACGAAGTAACTTCAATAATTAATTTTTTTAATTCTGTATGCTTGTAACTTTCTGGCAATCTGTAAAATAATGGTTTTGGTAACCCCAATTATCTTAGGCTAGCAGAAAATCACTTAGTTGTCTCTTCCTCTACGCCCCAAAAATTAAAATGTATGACAACTTCTTGAATGCCTTGGACTTCTTGAACATTTTGAACTTCTTTTTTGGACTTCTTGAACTTCTTGGAGGCTAATTTGAGTACATAATAATGCAATTCTTGAATGCCCTCGTTGATTATTGTTGATTATCCCCAGGTTGAATCATTCAACTTATCGATGACTGTGCAGCTAATATTGATACTGTATGTGCTCATCGTCATGACCTTGACTTTCTACTTAGCCGACGGAATAACGGAGCAGGCAAGTGTTGCAAATATTGTGTTAGTTTTTGACAGAATGGCACAGAACAAGTTGATCTTCATAGAAAAAGACGTACGACATGTCGTATAATATGAATTTTTTATATTTGAGCATTGTGTAGAGTGCAGGTTGTCTTAAAGTCTCACTTGAAACGCAAAAATCTTGTAAAAACCTCAAAATCTGCCGGGTTTATTTGGTAACGAAACACCGCATTCAACGGTATCTCCGGACTGATAACGAAGATGTGAGGGTTTGAAAACTTGAAATTTTACATGGGTAGCATAGGAAATCCGGTCAAACAAGTTTAAAACAAGCATTTAACCAAGCATACCTGTAAATGTAACCATAACATTATAGAAACCATACACTTGGCAGATTAATATCTTCTTAAAACTCTAAACTAAAGATAAACGGGGGTCACCGAACTTATAAAAAAATAAAATGTTTTAAAAATAAATTCTGCATTTTAACGGCACCTAACGGTTGGGCGCTTTTTTGCAATTTTTGCCCATAAAAGTAAAGCTGTACTTAAAGAAACAACAACAACGTTACTTATGGAAGGGAGGCGAAGCTGGAAAAATGTGCACCCGAACCGGGATACGAACCCGAGACCACCTGCCCGGCAAGCAGGAGGTCCCGGGTTCGTTTCCCGGTTCGGGTGCACATTTTTCCAGCTTCGCCACACTTCCATCAATTGCATACTGGTAACTGCTTAAACCAGTAACAATTTCCTCTCAACGTTACTTATAATTTTAATTTATGTTACCATATTAAATTATATATAAATCATATTATG